>JAGVSL010000024.1:0-1209242 GCA_022494535.1 Himalopsyche phryganea
AAATACAGTAAATTCCCGATAATCCGGTTTACGGATTATCCTTGCATGAATTTATTAATATATGCATTTCAAAAATATTGTCAATATGTATATTAATATTGAAGATATTTGAGGTGTTTAGATATTTGAAGCAGGTTGAAAAATGTTGCCGTATATTATAGTGATTAATTCATGAAGCTTCAAGAGCGTACAATTCCAAAAACCTTTTGTAATGAAGATGACAATTTCATTTAATTCTGGAAAAAATAGCGATACATGGAGTAACTTCAACTTAGCTCAAAATAATGTCAGTGGTATTTATTCCACTGTGGAGGAAAATTTTACCAGATATAGAAAAGGATTTTTTGGATTCTGACGATCTGTCTGATAGAAGTGAAATATTTGAGCTAATGGCAAATTTACAAGGATTTGAGAAGAAAATTTTATAAAGAAAACACTGAGGAGTGGTTAGAACACGATGCATGTGTTCTGGGTTTTCAACGTATGAGTGATATTATTTCCAATCTTAAGTCAAGTTAAAGAAAAAAAAATAATCAGGATGCAAGCGAAGACAAAATTGTCAAGCATAGTTAGGACTACCAGGCGTCTCGGTATTGTCCCAGTTTTAAGCCTGGTTCCGGTGTCCCGAAGAAAATACGGAGCGAATATGGCATCAAGACATTATTTTTTCTTATTATTCAGCAAAATAACTTAAAGCTGGACTACACCTAACGCGACAAATTAGGAGTATGAAGTCTTTGAGAGCATGAGGCGGCGTTTGGCGCGCTTGCCGTAGTATCGGCGCGCCGCATATTTTCGTCACCTCTCACGTAGGACAGTCCCATTGTTGGAGAACGATTGATATTTTCGAGCTACCCCGCGCCGCATAACGCTCGCAAAGACTTCATCCACCTAATAGCTAGTGATTTGAGTAATAGTTGGGTTCGCATTTCATTGACTGCAGTCTTGTCTGGGGTGTGCAGCTGTACTCATTTTAAATCAAATAATATATATATTCAATACCTACAGAATTTGGTGATAAGGGAAATGAGAAGGGTTTTATAGATATGTATACATAAACGTTTATTTCATAATAACAAAAAGTTCAATTTCCAAAAATCCTTTTATTTTGTCTTATAATTTACTTAAGTATTACTTAAAAGTTAATCGCACAGGTCATAAAAACCCAAATAGATTAACAAGTATGTGCGTCATTCAGTGCACTATACAGCTACAAAGCAACTGCCATATCTCTCCATTTAAATTTTTTTCGTGAAAGTGTTGTGTAAAAATATCTAAACTAATTATGGAAATATAAATTTTTTTCAGTGCAAACCTGTCAAATGTTTTTATGGATTATCCTACTATTCTGCAAAATAGTTGGTTTATAGAAATCATAAAATCCACTACAATGGATTCTCCATCTATCTTGAAAGAAACAGTGAAAAAAGATAAATACAGAGTCAGTTAGATAAGTCTTTTTAATGTTTCTAACTCATTTTATAAATATCATTTTCATGAAACTGTTGCTTATAAAAGTATTTTGATATTAGATAAAGAAAAGTTGCACACTTCAAATCGTCTCTAGATAACAGTACATGTTTTGAAACAGCAATAAAAAAATAAATAGTATTCAACCGAGTGAAAAAAACAAAAAAAAAATTGAATGATTAATGCAGGAAGAGATAGATTCCGAGGTTCCATTTTATACGTCGAGTCCACATTTGCGTAACTGAATAATGCACAACAAAAACGAAACTGAATTATCAACTGTAACAAAAAAAAAAAGCATTTACATATACTTAAAGCCTTACCCTCGCAGTCATTTCTCTAAGTGAGCATTCCTTATTTTTTTTTATGAATAAGTAATAATATTAATGACTATTTAATATACATAGCAAAAAAATATACAACTACATATTGTATACCAATATCTTTTTCCTAATTTATAGAAAACATATTTCTCGTTTCGAAAATAGTAATAATGACAACATTGGTTAATCAACCTGTAATCTGTTGATTTAATCGGAGCTTATCTAAACAGATTAAAAGTATTAATTTTAATTTAAAAAAATAACAAACAAAATCCAAATTACCATTCACCTGCTGAGTTTATATCATTCACAATTTCTAAGCAAGGATGATAATATATATTAGTATTATTTCAATTTGTGAAAGCATTGACTCACATTTAGAATTAATCATATTTGAATAATATAATATAGCAATCCTGAAATATAAGAAAATATTATACAGTGAGTTTGCAGTTTGTGAGATGTAAAAAATAGTTAGAGCGCATAAAATAACAAGAAGCCAGCAGCATTAGGAAAGATACATATCATATTACTTCAGTTAGGAACGAGGTGTAATTAAACTAGGGCAAAAAGCTGGACTCATTTCAAACAGGTTCTTAATAACTAAGTTATCTAGATACCCAACATATTATAATTCACTGATGATATTTTTAAACTGAGAAAATAGCTAAACATTTTTAATATTAACCGTGGGTGCAATTTTAAGACAGTTATACTCATCTTTGATATATTTATTATTATTGCAATATGAATTTGAATCTAACAGCTGTGTGTGCTCACTAATTAGACTGCCATTAAGGCGTTAAAAACAAAACATGAATTGTTTCCAATCTCAAAAATCAACATCTCCATTTTCAAACATCACATTTAAACACTTGACAATTTTCACTCTCTGACAGTTCTCACATTCAAAACGTTACTTTGAAAAATAAGACTTTTATGTCTCCGGCGGCTGGGTCAGAAAGGCGGTCAGAAGCGCAGAGCTTTCGCGAAGAGAGCCGCCGTGGCTTTGGACTTGTCCCACCCGCAGCTTTGCAGCTCCGATTCGACTTGCTGTCTCGTGAAACCTAACCCCACCAACTCTAGAATCATTGTTTCATTGTTGCTATTTGCAGAAGAGCTGGCTGTAGGGCTACTGACAGTTCCAGAAGTCGTGGGTTGATTGGATGATGTACTTCTAGGGTTTAAAGCCTCTCCTGAAAGAAGCAGACTTTCAGCTAATTCATCTTCAGTGGAAGAAGGTCTAGGCAACTCTCCCTCGGCTAGGAAAGTAGTCTCAGTTCCGGTGGTGCCTATACGGAGAATATTACTTTTTAAATCTATATTGCACTGATGACGCCTGAGCATGTCCAACCCGAGAATCATATCCATTGGTTGATCTTCCAAAACTGAAAAAGAAGTTGTCAAAAAGTCTTTTTCAATTCGCATCTGTACCATGTGAATCCGGCCGATGATTCTCTGCACTCCAACTCCCTTCGCTATCCCAGACCATCTGGTGTCGACCAACCGCATGATATTGCATCTTTCCGCACAAGCGGAAGACATGATGGTTGTCTGGGCCCCGGAATCTATGAACGCTTTCACCGGGAACCCGTTCACGTGACAATTGATGTACAGCATGATTACTGTTCCGAAAGTTTCCGGATTGTATTCCATCGCCGCTTCCATGTTGGCTTCGATATTCTTTTGTTTTATCTCTTCAGCTATAAGTCTCTGGGCTTCCGTGTCGAACGGATCCGAATTCATCATTCGGAGTCTCTGCTGCTGACGCTCTGTCTTGGCTGCGATCTGCTCTTTTAACACTTGAGAGAAGGTGTCAATGTTACCTGTTAACAGTGCATCGGCCAATCGGGGATTGTTCTGCTTGAGCAGAGCCAACTGATCCGGGTTGGCCATGAACATGTCTCGGATTTTTCTAGGATCGTCCTCCGCTCCGACGGTAACCGCCGTAGGACTCGTCGAGCTGGTGGGAACCCTGATGTTACTGAAGTCTAAGCCCGCCAATCCGGCCACCCCGGCGGCGCGGCGGTCGCTGAACTCGTCGGGCATCTGCAAGTCGGCGTTCGAATGCAGGATATGTTGAAGAACAATTATATCACCGTCAGCGACTCCCAGCTCCTTCAGTGTCTTCTGCTCTTCGTTGAGAAGTCTCCCGTTAAAGTTCAACACGATCTCTCGGGCAGAGAAACCGGATTCCACTTCGCACAGCGCTCTAAAATTTTCCAATTCGAGATACTCAGACACATCCAGAACGAATATGTCGTCGGCGAGGGTCGTCACGGTTACCTTCATTGTTGATAAATCTAGTATGTGCACTCTATTTTCAAAGACAAACGAAATTATTCCTCCAGCGAACAATGAACCGAATGAACACCGCAAATTATCAAACGACAATAATGACAAGTCAAGACAACAACAAGGTAACAAAAATTGCACTATGGCTATTATAAAACGCAGCAATTTAAACTACGGCTGTACAGTTATTTTATAATGGTATTCATCAATACTATTCATAAAGATATTAAAATTTTCATAAATCAAATGATATCAAATAAACAATTTAATTGAAAATTATTAAGATTAAAAAATAAATCATAAGATTGTCAATGACGAAATATTAATTCTAGTATATTATCTATGATTCTAGACTATGAACTCTCTATTATATTATCTATGGAACTCTCTTTAACACATGCTAGCTGTCAAGTGCATAGTGTGATAATAAAATAAATATTAAATTATTAGAAAAGTTTACTTTTTAACAATGGTACGTATTGATGGACATACATATTCAAATTATCTTCTTTTAGTTATCGTATTGTGTATCAGGAGTAATAAAATTAGCGTCGTTATTCTTTAAAAGTAACAATATTTCGTTTGTTTGTCGTATTAGCATATCCCTCCAGTTTTAATAATATTTTAACCTCGTATGTTTTTGAAAGTGAAAAAAATATGTCAAAGTCGTAATTACCATTTGTCAATTTTTTACCTTAGCCGAAAGCAAAGAAATTTATCGAGAAGAAGAATGCAGTGACGTTCCATCTTGTCCATCGCTCGCAGAAGGACCCTCTGATCTCGGATGACACAGCACCGCAGCATGTCCTCGTCGAAGCTGCTGAAAAGCAAAACAAGGTGAGCCAACCACTTTTTCTAATTTTAATTTCTTTCGAATCGTTAATAGAATGATTTTCTTTATGTTATACCTGCCACTTAAACAGTGCTAGTGTGACAGCTCATAGTCTAAATAAAATCATTCCTCGATTTTATAAAATACAATGGTAATTTTTTGGGGCGCCATACCACATCTCTCCAAATCTCATTGACACATATATGTATCTTGACTCATATATATTCACGTCACTAACTTTCGAATACAGGTTACCCTCGTTCATCGTGACCCTTGCGAGTGCGGATTCGTTATAACGCTATCCGATTTAAAATATATTTTTTTTCGATATGTGTTTGGATTTGACAATAGCACGTCCCAGAAATCGTCGAAACATTACCGAAGCATGGAATAAAGTCAGCCGGTCGTGTATGAAGGGTGTTTGAAAAAAGTTGTCCAAAGAAATTGTTGAAGAGCATATTAATTATGAAAATGATATTCAGAACATCATCGAAGATAATAGTCATATAGCTATGTCTGGAGGCATTGAAGGTGTTAAAGTAGATGTTCATGTTTCGCTAGAATATCACAGTGAACCCTTAACTAATGAAGGGCTGCAGGAAATCGACTGCCATACTATGTTTTAGTGTTTGAAAAGAAATTAAACGAAACAGTATTTGTGCTTACATAATACATCCATATTTACATAATTCATCGTCAAAATTAGCTTCGTGGCAAGGGAAAGCAAATGCAAAGGTTTCTTAAGCTTTATTTAATTGATATTTGCAGTTTACACTCGAATCCATTTATATTTTAAGATCAAGTTGACGAGTGCACCGATACAATGATTATTGTGTACCATGAAACAAATGAAAACATGCTACAGTTTATAGTTGAAACTCTAAGAATAATATATGATGCCCATTTTATTTATTTTTTTTATTTATTTATTGTAAATTTAAAAAAATTGAAATGCATGGCATTACAGCTGACGCCAATGCGCCATGCATTCCACAAACATAATAACAGTAACAACAATAATAATAATTATTAAAAACAGTACTACTACTACTAATAAAAACAATAATGAAAATAAAAACATTTTTTAAAATTACTAAATAATAAAAAAGAGACATTATTAATTTAAAAGGAAAAAATATTTAGTGAACAATACCCATAGTTTAGTGTTGAAAATATCCAGCTCTCTAGGCAGTGCATTAATCATCCGAACGGCTCTGGCAACTGGTGACTCGAATGACCGACCTTGAAGAACAAGTTTTAAGAATAAAAATTGTCTGGATATGGTTTCGGCCACGTAGATAACAATTAGGAGCATGTAAATTAATAGACATGAGAATTTCAGGATTATAAACTCGTCCCTGAAGAAGAAGAGAAATGCTTTAGAATCGAAAACGATCTTCGTGCTTCAAGAGAGTGAAAAGATAGCATTCCTAAAAGAAATTTAGTTGGGTAATACTCTTTAGGGAACTATTAAAAGGAAAATATTTAAATTTTTTGAAATAGAAATATCGTAGAAATTTCTTATGAACTCGCTCCAATTTCAACTTGTAGGAATTTTCATATGGACTCCAGATAATAGATCCATATTCAAGCGTACTGAGAACCAAGGAAATGTATAGAGAGCGAAACACAGTTGGGTTTTCGAATGGTTTACTTTGCCTAACTATAAACCCGAGAAGTTTGCTAGCAACGCCAAAGCAACGGAATTAATATGTGAATGAAATGTGAAAGAAGAGTCAAACGTTATACCGAGATCAACAATTTCAGATAAACGCTGTAAAGTATTATTCGATATCACATAATTATATTTAATAGGCAATCTTGAGCGAGAGAAAGAAATGCAAAAGCATTTCGAAAAGTTGAAGTCAAGTTTGTTTTTTATAGACCAATTTAAAATCGAGTCTATATTATGTTGCAGAATAGTACAATCAGACTCCTTCTTGATAGTTAAAAACAGTTTTAGGTCATCTGCAAAGAGCAGATACTTTATTCCACTCATGCTTTCCACAATATCATTAATAAAAATAAGAAATAAAATTGGACCTAGATTCGATCCCTGTGGTACCCCAGAATATGTTGGAAAAATATTTGATGCGCATCCAGCGTATTCAACATATTGTCGTCGTTTTGACAAATAAGAAACAAAAAATTTAATTAACTTATTTGAGCTTCCTATAGCACTTAATTTATTTATCAGAATATCGTGATCGACACTATCAAATGCTTTCGAAATATCCGTGTAAATAACATCAACCTGACAATGGGAATCCAAAGATTTTGATATATACTCACTATACACCATTAGATTGGTGATAGTTGAGCGCTGATCTAAAACCATGTTGGGAATCAGTTAACTGACAGTCAACATGCATATAGATATATCTATGTAGCATTGATTCAAAAAGTTTAGCCGGTGCTGATAAAATTGCTACGGGCCTAAAATTTGTTATCTCTGACATAGAGCTTTTTTTATGGACCGGTCTTATACGAGTCAAACTCCAGCATTCGGGAAAAGTGGAGGTACTTAAACTTAAATTGAACAGATACATTAGAGGGGCACTTAAAAAAGTTTGCAGCCTTTAAGTAACCATGGAGGAATACCATCAGGACCCACTGAAGATTTTGGGTACAGACGCGAGAAAGCGTAACGCATATCGGACTCATCAAAATAGTTGATATTAAGAGTGGGCCAAGAAGAATGCGTGTACTCGGATTCTGAGTGAATAAGTTTTGGAGGAATTTTTTTGAGTAAACCGACCTGAAATGTTGCGAATCCCTCAGAAATAGGTCCGTAACCATTCAATACACTGCCGCTAAGAGACATGGATGAGAGCTGAGCAGAAGAGTCACGTATATTACGGACATAAGTCCAGAAAGCTTTTGGGTCTGAATTTATATTCATACCAATCCGGTTAATGTATGTTTTATAATCGTGATTAATGAGTTCGTGCACTCTATTGCGCAACTCTGAAAAATAATATAATCTCTCTGACATTTAGAGCGTTTCCACTTTTTATGACATTTATATTTTAAGTTTATACATGTAATTACTTTTTTGGAAAACCATTTTGGATACCCACGCTTCATGGCCGAGTACACATTCAAATCAAAATTTTATTAAAAACATCATAAACTTTTCTATAAAACACGCTGACAGCTTCATCAATATTTCCGATCAAGTACATATCGTCCCATTCGATGTCATGTATCTCGTTGTACATGTGCAATAGGTCACCTCGGCAAAAATTCCAAGAGGCTCTATTTCTATAATTATCACAGTAATCTTCATTCACATCACATCGTCCACGTTGATAACTGGATGCTTTCTTATTTAAAATGGGAAACTCAACTACTATAGCTGGATGATGTGTGTCCTCAGGAACAAGAGGGTCATCACTTGCGTACACCGAGACGCAACAATCTGCATCAGCCAGCACCAAGTCTAAGACCCGCGATCTCGCATTTTGATCTGAGAGAACTGTTTGAGATTCACACAGCTCAAAAAAATGAGTAAACTCCAATTCCACCCCGGTGCTGAAGAATACAAATTGAAATCACCGATGATAGCAATAGAGTTTCGTATTGGCATATTTTCAAAAATGTGAAAATCTGCTCATATGCTTCTAGTGAGCATTTGGGCGGAAAATAAATACAACAAATTTTATTAAGTAACCCACCGCACATTACTCCAACAACGACAGCATCAACATCATTACGTGGATTGCACTCAATCCTAGCAACACTATCAACACTGTCAGTGCGTATGGCAATAAGGACACCACCACCTCTTTGGCCGTATCTCCGATCTTGACGGAAAACGATATATTTGCTATCAAAGAACTTCGGCGTCATAGATAGAGTCGTTGAGCCACGTCTCACTCAGGCATATAATTTGATAGTTGTACGCCATAAGAGCATTACGTAGCTCAACAGACTTGGTCCGTAGTCCACGTACATTTTGATAATATATGGTTAAATTATTGAATTTTTTCTTTACATCTTCCAAAAGTCACAGTTTTTTTATTGAACTTATCAATTTTGTTTGCCATTCTTTAACAACTGAATTTAATGGCCAAACTTCAGGACATAAAAAAGATTCAGTTTAGATTTAGGCACCCCAATTTTAAAAGATGAGTATCTCGCCTTTGTCATCAACTTTGTCACTTTCACTTTAATATCTGGTACACCTTCACTTAGATACTCAGTGAGTCCATCCACGGTTGTCTGCGGATGTAAAGACCAAACGTGGATGGATGCTGTGCGCTCAATCCCCGAGCAAACTGATGCCAACTCTGGTACCGCATATTTGCTTTATCGAAGGTGAAGGTGAAGCAGTCATGGGGACATTAAGGATTTTACTATTCGTCGATTTCTCTTGTTCATGTTCGGAAGTCCTCAAATCATCATGGGCCTTATTTGTGGATTGAATAGACCGCTTACGTTGGACTTTGGTCCATTTTTCATCTTCAACGGCAAGATCAATGTCAATATTCTCAGTAACAGCAGGAGCGGAGGCAGGAGCAATTTGATATCGCTTTGATGAGGATTGGCTGGCATTTGGGCTATTTTTACTTGAGCTAGATTTAGCAGTTGATCGGGTTATTCTCTTTTTTGGATGGGATGGCTCTGCTATAGGTGTAATAACTTCAGTTATCTTTTTTGTTGGCAACTTACTTTGATGATAGTTCCCAGCTTCCACATGTTTCTGCAATACTTCAATCCGCTCGGCTAAAACCTTGATACTTTCAACTATTTCCTTTAATTCGTGAGAGATATCCATTTCCTTTGAATGCTTATAAATTTTAATATTTATGTACTGATACACTGTTAGAAGTATTATCAATTAAGTTAATTAGTTTAACGAGCGAATGTTGTAAATGCGACTAATCACAAGTTAATGACACCGGTAGTTAAGAAAGTAATAAATTAAGAATCAAGACGTCAGTTCAGTGTGAGCTCTAAGTATAAACAGAATTTGGAGGTTATGTTTTTGTTATTTTATATATTTACTTTTATAATTCAAAATATGAAGAACCAAATCGATGATCACGTGTAGTTTTAGGATTTATGACTGGTGTATGTTCTTTTTCACAGCACAGCATTGATTGAATTGGGTAAATGTTGAGCATCTACACGCACAAATGTCAAAATTACGCGTCACAACGAAAATAAAAATGAACTATTTTCCACTTTGAACGAAGATGTTTGGAGAAATTGCTGATGGAAGAGGTGTAGACGGGTGGTATTTTAGTTTTGTAATGACCAGTGGCACTAACTTGTAGTTTTTGGTTGAAATTTTTTTAAATATTAGTGTGAGCACTAAAAGTACTTCCGATCACTATGACAATTGGATAATAATTCTGAAAACCTCTATCTTATAATATTGTTTTTACTGTCCCTTTTTAATAATTTTGATTTTTCATCTGTTTTAGGGTGATAAACATGTTCAGAAAGAAGAGCAAAAGAAGTGGGGAGTATTCTATGATGACGACTATGATTACCTCCAGCATTTGAAGGATGCCAAAGATGTCTCCATCAGTTGGGCTCCTGCTGTTGTAAGTTAAATATGTTTAAAAACAGTTGTAAATTGAATATAATTCAAATTTGATAAGAGAAAATGAAAATCAACATGAAAAACATTGTGTTTCCAAAACGGTATCGTTAGGTTTTCTCACATTGTGCTTGTGTGATAAGTGATACAAATCATAGAAAATCTCATTTTTTCGTATGTATTATAAAAATACAGACTTGTTCTAGGATCCTTCAAGACCCACAAAAATCAAAGAAAAAGTTCAGAAACCCAAAAAAAATGCCCGGATCAATCTTCCGAGTTCACTCTTCGCTTCCGAAGTAGAAGAAGAAGTTGGTCTTCTCAATAAAGCTGCTCCTCAGTCAGGTATATATGCACCGATACCAATTTTCTTCCCTGCCTGACTGTGATCTTATCATATAACTTTGTAAATGCTTGCGGGTCTTCGACTGGATTTGGATCCTGACGTTGTGGCTGCAATGGATGATGATTTCAAATATGAAGACCCTGAAAATATACTAGAAGACAATTTTATGGAACTCGCGATGATGGAAGGTAAAATATTTCCTTAGTATGATCTGAATATGTATGTATCTCTACTGGTGCAGCGACCTTAGCGCGTCGACTTGCGCGGAGAATTAAATTAAAAACGTGAGATAAAACCGTATATGGCGGATATGATCATACCTATTTTTAATGCATCGTTGTTATTTATACAATGACAAAATAATATTAAGTAAAAAAAATAATTTAATAAATAATAAGACTGTCAAGCTTTCTATGTAGGACAGACAGGGAGAAGCTTTAATATTAGAGTTAAAGAACATATAAGATGTCTCAAAAGTAATAATTTTTCAGAGTTTGCGAATCATTTAATTGAAAATGATCATAATTTTAATAAAAATATTAACGTAGAAATACTCCATCGTGTAAATAAAAAAGGTATTAAAATGAATTGCTTGAAGTTTCTAGAAATCAATAAAACAATGAACAGTAATGGGGGATTAGTAAATAGCATTTTAAGCAAAACAGGCGGCTCACCATTATTAAATTTGTTTCCCTTGGGTTTTTCTCCTCCAAGTGCCAGCAATTGATTTGTAAATAGTGTAACAGTGTTTATATCCTACCCGCCCCCCCCCCTCCTCTGCACTCCAGTAGAATGGAATAAAAACCCACCCCCATTCTTTATTTAATGTAAGCATTAGAATAATTGTTTACCTTGAAATGAATAACCTTGCGATATAGTTAGTCTGAAGATACTTCTTAAAGAGGCGAAACATGTCACGTCAGTGATAAACCAGTGGAATAACTAAGTTATCAATTTTAATTTTATATTAAAAATGAACTTCCACAATGTTACCGCTGAATCCATAGATAATAAAAAATTATTCATATTTAATTTCTTTTATTGAAGTGAATCTTCTATGCTTGATATCAGTCATTATGGCTATGAATTCTACAAACATGCAGTCCATATAGTACTATTGAGTTATTCTTTTGTTTTATTTACAGAGGATTATAATGTTATTTAACAAAACAGAATTTACGATAAATAGTTTT
This sequence comes from Himalopsyche phryganea, assembly GCA_022494535.1. Classification (NCBI taxonomy): domain Eukaryota; kingdom Metazoa; phylum Arthropoda; class Insecta; order Trichoptera; family Rhyacophilidae; genus Himalopsyche; species Himalopsyche phryganea. The sequence continues at coordinate 12,011 of JAGVSL010000024.1, forward strand.
AGGTTATGATAGTAAACAAGCATAACACCCTTTTATGGTGTTAACTGTATATTAGTTAAGTTGTATATTTTTAAAAATAAAACACCATCTGTCTTTACTAATTCCACATGTTTATAATGATCAGGACCGGTTTCGCTCATGATGACTGAAACTGGTCTTGATCATTATACACAGGTGGATGTAGTACAAACAAATTGTGTTCAATTTTTAAAGTCAAATATATTTTTTCTGTTAATTATTCTTTTTATTTAATATTATTGATTTGTCATTGTATAAATAAAAAAGACGCATTAAAAATAGTTATGATCGTATCCGCCATATACAGTTTTATCTCATGTTTTTAATTTAATTCGTCAGCGAAAATGCAAGTTATGTACAACCTTTATTTTTGTTAAGAAAAGTAGCGAAATCGTATTGATTTTTAGTGACATTTATAATCAATAAAGCAATCTGTAATTTGATATCCATAACTTCATGACGTTTCATATATTTAAAAGAAGTTACAGCCGAAAAAACTTTCAATCTCAATAATCTCAAAACTAATATCAGTTGATAATACTCGTGATAAGCGAAATCGGTCCTGATCATTATGAACATGTGGAAGTAGTACAGACAAATTGTGTTTTATTTTTAAAAAAACATAGTGCACCTTAAAAGTAACAATATTTTATCATTTAATTTAAGTATAATTTAAGACATCGACTGAGGTGCTTGATGGAATTTCAATATCAAATTTGGATTATTGAGATTTTTTACACTTCCATGTATTTTGTCACTAACGACCCGGGTTTCGCCTTTCGGCATCTTCAGGCATTTGAGTTCACGAATGGACTCAAACTTACAGACAGTAAACAGTGTCTAACGTTTATATAGAAGATACAAATTCGACAAATATTATTTACGAGGTAAGATATTATACGTCTGAGAGCCACACTGATACCTGAGTTAAAATTTCGGGAATCTCCCTAATCCTTATTTTGTAAACACCATATTAACAGAGTGGCGAATTGCCGCTTTTCAACTTCTTTTAGAAATACCAGTGATTGTATATATTTACCAATTCGTCGAATTACATCCCGTCAAAACCCACAATACTATTATAATTGTAAAATTAGATAATTACTCTATATGTATGTGTTTTAAATAGAATTTAGAAATTTCGCATTGGTGGAATTATGGCTTTATGGTCCTTATCTCATAAATTTTTTACCAATCAATGAAATTTTCTTCGGATTGCTCTGTAAAATTACTAATTAATTTTAAATAAGATGTAATTTTAACATAAAAGTTATCATTTAAGTAAATTTCTTTAGACTAGCAGTCAATAATACAAAATAATCTTTTATCACGCGCTAAGGTCGGGTGCCATCAACTGTTATTTTCAATTTTTAACATCTTATATATTGTATAATAACCTACCGCTTAGACGTTTTCTCTATTTGAAATAGCAAATACATCTATCAATCTGTCTTCCATGTATCAAGAACTCCTCCCAAATGGTGAACAGTTGTGATTTGTCTATGGATCATTTAAAAACAATGTGTATTAATATTTTTAATTATTTATTGTGAAATAGGTTGAAAAACAATTTTGAAAATGAATAGAATACCATTTCTAGGTCAACTGTTATTTTCAATTTTTAACATCTGATATAATGTATAATAACCCAGACCGCTCTGTAGAAGTTTTGTTATTATCACATATCACATGTAGGTATGAAATTTCTCATGACCTAAACGTTCGCAGTGTTAAGCAATGCACACACAGTTCCGACATACTAGCTACTTTAAACTTTCAGTATTTCAATTTGAATACTGTCATCTATGATGGGTACGGTCATACTATTATTAATAGATGGACTATATTTTATTGGTGTTACATGAGGTAAAGTTCATGGTAATATTTTCAACTTTCAATATTAGCTAGCATAAAAATAACACCAACATCTAAATGACCTAATGTTAGCACCAACGCCAATATTTGTATCTCCTGTGGCTGTGTTTGTCAATATAACCAGGGCAAAGCCGGGGAGTACATCTACCTATTCTATTTATAGAACACAAACATTCTATTTACAGAAGTATGGTATACAAGGTGCCATATTCCAAGAAAGACTTACATGCTTGTGATTTGGTGAGTAAAAGTAAATATGGCAAGTACTTATAATGAATAAAGAATGAGCTTGAATCTATTCCCACCTAAACCGGGCAATATATACTATCATGTAAAGTACAATCGATAACTAATCTGGTACTGTAAGCATCATGTTACTATTTTTACAAATATTATATGTAGTGCAGGGAGGGCAGTGCACTTTATTACATGTAAATTTGCAGTTCTCAGTGTCACATCATGGATGCCTACAATTTCTAACAATCAAATAAGATAAATAATTATCATTGTTTTATTTTAATTATAAGAAAATTGTTTTGCAATGATGAACATCATATCTGTGTGTGTCCATATTAGAAAAGAGTACCTCTGATGTAAGGTAGCAACATACGTGTATCTATTATTTGTGCCGATACATATTATTAATTTAGAGATCACATGTTTAATAGGTAAACTGTTTTCAGGTGGTGAAGAATATTGCTCAGATGAAGAAGATGACGAATATGATGATGATGATGACTCACAGCGAGGCTATGCATCCGACAATCAACTGAGCGACAGTGACGACTCACAAAGAGGAGGCAGAAGAATGATATACGATGAGGATGACAATAAATCAAGATTTTCTCAATACTCCATGTCGTCTAGTGTTATGCGGAGAAATAACGGGCTCACACTATTGGATGATAGATTTGAAAAGGTTTATGCAATGAACAATAACAGTTATTTTTTAACAATATTTGACAACTCCAGATGTACAATTTTATTTTGACAGATTATTTGAATTTATACACTGAGCCTAGAAAGAAATAATTGAAATTCAAATCACTTTTCCGTTTTCTAGTTTACTTTATGTCATTTTTCTTTCCAAAACTAAATATGTATGTAACTAAAACAAATTGAGGAGCTTGGTGGAAGAAAGGCCTTTAAGTGGTTTTTCCGATTATTGTGTATTTAGCAACGATCATATCTTGGCTACTAGCCCTCAAAAAATTATATCTGTATTTAGTTAATAGAGCACCAAACAGTCATTTAAGTTTTGGCACCTCACTAGTTTCCCTTCCATCTAAGATTATGCAGCCATTTTGGTGATATTATAACGTCACTTTTATTTGTCAGATATTTTTTTGTCAAAGCATATTTTCGTTTTTAACTATAAACATACATCATACAATACCAAAAAATAATAGCAGATTTACATACTATAAATTATGAATGATGCTCTCTCCCTTATATGCTTCCTTAGACCGGTTAGTGGTTAGTGCCAAAAGACTTATTAATGGTCTCTAAAACAAATAAATTGAAGGAATATGTGGATTTTATTTTCCTAAAAAGAGAATTATTAAAATTTTTCATTTATCATTCCTTCTATATATTTCTTAGTATTACCAACATTACTTGACCGCTAGTAAGGGTGCCACCATCGCGCTAGGAATGTTGCCATATTCAACCAAAATTATTTGTTCATTAGCAAATTTTAAAGATATAAATGAATAAAAAAATACTTTTTGTAAATAATGTATTTTTAATAATGTAAATAATGTATTTTTATTAAAACATTAAAACTTATAATTAAATAGGAATACAATTTTGTATACTGTCTTAAAAATATTTTCATATGCTTTCCTACAAAGTGTGAAAATTGAAGTTGTGTAAAAAACGCAATAACGACGTTATCAATTTAGATGTTATATTGAAAATAATTTTCCACAAAGTAAAGGCTATATCTATAGTATATTTAAAAAAATACAGAAGTATTTAATAACGAATAACTTGGCAACACTAAAAACTTGATTGTTTTGTAATGGTGGCAGTTCACGGATGAAAATTATTGTTATTTACTAGATCTTTACGATTACATGAACTGATAAAAGTTACATAAAACTTCCCGGGCTTCCCCACAGATTCATATTGAACTATTTAACATGCCGTGACCACTTATTACCACTGTATTTTTAATAAGACAACTGTTTGTTGACATATGTACGCTCGAATTTTTACAGTTGCTAAGGAATAGTGTTGATAGAATAGATAAATGTACGAAAAATATTTTTTTGATAGTATAACACTATCTTAACGTTAAAATAATTGGTAAATAAGTAGACATGAATTTTCTAAAGAAATTTATTTTACATAAAATGGCAACTGGGAAATGTATTCTAGAGTGAAAGTTTTAGTTCCAAATTCGGCTACGGCCAACACTATACTTCAATTTTATTTAAAAAAAAAACCATTTGTTTTCATTTTTATTTTGCCGGGTGGAATAACAATTTAACACATGGGGTCATTTTCAAGACTTTAATTTGTTTACTAGCAGCATATAAAAACAATATTTTGTTGATTATTTTAATAGCTGAATAGTGGGCAAATATTATTTCAAAAACACTATATATAAACAAATCCTATAGTAGTAAGACACCAAACTCCTTAACTGTCATATGTATTAAATTGACAAAAATAATATAGCCAAGAAGCCATTGAGTTTTTTTACTTTATCTCAAAACTGAATTTATCTGACAATGATCTTTCTGTTGCCCTCCCCTTTTTTTGTAAATATTTTATATCAAAATATTTTTTTTAGATGTTTGCTGAATATGATGACACCGAAATAGGCCCTCTAGATGCAGATGACATTGAAGGATACCTCCAAGCCACACCGGAAGTTCTATTAAAGTGTGCAGAGCAATTCCATGAACAGAGACGATCATACAAGCTTGATGAGGATAAGGAAGTTCGAAGGTATGTACAGTACTCAGTGATCTATTATTTATGTTAAATTTGGTTATTAGAATATTTTTAATAATCACTACACAATAAAAACCTTTTTTTTTATTTATGCTGAATCTGGGAAGAATAATTATCATTATTATTTCAAGTACGTAGTGGGAAAATTATTGAAATTTTTAAATGTGTAATAGAAAATCCAAATTAATTTTGTTTTTAATTATTTACTTATCGTATGTATAAGCTTTCACTTGCAATTCTGACCTAGATCTTTGTTGAGTTGATCTGTGGATAAGTGGTTCTTTATTGACTTCGGTTCTAGAAAAGGAATTGAATATAAATGGATTCTATACTCGTTTCTAAATAGTAACTGTTTTCCAAAAATTCTTTGTTCATTTATAACAAGTAACAAAAATAATGTGACTGAAAAAATCACTGATAGATATGTCTCATATATGAAGAGATAATGTTTAATTCAATAAAAAACTGTGGGAATGGCGATTGAAAGATAATAGACAATGTTAAACTCCGCCCCAACCATGTGGCAATACTGCTCAACGGATTAAGTATTTATCAAGATAAATGAATTTAAATGCGTCATCTCCTTAACAACTCTCTTGTTGTGTAAAGAAAGGCAAAGAACACTTTCATCATTGTAATGTAACAAAGAATGTGTAAAGCAGACCTTCCTGTGATGAATTTCAATAATAAGTATTTTTTAGGATAACACGCCTGCAAGAAATTACGGAGGAGGAAGATGTAAAAGATGAAGATCTTTTTGGCAGAGATGAAGAAGTCAAAGAAAAATGGGACTGTGAATCGATCCTGTCCACATACTCCAATATATACAACCACCCCAAGCTGATAGAGGAACCTAAGGTGATCATCGAAATCATTATATTGAATTAAACATATCGTAGACAGCAACACTATATGTGTTGATTTATATAAATCTTATTTTGTATTTTAGCAGTATTTAACCGCTTAACAATTCACAGGTCTTTTTGCGTTTCACTGTATCTGCTTCCGACATGGATTATTTCAGAAGGAATTGAATTTAACTCTCTTTTCTGTACAAGCTCAGTACCGAGCCTAATCACCAGTACCCTTTGTCCTAGTCAGCGCTTCCGTTTGTAGAATTGAGAAGTACAAAGTTTCAGTTAACTTGAGGAGCGATTTACCTGGTGTATTTGCACTCGCACAATGACTACAGAGAGTGGCGTGCATTTCAATCGCCACAGTAGTTGTAGCACTCGACTCCAGGTGAGTTATCTCACCTGGGTCGGGTACAGGCTTAGGGTTCATGGCTTCCAAGGCATTTCATGCATTGAGCGTCTAAGTTACACGTTCGGGCTGAATGCCTGAATAATTGGCATGAGATACACTAACGGCCTACAATTTACATGTTTAAAATGTGGCATGAACAACTTTACACACTAGGCTCCAAATTTTGTTCAATTCGGTATAGGTAGTAAGTACTCCAGAATTGATGACCAAAGCTCTTAAAACACCGTATGAACATCTATCTTTTCACTTCTATAAATACCTTATTCGCAAGTTTGGAAATATGTTAATTTCTTTTCTTATACATTTGTAGTGCAAATGTTATTCATGTTTATTTTTTTTTAGCGAAACAAGAAAATAAAAATTAGCGCAAAGACTGGCATCCCTCTGGGAGTATTAGAAGGATCATCGGATACCAAAAAATTAACTATGAAATCTTTAGCCCGATTTACTATGGAACAAGCCAAGTCTCACCAAAGAAGTTCAGACTCTGATGATGATGATGAATCAATTTGCGAGTCAGTCATGTCTACGCTGAGCGTGCTTTCTTTGAGGCCCAAAGATGAAACGCCTGATGAAAAGAAAGAGCGAAAGAGACTGCTCCGGGAGTTTCGACAGGAGAGGCGAATTGAACGTAAATTAAACACACAAGCCTTCAAAGATGAGAAGAAGAGGCAGGATAAGATCTCTATGAATAATAGAAACAATATACAAGGCATCAAGATCGTTTGAATAAATATTTATTTTATTTTATCTATGGTTGTATTCTTTTTTTAAAATAATTTTTTACTTTCGGCATATAGTATAATATACAAGATTCTAATCGAAAATCTAAAACAGGAGGTCTTAAATTATTAAAAACTTGTAATTCAATCACCTTTTCAGAGTGGATAAAGTCAGAAGTGTAGGGTTAAAAGTTTTCAATGGGATTCCTGTAGTAGAGGTACATTTTTCAAGGTGTAATAAAATATCAAGATTAATATAGATTTTTTTTATCAAGGAATTCGTTACATTTCTTAAAAAGATTATTAACACTGGCTATTATATACATAAACCAAATTATTTCATTCTCTAAACAATTATTCTTAGTTTAATTAGACTTGTTTCTAACACAATAAATATATATATAAACTTTTTTATACATTATATTTATCTATCGTAAAATTAAAACTATTTGAAACCTTAAAATAACAGAATAAAAGATTTTCTTACAAGATGAGGCATTGAGTACTCACTAATGTTGAACATAGGACGTTTCAGAAATATACATATTTTTGTCACATTTGGTTATAGGACAGTGGTATTCTCAATGAAAAAATAAGTTTTAATGAATACTTCATAGCACAATTTTTATAAAAGAAAGAAGCCGTCGTTGATTTTTATTTTACCATCCACTTCAAATGGATTATAACTTTTTTGGAAACAATCCAAGCCACCTGCCAGACCATTTACAAGAATGGATTAAACATATGCTTAATTTTTCACAGAAAAAATATCAAGCATCATGGTTATTTAATTTGAAACGTTTCCAAATTATACTGATGGATTTAAATTAATGCAACTTAAATCCATCACTATTATACCATCTGAAGGTAGTTTGCGAGCAAGATTAAAAATTGTGTTACATACAACATTGATCCGCTGCAATTAGATATGAGCAAGGATCAGCTCACTACACTATCAATACAACATCTGCAATATTCAACGGTGATTCGCGTAGGCTAGCAGGGCACCTATTTTTTAATATTCGTGGCAAGACACTAAGCGCATCTTCTGGTGAAGTGAATTTTCTATGTAACAAATTTTGATACATATAAGAAAATCTCTTATTCTACAAACGCCATATTCCATCGATAATCAATACATATTCAATTGCAATTTATTTGATAAACACTTCACTTAACTATTCATATTGATAGATGTGAAGATGAGAAAGGATCCATCAATAATTTATGGCAGTCTGCTTTAATCAGCAATGGCCTTATACAACACCACACTCGGGGGACTCACAAGTTTCCTCGTACAGCAAACATCATCAGTCACTGTTTCATATATTATTTAATGTATCCTTATTTTTCTTTAAAAAGGGGATGAAAACAAATCTTAACTTCATCATCGACTCCGCTCCGTCTCTCAAATACTTCAGTTAAATTCTATTATTATTTATCGATATTTAAGTTTAATCGATTTTTTAGGTCTGTTTTTATAAAAGCTATGCATTAAGATACAGTATTATATTATGTCGTAATATTTCGTTATAGATTTTATATACAGTGGAATAAGCCAAAGATTTCTCATATATGAATGACGCTATACCAAAGTATAATAAACAACTGTGTCGATTGATTAGTTTGTATTAGTTTAATAATACCAATCAGGCTGAGCCGTGACAATTTTCACCCCATGCAATTTGGACTCTCCTATTTTTACTAGTCAAGATAGTATTTTTTTTGTCCCCGCTTTTCAGCAGATTGATATATATAAATAAATATATAAAATGACATTAAACATAACCTGACTGCACCCTAGGAAACTACCACAATACTACAGCAATGCCAGTAGTTATTGTTTTGATGCAAATTAAAATATATTTCAGTAATAAAATACATATAATATGAAATAAGATTCATTTAACACCTTTTGGATAGGGTACCTGATGCCAGAAGGTTTGTTGAACATATTTATGTTCGATAAAATAACGGTTTTAGCAGAAATAAGATTTTTTACATTTAAATCGAAAAATTCATTCCACTGTTATTCTAAAAATCAACAATACATTTTTGTTTTTGTGTTAATAATAATTTGCAGCGGTATTATCATAATGATGATTGAAGATATTTAGTTATGATAATTGTGTGTAGTTTTCTCTGTACATAATAAGATGCTTCTAAATGGTTTAAGTTGTCAGTTCAGTAGCTCTTTCAATTTCAGTAAAATAATGACAATGCTTTTACATGACCATTTCAATCGTTCGTTTTCAATCACTGTCTCAGTTCCTTCGACAACCAGTCTACTCTTAACACAATGATATACTAGCAGTCGCCTAGAACAGTAGCAAAAGCATTTGATGAGCTGGCTCTATTGTAACGATCAATGTAACTGCCAACAACAGATTAGTCAGTTCTAGTCCATTCGTGTGCTCGAATGCCTGAAGATGCCGAAAGGCGAAACCCGGGTCGTTAGTGACAAAATACATGGAAGTGTACAAAATCTCAATAATCCAAAAAAAAACAACAGATTAAATCAGGTTCTCTCAATGAGCCGACTTAAAGTGTTTCAGTTGGACATCTACAAATCCGTTTAATTGGTAGTCGGATGGAGACTAGGACTGAAGTGATTATTTAAAAGCACTATCATTATAGCTTTCTTCTGACAAAAAGAGTTTCACAGATTCCCTTAGCTTTCATGTATATCTGTTGAATTTTCATCATCAACATGTTTTGCATATTATACTACGATTGTTGACAATTTATTTATGTATCTGTTTGCATCAATTATATGTTTTAAATATTACATTTTTATGTAGTTGAACCAAGTTTGAAATTATCCTTAGTGTAGAAAATTTTCAGTGTTAAAATGAATGATGGGCACGTTTACTATAGTAGTTGCATGAAATTGATAAGCAATATATATTTCGCTTAACTTCGATTGATGTCTCATTTCATGGAAGTGCTTGTACCACATAATTTTGCTGCCGATTTTTTTAAAAACTTAAATTGGATCATTTACCCTGGACAATATACCTAGTATTTGAGGCTGGGTTGTTACAAGTATTACATTGTGAAGGGGCAACTTAAGTATTATACTGCGAATCCAATATGTAATAAACATAATATGTTTATTACATGTTAAATATTATTCTTTATCTGAAGTAGGAAACTTTTCATGTCAGAAGTAAACTGGAGTATAAGTGTATAATGAACTAGTAAGGGACTTAAAGGACAAGTTCCGCATAGGAGACTCCATCAGATTCAGCACTCTCTTTCCTGCTTCTCAGATGCTGTAGAGTCCCATTGAAATGTTTGTTGATCTGCTCCGTCTCTTCCGACTGCTCTAAATTAGGCAACTCTTCGCGGATCTTTGATATCATCTGAAAATGAAGCAGTAGTGTAATTTTTAAATATGTACCCAAATGCTAATTTTTGTGGTTAATTTTTTAGGGGTTGGTTATATGAAAAATAAAGTGACATTTACCATATTCAGCAAGGCGACAGTAACTTGCGTATTACCCTTCTCATAGAAGAAAATATAATGATTTAGAAGCTCTACAAGTAGTTGAGTTTGAACGGCAGGGTCCATGCACTGCGACGCAATGCGGGCTCCTTTTTTCAAGCACTCCAGCACCTTTTTACCATCGCGCATCTGAAACAATACAGAATTGTAGGATTGGTGTTGGACTATATAAAAATACCGAACTCTAAATGATAGAAATAGTATTTAAATAACCTCTTCTTTGTTGGATCCCTTGCCACTCCAAAAGAGGTGAGAGCAAGCGGAGACGCCTCGGCACTGATCCGGCTTCTTCAACAATTTGCTGGCAGCGAGGGCACACTGTGTTCTAACCGGTTCTGCATTTTCCTCACCTAAAACATATTTCAGCATTTAATATTTATTATAATTATTTTCACTTTCAACTAAGACTTTTCAGTCAGTTTAACTCCTAAGACTTAACGGTAAATCTCTCTAAATGTAAATATTGCTCAGAAGGTTGCAGATTCAAGTTCTGGAAAGGTCAACATTTAATATTTCTCTCTAGTAGAAGAAAGTCACCCAAGATCTTGGGTGACTTTCAGCCTTGTCATTAAAAACTATAAAACGGCTATGGAACTGTCTTGGACATGTGCTGCGGATGCTCCAGTGGGATCCTGAATTCCGCCTATCACGTCTTCTAATCGGATGGATCCCCAGTGCTCACAGTATACAAGTTTCATATCTTACCGAAACAGTTCATCTGCTCAAACGTCGCAACGATGAGGGTGATGGCGGCAAGCTGCGCTTTCGAATCTGAGATTTCATCTTCGTAAAGAGAAAAAGCTTGAGAGAGAAACTCGTATGCGATCGGCTCATGGTTATCAAATTGAATGCGACCTATCGCCAGTGCTCCTTGCAGGAACAATCTGTGAATGGTTTCAAATAATTAATTATTAACACTTCCATGGGGACAAGATAGAACAATGAATGTGGCTTTGTAGATACAATCGTTAATTATAAATCAATCTACTTTGCTTATGTAGTTAAATAACATGTTCAGCATAGAAAATTTGTTTCGTAATACTTTATTTGCTTCCGTTGTTTTTATGGTACAAAATAATAAATAAAAGAGCTGCAACTGCCTCTTTGCAAGATACAAGAGTACATAGATTTAATGCATTTAACATTTAATAAAAATATTGTATAACAGTCATGACAAACAAAATATAGTACCAAACCTGGTGAGTTTATTTAATTTGTGTTGGCCTAGAATATTTACTGAACATAATTTAAAACAATTCCAATAATACCTCAGAGGTAGTTCAGCCAGTTCAGCTTTCATTAGTTGAGTTATCGCAGAGTGACAGAACTGGAAAATTTGTAAGCATTTCTTCTCCCACATCTCATCCTGAAAAGATAATACGACTCAACACGTTTCATGCGGAAAGAGAATTCTTACTCGTCGGTACGCCACTCACAAAAAGTGGGAGACGGTAATCTCACTTTAGCAAAGCTTATGCGTTTGCTGCAGAAAACAGTGATTATGGTTCCGTTTTTTGTACTGCGCTTGTGTGTTCTGTACTGTTTAATATTCGAATAGATAAAAATTTTGTGAATGCAAACATCCAAGCATCCTGGAATTTATTCAACCCCAGAATCATAACACACATCTGGTTAGAATTAAGCATGCAACGTCACTTTTTTTGTTCTTTAATATCAACAATCTTTAGTTATGCTCATAGAGATATATAGTTATTAGTTTTGCTGATGAAGCCACCTTGCTAAGGAGACTGTTTCTCACATTAGCATTGTCTAGTTAAACTTCTTGTAATAAAAATTCTTTACAGTTTTTATATAAATTGAAAAAAAATTCAGAAGCTCATATTTCTTAATCATAGTCATCCTTAGTTTTTTTTTGTTTCCATAGTAATATCAGAAGTACTTGATTTCTCTGTTTACGTTGCTAATGTTTTTGAAATAGTGGATGACAAACTGACACTTTCGTGTACCCTCTGACATCTATTACTGACCTGGTCTGCGAGTTGTTTATAGGTGTAAGCCAAACGGTAAGCTTGGAATACGATGGGTGGCAGGGTATGAGGAAGTCTTCGCGGACCACCGGAGGCCACAAGTTTACGAGCACCATGCAAGATTAGGTATTGCTGGTCAGGAGAGTCTGATTTGAAGTGATGAATCAACCTGAAAGATAAATCCAAATTATTCATTATAAACTGCATGGTATGCATATACATGAAGTATATGCGGGCCCTTATTTTTATGAGTGTTTACCACAACCATTCTCAGAATGATGAGAATAGTTATTCTATCTCGGAGGACGCTAATGGCCATCCATTGGATATACTTGGCAGAACTACAAGACACTGAGATGATTTGTGAGGAAACGAAAAGCCTGATGAAGGCGAGTGAACTTTGGAGGCACGATGTGTTCCAAATAGGAAGCGGAAATGGCAAAAAAAAAAGGATCGCCAACGCTGAGTGGGTTATCTTTTTTAAGCAGTGCATCTACCCAATCCCTTGGGAAGCACATCATGACCCCACACCTTATCCATCAGATGAAACAGAGGATGCAAGATGGTACTGAGACTACAATCACCAAAAACAATTAGGTGAATCTTCTATTATTATTAAACAGTTTCAAATATCAATCACCTAGAAGATTTTTAAAAGTGTGGCGCCTGTGGATATGTTAAAGGGGTTCTGGGGGGGGGTGTGGTTAAAGCCCCACCTGACTGAACAGTGTAGAACAGAATTGGGGAAACAAATTCGAAATAAAACACATACAAAGCCAGAAACAGCCAACACAGGCTAATATGACTGCAGGTATGGATGCCTGTATTTAATTTATATGCAGAATTGCAAAGTTGTTTTCGCAATTCTGTTCTGAAACGTTGATATGAAAAATAATTGATTGAAATATAACCATATTCACAACAGAACGAACCTTGCAAGAAGATCCTGTTCTTCCGCAAAATCTTCAGCATCTTGACTATTGGTTGGTTGATCTGGTTGATCTGATATTAAGCAGGACAGCATTCCCAGGACAGAGCTCACCTATAAGGTTATCGATTGTTTTACAAATTAATTTGAAACAGTCAAATTATGAAAACTGTTGACAAGTTTGCTTTGTCTTCTGATGAATTAATATAAATTTTTAAATCAAAGAAAAAAAAACTGAATACATTCTTTGAATAATAACAGACGGTCTTCCAATAGTAGGATAAAAGAGGCAAGCAAGGTTAAGACTCTCGTTGGAAATTCAATTCATTCAGACTGTAAATTTTCAATCGGAAGATTGATGCCCAAAGCAGCTACCCTTTCTTCTCCCACAACCTCCTGATATAGCCTGTACGAGTCCCAGTCAGTTACAACATCTTTTAATGATCACACATATAAAAGGAAGCTGCCTGGTTTGATTATCAAACAAAACAGATATATTTTTTTTTAGTGCTTATTCATTGTAAGCCCCCTGTTTTCAAGATATGAATTAATATAGAGAAAACTCTCTCACTGTACCTGCTCTTGTGTTGTGATAAGAGTTCCGTTTTCCAAAACACTTGTAACCAAATAAACTGCCATTGCCTTCCTTCCAGCGTAATCTAAATAATCCAAAAGCGGCGCATAATTTGTTAACTGGATCACCGTCAATATATCTTTGTAATGATCTACGGGTAGTTTTAAAAGTCGAGTCAGTTCTTTCCAGACGTTTGTGTTATAATCAACCCTGAAAATCATGAAAAGCACTGTTAAAAACCCGGAATATGTAATGATGAGGTTATTCTCCTCATAAGACTTGATAGAAACCAGATTATGAAATCAAGATTAAAATTAAGATAGTAAAAAGCACTTCTTAGAAAATGAAACATCTCTATTGAGACATAAAAGCATTAGATATGCTACACATTATCCATATTCATCTATGGAGCCTAGCTATTGCGTGCCGCTAGAGGACTGGAGGCTTTAAAGATGTGGCTATATGTATGTATAATGAGGTTTTAAGGCAAACTACTAAGTCAAAAGGTCTTATGACGACCATCAAAAGCAGAAAAACTGCTTACTTCGGTCGCATTTTATGCAACGAAAAATATGAATTACTTCAACTCATCATACAACAAAAAATAAAAAGCAGAAGGGAGTAAGTTAGAAAGAGATTCTTTTGGCTGCAAAACCTATGTAAGTGCCAAGGCATTGATGATAATACTACTATAAATCATTCGGTTACCAACCTTTGATATATGACGGCATAAAGAAAAAAATTCATGGTTAAAAAATGAAAAGATTTAATACTTTGGTTCTTACTTTGAGATTTGAAGCTTATCGAATATGGCAGCTGTATTTTGAAGAACTTTGTCGATATAGTCAACACGTGTCGGATAACACTTGTGCGCTAAGCCTAACAAAGCCACCTGCAGGGATACCGTATCTTCGGGTGGCATATCTTGTCGATTCTGTCGAAGAAAAATGAAAAATAATAAGACAGTTAATAAATACTCTATTATTAGAAAGCAACGATTGTATTCTCACTGAAGTTCTGTGACAGTGACACATTTATGCGATGTTTACAGTTTCTTCACGTCGTGCTTAGGGCATCCAATTTCAGACTCTTTTTCTAATCCCAGGATTTAGGGATTAACTTTTATTCAATCCCGGGATCCTGAGATTGAAAAAAAGCTAGGTTTTCATATTTTTTATTTTATACACTCATAGTAGAATCTTGTTGTTTGTTGGACTCGAACAAATTTATTAATCATGAAATTTATGAAAAAAAAATCTACCTGTACAAAATCAAACTATTTTTTATCAAACTACCAAATTTTATGGTTGATTTTAACGCGGGGCAATAAAAATTGTAACAATAATCGTACGAAATTTAAAAAAAAAAAAATCTACCAACACAAAATCAAAATATTTTTTATCAAACTACCCACTTTTACAGGTGACAATAAAAATTATTGTTACAATAGATGAATATGTAGACTCATTTTCGTAAATTTCTTACGATTATTGCAACAATAATTTTTATTGTCACCCGTAAAAGTGGGTAGTTTGATAAAAAATATTTTGATCTTGTGTAGGTAGATTTTTTCTTAAATTTCATGTGATTATTGTTACAATTTTTATTGTCACCCGTTAAAATCTACCTACACAAAATCAAAATATTTTTTATCAAACTACCCACTTTTACAGGTGACAATAAAAATTATTGTTTCAATAATCGTCAGAAATTTACGAAAAAGAGTCTACATGTTCATCTATTGTAACAATAATTTTTATTGTCACCCGTAAAAGTGGGTAGTTTGATAAAAAATATTTTGATATTGTGTATGTAGATTTTTTTTTATAAATGTCACTATTGTTAAAAATTTTATTGTCACCCGTTAAAATGGGTAGTTTAAAAAGTGAATACAAATATTTCCCATTCAGAAATTTTAGAAGTCACTCAATTATGTAGTAAAATAAACACTTACCTTGTAAATATATCATATTAAAGTTAATGTTCAGATATTATATTATATTCATTTTATAAATTGAATTCATTTGAACTTGAAGACCTTCAGCAGATCCACCTTTTGTTTTTAATTGGCGTAAACACTTTTTACACTCTATTTATTGTCTATCCCTTTCTCGCAAATAGTATTTCCAAACAGAATATTCGTAGTAAATTGCGCATTTATTGCAATCGAAAACTTTTGTATTTTAAATTGTATCAAAGAGAGTTTTCATTATTCAAAATTAAAAAGACTTCAGTAAGATGACAAAAACATCACCAGCCACGTGCAGATCCACGTATACAAAACGATTCCAACTGTTTTTTATGGATAACGTCGCAAAAAACAATAAATTGTCAATCAAAATTGACAACTATATGTCCAAAAATGAGCGAAAGGGAGGTTAGAATACAAATATTAATTGTGTATATAGTAAAAAATGATGTATATACATAAAGCAAAATAAGTTACACAGAAAACGTTTTTCGTATAGTTCATCGGGTAACTTTTATCAGTTAAAAAAATTGGCAGGCCTCCTTTGGAGAAAAGGTTTACCTTCCCTGCCCCTCACCTTTTAATCCATAATTATTACCTCACCGTAGCCATTTCGTATATTTAAATTAATTGTTATTTGCTGACTTTAATATATTATCTACTTGTCATATTACTTTAATTGTTATATTAATATTCCTTACTGTCAGTGTATTATAAATATTTATTGTAGACTTAATGTATCATTGAGGAGACATGATCTTTGGTGTGATACAATTAAGTTTATCGCAATAAAAAATAAATAAGAAAAAGTTCATCGCGTAAGAATTTACACTTTAAATATGAATTAATTTTTGATATTTTATTGTGAATCCCGAAATCCCGGTATTTGTATTATTTCAATCCCAGGATTATGGGATTGATTAATTGCTAGGGATTGGAAGCCATAGCCGTGCTTACAATTATCTGTGAAAAAATCTTGCCGGTTTTCAATTCCTATGGCTTCAGGTTTCAAAATAGTTTTGCTGTTGTAAATCGTTTATCCTGTGTACAAACCTAAGTATCAGCCATCCTGATGCCTCAGCCATATTTTGACGGTTTGCACAATATCTGGATTTTCATACTACGCTTCTAAAGTTCTTCGTTATAACTCTTCCCTCACTACAACTACTGAATGTCAATAAAAGAACCTTCCTACCGCCTGCCAATGTCAGACATGCAGTGTTTTGCACAAGATGTTTTAAAAAACAAATGAAGTGCATGAGGTTGGTGAATGGAAAGAATACACACACATAACTATTGGTCTGGTTTTAAAATAGTGAATTACCTGCGTTATGGAAGCAACTTGGTCGGAAAATACGTCAAACAATTGAACTTCGGATGTATTTGTTGCCGCGCCGTCTTCTTCACAAACTGTGAGGCTGATGTTACCATCATTGCGCTACAATAAAACATCACATAGTATTTTAAAGTGCATAAAGATTTCTAATGAAACACATTTTACAAGGACTCACATATTCTATATGTAAAGACCAGGATCGGTTCTCATTTTGTAATACTGATTTTCTTCTACTCCTATGTGTCTTTTAGAGTACTAATCAATCTGAGAATTGAAATACAAAATAGAAAATCTGTGATCAAATGGATCGTTTTACAGCATTGATCAATAATTTTTTACAGATATGCATTTACGCAATAATAGATATTTTGCAGAAATAACCAGCAAGAAACGAATGCTTTTATGCTATCATCAAACAACTTGGGTTGTTACTTATTTATTTCCAGTGTATAGATTAATGGTTAATTTGGCAAAATATATAGTCAACAGAGAGCTATATAGTAAAAAATAAAGTATTTTCGATGGGTTTGGCTGTAAAATGAGCGACAAAATTGTGGCCGTACCCAAATAAAAACAAAAATCCTCATTTAAACAAAATCTCTCATCATAATTTACGATATATTGAATAAAAAATGTTGAAATATACTCCTTGAACAAGATTAGTTTATTTGTAATAATTATTTTTTTAATTAGAAAGGAAAATCAGGAATCGTGAAATTAAAAGACCAATTTTCCTACATCTAACATTTTAATTATAGATTAATTAAAACCATTGCACTAAAAATATTCTAATCCTTTTATACACACTAATTACGATCCAAACCAAGTATCTAATGTGAAGAAATAATTTTAATATTTTGTATAACCGCCTTAACTTTTAATAACTGCCGAAATTCTATTTGGTATTGAATGATAGAATTTTTTTATATAATCGAGTGAGATATTGTTATGCCACTTATCCTCAATTATATTTTTAGTTCCTGGATACTTTTAGGATACTTATCTGGAACCCTTTATTTTAATATAACCCTTAAATTCTCTATGATGTTGAGATCTCGGCTGTACGCAGGCCACCGAAGAGATGGAATTCCCAAAAAATCATTGAAATAATGGTTAGTGCATGTAAATAAACGTAATTTTTTATTTTTTCAGGATGGCTGGCGTAAAAACATATGTTAAATTTGATGCCTCTAATTTTGATCTCAATTTTGAAGCAGAAATAAATCGATCTTATAAAATGTTTATCTTCAAAAATCGATTATTGCGATCCGTCAATACAATTTTACCCCCTTGCCCAGATTACCTCCCTATCTTCACAATACCCTAACCTTCTAACGATTTTCTAGAATGATTTTTTTTTCTTTCACTAGGGTCAAAATCGGACTCTTTTCTTCGATCGATAAATATCGCAAATTTGCCATATCAACGACTTGATGTTTTCAAGTCAAGAATATCAAGTCAAATAAAAGTTAAATTTGAAACAGAATAGTTTCTGGGGAATGAACAAGGATTGAAGATACAAAAAAAATATTTCGGGTCGCGGGTGTCATTGTTTAAAGCAGGTAAAGAGACATATTTACAGACATTGCAAAATATTTTAGGTGCGGTCACAATTCTGTCGCTCACTTTAAAAGGCAAAAAGTGCTACGTGAAATTTATACAATAACTGAAATTACCTGGCTATAGGCAGCCAATCTGTCAATTAGGGCTATAATAATATTCTTCACATTTACACCAGGTTGCAATTCGGCACAAGACTTCAGGAAAGGCTGTAGAGTTGCCAAGTGGAACTCATCCGGGAAGACCTGAAAGAGTCATAATGATGAATATTTCAATAAATCACATTATATAACCCACAGTATGATATTTTCTTCATATGAAATTTAAAACTTTAGATAACCCAAACTGCGTGATCTTATATAGAAAATAATGTTTTTCTTTTACTTCATTTTGCATCTACCCTTCACGGTTAACATTAAAACGGTTTTTTTGTAGATACCTGAAAGGTATCATTTTACATATTTATCTGTACTTCAAATATATGAACATTTCACATCAAAAATCATTATCATCACCACCAGACTATTTCAGGCTGGACCATGGTACTATACTCACTTGAATTATACACTCCATTAGGTATTCTTGGGCAATTGCATCACGACAAGAGACTGCCTGCTCCAAGATTCCAGGAAGAACGAACCTCTTATATTGGGGGAGACCAGCACTCTCCAGCTGGGATAGTCGAACCAAATTTGTTCCGACCAAGATCCGAAGCTCTTCTCTCTCACGCTCTCGTCTCTCCTTATCCCTGTATGAAAAAAGAATAATTAATATTCTACATATACTCATCCTATCAGCAACATAATCATTGGTGGTTTGTAAAAAAAGCATTTTAAACTTTTCATAATTATTTACATATGATTATAAATGTACTAAACAAGTATATAAAAAGTGTAAAAGGAAAATCAACACATTTTTGTTGTTTTTACACAATAATATTTCACTAAAATGGTTGATTTTCCTCTGTTACAAAACACTGACGATATGACCACTATATGCTGCCTCTTTTGCTTCCTCGCAAGTCATCCTAGCTCCCCTAACATGGTGCGTTAATTTTTTGTTTACTATTTTTTCTAATCACTGTCTGAGTAGAAATAAATAGTCTGGGGTTAGTTCTGAGGCTCCCCTCTCATTTCGAGACAACATGGTTTAATAGACAAGTAAATAGGATAAAATATCAAAGAATTCAGTTCTACAAAATTGAATTAGGTAGTTGATAGATATTTAGGCTTAACGCCATCGTCAGAACTATACTTAAACTTATTTTAGTTTAGCTATATATACTGTTTAGAAGAGATAGACAATATTATGTCATCTCCCATATTCAAATATCATATTTATTTAAAATTAAATTATTCATGGTAGTAATTGTATTTTTGTAAAAGGAGCTTATATGGTGTTATTAATTAATCATTAAAATAAATGCATTGAAATTTTATTAATTATGCTTTATTACATGAGCTTCCTGTAATGGTTTAAGTGAAGGTAAAAGTTTTTGTAGAACTAAATACTTTGATATTTTATCCTATTATAATGGAGTTCTACAAAGCAAATGCCAATCCAATCAATAGATAAGTTATTTATTATTAATTACCTAGAATGACCTTGGTGTTGCATTCGAACCCAAAGTTTGTTCATCTCCGCAAAGTTCATTAAGACAAAGTCTATTGCATCTTTTATCTGAAACAAAAATGACATCAAATTTAATGAACACCCACATTGGACGATGCAACAGTGGCATTTATATGAAAACTTCTAATTTAGTATTTGGATTTATACGAAGATGTACTTCTTATAATAACAGAATGTTTAGTTGGCAAAAATTCAATCTCAAATGTCGTGTGTTAGAAAACATAATATTTAACCGTTCCTTCGGCTTCATTTTCAGCAGCTTGAACATCAGGCAAGACATTCCTCGTGCACTGGAGAAGATAATTCCTTAAAAATAGTCCTCTGAGTGGATGTTGAACACCTCTGCACATTTCCACGAGATCCTAAAAGAGGCATTGATATATTGATTCATTAAATAAAAGCAATTTTTGAATTGAAGAATATCTCAAGTCACCGTTAATGTTAAATGTGGCCAAAGTACTCAATAAATATATGATTATATTAACCTTCAATAGATCTCGTTTCAGACTTGCATTTGTTTTTATGTAGACTAATCCAACTGTAATTAACAGGTAAAGTCGTGGAACAATATTCCCGGCATGCTGAACAAGCTCGTAAAGGTCAGCCACTTTTCGGCCTTTTTGAAATTCTTCCAGTAGATATAGCTCAAGATGACGGAGCTCGTCTGTTATCGCCATGTCTGATGGTGTTTAAAAGTTAAGAAAAAACATGATACACTGATACCTTTTTACCAGGTTTGTCATATTGTAATCTTAAAATCCAATTATGGTTCAGTCTTTCAAACAGCCATCTCAAAAATTTTGGTTGGAGTTTTATTATTCAACCGGTGATTAAAAACAGTGGCAGACGGGTTCTAAAAATATTGGTTGCCAGGAGTTAATGCAGGCCCACCCAAAGTGAGCCCTCCAAAATTTTGTGGAGGGGGCCCCTACCCTATATACTAATTCCTATGTACTGTAATAACAATTAATTGATAATTACAAAAATTCAAATGTTCCAAACAGCTAAAACAGACATAGGGAATAAGTATGTAATCATGATCAGGTGTTAGTTCATTGTGTATATTGTAAAAAAACATATTTTTTTGTATTGATGAAATACCCAAAGTGCTTTATCCTGTATATTTTTAAACACATAAAATGAAATAGTTAAAAGGTTATTTGATTTTACTGAGGGCCCCTAACATACAGTGGGGCCTCTCTTTTGGCCCACTTGCCATCAGGCAACCTGGCTTAAACGACCAGTCCGCCACTGGTTAAAAATGTTTTGTTGTTTATATCATATTCAACTATACATAATTATACAGTAGATGATAATCATAGAAATTGCAAAACTGAGTTTAATTTCCCAAAATCCAATTGTATATTATATTACAATAAAGAATACTCAAAAAATATTCACATCACATGCAGGAAGAGTAGTACAGATTTTTAAACAAGACAATTTATCTACTTGTGCATATCATCCGAGATTGATGGTCTAAAGCAGGTTTGAGCAAACTGCAGCCTGCAGCCTGCAGGACACATGCGACCTGATACACGAAAGTGAAAAGATAGCATTCCTAAAAGAAATTTGGTTGGGTAGTAACTCTTTTAGGCAACTATTAGAAGTATCATAAAACTTTTGAATTTGGATTATTGAGATTTTGTACACTTCCATGTATTTTGTCACTAACGACCCGGGTTTGGCCTTTCGGCATCTTCAGGCATTCGAGCGCAGGAATGGACTCGAACTGACAGACAGTAAACAGTGTCTAACGTTTATATAGAAGATACAAATACAACAAATATTATTTACGAGATAAAATATTATCCACACTGATAACTGAGCTAAAATTTCCAGTGTGGATCCTAGAGTCCATTCGTGCGCTCCAATGCATGAAGATTCCGAAAGACGAAACCCGGGTCGTTAGTGACAAAATACATGGAAGTGAACAAAAACTCAATAATTCAAATTTGATATTGAAATTCCATCAAGCACTCTCAGTCGATGTCTTAAGTCATATAAAACTTTATAAGCTTCAATTGCTTTTTTATCATAGTAAATAATGTATATTTAAAAAAGATAGTTTTCTTGGTCGCTGTCCATTTTGAATTCCCAATGTTTAGGAATTCAAAATGGACAGCGGGCAAGCCCAAAAGTTTTCCCAGGGTTGGGTAAAAGCATGTCTATGATAACATTTTAAATAGTAATAAATAATATGTATATTTCAGAAAAGAAGTATAAAATTATATTTCATGAAAAGGATACACAATTCGTAGTAGCTCTTGGGTGAGAGCATCGATGTCCTCAACTCTCCCAACATTGTAGAAGCATGTTTCAACCCATCTGTCAGTTTCGATTTGTCCAGACATCTCTTCATTTGAAGTGCCTGAATTCAGCAATTGATACGTTATTGAGAGGTGTTTGAATAAGATTATGTTATCAACAATGGCACTATGCAAATTAACAAAGAAAACTTGTGATAAAGTAATGCAATGAATTCTCGAGACACATCTGCGTCTGTGCCTAGTGATCATAAAGTTTAATTTTCAATTCCTGGTAAGGTGACTGTCAGATATTACGTTTTATGGTTTTGAATTAGTCCTGATTAATTGTAGAAAAATATCTGGAAACTATTCATACCACTCAGACGAACCATTTGCTTGAAAAGTTGAGATATTTCACATCTTTACCAATTTAATTTATTTAAGTTTCAATAGTATTATATTTATGTTAAAATTATTTCTTGAGAGATATGCTTTGTAATATAATCTGTACCCTGCTTAGTTTAATGTGTGCAAACAATATCACATCACACCATTTATTTTATTCACATTATGGAAATGTGAAACATTTGTTTTACGGAACATGAAGACCAGAGAAAAAACTGTTTCAGATGAATGGCGAGAAAATAAACAATATAAGAAATTTGGAATGGAAATGTTCGCTGAATATTAGTAGTACTACTAATATTTTATGAACAAATGATAATTTCCTTCAAAAGTTGTTTTTGAAGTATTTAGGACATTTAAATGTTTTATAATTAATTAGATTGATGTGTGAAAACCTTCTGCAATTAAACAAGTAACTCACGTAAGTAGAGGACTAACTGCAATATTAAAGCGTCAACTTATATTTATGGTTAATAACTTACCTGGACTTTAACAACACTGAGGGATTCGTCCAAAAGCTTCTCCTGCTCTTCCATCGGTGATGATTGGTTAGTCATTGGCTGCAAATAATATATTGTAGAAATTCAGTCGATCATTGCTCAAATGAGAAATAAAAAAACAATAATTAAAGGGAAATAATTCATTTGGCAATAAAAAGGTGCAGATTTTCGTATGAAATAATAAAAATAGACTGACTAGGGGCCAATTCCCGAAAGTTGTAACCATTTTACTCGATTGCTAGCTCGATAGACGTCGGCTTCGGTATTCGCACTCTGAGCGCGTATTGAATGCCTCCTAGTAATTTTGTTGACAATTACCTAAATGATGTGTCAACAACTTTGACTGTGACAATAATTCTCCGTTGATATGTATTTTTTTCGATATCAAAACGAAACTGAACGTCGGTCCTGACACTTTTGACAACTTGATTACTAAACTTAAAATTGTCTATGGTGTTATGACGTTTATAATACCGATAAAAATTGTTGGGATGGGCAAAAAACTATAATTTCAATTCTTTTCTAAAATATTAAACTATTTATAAATGCAATAGGAAAATTATCGCACTTTCCATTAAGATTGAATATTATCTATATCATTATATTGCATAATGAATATTGTATTGTCATTTAAAAAGTAGATGTAAAAAGTTGAAAAATATTTTCCAATTCCGATATTAATTTTTCGTTTGGAATTTCGTAAATTAAATAAACACATTTCTTAAAAAAATAAATAATATGTCGTTGCATTAAAATAACTACATAATTGCTTAAGGTTCTCGTCCATTTTGAAAGCGTCAATTTTACATTGTACATAAGCGTCATACGGACTTACCATAGACGATTATGAAAATTTTCAATAGACAAGCAAAATGATGTGAGCCCTCTTGATGACATTGAAACTTCAATAAATGTTTTTTTTCATTATTACTTAAAAAGAAAAATACTCATTATTACAGATGATAAAATGTTTTTTCGACTTAGCAAGGAAATGTGTTAAATAAAAATTTGTGAAGCCTAAAAAAATTATGTTTGAAAGTTTTGATTTGTTTAGTTAAGGTATTGTTTGAAAATTACGGTACTTTCAGATTTTATAAAGGTGAGGGTTTTTATCCTGTATCTCAGAATATAAAGAATTTCAATTTTCAACTACACACAATAATGAATATTCTTTATTATATATAATAGGTATAACAATAATATTATCTTGCTTATGCTGCATATATTTAGTGAACCCTCTTCCATTTCTTTTTTTACAATACTAATAATAAAATTGTGTTCACAAAATTAAATTCTGTGTTTTATTTATTTATGAAAAGTAGAAAATCAGCAGGCCAATTTGCGATAATATTGCGATTGACATTTGACAGCTACAATATAAGATTTGAAAAGCGCGGTCTTATGTTTTCAAATGTATCCGTACCATTTTTGGTTGCAGCTGCTTTATTTTCACAAATGAAAGTGAAGCACTAAAATGAACCAGAACTTTTAGCCTGTATCTACCGAAAATTTACGAAATAGTTCTAGCAAATTATCGATTTCCGTGGAAATAATAAAAATTACGTTGTGCCAATTATGCCATATCTATACTATGCAAAAACGTTTTAAGAAAAAAGAAGACAAGCAAATTAGAGCTGTCATTGCTTATCTGTCAAAAATATTTAATTCCGTTGAACATACAAAAATACAAAGTAAAGAATCAATTCTTTATTATAAAAAGAGAAAAATCATAGAATTTCCTTTTTAACTGCTTCCTGAATAATTCATATACAAACAACCGATGTTGGTACATCGATTAATGTAATTAAAACAAACCGAAAGGTCATAGTTCAATTCTATCAAATGTTTTATGTAGATTGTCGCATGACGGTTTCATTACGATGAATGACACTAATGATCAAAAGCCGTCACTGAGCAATTACTTCGGCGAGAGTGTGAGCGGCGCTTCTGCTTCGCTTTCAGCTGATTTCTTTGATGAAATATCGGACCCACAAAAACACACGCCCATTACACCAATAGATAACACATTGGCTAACATCGGGTACTTGCAAAGAGGTACGATTGTTTATTAATTTGTTGATAAGCAGTTTTCCTTATTGGAAGAGCGTTTAAATTTGGTTTAGTTCTTAAAAAAACATGAAGATAATGGCAGCTGTCAAAAACATGTAATGTTCAAAAGAAATTTTAAAAGAAACTTTCACTCAAGCTGAAGAATCTATTTTATTTTGTTATAATACGCATATGGTGCTTTTATATAGATAGAAAGTATAGAATTTTGTGATATTCAAGTGTTATTGTATGTAATTATTCCTTGTAAACCAAACCCTTTGTGATATATATATATATATATTATATTCAATCAATGTAAAAATTCACAGTTTATCTATTAAACTGAATATTATTCAAACTGTGGAGGCTTGATTACAGAATAAATGTACTATTTTACAATAAAAATGTAAAAAAAATACTTTTCTTCTCTTACATAAATTATTATATAGGTATTAGGTCAACTCATTGAAATTGTGATTTGGCAATATGTAAATTTAACAATATTCACTATTATTCATCGGTTAACCAGTTTCATTAGTGAGTAAGCAAACTAATAAAAAGAACATTCATGTAAAACTATTTCTGAAAAATTAATATTGACTGGTATATTTAAGTATGCTTTAAAAAAATATATTCTTTGAAAGTAATTATCTATTTGTAAAACATGATATTTAAATTAAATTTTTTCATTATACATTGTATTTTAAATTATCAAAAAAGGAAATTCGATAGTTATTATTACATCTTTTTGAAATGTATAATAGTTAAAATGGCAGGGCTTTTTTTTGCCATGTAATGCGGTGGAACGGCATTCCGGTATCTTTTTTCACGGTATTTTTAATGTAAGAAATGAGACGAAACAATTTTCCCGCTTACATATAATTCGTCGCCAAAATTACTTTACATTTCCTAATCAAAAAAAAATTTTTTTTTTATCTGCTTCGTGGCATATTAGTTAAATTTTATTTAAATGATATTTGTATATAATTTTCTTTAGCAAAAAGCTTGACAAGAAGTGAGTTCCAGCACCTTTTTTTCTAAAAAAAAAAGGCGCTGTATAAAGTCATTTATATGTAACCCTCTCCATGCCCATCTTGTATACATACAGTCTTCAGGGTCCGCTCTCACCCATTCCCTGTATGTACGCATTACTAGACAAAAAAATTCTCGATTTCATTTTCAATATGAAATACTCCTGGTTGAAGATACTTTTTCCCTAAGATAAATCCTTCATGTTTTCATTAATTTTTTATGCATTATCTTTCCCCCAAGACTTGACAGGTAACACCTTGAGAGTGATGAGCAGTGCTGTATCCGTAAACTTCTTTTTTTTTTTTGTCTGATTGGGTATACATTTCTACAAATATTTTAGAAGGTATACCTTATATACGCCGTGTACCCTCCACTGCAGCACTGGTGGTGAACTATTATTTCTGCTTTGCAATAATTCTGTATAGAATACAAAATATGACTACATGTTAGTAGTATATTATATAAAAATATATTGGAAATTACTATTATCTGATCTGGGACTATTTTTTTCATCTTTTCTAAGAGGGCTCTAAATTGCAACATTTATCTCTGCAGATAATATTCTTCTTCATTCATCAAAAAACGAAGATTCAACCCTTAATCAAGATTTTATGGCCGGCAAACACTCAATCAATCAATCTACTGCTAGTCCAATCGTTGCCGCTGAAATTATTAAGAGGGACAGCAACGTTCCTCTGTCATCCCTACCTCTGGGTGAAGAAATAAGAATGGCAGCCAAACCGTACAATACTCTTCCGGACCCTTCAACTTTCTTCGATAACATTGGGCCGGGAGCTACAATGACTTTAGCCGGCGCTGAGCAACCGACTGACAAGTTTATGTCATCAGTAGAATTTTCAACAGAAAAGTTATCACCACCCGTAAGAAAAATATAAATAAATCTTCAATTCGTAATTATAAATATTATGTGGAAATTTCCATTCCATAACTGAGTGGTCAACACTTTTGGCCTTTTGTCCTATTCGGTTGCATGGGTCACGGAATCTAATCCTGTTATGGAAATTTTCATTCTTATTGTGTCATAACTATCATAATAATTTATTTTATGTTTCAATATTAGCTTATGCATATTATTTTTCATTTTGAAGGATACTCAATTTAGCCCTGGAGAAGCAGATAGAAGGCGAGATTCTTGGATTCCTACTGAAGATGCCAAAAGGATTCTCCTTCAGGTATGTATGTCTCTTAAATCCATGACCCCTTGATACGGTTGGGGCATGAAGTTATTCAGTTCTAGCTAGGTCACATTATCTAAAAACTAAAAATGTTAATTAAGCCTAATAAATCTTCATTACAATATGTTTGTCTCGATTTATGTGTCTGTCTGCAAGGCACTGCACCACACTGCACTCGCATACAATGCGTGAGATTGAGTGTGTTTTTGAGCGTAAGTGAATTCAACATTCAGGTAACGTTACCTCCTGGTCCCTGGTGTATACTATTTTAATAACTACCTTTTATATCCATTGGTTCTCCGTATGGTTCTCCATAAAAAAAAAAAAACTTCGACATTCGCAAATCACTTGCTAATGGAGAACCATACGTTAAATGCGGATGATGGGGTTAAACTGTTGCATAAAAACATGGGGGATCATAAATTATTTTATCAAGAAATTTTGGAAATTAATAGAGCCCAGTTAAATTCCTTGCCGATTTTGAATGAGCAGCTGAACCTTCCTAATTCTCCGCTATTATATCCGATACGTAGAAACACCTAACAGATGTCACTAAATGTGGAATGATTGTATATATTTACCCATTCGTCGAATTACATCCCGTCAAAACCCACAATACTATTATAATTGTAAAATCACTGGTATTTCTAAAAGAAGTTGAAAAGCGGCAATTCGCCACTCTGTTAATATGGTGTTTACAAAATAAGGATTAGGGAGATTCCCGAAATTTTAACTCAGGTATCAGTGTGGCTCTCAGACGTATAATATCTTACCTCGTAAATAATATTTGTCGCATTTGTATCTTCTATATAAACGTTAGACACTGTTTACTGAATCACCACATGAAACTTGACAAATTAACAAAATAATTTTTAAGTATCCCGCAATAGCGCCTTGTAATGCTCCATGTCGCGAAACGTAAATCTCCAAAATCCTCAAAACAGCATAAAAAACGTAAACATTGTAAGTCCCTCGCGGCCCGTCGCCATCGCTCCATGGAATCAGACCACCGAACCATCAAAATCAGCTCGTCTTTCTAAACGAACACGAAGTGTGCGAAATGTCGATCGTAACCTTCCCTAATCGGGTCGCGTATAAATCGAACGTCCGCCGATTCTTTAAGTGTGCAGGAGTAATCGGGTCGCGTATAATTCAAACGTCCGCCGATTCTTTTAGTGTGCAGGAGTAATCGGGTCGCGTATGAATCAAACGACCGCCGATCCAGTGTGCTCGAATGCCTGAAGATGCCGAAAGGCGAAACCCGGGTCGTTAGTGACAAAATACATGGAAGTGTACAAAATCTCAATAATCCAAATTTTATTCTAAGCTTTGTTGCTGCGATTCTGCATTTGGATCCTCAGTCACACATTTATGAAAGTTTTCAATTCTGAAAATGTAATATTACAATTGCTAGCAATCATTCCTTGTATTCGAATTGTCTTATGGATAACTTTTTTAACATTGCAGCCCGCGTTGGAATACTTACTATTGAAATAAATAATCAACTAAGAAAGAGTAAAAATATAAAATGGTTGATAATCAATATGTAATGTTTTTTTATAATATTTTTACTTCACAGGCTCAAACGTCTTCAGCGGGTTCTTTCTTTCCTGAGAGGCAGGTGCTCACAATGCCCGGTGTTGTCCTCGAAGAAGACTTGGTAAATAGATTGTTGGTTATATATAAAATATTAAAAATGTTTTAAAAGTAAAGATTCAACTCAAGAAGAAAGTAATTTCAACCAAGAACCACTCTGCCACCTTTATTTTGTTTTGAATAAATAATAACAGTAGAACCTACAATTTATATTTGATTTTTGTAATATTCATTTAGTATATTTTAAACTGATTTACGGCAGTAACGATGCTTAAATTATATCAGTTTTTGTTTATGATAGGGTGATGTACTTTACGATGTGGTCTCTCATTATTTGGGTGAAGGCGAAGCTGTGCAGCGAGGATCATTAGGCTGCGAACACGTTACGCAAGACGAAAGAGGTCTCCGAGAGCTTATCCAAGCGGGATGCTTCAGAACAGCTGTTAATCTCACAACGAGACTACTTACGATATATGGCCAAGGTATTACGATTTATAGATTTATTTTAGAGAGTTTTGTTTAACAGCTTAACGACTGCATGTTTTTTCGCATTTTCGCAAAAAACTTTCATTTCACTAAATTCCCTATAATTTGTAAACCAATTGATATATCTTAGCCAAATTTAGTTTGATGGCTTCCAGATACTTTGCCGCATAAACCAATACCGTTTGAGCAGTGGCTCTATATTTGTGGATTGCATACTTGGGTGGTGTAGTAAAAAATACTTAAATCTACTAAAAAATCCCTGCTTCTCATATCATCCCTGTTGCAGATGTTACAAGCCACCTCGGGACAGGCCACGGTTATCATAACGACTCAAGCACCATAAAAAATGCCATATGGCCCATTCAATAAATCACTATGCAAGCTGTAAATAATAATAGCCAATACAACTAGAGAGAAAAATGTAAACATGTACCATCTAGGAGTAGTTTTACGAAACTGTGGTAAAAATATTGTTTATGTTTTGTTAAATAATGCGTTGATGTTTATACCACAATCTCTCGTTGACATTTGAAATCAAACTCGATTATAACCCAGTACATTATCAATAGAATGGAATGTATGACATAGGACTCATATATGAGTCCGCGGCCATTAACCTATATAGTGCTTTGAAATGTAGGCAAAAGAAATATTTTTTAAAGCATTTTCAATGTCATAAAAGCTCCACATCCATCGACAAACTGTAACTATGAGTTTCAAATAATTATATTGGTATTCAAAATCAACATTAACAGCCTGAGTTTGATGTTATTATTCTGTGCACTTCACTAGGAATAGTTTAGAATCGATAAAAAATTGTTTCAGGTGTGGGAAAATCTGGTCATCCGGGTAAGCATTCTCCCCGTTCGCTCCAACTGTGGTTCACACGATTGGCTCTACTAGTTAAAATTCACTCTTACTCCTTGGCGGACTTGGAAGCTGAACCATTTGGATCATTGGAGAACCCCGATATCTATTTTCAAGTAAGTTCAGTATCAGCCGCATGGCATCCAGTAGTGAAAAACGTATGTTAAAAAAAGGCATCATGATTATTACACTTAGATAAGAATTTTTAAAAGTATAATTTTGAAATTTCAATTCATTTCATACATAAACTCAAATCAATATTTATATTTAAAATATACAAAATAAATATGGTTGGAGGTATATCTTGATCCTAGTGTTGCTGCATTCGTGCTTTGAATTATTGAGGTATCTAAGAATTACCAATAAGCTGACCATTTATAGCTTATATTTTCATTAGCTTAGAATGGAATACTTTTGATCAAAAATTATAAAAAACAGAAACAAGGTGAGTTGAACGCTTGTTACATAGTCTTTTTTAGGACTCACTGATTATCTCAGATACCCAATATATGATTCACATTGTTTCAGTTTTATCCTGATATGTACAACAACAGATCGGGATCAATGGCTTCTTTCTCCTTTCGGTTGCTACTCGCCGAACTTCCAATTTACTCCGCCAAGTGTGAATTGGCTATCGCAAGACTGCACGTGCTTCTAGCTGTTGTCAGAAAGGTAAATCACTGTTTCATTTGAATTCTTATTCACATATATTAACAAATTTACCATTTTATAGCTACACATTTCTGATGCAGCAATAAAAGTATATTTCTAAATATCCTTCTACTGATTATACTCGGAAAGTACCTAATTTTTAAACACCTGTTTATAAAATGTATAAAACTCGGATACAAATCAATAATATTTGATTTATGGTGACCATTTGAATATTGCTTTTCCCATTATCTCAATGTGGGTTACTTGGAGATGTCCAAGTAATTAAATGAACGATCGATATACTGAAGAAAGTATTTGTAACATATTTCAAACTATTCAATGACAATGAGATAATTACTTTGTAGCTCATATCTATACACAATACATACTACACAAACTACCCTGACTCCCTGAGAATTTTCTTTTAGCTGCTGTTTGATTAATTGAGATATGAATATTTGTCAATACCATTTATTATAAGAGAAAATACCCACCATCTTACTATTCAAGTTTTAGTGTTCAAGATCAAAAATTTAAGTTTTAAAGCTTTCACCATTTGTATCTTTAAAACTATTATTTTTGGAAAACACCATGTTATGACTTTGAATAATTCGTACCCTCCAAGACTTTCAACGAAAACCAATTCTTTGACCAGGAATTGATTTGTCAAAATATATTTCAATTATACTCGGTGCTTGCACACAACCCAAGAGGAGGAAAACTGTTGTAATAATTTCCACCATTCATAAAACGACGTCATCCAAAAATTTATATTTTATGTTACAAACATTACACGAGGTCAATCCAAATGGCCATTATTATCAGAACAGTTCTTTAATAATGCTATTTATTCTTTATTTGCTTCTTTTCAGATGATTAAAAATTTGAAGGCTTCCAAATGTGAATTAGGAACAGATTTGCAGATCACACCTCAGGATCGTCAAGAATCTCTCAAGCTATGGTCCGGCCGAGAGGCTCGCATACAATTTTCAGTAGTTAACTGTGCACTGCAAATGAAGGTAATATAATATTGACAAACTAAAAATAGAAACCTGTTTTATTTAACTAGAATTTTGGTCCAGTCAATCGAGATCAGCAATGTCCAACTGAAATCGTTTGACGTGCTAAATAAAATATTAGTGGACTTTGGTAGACCAACAAACAAACGAATTGAAACATTTTTAGCACAATTATTATGATTTTTTATATTGACTAACATGTATCGAAATTGGTTGGTAATTGTGACACGTTTTTTTTTGCTATTTTTAATTTCGAAACACAAGATTTCCAGCGATATGCGATCTCTCTCTAACGCTTGATAAAATATCTTTTGTTTTTAAGATTCTATATTTAAATTCCGAAATATATTTAGTATGTGTTCTTGTATATTTTCAGGATTATTCGCTCGCAATGCAGATAGTAGAAGGACTGGCAGAGTCTCCCGTCTGGGCTGTGGGTCAATCGAGAGCTCTTCGATCAGCACTGGGGCGGTGTTGCTTACAAGCGGGACACATTCCCGGAGCAGAAGCCCACTTCAGACAAGCCACTGCCATGAGAGCATCTATGTAAGATTTCACTATCACCTATTATGAATCGGATCTACTAAATCTGATTACTGTTTCATTGAATTGGCATATACTTGGTAGAACTTCATTGTAATAAAGTAAAAATTGCTATGTATTTTGTTCCACCAAAATTATTAGATATATTTGATGGCTTTGATGATTTGATTTGGCTTCTCGCCATCTTTAGAACTGTGTTTCATTTATCTTTACATACTAACTTAGTAGTGTTAAGACAATATATCATTTTAATAACACTAACATCCTAAGCTTTAGTTGTTGTTGAAACTGCTGTATCTTACTTACTTGGTAATCTGTTAAGGTGACAGAAAAACCCATGGTTAAATTGAAGTTTACTCAAAATATGTGTATCCACAAAATTAGGAAATAAACTAAAATAAAAAAATGTACTCTTCAAAAAATGTTCTACAAATATTAGAATACTAGTGAGTAACCGGTATGCGTTGCAATGCCACTCAGAGAAAGAAAGGGTTTGTTTTTTAATTCTGTTTATTGAAGTGCTTTTAGATTATAGGTCTGCACCGGCCGAAATTTCACAAAATTACCCGGCTCGAGCCCGAGTCTCAATATCACACTTGTTACTCGAAAACGTCCCGAAGCCCAGATTTATTTTCCTCATCCCAAAAAAAGCCCGATTTTTTTTCAATATAGTTATTTATTTATACTTTTAAAACAATATACCTGTTATTTTTACACTAATAAATCGGAAGGTTTTTCTGAAATGTCGTTGTGTGTACGTATTTGATTCTTCTTTTTAGATTAAAATTTTTTTTATTCAGAAACCTTCACGGGTGTGCCCACTATTAGAAAATGTAGCTTACAAATATTAAACAAGATAAATTGTTTTGTCTGCAAACATACATTTTACTGACTCGTTTACTATTCTTAAAATTTACCTAACTGATGAATTTTCAGATCACCTGACCGAGATGTTCGAGAGTTGGTGGATCAATCGCTGCTAGCAGTGGCCCAGAATGCATTTTCCGATGCTTACCAATGTCTTGTGCTAGCTAACCAGTTGGAGCCTGCTAATATAATGGTAATGTTTTAACTTCCATCAAATTTCAATTCAATTCAGTTATTAGTTAATTGCTTTTGCAATGCAACCATATATTATTTATGCGAATAAAAAACAAATTTTAATATGAATCAGTAAAGAAGTTTTCAACAAAAAACTTATTTTTCTGAACACTCACTCATGTCCACTTAGAATATATTAGCATCTAAAGCTATATTGTTGAAACTTTTCATAGCGGAATCACCATTGGTTTTACACTTTTAGAGAAGAAACAATTTATATCCACGAATCATCATTAACCCTTTGCACTAAAATGCCGCATGAATTTTACTCTTATTACTCGAATGCCATCGCTGTAGAGCAGTGGTTCTCATGTGCGGCCATCAGAGGATATTTCTGCGGCCACCAACGGTTCTATAGTAATAAATATTGATATTTAAAAAATGAGTAATATAAAATAAATTCGAAATTAGTTTATTCGTATTGCGAACGTATGCCGCTAGAAAACGTATTTGTAATGAATGAATATTTTTAATAAAAAAGGGATCCTTCTTTAGATAAAAAAATAATCGGGTCAGTACGGTAATTAAATTAAATTTAATCGGGATTTGTGCTGCAGTGCATTATGTAATTCGGTCTGTTGTACGATAACCAATGTTGTTTATCTTGCAACGGTGTAATTATCATTGACGAGAGATTTCCTAAATATATAAAGTGTAACGGTGATTATCTTCTGATTTTTTTATATGTATGGAAGCACCTCTATATTATGTTAGTTATTATTTTTCTAATTTTTAAGGGAATTTGATACAATCCCCGAGTTAAAATGGATATAAGAAATTATCTATAAACAAACATTCAGAAGGATGAAACAGTAAAAATCTAATAACTCATAGATATTTAGACATATTTGAAAAACAAACCTGCAGGGCTATGTAATGTTAAATATAACATTTGTAAATGACAGCATTGTGACAATATAGTACATATTTTTAAAGAAATTATATTAATACATACAAATTTTCTGCCAGCGGCGTAAACTTTTATGGTTAAAAAAATTGAAGTAGGTAGAGTTCGGCCTAATGTTTTAAATCACTTTTGAAAATTTGGTGCAGCCACGAGACATTTCCAAAAGACCACTGATGTTCATTATGCGGCCACGGAGAAATTTTCCGTGAGAACCACTGCTGTAGAGGCAAATCAATGAAATGTACCATAAATTATATATATATGTCCATCGAGTGTTAATAACATTTCAAATTCAATCGTCAGGTACTCAACAATATGGCAGTGTGCCTTCTCTACTCGGGAAAATTAAAAGAAGCAATCGCTGTGATGGAGAATGCAGTCAATTCAAACCCCAGCAGAGGCTTGAGCGAAAGTCTACTTCTCAATCTGTGTACCCTTTACGAATTGGAATCCTCGAATACCATGACTAAGAAATTGGCTCTTCTGAGACAGCTCTGTCGGTACAAGAGTGACACTGTCACTAATGTTCCCACCTGTCTAAAACTACACATGTAATCTTAACACTAGGGTTTGTATTATTATAATTAAGTGCGTAAATTATTGTTAATAAAATTTATACAATTAATGGTAATCTGTGGTTTTACTGTTTTTGGCATCCTTATGACTGATATCTGAATATATATATATTTTTAACTATACTAGCTTATATTATGGAGCATATATAAATAAGCTAATACTATAAAATAATACCAAAATATTTCCACAGTAGATATATTAGGGAGGTCAGTCATCCAACAACCCTTCCTGGGCAGGTTGAGGATAGAAAGAAGAGGTTAAAAGACTATTTATTATCCCAATGGTTTACTTCCTACTTTCAGTGTAGTTAGGGTAGGGGGTGGGTTTTCAACATCGGATTCCAAGACCCAATAAGACATTTTAAAAACAATTTGCTCATCGCCAGTTTGCTCATCGCCATTTTAGCACATGAATTATAGGGTAAAGAGTAAAAACACAATATTTTCGCATTTCAATTTATTTATTTATAAATATCCACCACACACACTGTCGCCGATTCTAAAACACTTGTACTAAAAAATTTGAAATTTGTCATTGACAATTAACGATTCCCTCCTCGCCATAAATATTATGAGAGAGAGGAATCTCAAAAGTGAACGTGAATGTGGAAACAAATGAAAAATGTTACATTTGTTTTCAATAATTGGATTGCTCAAAATCACGGTAATATAGCACACGTCAACGACGCATGCGCAGTCATGACAATCTTGCCAGTTTAAATCTTTCGTTTCGATACATCAATAATTGAGTTGGTTATTCTATCATTTTACAATATTTATTTATGATGGATGTTTTACAAAATAAATCTTCAGGTCATTGCCAAAAGTTTGTAAATATGAATTCTTTTCATTAGTTAGAATTTGGTATTGGGAAATTAAGTTCTTGAAATTTTTACTCGTCTTCTTTTCAGTTGTGAGAAACGAAATGTTTCAACAGCACTTTCTGCAGAAGTGGTGTCCAGCTTCAACTATGATTTTTCCAACAGGTTTTCTTTATTTACAAAATTTTTGGTGGCAACCCAACGATATCAAGTAACAACAGTACTTAAATTTTCACATTAAACTGAAACTACAAATCAATGTGCACTGCTTTTGCTTACGATAATTCAAATACTTGTAAAGCCATTATGGTTACTTATGTACAATTAAATTTCCAGTTTTTATTATGAAACTATACTTGTAATAGTAACTTATTATCGAGATAGAACCTATTGCTTTTCAACTATCCAAAACATACCCTGCAGATCATTTCAATTCGCTATAATACATTCAATACAAGCCGTTCATCGGTTTTTGTTCTCGTTTTATATAGTACTATTTAAAATTGGTATTAACTTGCAGATTCATAAATACAATGACTGTCTAATTTACATTAATGAACGGGAAGAGAATAAAATTTAAAAAATCGATTTTTCAAATTTTAAAATTCAAACAGACAAGAACCATTAATTCACATGGTATGTTGAATAAAATTGACATTGTATTATAACAAGCAATGTTTTAAGCAACTACACATTTTTTCTACTGATTTCTTTAACTTTACTATCACATTTCTCTTTCTAAATCCTTCATAGCATGCAATATGTAGAGCAGTGCTTCAGAATTACTATAATTTTACATTGATTGTTCTCATTACATCTTTTGGATCTGAATTAACAAGTATGCTGCAGTATAACATCCTATGTATTCATTTGTTAATCCCATGTAGCATTTCTTCAAAATAGATGGCAAAAAAAATCTAAGAGTTGTCATTTCTCCTTTAGTAAAGAAGAGCACCAACCGGATACTACAACATTTAAGCATTAAATTATCTCATAGAGATAAATATCTAGTGTGAAAATATCAGGTAATTAAATTAATTGCATCTATGAACAATGTGAAAGGCAGTAACAAAAATAATTCCTTTGACAGAGAGAATGAGAATCATTTTCATAACTTCAAGCCGAATAAGTGAGACATCAACAATTTGAAATAACTGCTGTATGATGGAACTGTGTTTGCGAGTGTTGAGGGACAGAATTTTTATACATATAGTTTCACCTCAGTTTATACAGATTCGGTAAAACCGAAATGAGTCACACGAATATCAGAGATGACCAAAGAAGAAATCGTACAAAAGATAGGCCAGTTTCAATCGGCATCAATACACCAAAACATAATTTAATTGTTATTGATAAAACGATAGAAGAAAAAAATTCTTCCCATTATATTACTGATGTGAAATTATCACTACTTAAATAAAAGAAATCGGTATCTACTAAACCTAAGATTATGTTTCGCACAGATATAAAAGACTTCAATATTTTTTACAACAGCATGTCGACGGTCATAAATCAAGTAGAAAAATAACTTTCAACAAATTTCACCTCAGATATTGACACTAATTAATTCCTAAGCGTTTATAATATGCAGTCGGCAAGTTGCCTAAGTAACATCGTGATTTGAAAGCACATCAGAATCTCCAACTTGAATTATTCAAACTATTTCAAATTAGGAAAGGAATCTTATGAATTACAAAAAAAAGCACGAAGACCAATGTAAAGTAAATTTTATCATTATTACCGCCGAATCCATAGAAAATATTCAATTTTATCATTTTAAAATACAGTGGAAAGCATATTTTTTTGTGTACGAGAATGTGTGAGCACTCACGTGGGAGACTCAATATTTCTTTAAAAAGATGCAGATATCTAACATGTGAATTCGCATTTGGATACACATTTAGTTACAGTAATTTACAAACTGTAAATTATTTTGTCATTCCTCGAAAGTTGTATTTCACTATTCATTATTTTTGTGGTCGATTGTAAACTTTCGTAGTAAATTCAGAACAAAACATTCCAGAGAAAAACCTGAATGTTTGCAGTGACAGCTGTGAAAGCCTAGAAATCATGTTTAAACATTTATAAAAACCTAATCGACGGATTTCAGTTACTCCGTTATTTCATTGCTAATTTTAAATGATAAATCATTTGCTCAGTACTAAACTCCTGTGTCGCTATGAATGACATGTATTTTGCTCTTTGGAGAAACATCTTCAGGCAGACTAATCCATAAAATATATCAGCGTAGGAATTCATTTTAATCATTTAAACTATGAATGCCCTCAAATATAAATTATAGGAGGGGAAAAACTTCATACATAATGATCTGGAACCACTAGTTATCTATAATAATTGATATATTTTAGCCCCATCACACATGATTAAATATAAATCAGTGTCCATATAAAAATGCACCAAATCACCCACCATCGTGATTTTCCATCCCGTATCAAATGCCGGATGGAATATAGTAGTTGGTTACCATTTATACTCCTTACCAATATCACAAAACTGACAAACAGTTTTTTTATTGAAAATTCATATTTAATGCAATCATTATAGTTTTATTCAAGACAAAATGTTATGCTGGGTATGCATCGGGCACGGGAGCATAATTGGCCAATTGGTTGTTTGGTTTGTGGGAAATCCTCGTTATGTTGCAGTGAAAAATTATTTACACTGCATAATGGGAGATTACTCGGTATTCAGCGTCATATATTTAAGAAACATTATTGATAGTATATCCACCATATACAAAAAATGTAAGGCTTCTGAGCTTCAAAATATTTAAATTTCAATAATAAGTTAAGCACTGAATATATCTCTGCATATCAGAAAAACTGTCTTTTATAATATTGATAAATACATAAAAAGCAGAATGACTTAGAGACTAAATTTTAAATTCGACTTTACCATTATTTGTGTTATCATTAAATTCGATGTATTAAAAATGAAAATACATTTTGCAATCACGGGGAAACAAAAAGAAATGAGAACTTGTTTTGTATATTGGCTATTTATATGGTACTAAGAGTCGAATTATTCGACTCATCGAGCCTGAACTTTTTAGTTGGCTTTGACTAAGTTGAAATCGTATTTCTATATTTTTCAAAATTAAAAACTATCTGAATTTGAAGTCTGCAATAGTACATTTTTATTAAAAATAAATGAATATTTCTTATGTAGAATGCAGTAAATGGTAGCACCGGTGTCAAATACACTGGGGGTACCTCTGGGTATCTGTTGAATTGGTATTTAAAAAAAAATTATCAAACACAATTATTAATACTATTTCCTAACTAAATTAAAGACACTGGTCTGTGTAAACACAAAAAAAATTGAGACAAAATCAGAATTATTTACAGTTCATTATAACTAAAACGTATTCAGGAAATTGAATCAGCGGCGCATATAACTAAATCAATTGCCGATAGACGTGGACTGAGTATTATCAAATTTGTACACTCTCAACCCATTCAGGTTGGAGATTCAGACAGAAAACAAACTGGGATGGTTGCATATAAAAATAGAACCCAAACAACTTACGAGATACGTTTGTGATATTGTAAAATGTGATCAGTTAATAATATCTAACTAAGGGGCAAGTAGTTATTTCACAACCATTTGTATTTTAATGCTATAGCAGTGCGAGTGACCGAGATAGCATAAACTTATAAATACTGCTAAGTATTTAACTGACAGGAGTAAATTTACCGGGGCAGTCGCCGAATAGATCTCTAGGTAACTAGGTGTATTTTGTTGCTGCAGAAATTTTTATTAGATTGTAATAAAGAGCTTTTCGTGCGCAGTGTGGATTTTCTCATAGCAAAAATCGTCACCTAATT
The DNA here is from genome assembly GCA_022494535.1 of Himalopsyche phryganea. Taxonomy (NCBI): domain Eukaryota; kingdom Metazoa; phylum Arthropoda; class Insecta; order Trichoptera; family Rhyacophilidae; genus Himalopsyche; species Himalopsyche phryganea. Next base: position 52,199 of record JAGVSL010000024.1, read on the forward strand.
ATTTACAGGTGAAATAAACTTTGACAAAGAAATATAGCTACAATCAAAAGTTATTTAAATATCATATTAGTTTGCATTTTAAGAATTATGATCACAAATTAAATTATGAAATACTAAATTATTCACAATACCCCTACATTTCTGGCATGAAATAAAAATAAATGCTAAGGTATTTATAGACATTTCATAATACATAGCTTTTTATACAAGGAAATAAACTTGATTGTTCAATCTAGGCGGACTTCCCGAGTATAATTCTTAAGCAATTGGACTACTGGTAGCGTCACATCAAAAATTCTAGAATTGCTAAGGGGCACAATTTGTGACCACATCATTCCTCATGAGAAAGCAAGCACAGTAACTAATATCGATTATTGTTCTAGCGAGACTATATTAAGTACTTATTTATATAAATATGTACATAATATTAATTTAACTCTTCGAGTCTATGTACGTTCGAACACAAAAAAAATACTGATAAAAGACTGAAACATACATTTCTTATCCCACGACATAGTTGAGCATAATCAAATAAAAATATACTTTCTTTAATTATTCAATAGCTCTCTTTACCGACCCAGGTAAGAGTCGAAGATCAAGTAGCAATGCATTGATTTTCAAGAAGAAAATCTACAGCCATATATTTGATTCAGTTGAAGATTTAATTCAAATGGAACAGTTACCCGTTTTTTTTACTTTTTGAAATTGGAATTAGCTTATTCAAAAAAATAGAAGACTTTATGTCAAAAATATTGGTATGAATTAGAAAACAATGGGGCAAGTTTGCACCGTCTGTTTAAAAATTTGCTATTCTCATTTGAGTGACGCATTTGATGGGATTTGTTAATTTGAATGTTTAGGATTTACCGATGATTTAATTTCTTTGGCATCAGTTTTAAGAGGAAAGCAGCATAATCGATGATTACTTATTAATAAAAATTGCCTTTCACGGCTCGGATAATAAAATACTCAATACTAACACAAATATTGTAGATTTCAATATATGTACTCCAGCATTTATCAACCAAAGGTAAAGTGCGTGACGATATTTTATTAATTACCAGCGGAGATTGATATTCAAAAACCCTACCTTGCATTCAGCGATACCTACAACTTGTTTCATGACAGTTTTCCAATTACCAGAACAAAGCAATGAATAATTTTCCGATCGGACATTCCTATTATAAAAATCATACAGTAATTAATAAAACTCTTTATTGTTATTTTGAGTTTTATTTTAATCACTGAAAAATATATGCAGTATGTACAACACACACATGTAAAACATTCAGAAAACTTTAAACGTGAAGCTGTAAGTATCAACCAAACCAGTTGCAAACAAATGCACCTGCTGTTCATAATGAAATTAAAAGAAATAATTTGGCATACATCTATTTTCGAAAACATTACTATTTCGAAAACCACATTGAATCTAACTGCCCGTAGGGTATAAATAAAATTGTGTTGAAAAATGCTGGAATACTCAAATAAGATTATTAAGTGAAAATCGTAATGTTCACAAGAAAAAGAGTAAAAAGAGTTCATCGTCATTATTAAGTATGACTAATTATTACCGTTTGTTGCAGTGGCTATGCCGAGAACCTAAAGTATAGTATTCGACCTGTGCTATTCGGCAAGATTAAGTAACTAATACAAATTTACGTTGAAGAGTATTTAGCTACAGAGTCACAAGTCCAAGAATTCAAACCTGTAGAAGTAGTGACCAAGGGGTCAGCTGTATAAATAATTTGGGCTACAATGCAAACATTACATATTATGGACAGCGCACGAATATACACTAGTGTCGTTAAATTATTTCATTAGGCACACAGGGAACGGAGTCATAATAGCAGTTCCTCATTGTTTAGATATGGAATAGGCCTTCTGTTTCAAGCCATGAAATATGTATGGAAAATAAATGATATAGAGGTTTCAGTTTCCCAGCTGTTTAATTTGTGACTCACACAAAATGCTGAGTCTCGCACCCTCCTGAGGTAACGGTTAGACAATAAGGGAATTTATACAATAATACATATACACGAATAATATTAATAAGTTTTTCAGATCCGGACGTACACATTTTGAAAATACAATGGCAGCGTGCCTACGCTTACATCTAGATTCACGACAAGTCAGAAATTAAGATAATTCAGTCACGTGTTTAAAAAAATAATTATGTTCATGTAGCTATACACACATGGGCGGCGCGCGAGTCGAGCTCCGCGCAATTGATAATTATTGCAAGTTTACGATGCGACATTTGAAAGAAAACTGAACAGCCCTCATTGGCTCATCACACTACTATGTCTACAGAGTCCACCAGGAGACAGAGCCCTGACCGTCTCTCGGCACCGTGAACTGTTCGAGAAACAATGGATGTTAAAATTCAGCTCCGGGGAAGCGGTTCGCACTCCAAGAATTCACAGAAAAATTTTACGTTCACCAATTAAGTCGACACTCTTATTGTATTTAAATATTCACAGTTCACCAGGTATCGCAAAATCACAAATTCTCTTTCCTCCCCGGTCTTTTTGGAACAATAGATATTTCTGCCTGTCTCACCTCATCGCATGAAGGCAGTTTTCAGGTATTGTGTAGAGCGACGGACGATAAAGGTCAGCAAGAAAGAAAAAAGCATGTTCGAGAAGAGAAAATCGAACGGCCCAGGGAGGAGGAGGGAAGACAAACCGTCGAAGTAGATAACGCTCTTTACTCAATCTAGAATACTGAAGGTGGGGAATAAGACAGGGGAAGGGTCCTGAAAACCACTCCTATGCAAATACGCCGGGACAGGAGACAGGGAGCTCTCACATGTCTCCGTTCTGGCTGATCCCAATTCGCTTCATGAACTCGTCCTGCATCATGACAGTCTTGATGATATTTGGAGTCATGTTGGTCATATTCGTGATATTGTTGATGTTGGCATAGGGCTGTTGGTCGTATGCATTTCTGTCAGGGCATAGAGTGTTGTATCCTGCATCAGTCGGCTGGGACTGGGGCGCATCCAGCGCTCCCCAGTACGCCTCACTCGGCGATGTCCCACTGGTACCGGGGGGAGGGGCAGCAGGAGCACCCGTGTAACGGAAATAGGGGTTCTTGAGGTCTAGGGTGTTGGACGAGGTAATGGTGGTCCCCTCGAGGGCCAGGTCCATTCGCACGTCGTAGCTCTGACGCTTGTTGGCGATCAGCAGCACCCGCCCAGTCAAAGTCTGACCTTGCTTACAGAAGATTGGCGCCTCGAGCAGGCAGCGAACCTGATACCAATGAGTGAGAGGTTCCGTGGGTGCCGTGGACAGCCACGCACACTGTGTGGCTCCTGCGAATGCGACGTCAAACCAAAAAGCTAAACCGTGGCAAGCACCCGACTGTAGAAGACGGAATCGGAACGGCACCTCTATCCGGTGAAGATCGGCTTCGTCAGCCTCTAAGAAGTCGACGACGTGACGTACGGACTTGGCCATACAAATGCGGACGTCGAATGTGTCCACAACAGGCTGACGGAAGTATTCTCGCATGGCAGCCGCGCGCAGCGCACTGAGGTCGACTCCGTGGAAACACGTCTGGTACCAGAAATTGGCCTTGTTGTATTGCTCAGCGAAGAGGGCGTCGTCAGAGAATGGGGCAACGTGAAGGTCCCCTCGAGAAGGAAACATTTTACCTCCGGGCCGCAACCATTTCTTAGCGTGCAAGTACGTCTCCAGCATTCGCTCATTATAGAGCATGTAGCCCATTGGCTCGGACACTATCACGTCCACAGACTCCGGCAGCTCAATCTCCTCGATCTTGCCGGCTACCACCGTGATTCTGTCTTGCAGGCGGTTGGCCTCGACGAGTGTCTGCGCATGATGCGCCATGTTGCTGGCCTCCACCGCATATACCCTCTTAGCGCCTGCTTGCGCTGCGAAGAACGACAGGATTCCGGACCCGGCCCCCACATCCAGCACTATTTTGTCTTTGAAATCGGTCATATTATTAAGAATGGCTCGCTGATAGGTGCTGGTCCGCACGTAGTCCTGCATCATGTTCTGCTGCTGACTAAGATATCCGTAAAACTGGAAGTATTGCGCGGCCGAGGAGTCTTCGGTCCGCACAGTGAAAACCGAGGAACCGGCACCAGCTTTCGCCTTCGAGACGAGCGAGTGAAAATTTCGTGTATCCGCCTCAGATCCGAACTTAAAAAACAGCGTCTCTCCGTCGACTGTAAATATGTAAGATTGACCAGCGACCCTAGCGCATTCGCTCTGGCCGTGCACGGGAAACTCCAACAGCTCCTGCCCGAGAGCGGCATCGGACCGGATTATCTTCACGCTGAGACCTTGCGGGTCGTATTCCACACTCACGCTCGTCGGGAAGTTAAATTTCGGCAAAAGTCCGCCGTCGTTATTCACCGCCGACACTGTCACGGCGCGAAACACGTTCGCCATTTTTAATGCTTTTTTGCGGCAAAGTGTGACCGCTTGCCGAGTTCGGATGAAATGGCAAACCGTGCAAACAAAGAAAAATACAGCTGCAACTTCAATACAATCGATATGATTTGACATGAAGTTGTAACCCTTTTCTTTTCAGTTATAGCATTGTGATTTTTTTCCTGGCCGGTGTCATCTAAAATCATTTGAATTACTACTGTAATTCAATAAAATGCGAGATATAATGCAATATTTAATTCAATTAAAAACAATACTTTATCTGCATTCAATGAGCCTTTAAAATATAACGAATCAAATTGAAATTATGATATATTATTACTGAAAACTATTAATATTAACTGTTCGAAATTTTAACTGATTTATTTAGTTGTCATATAATTAAATAATATTTTCAAACCATATAAAATACCTAGTATCTATCTCATGAAGATAATTATAGGTAAAATTTAAAAAAATATCACCGATATGTTTTTTCAGGTGCGCCAACTCGAAAACAAGAAATGATTGACCTCTCGTTCGACGCACGTGTGGTTTATTATTTTTCTATCATGGCAAAAATTGTAAGGTTATGTTATTAGGAACGAGTTGTCAAAGTGTCAGATTTTCAAAGTATTTGTGTGTAATAAATAATTTTTTGTTAAGCAATATAAGAGATTTAATTAAATTGACATACCCGAAAAAATAATACAATGAATGGGAATTGGGAAAAATGTAAATGGAAGACCATCAAATTCGAAGATTTCGGTCCCCCTGGTAAAGATGTTAATTTCGAAGGCTTGATAGGGATTGAAGAATGCACCGACTATAAAATTGTTTCAAAAAGAAGGCCGAGACGAGTAGATAATGAGGTGAACTAGTATTTTGTTTTCAGTATCAATGATGACTGTTCGAAATCGCCTTAATATTTCTTTACCACCCAGGTTTATGATCTAAAGATTGGCTGTCTGTCCTATGCTATGTAATTATATTAACCTTCTGCACTCGAGAGTATTTTAGGTGCTCATACCGCCAACTCGAAGCATTTTTTACCATCATATTTACTTTAGGATTCCATGTAATGGAAATAAAAATATTTAAAAAAATGTATTTAATTTTTTTATTCACGAATAAATTTATGCCTTGGATATGGAGTAGATATTAAATTAGTTTTAATTTTTCTTTTCATAACACCCCAATATGTCCCAACTTACCGATACAAGTGCCACAATAGATAATTGTTATTGTTTCTCGCTTTCCACACGCAATTTCCCTAATAGAACATACTGCACATTCTCTCTTAGTCCCTGAACAAAATTTACTTAGATATTGTCGATAAGCCAAACTTCTACAGGAAGAGTAGAAGAGATTATTATACTAATGTTTTTACACTTACATGCGTGTTTTCAATTACAGACTGACATATCTAAAAAACGAAAGAATCCTCCATTGAAGACAGCAGAAATTAAGCAGAAAAAATTCAAACCAGATATGAATGGAGAATTTCAAATTGAAGATGTAAAATCAAATATATCCGTGACTCCGTCAAAAACTAATTCTAAATCCAATGATAAAAACAAAAAACTTAATAAAGTCAAACCCGATATTCAACAAGTCGACAATAAATTAAACAAAAAATTTAAAAAGAAAAGGACACCTAAAGAAAAGAAAGTGGAAATCATCCATGACAATGCTGGTTCCAGTTCAGATGACAATGATGATGATGAGTATAATGATATTGCTAAATGCGAAACTTCAAAAGATGCAGATGAATCTTATATTGATATAGATATGAATGAAATGGTGGCCTGGTCTCAATTTGGAATTCCTCAGGTTATCTTGCAAAGTCTTGCGGAGCAAAAGTTTACTACGCCCACATCTATCCAAGAGCTCACTCTCCCTGCTGCTATGCTCGGTAACTATGACTATTCAACCAATTAACATACATTGCTTAACGCACTATGCATGGTCATTTTGGCAACGTTGGTTAAATACGAAAAGGGTATTTTTTAACGTTTTTGCAGTGTGCTCAATATTGTTGAGTAAAATATTGATTTCCGTTATATTTTGTTTAATATTTCGTTTTAACTATCTTATGATAATCTAATCTATTTAAGTTATTTTCACTTAAAAATCATCTACTGAAGACATTTTTGCATAGTCAGAAACATCAGAATTAAGCTGCGCGCATGCAAAGTGGTAAACAAAAATTTTTCCTTCATAATGGATAAATAATTATATATTCACTTAATTTTATAACCAGCTTTGTCTGTTTTTTTAATGGTATTTATGGAACAAAAAATTATGTATCAGATTTTTATATGAAGTGTTCAGATTCAGCTTTTTTTTTCATTTTCCTGTTAACAGTTTACATGTAGATTTATCAATGGAACTATTTTCAGGGAGACGAGATATTTTGGGCGCTGCTGAGACAGGTAGTGGCAAAACTTTAGCATTCGGTATACCAATATTAAGTGGCATACTCCAGTTGAAGGAGAATTCTATGGATGAACCAGAAGAAACAGAAATGAGTCAGTCAGCTAAGAAATTTGATCCATTTGAAAAGAAAACGAAGATTATAAATATGAATAAGTTGACCCTAGAAGAAAGAAGAAGTCTCATGAAAAAGGCGTCTAAAAAGAATAAAAATTTGCGGTTCAAAGTTGTGGACGAGCAAAATTCTGATATGGAAGACAACAGCGAAGCTGAATCTGTTGATTTTGATGAAGATCATACTGATACTTCTGACGAGGAGAAAAACGACTCTGAAGAAGAAGATGTAAGCATGGACGATGATGATGATGATGATGAAAATAATATTGAGGAAGAAGTAAGTGAAGAAAATGACACCGGAATAGAAAGCAATGAAAGTGGAACTGATGATGTTACTGAAAAAGAATCTGACAATAATGAATCGGATTTTGAGGAACGCGAAGAAGAAACAAATGGAGTCAACGAAGAAGGTCAATTTTATCATCTTACTTTTAAGCAAATAACATTGTAATGCGTCTAGTATTGATTTTTCCTCACATTTGTAGTTCACATGAATTTTCTTTCAACCTACCTACCACATAACTCAAAAGATGTTTTATAATGAATCAAAGTGTTTAATATTGACAGCAATCGATGAACTCCACCACTAATGTTATTGTTTTTTAGGCATCGGCTGTGTGAAGGTAATAGACAATATCGATATTCCTATGCCCGAAGTATTAATGAAGCGCCGTAAACTGAAACCACTTTACGCACTGATTCTGACACCCACGAGAGAATTGGCAATCCAAGTCAAGAATCACCTAGTTGCTGCTGCCAAACATACGGGTCAGTTTTCTCATTATTCTTTTAACTGTATTATAACAACAAACACACATGGTTGCAATTTGAAATAAAGACCTCTTTAATTTACTGTATCAGATTCTCTCTGTTTGCGTTCGAACACCTACTTATATTATATTTTAGAATTTAAATTTTTTTATGAAAACAGTAAACATTAAATTTTCTTGACCTAGATATATAAATAATCGGAATTCGACATTGTAACTACAAACCATTGTTGACTATTTTGTAAAAATGACTTCTAAAATTCACTTCAGAAGATTTCTAAAAAACATTATTTTTCAAACTTCTCTTAGTATATGCCCACACGATAAGTAATTTCTATTCCCCCACATAAAAAAATTGTATGATATCTTTCATATTTGAATTCTAGATATCAGGATAGCGGTAGTAGTGGGGGGTATGGCGCAGGTAAAACAGGAGAGAATGTTGAAGCACGGTCCCGAGATAGTAGTGGCTACGCCAGGACGTCTTTGGGAAATGATTCAGCAAGGTAACGACCACCTTTCTCAGGTCACTGAAATCAGGTAGGCGACATTAATTGAATGTATTTTTTCATTCAAATCTTCAATGTGTAATTTGAGGATATTAGTAAATCTTTTATCATTAATTCTTTAGATATCTGGCTATAGATGAGACGGACCGTATGATTGAACGCGGCCATTTTGAAGAGTTACATCTACTGCTTGACAGAATCAACGATGATGAACAGAAACGTTCCAAAAGACAGAACTTTGTTTTTTCTGCTACACTTACCATGGTTCACGAGTTACCTAGACATCTCAAGGGGAAAAAAGTTACAAAGAGAGGAAAGGTTCGATTCAACACTTGTCATATTTAATAAATAAAAAACTCTTAATTTGATTGTAGTGTAAACATAATCAAGATATCGTCTATTAACAACTCTAAACAGTGCATAGAAACATTGTTGATTAAAGAATATTTAACGAGACCTTTTCCTGAAAAATCAATGGTTAAAGTGGACGCTTAAGATAACTATCCAACTATCTTGGGCAAGAATGTTTTTTTAAATCTACAGTATCGAAATTCAGAGGTTTGCTTGAAGCTATCGAAACTAATGTAGTATTTTGTCCCACAGTACTGGTCATTCTTGTATTTTAGTTATCAACATTATCATTATTGGATACATTAAAATGGGATCGGGACAGCACAATAATACCATTTTCACTTTTTATAAAATAGATTGTGCTGAGATTTTCTGTTGTGAATTCAAAATAATAATGACATTTATTATACCTAGTTTACTTATTTCAGGTGATCAACAAAAACGTTCAAAAGCTAACATCAGAGCAGAAGCTGAAACAAGTTATTGAAATGCTCGGGATTACTGACCCTAAGGTCGTTGATGTCACCACAAAAAATCAAGGCAAGGATTTGTTCAAATTTTTTTTAATTAAGTCTTCAATGTTAGATGAAATCCATATTATATGTATCGATAGTATTTTTTTAAACTATTCTAAACTTTTGCCTGCACGTGTAAGTGAATATTTCTTTACCAAAATAAAAGTAATAAGTAAAACTCATTTATACGCAATTTCAACTGAGAATAAGACGCTGCCAATTATTTAAATTTGACATAATATATAACAGAACTTTGTGAATTAATAATTAAATGAGAAAATCTTTATACAGCAACTTCAAAACAGCAGCAAGAGACTAAAATGTAATTGTTTTAAATTTATTGCCGTGTGACCTAACACAGTGTTTCCCAAATGAGCCCGATAAGGTTGGAAAACACTGATATAAGATAATGATGCTTAGGTTTCGATTTTATTTCTAGATAATGTAAAAAACCAAGAATATATGTATATTATTAATATTATTCTCATACAAAATTATGGGAATCCCTTATTGTGTCCCTCCTTGAGGAGTTGAAACAAAAGAAATAGTTTCTGTGACTTTCAAGAACGAGGTAATGATAAAAAATGTTTAATTTCCAGGTTCATCAAATACATTGACAGAATGCAGAATTATGTGCCCTCTTGATCACAAGGATTACTATCTTTATTATGTATTGCAAAGACATCCTGGAAGAACAATTGTTTTTTGTAATTCAATTGGATGTGTCAAAAGGTAACAAACTATTGTCTTTGATTATTTATTCTTTATTCTGATTTCCATATTTCATAGCAATATTTTTTTTACTACATCATTAATTTATGCATGCATTTTTTTGCAGGTTGGCTCAACTGTTCGGGTTATTGCAGTGCAAACCTTTACCGATACATGCTAATATGCAGCAGAGACAGCGATTAAAAAATCTTGACAGGTGAGAATAAATTTTAACCAAAGACAATGAAGAGTACACCCACCAGAATATATATGTGTTTGTATATTCCTTTTAAAGCCTTGCACTATTTGATACCATAAATATAGATATCGTTTTTTGTATGTTATGCTACAGGTTCCGAGATAGTCCTCACGGCTTGCTGATTGCCACAGATGTAGCAGCCAGAGGTCTAGATATTCCAAATGTAGAACACGTCATCCATTATCAAGTTCCTAGGACAGCAGAGGTATTTTTTTTTCTATATCCACAATGCAAAAATTAATTGAGTCAAACTTTGCCTTGACGTTTGTTTCATAAATCTTTGATGAATTACACAATCACATTTAATTTGTCAAAGACTTACAGATCATATTGAAAGGTTATAAAGAACTATATTTCATTTTGTTAAATAAATTTTTTTCATTTCGTTTCCTTATCCAATGTTAGTATTTTTTAACAACATTCATTGGGCAAATGAATCCATTTGGCCGATTTGAATAAATTATAAAAAATCTATGTGAAATGTAATTCAATCACAATCATTGTATTTTCACTGTCATATTTTCCTTTTTAATTAATGTTGTATGCCATACGCATTAACTATATGCTACCTCACTAAGAAAAATATTCAAAGACACTGACACCTAGCGGTAATTTTGTATTGTGATTGCTTAATTTACCATACAACATGCATATTATACAAATTTACAAATTACATAATACGCTATTTTTTAAATTATAATTTTCACAATGCTTGTTACCATGTGAAAGTAAAAAATTTCACAATTTTTTAGAATTATGTCCATCGAAGCGGTAGAACAGCTCGAGCCAGCAAAGAGGGTATCACAATATTGATAATGGAACCAGGAGAAGTTCAAAACTACATGAGGTTGTGTAGGACACTTTCTAAAAGTAAGCTGACACACCAACAATTTTTTTTATGACCGTAACTGAAGTTTATTCAAGACATAATTTTAAAGAAGTCTTCTATTGACTAGTTGTTGCATTACAAACCTAATTGTGTTTTTTTTACTTTAGCTGAAGACCTGCCCCACTTCCCTGTACCTGATGCCCTCCTTTCAGCTACAAAGCAAAGAGTCAACTTGGCTCGAGAGTTAGATCTTTTGGAACTCAAATCCAGAAAGACGAATTCTGAGATTGGCTGGTATGAGAAGGCCATGAAAGACATGGACATAGTGCTAGATGAAAAAGAAATGTATCCTTGATAATTTATTGATTTATAGTCACCTGTTTTTTTTACGGATATTGTAAACAACATAATGCTGCAATGGCTAAAAAATGCTTTTGTTTTAGAATTAGAAACATTGTGTTTTTAAACCGAAGACATGTCATCATTTGTCACTGTTTAATTTTATATTTGCCGGGTCTGTGGTGCAGTGGTCAATGTCATTGGCTTCAGTTATGGTGCTCAAAGGGATCGAATACCTGTATGTGCAAAACATCAATTTATGAATTTCTGTTAGAAGGCATGGATGATTGATTGTAATATCTGAAATTCCAGACATGGTTAAAATATTGTAAAAAAAAAAATTCGATTGTATTACACATAAGTAGCCAGTCAAAGTTTTATTTTTGAGTGTATTTTTATTCTCTAGGTATATTAATGAACTACTGGCATGCACATAATATACAACATTTTCCTTGACTTCTTTCTTATCATAATTAGGCCTAGAAAAATGGAAAATGATGCGGCTGCAAATCTCAGGAATACTCTTGTTATGAAAAAGAAGATGTTAACCTCCCTCCTGGGGTGTCATTTGTTTCCAAAAGGATTCAGTTTCAAGTTTCCAACTAGCAACAATGTGCTAGATGAGTCGTTAAGTTCTGGCCGTAACCAAAATGCTCTGCAAGCGATGAAGTCAGCTATGGAGACTGGTCTAATAAAAAAAATCAAAAAAGAAACTAAAAATCAAGCCTTCCTCAATTTACCAAAAGCTTCTGAAGCGCCTTTCAATGGACATAATGCCAACAATCTTGAAATTACTGCTGCGAAAAATGTTGTTTCCAGTAAAAAGGTAAAAGAAAATATTTCCCTGAACTTAGTGCAGTTAAATCCTGGAGAGAGGGTAGGCAAGAATAAATGGAAAAAGATGAACAGAAGAAAGGGTAATGAAGATTGATAAATTAATCAGTACTACCGATGGGGTTCACAGTGGTTCAACGAAATCTCTATCTATCGTTCCTTGTTGTGTCGTCATGCATCATTGATCAATTGTTTTTAGTTCTAGAACCATTCCTCTATCAATTATTATTTCCCCGCTTTTGTTTGTTGAAAATTGGTACTGAAATTTTATCATTTGAGTTTTTATTAGATTGGTACATTTTTTTTATTTGCTGCTCTGAATCATAATATCTGGCAGTCACACCTGATTCGGTAGGGTAAATATGGAAACTAAATTAGGAATTTTGTCCTTTTCAACATAATTTTAACTTTTTTCAGTGATATCGTGAATAATTGAAATGTATATCTCAGATTAAATTTTGAAAAAATATATATACAACACACTATCCATTAGTAACACAAAAAATCAACCATATGGTTGATAATATTATGTTAAAGATCATGTTTATGATATCTTTATGACTATAAAAGCTACATATTTTTAGTTTGTATATTCAGGCACTCAATAAATATATTTTTAATGATTTTGATATTAAAATAAAAGAGAAGTGACGATTATTAATTATACTTGTCACATTTCACAGACCTATCAATAAGCCGATATTGAAGCTCAACATATTGAATTGATAGATTGAGAATCCTCTGCACTTCTAATTAAAATCTAATAGATGGTCGTAATACCAATTTTAATTCTGAACCAGTCTATTCCTGCCTATATGTTGGTATATCTTCCATAAACCGTGGAAGCTTGAGAATTCTAATATGACTTTTTGTATAATATAATCTATAAGTTTTTAATAAACTGTTTCCAAAAATGCATGTTTTCTTATTTATTTTATCTATCATATGTATTATTATTTGGCTTGTGATAACGTAGGGAGCAGTACCGGGCAGTTAGTATATCATTAAGTTTTTAGCAACATAGTGAGTGCTATGTAATATAGACTGCGGATGGTTTTCTTAAGTTGGGATGAAAACAGCCACTTAACCTGCCTTTTCAGAGAGATCAAAGAAAAAGTGATTATATTAAGACTTGTGAGCAAATAGCTCAATGGGTATGATGCGAACAATGCATGTCAAGTATGGTCACATTCGTTTGAATGGTCCTTCCAATTTATGATTCATTCGTGACACTCGTTCACCTAAAAGATTAGGTCGTTTGGATTCGTTCTTTCGCGAACGACATGTCTGTTAGGAAGAATTCAAATTCATTTTGTCAGTGTAATATTACGACCTAAATCGATATGATTGTAATCTTCTTTTTAAATTCCAGCCAATAAGAATTTACAGGTTTCGATATTATGAAACTAAAATAAAAAAGAAGACTATAACTCTGTAAGAAGAAATTTTGAAAACAAAAATAAATAATATTTAAATCGAACTATGCATGTGAACTTCTGATTTTGGCATTAAGTGTTAGAACATTAGAACTATTTGTAAGTCGGTTGCTCGTCCTCCATTTTTGAAAATGAATAGTTGATAGCAATCCGCTTTCTCTGCAACCTATTTTCAGTATGTGATAGGATGTTTGGGAAGAAATGGAAACATCTCATCGATACCTCAGGTCCAAAGTGTAACAACTCAAGAAGCATTAAGATGATTAGAAAACAAGGTAGATTTTAATGAAATTCTAGGATTATGTAAAAATTAAATTTACATCGATTTATTTTTTTCTAATATTAATAATAGGAGTTTTCACAAATTTTTTGTGGTCACATTTTGAATCTAAAGTAATAAAAACCACTGTTATTCTAAAATAATATCAGATTACCACTTGTTACATTTTGAAACTGGTAGCTATCGGTATTTTTGTGTTCTCAAATAACATATTTCTATTTGAGAATTCAGAATTAATCGTGAAACAATACATAAAAGTTTTAATGTCAATTATTGGATGAAAAATATATTTTATTTGGGAGTAAAAGATTAACGAAGTTTATTTTTAGGATTCCTGAATGCTCAAGTGGAATTAGCAGGGACAAGGCCTACATTTTTCTCCGATAACTCACAAAATGATATGTTTTAGGCTATAATAATCTTTTATTAACCTAAATATATGGAAAATTTTCGTGAATGACGAAAGGAAACATTGGAAAACAGTTCAACGATGACATGTCACGTGCTCACCCACAGTCGTCAGAACATTGGCTATTTTCACATTGAACTGAGGGTCCGACATGATAAACATTTTTTTTTTCAAATGCATATGGGTATTCCTATAATTATCTTTACTTTACGTACCGTGCATAAAGTAATATACTATTGGTACCGTGTTTTCCTCGGACGGTGAGTGACCTACTTCCTGAGAGTTTTAGAGGGTCCCATTAATTTTAAAGAATTCGTATGGTCTCATAATGTTATCACCCATGTTCGTTTTCACATAAATTTAGCGAGGTATCCGATTAGGTTAGGTTAAGCGTATTTAACGGTTCATTAATATTTATTTAAATATAGAATTTCATCGTCAGCAAAATATATTATAAAATCAAAATCACCCAAATTGCTGTGTATGAATAGTCATTCATATTCCTTGAAATACAGAATTTCATTGCAAGCATGATAATTTTTTTTATTGCGGAGAAAATTGTCCTACTACAAGAAAAAGAATGTAGAACATCGTCTAGTGCGTATTTATATCAACGAAAATAAACTATGGCAGTATAAGAGCTTTGTAATGAGAGTATGTTATAATCCACCTCTACAATTTATTGTCGTGAATTCGAAATGTAGATCATAGATTTAATTAATTTTGTCATTATCACAAGACAAGATATGTTATTTTAAACATAAATACGCATTTGGTTCTGGTCCATTTTGAAGTCGTTAATTTTACACTGTACACACACGTCGAATGGACTTACCATAGACGATTTTGAAATCTTTCAATAGACAAGTAAAATGATGGCCCTCTTTATGGCATTGAAACTAAAATAAATATTTCATTATTATTTAAAAAGAAAATTACTCATATTATTACACATAATAAAATATTTTTTTAATTATAATGGACCAGAATTACGCATAGTAATACCACAAAGTTACCGCCTAAATTTATCTAAAATAATAAATACGCATGATCAATTCTGGCAATACATACTAGCGAAAAGTAAATTGGCGCGCACAGAACTGTCAAAATGCTGTAAATTTAAAAAACACTTTTTCTGTTTTCTCCTTTATATTCTTGCGATTTCTGCGAACACTGTAATTCTAAAAATGACATACGGAAATATACACCGGTTCTTCCTGAGAACTATCATGAATCGGGGAGTTTTGCTACAATCTGAAGCAGAAGTTGTTTTGCGAAAACATTCAGGTTGGTAAATTAATGCACGCGAGGAACACTTGTCATTTAAAAAACAAATGAATTTTTAGGATAATATGAAGTAACAAGTGAATGATTTTCCTAAAAAGATTTATTGCCATTCCATTTTCAATTTGGTAGATATAAATTACGTACCTACATCAAATTTATATAGCTTATTCAGAACTAATGAGACGTCAGAGATAAATACTGCGCACGGATTACAGAGATTATTGTAATAACCATACTTTCTTGATCATGAGACGCCTTCAATAATTATAAGACACACTTTTTAAATAGCATTCCGCTATTGTTGCTGAGGTTCAGGATTTTTTTCCAAACATTTGCGACAGCGATTGGAATATCCACACCATATTTGGAGATACAAAAAATGAATCTTACAATAACTGAAGAAAAATAGCGTATTTTTTTGACATGATGTTATTTTACAGAATGGTCTGATCACAGTTTGAAGGATGTAGTGAAGTTAATCAACTCCAAAATAAGGCCTCTTCAGCAAGAAGTGAAAATTATATCAGGAGACATATCAGCTTCTATAGAGGTATTTTGGACACATGTTTCATCAGCAACAAAGCTATTAACTGTTATACTAAGTCCGGAATGTACAACTCTGTTTCTGACCCTATGTCAGAGATTGGCCATGAAAGTACCTATGGCAGAAGCTTGGTGGATTTTTTCAAAATTGGTATTTGCCCTCTGTAGCAGTCATTGAAACTTCGTCTTTATTTTTGGTGAATAGAAAGGCTGTAACCTTACGTGTAAGTTTTTTTACGTCTGCTCCCAATGTGAAGCACATAAACACAAGTGGAGCATATCAACAATAGCTGTTAATGAAAACTGATTACTAGTCATTCGTTCAACCTCTATTCTCAGAGAGGTTAAGTAAATATGAATGGTGTCAGGAAAAGACTAGTTGTTATCTAATTGGTCTATATGCCTCATTTTCATGATATGATAGGGAAGGGGGTGGGGAGGTATGAAAAATTACAAACATTCTTGCTTTTGGTAAAACTATAGCTCAATTGAAAAATCAATGCTTCCATATAGTTATTCACATTTTTAATCGCACAGTCAAGTAGGATCAAAGCCTTAGAGAATTGAACAATCGGCAACAGGATGGAATATTTGATAATTTATCACCAAAATTTAAATATTTTAATAATCTAAAATTTTTTCTTTAAATATATATTCTTTAATCTGCAGGTGGTTTTCATATCTACAGGAGAAGGAGAATCAGCTAAAGCAGCCGGTCCCCATTCCACTCCAGAGTTGGATTACTTTCGAAGAGTTCTAGAAGCGATTGCCACATCTGATGATAAGTCGATCACCGGAATAGCAGCCCTGAATTTGACCAGTCAAGTGGAGCTCAGGGCCGTCACCAAGCAGAGAGGCCAAGTAATTCAGTTCTGTTATCATACAAATGTTTTATATAAAGCTGTGTATTAATAATGATCACTCTTCAATTATTATTCAAACATCATTTTTGTGATGGGAGGTCTCGAGTATAATTCCAAAAGAGCAACTTTACAGGAGAGCAAAAAGTGTGAAAAAAGAATTTGTCCCCACATACGTAAATTAAGTGAGCGAATGAAGCATACAAATGCAAGTTATACTAAACTTATGGGATCAAAAAGGTTATGTTGCTGATAGTCTGCTATAAATATCGTGAATGTGAGTAAGCTTATACTCATAAGCACAGCACAATGTTTTCAGTTATGAGTTTGTTAAATGATTTATAATGTTCTTAGAATATTTGTAGCCCATTCACAGTCATACTGATTTTACCAATTTATTGTAAAATGACTGAGAAAGGACTTATATTCATCGAATATCAATGCTTTTGAGCTATTGTGCTACTTGGTTGCAGCGTCAACGGAATCAAAGACATAGAAAGGATGATAAGATAAATATTAGTTCTTGCCTAACTACCATCCATCGTTGATTTGGCAAATCGCTCATGTAAGGTTGACACATTAGACCATTTATGCTCTACATTGAGCGAACATGGCTAAAAAAAAAAATACTAAAATACTTATACTCAACAAAACGAATTAAAAGAATGCATCTTGTTCATATGCTGAGGTTATTCAGTAGTTTAAAAGTAGTAAATCGGTGAATGTATTTATTTCGCAGGAGTTACTGGACATATGGTGCAAGTCACATTATCTGAATAAGTCGGAATCATTCAGTTATATCTTAGGCACCAGAGGGATTCTTGAATTCGAGCACTACTTAAAAGAAAACTTGCCTGACACTGTGGACGACTGTCACTTGTGCAAGAAAACTATTTTTCAGGTTATTTACCTTTTTCATTGTTCACTCTTATGCGGTATTTCAGTGAGGCAGCTGCGGTTATGTCAGATAAAATGTAATTTTGCACCTCCTAAAAATAGTAGATAAATAAATTATGTTTAGAATATATTCCAAACAAATGAAAATCGATTATGTGATTCAAATATGTTCTGTTAGATTGGAAACCGCACAGCATTTCATGTAATCACTTTTAAGGCTTTAACTGCCAATTCTTAAAATAAGCATCAAATAAAACATTTATTTTTCACCAACTCCACCATTTTATGAAATGATCAAGACTTCTTTCACTCATGACAAGCATTTTCAAGCGATGAAAAACAAAATAGAATAGAGTTATTTATAAAATATTAAGGTATTAATATAACTTATGAGAAGGTATACAAAACATTGGGGTATTATTATGAAAAGATTAACTTCATATTGCAATTGAAATTATGTGCACATTGGCTTATCATCTTTTGAATAATCATAACTGTCTTTGTGAACACATGCGTTAACTTACTGATGAATTATTTTTAGTCTGTATCCTGTGACAAGTGTGGTGAGAGCTTCCACTCTGTTTGCCTAAAGAAGTTTCTGGAGCGCATCGATAAATGGCCTTGCTGCAAAGCCGTTTATGACCTTCAATCAAAATCAACGTTAGTATTCATAATAGGAATTCATACTCTTATATAATATTTGCTACAGTTTCTCAATTAAAATCCTAGCATATTGCTTTGAATGATGAAAAGAATGTCAAGGAACTCATTATACTATGTAAACTCAAGTAATGTATTCATGATGGCATTAGGAAAACCGATCATAATTTAATTCCATTTTTTCTTAGTTTAACTCTAATCGTCATGATTAAAGGGTTAAACTTAAACGCTACGGTTAATATTAGTTAAAATTAAACGCTACTTTTCATACTCAGTGAACCATTTTTTACATTAAGTACTTTTATGGAAAATAACATAAAAATAACATGTATGATTTAACTCGCTGACTACTAACGACTCACCTGTTGAGACGGCAGATTCCATTGTGTTGATACTCACAAATATAAGAGTGTTAAAACTTTCGGACAAGCTGATTTTTGTATTAAAATATAGCCTGATGATCTCCTTAAGTTTTGTTACCACCGACACAACTGAATTAATTTTTTTAATATTCGGTATTGAAATATCTTTTACGTGTCTCAGCATGGGTGGGTTAAGGCACCCTGTGTGAGCGCTGTGACACAAAAATCAAAGACATCCCTAGTACCAAAAAAACCATCACATGAACTTGAAGACCAAGTCTATATTTTTTACAATGCTGTGGAGATGAACTTCTTCAACCCCTTATTAAATATATTATTATCTGCCAGATTAATATAAAGATTATTCTAATATGTTAATTAATTTCTCAATGTGTTTCAGAATATCTCAAGACTCTTCACAAGCCACAGAAGACCTTTCATTAGATTTAGAAGATATCTCGCAAACAATGGATTTCGAAGAACCGACCTCTTCTTATAGCTCACAGGATCAGTCTTCTAAGAAAAGAAAACGAAATAGATAAGATAGGATTATCGCTTTATGCAAAGAGAGGGCAAGATCTTGCATTTATATTATGATAAATTACATCTGTGAAATAATTCTTTAACAAAATGTATCAATATATTTTTTGTGATAAATTATATTTATTTTGTACTTGTAGTATTTTTTATCTGACGGTTCACAAAATTTGGAATTTTTAGACATTGCAAACATCCATGAAACTTTATGTAATGGGATTCGCACCTGTGTCCACCATAACCGAAGCCAACGACATTGTCCACTGTACCAATGACCCAGCGAGTTTTTGTAGAGAAAAAAAATATCCACGTTCATATACAGGAAAAAGCATAGCATGGATCTAAAAATAAAACTGTTGATCTGTGTGCTGTGCTCGTCATTCGAGCTTGAAGAGTAAAAGGTGTTTGGACTTCATGATGAAACTTATCAGGAAAGCAAGGCAATAATTAATATATTGCAAAACTTTATTTAAGCATAAAAAGTTATTCAAACATAATTCAACTTGTATGATGTTTATAAAATTTCTATAGTTTGTAAAATATTCATAGTAGAAAAGTTATTTAAAAATATAGCAGGAAAAAAATTTTACTGCTGCATAAAAATGATAATACGTAATATGATACAGTTGTTGAGAGCACATGGAGCCTACTAATATCTATCAGTCAATTCAGCTATTCAGTTCCATGTCGCATAATTATGTAATTGTATAGAATGAGAAATGCCTTAATTACAATGGATTCGACAACAAGTTTGCAAGAACTGATTTTTAATCTAAAAAAATTAAATCGATAACTGTTGTTCCTCTCATTGTGCCACACCTAGGAACACATTCGGTAAAATAATGAATACCAATATTATCAATTTTAATATTTTATTAGAAATACTTGTTTAAGTAAATTGTGTTGTGTGCCCAATTGAATACTATAAATGTTTGCATGCATTTGAATCTAGTTGCAACATTTCAATTTAAAAGGGATTTTTTCCTTAAATGCATGAAAAAAGAATTATTATGGCATACTAAACAATCTTTTCAATTACATGTTTTACGCCGAAATGAGGAGGATAATAAGTGTTCTTCTGATTATAATTCGACTGTTTTGGCCAATTGATGTAACCCTAAAAAAATAAGAAAATGAGTTAATGATGGGACCTCATTTTAAAGATGACAGAGCAGGTCTCGTTCAAATGATATTATTAGAAAAATAAATTGACCACTTTTTGGTGACTCAGTCTCCAAAAACCTCGTCAAGATGATGTCAAAAAGCTTATGCGCCCCGTCTCCCTTTCTAACAGGATATTCTTCTTTAGAAGAGGAGGACACGGAAGAGGTCGACAGCTAAGCCGGCCTTCATTTAATCACCATAAGAGATACACCTAAAAGTTAACGAGCCATGCTCATATATTCAGTTAGGGACTGGGCATGTCTAAAATTAAGTTTAGTAAGTTCTTCAAACTTACGCCAACATTATGAGCAATTCTTGGTAAGAATTGAACTTTTATTAATGATCCAAAGGCAATCATTCTTATATGGGGTTTTTATTCTTAAGTGTTTTCCTCACACAAAGCCTTCAGCTGACGGAGCTAGCTTACATGCAGGAAAGGGATATAAAGATTTAGTCCGTACCCACCCTAGCACTTAGTTAACTCGGGAAACTAGGAGCCCGCTCCGTGGACTTCACAATAGTTTCAGTAGGGAAAAAAAGGGAAGCATTATTATACATTGGTGTTTAAAAATTCTGACCCGGCCACTAGATGTAAGCCACTCCCTTCGTATAATCTCGTATCTACAAACATGAGAATTTTTCATGAGAACATTTCAAAGATGCATAACGCAACTTACCATATAATGTTTTCAATAAAAACAGTTTTTACAATTTCAATTTTGAGGGTTACATCAATTGGTCAAAACACTGTCGATATATTTTATTAGTTTATTTAAACCGTGCTTAATATAGTGATGACAGTCAACACTCCAATATTAATTTGACTATTTAACAACTTATGTTCTTATTGTTTCTGATTCATAACTTGGAGAAATTTATAATATTTTCATATTGAGTATTTGGTTTAATATTACAGATAAAATAAGAAAAATTCTGAGTAATCATGTTAAATATGGAAATTCTGTTATATTTTCTACAACCTCCCAAACATAATATATCTGTTGCATTATTTTAGATGCCCTCTCTCACTTGGGCGTGACTTATGTGGTCCAAGAAGGAATCGATTACGGTAGCAACGGTTGCGTTAATCATGCTAGATATTATTAATACTTGAAGAGATAATGTTGTTAATGAATAAGTATCCATTTTATTGAAGAAATACCACAAACTGTTGACAACAGTGTTAAATAATAATTTGAAACTAAGAAAGCTTTACGATATTTTTATAACATTTAGTACATATTCAAATTCGATTACAAGTTACTTAATATTCATTCCCTAAGATTACATACTATTACAAATTCATTATTTTAAAACTACCTATTTAATTTATTTCTCCTCATCACACACAGCTGTGATTTTTTAAAACTATTTTTGTACATATGTTGTCTTTTATTCATCACCTGTTTTTTGCTTTACTTATTTTCAATAGATTAAGTTATAATTATTTGGTCCAGTTTATCATACTTCTATTAAATTGACAATGGAAATCGTTTATGGATGGCATTGACACAATACTTAGCCTCCTATATAACAATGTTTTGAGTCTGAGCAATTTTCAAAATATAGGGAACTGGATTTTATAGATTACACAACAGTTTCCCAAATTTTTCCTGCAATGGAACACTTTAACAGATCACTTTGTTTATTTGGTTGGGTAGGTAACAATAATATGAATTCGAATATGCTTGAATTTGTTGCAGCCGTAGCAACATAGAAACCCTGGATTACACAATTGCTTTTATTATTGTGTAATGGCATTTCTCTTAGGTAAATTTTATGAAATATATAAAACTACCCTGGTATTATTTTACAAATAGTGCATAAAAAACATTTTATATTTATTGTTTATCTTAAATGACTTCTACTGCATACAATATATTCTTGGACTATATCCTACTATTATTCTTGGACTAGTCTAGTTTTAAAATTCAAGGTAACAACAACTTTATGTGTATGTTATAAAATACTATGGATTAAAATTATATTATATGCATATCAACATTTTCAAATGCTACTGTAATTGAATAATGCCACTCATTAAAATTCATACATTGAAAGTTTGCAAATGATGCTAATATAGCAATATGAAGCTTTTTCATATTCATCATATTGTCTGTATACTATAACCATTGGACTGTATGATTTAAAAGCAGTCCCTACTTTTTACATGCTTGTCAGCAAAAATCACTTTCAGGCAGATACACAAGTTATTAATAAAAAAAATATTATGTAAGAGTTTTTGTTATCCGCCAAAAGTTAATTTATTAAGTCAATTGCAAACAGTCCATACTGCTTTGCTGTCAGTTATCATTTTAGAGAGTTACTATAAGTAGGAAAGAATCCACAACTAGGAAAAGAAAGGAGAAAATAGTTTAAATCACAAAATACGCGTTTTAAATTTTTTTGAGTAATTTAAAATATTTAAAAAAAACCATTATTTCCTATTTTCACGTGTGATACTTGTAAATTCATGATACAAATTGTTGAAATCATTTATCGTCTTTTGAAATGACACATAAACCTCAATAGAAGGTGATAAATTAACAATAAAAAATCATTTTCCAACAATTGATAACATAGCTATAATTATAACAGTAGTATTAAATAAATTGATATTTTGAACATTCAAAGAAAACATTTGGATCTCTTTGGTTTAAGTCATATTACACAGAATTGAACTTAAATATGAACAGATATATTGGATATTTAACGCCTGGAATATAAGCTCATATTTATCACAATTAAATAATAACCGAAATTCCGAGTCTGTAGATCGTTTGTTTGGTTATATGATTACTGTAATTTCAATGGAATTACGGATAGGAAACACTATATTATTGATTCTAATAAATTGCTGCTCTTATATAGTGAAGTGTAGCATTAATGTAGAGCTTTCATTTAAAAATAAAATGCAATTCTCTTTTTTTTAACATTAGAAACAGGTTAATAATTGTTGAGTTTACAATATTATAATGATAACTTGTGGTGGTAACTTGGAGAAATAAGCCTCAATCAATTATTTTGCTGGGACAGACTTCAGAGATCAGTTTCAAATGAGATTAATGTTAAATAATCAAAATCTACTCACTTCAATGAATAATCCAAGATCTTACTACATTTTTGGTAATGTTATTGGCAACTGAAGTATGGAAGAAGCGGAGTGAGAGTTGTGGTAAGTGCAACATATACACAAACAAGGTCGTACAAAAGAATGCGTAAAGGCAATATCCAATACATAAATATCTAAATTGATTTTTAAATAGACGATCTGACTTTGGTTTAAATTCTGACTTTTCCTCCTATAATATCTTCATATAATGATTTAGTTAGCGGCACATACTTCAAAGACAATGGATCCAAGAAATATAAATTATCTTTTATAACATTAATATTAAATCCATCTTTCCTGAGGTTAGTTTTGATCATTTTAAATGTAAAAGTGAGCGGAATACTGTCTATAGCTCTGATGAACAGAGGTTGAGCAAATGGCGGAAGCGCTTTCGCCATCAATTGGACTAAGTTTGAAAGATCTAGTTTGTTTTCGGGATCAACCATGGCTGCCATCCCTGCTTTGCCTTCGATGCCAGGAATCTGCAAAACAAATTATGGAATGATTTTAAGCCACAACATGCTTCATCAATAGATGAAAAAATGATAATTTACCTCTACACCATAGACAACAATGTCTGACAATCCTGCAACTGTGGTTAAAATGCCTTCCACCTCATTTGTTGATACATTTTCACCACGCCATCTGTAAAAAATGGTAGATATTTTTGTCTTATCTCTTTGGTATAAGTAGACATGTTAATTTATGTCAATTTTGTTATATTTAATTATATGGCAATATGTCAATAAATTACTTTAACTAATTAGCTCTAAACTATGTTACAGCATACATTTTGCCTTTAAAACTAGAAAAATGCTATTTAACAGGAGAGCAAAATCATTCAAACTGTGGAAATAATATGTTTTAATAAAATGGAAGATACAAAGTTTATTACAATATTACGCAAGTGAATATTTATTTTAACCTGGCTTTCGGTTGACATCATTTGTAACAGAGATGGATATTAAGAACAACCACAAGATATTCAGAGTCATTTTTCAATTAAAATGGTATTCAATTTTCTAGTATCAATGACGAAATCTTTAATTTATATATTGAAAATAAATTACTATAGTCACAAACATCAGTAAATACTGTAAAATAAATGAAAGTCACAAACCTGAAAGTATCTCCAGTTCTGTCTTTAAAGTAGAAATACCCGAGGTGATCCATTACTAGAATATCCCCAGAATTGAAAAAGCAATCGCCTTTTATTATGACATCGGTAACCATTTTTTTTCTGTTTGATTCTTTATCAACATAGCCTGAGTATGAATATAGTCTTTTCTCGTGATTAATTTTACCTAACATCAAGCCAGGTTCGCAGGGACCACACTTTGTGCACAGACCTTTTTCATTGCGGATTATTTCTCCCGTTGACTCGTCACATCTAAAACAAAATGTGTACTATGATTCTGTTATCGTATGACATCTTGGGAAAATAGCACTTTTAAAACTTGAAGGCTTTCGAAATGTGGGCATGCAGATGCACTTTCGGCTGGATGAATAAAAATACAAATGTTGATGAAAGAGAGAAAAGAACTCAAAAGTAGTAAGCTTGTATCACACAATGTGACACGGAGATGTATTAACTTCTGCACCTTATAACTCAATGGAAGATTGGTAAGCATGGTTTTCGCAGAAGGGAAATGCAATACGCCAAGAATTAAATTAGACTTGTTCGGGCAGGTAGGAAAAAGATGTTGTTTTACAAAAAATGGTTGTTATTTGGTTGCCTCTTTTTTTGAAGGATAGAAGAAGAGTGCTAAGAAATGACTAGTAACCAGTTAATCACACTCTCTATGTTCTGTTATTAGGATAGGAAAAGAAATAAATGTAAACATCAATAAATAAAAAAGCAACAGAAAGAGAAAATTACACAACATTTTGAATGTTATAGCGTTTAAAGATCAATGATTCAATATTATTGTCAACTTTTTCATTTGGTTTACCTGATGAACCTGATTTTTTTAGATGAAATTGATGCAAGCAGACCATACAATTATTTACGTTGCAGTGCTACTTGTAAGTTCTGTTTTCAATTACGGGTTTTGAGCCAGTTTGGCTTTGCATAATAGTAATTTACCACCACTACAGGGCTGGCTAGTATTTATTACAGGTAAGCAATCAAAATACTTACTTGACTAGTAAAATTGGTGACACAAACGATACGAATCTAGGAATGAAGCCTACAGCGCCCTCTTTTGATGTGGTATTTACTGAAATGCAAAATTCATCATAAAATATTTATAATAAACTGAAACATATTTACTAGCTTCGCAGAAAACTAACAAAAATAGAAGATTGTAGAACCTTACTCATATTTGTATTGCTTTCTGTTGCTCCATATAATTCATAGATAGCAGGTATCCTAAATGTGTCTTGGAATCTTCGCCAAAGAGAAGAACGTAGACCGTTTCCTACCATCAGTCGAAGGTTGTGCTGAGGAACTGTTGCACCTGCTCCTGATTTATCGTGAGATACCACCAGAAATCTGCATATCTCGCCAATATATTGCGCAACCTGTTTCAAGTATTATGAAAATCAACTACAGTTGCTTAAAAAAGTGTTAACCTTGATATTATTATATACCTGTTCACTGTGACCATCAATTCGGGTAAGTTTGCTCATTGGTGCAAAATTGGTTTACAACACGGAAAAAGGTGCTATTATAATACCATGATAATACTAATGCCATATGGATATATTTTAGCTAAGCAAAGGTATTGAGTAGCCAGCCCTTAATTTGCAACATTCAATTCAAAAACTTTTCTTGAAATAAATTGGTTTAGCCATATTTTCATACATTAGTTCATTTCTTTGTAGAACAATACCACACCTAAATGTAATGGCGAACCATAAAAATACAAAAACCCTCAGAACTGCGCTAAAGTTACCCAGATTGACGGTAATTGAAACAATTTAAGGAGTATATCGACGTTGCACTATAATGCACTTAGTTCATGATAAAGTATAAAAGTATAATTCTATGCTCAGCTGCTGAGTAATGCAGAAATTACAACAGTAAGACAGTCGATAAAAAAATTGTTTTAAGCTATGGATGCCATGTTAGGCAAAGCATGGTAAAAAATTACGAGCAAACACAGGAAAAACATAGCATAAATCTTGAAACACAACAAGTGATCCGCATGCTGTGCATGGCCTGAAGACTTAAACAAATATTTATTCCACCTGTCAACATTTACCCAATCCGCTAGATGAGCAGACAGAGAGAGAGTATGTGTATGTGGTGTATATACCTTTGGGTTACAGACAAACAGACAGACAAATACGTCACGAATAATATGTAATAAAATTATGTTGATGGTTGTGGCAACAACAGTACGTACAGTGCAATTGTATTTGATGCAGTCTGTCCAGAAGTTGGCAGCAGAAAACTTATTTCTTAGAGCTACGGACACTCCAAAGGTTAAGGCTTGGCCAGCTCCGAGAACTCCTCCAGCTGTGTGATGCATCGGCAAGGGAGTGTAAATCACGTCCTTGTCTCCCAGATGAATAACTTTGTAGAGTACAGCAGCTATCGTTAGATATCTGCAGAAGAATGAAGTTACAGAATTGGTATAATATTTCAGTTTATAATGTTTATCTTGAATACTGTAATGCTTTGTACAGATAGAGTTAGAAAATTTGAAGTACTTAAGATTTTTGATAAATTTCATTTTTTTTAAAACTTTATCAAAATCTGTCGTATTTCCATATTTATCATATTTAAATATGGACTAAACATTGCATTCTTAAAGTGAAATTATTCTTATTTTCCAAATTGCAATTTAAAAATGAATGTCAACAGGAATATAATTTCATAGCATGATAAAAGCCCTCTGCACTGCATGTCATCTAGGCTTGAAGGGTTAAACTCATCCACCAAAAGGTTATACAATTCATTTTGAAATAGCACCGTTTTGCATAATAATATTATTTTTAGTCACCTTGAATTAGTAATGATAGCGGCCTTGGGAAGTCCAGTAGTACCACTTGTGTAGATATACAGCAAGGAATCCTGGAAAGTTCCTTTAGCCAGCTCTTCTTCGATGCATGGAGTATTACCATCATCAGGCTCGAAAGATACAGATATGATGTTTTTTTCATATGATGTAGGAGTGGAATCCGGAATAATGTTACATTGGTAAAATGATATCTCTTCCACTGTAGGATCTCCCTTTATTTCATCAATAGCTGTTGTGAAGAAATACAAAAAGAATTTATATTGTTATAGCTTTGATGAGAAATGGTCTTCCTGGGTGTATTTAAAATTAATTAAAATTATTGTATGTCATCAACTAAGCTGAATAAAAATCTTTCTACAGAATACAGTTGATAACATTTCCTTGTAACCATGTAAAACTCAAACCAATGTGTTTGGTCAGTAATAAGGTGGAAACAGACTCTATATCCCTTTCCCACTTGTATTCTAGCTAAGTACTGTCTAATAAAGGTTCTGTAAGGAAAACCCTTTACGAATACTGATTGTGGGTGTTCACAAAACAGATATGTTCATTGTCATCAGGAATTGTTTGTATTATGATTATAAACTTGAAGAGTTTACTTTAATTTGCCCAGTCCCTAACTGACTTTTGAGAGTGATTCAAAAGAATGCATAGACCATCTTCCAGACGGTTAAAGAAACAATCTTTTTTTCAGTTGGGACATTTCCCGAAGCATCCGTATGCTTATCAATATTGTAGTCAGCTACCTGCACCATGAAAGAAATATCTGAAAAAGAAGCGGAGGAAGGTGTATAGGAAAATTGACATAGGATTAATGATCTTCTTGGAGAGTTTAATGTCTATGTACCTTCTTTCATAGATGCCTCATATAGAACTGCTTTGGCTTTAGCTGCGTTTAATGCATGCAGTAATGCACTCTTTCTGGCTTTAGGAGGTAATAAAGCAGCTGGGGCGCCCAGTATTGCCAATGCTAGCCACACAACAGCGAGACGGACACCTTCTCCTGACACAGCCACTGCTTCTCCACGGGTGATTCCGAGGCTTCTTAGTTGGACAGCTAACTTTGTTGACAAACGCCATATCTTTAAGAAAATGATTCATTTTAATTCTGGTTGTAAAAAGCTTAATTTGTTGTTCATGACGATTTGAAATTTAAAATAAAATCTTATGGGTAAGTGTGTAATATAATTGAACTTAGATTCTTTTAGAATCTTTCAGGTTAAAGTGAACCAGTGTAATAGACACATGGGAGTGCGCATAGTATCTGATTTTTACAGATTGTCTTACTAAGTGCATAACTTCAAATACTTTAATCTTAATTTTCAGAAAATATTTTCGTAGATCATTCAACTTTTGTCAATTTATTTTTTAATTATTAGTTTTTTTGCCATTAAGAGTTTATGCCTAGATATTTATTATGCTCAAACTAAAAAATGGAAACAGACCTCTGTTTCTTGGTATTCGTAATAAATACAAAATTGAGGCATTTGTAAAACTAATACCTGAAGATAAGTCCATGGTCTTTCGTCAGTGAAGAAGGCTACCTTCTCAGGATGTATTTCGGTGAGGTGAGCAAATCTCTTAGCAACCGTGATATTTTTTTTGTCGTATCTCCACAGGAGATATGTCACTTTGATCATACAGATGATTATCCTGCAAAAATATAATCATGGATGAATAGTTTTAGCAGTATTTTTCCCTCGATTTACCGGTCAAATATTAAGGTCCCGATTGATCATTTTCGTGGATAATTTTCCACCCGGTTGAAAAGTACTCCATTCAGCCTCTATTGATGATTCATCTCAAATTGTCTTTCCCGATCTTTTGTTTTTGTAAATCATTTGACATCTCACTCATAAGCATGTACGACGCCATTCAACCAATATCATAAAAAAAGACAGAGACTGCAAGCTGCAAACGTTGTCGTGTTATGGTGCCAGCTCGTAATGTTTTCGATGATAACTCAACAATTGAGCATCTATTTACAGACTATTTACAGTCTTACTGAAATGTTGAGTGTTCATTTTTTCCTCGTGAATTATTCTGATTTTTAACTAAAATTACCCCTATGAAAAAAGTTAGGAGCGAAGAGACTGAAAAGCCTTCCCGCATTCACCTATTTCTCACATTTCTCACCATGAATCAAAATAATCAATACAATTTTCGTTTTGCTGCAAGCTAGGTTATTTGCATATACTTTTAAGCATTGTGAATAGATCGGGTATGTTCAAAATTACCAATAATTCAACACATATATAGAATTTGGATTATTGAAATTCCATCAAGCACCCTCAGTCGATGTCTTAAATTACATTATAGAAGGTGAATGTGACAACAATATCTTCGTAATGAATTATAATATCAGTCCCAATTGTTCAAGTTAGGCATTAAATTGCTAATTTATCTACACATATTTGTTGACATGAAAAATGTTTACCAGTTTATAACTGATAACCTTTGTGTTGTATAAATTATAAATAAACACCAAGAGACCTTTGAGTATTCAATATCACATTGAAGATTTTTAAATTACTTACATTGAATTAAGGAAAGAAAAAATGTGATAATAAACTGATTTCCTGGTTCTATCAGAATAAATAATAACAACTGGACTTTAGCGAGATCAGAAATTTCATGGTCCTGTGGACTTGTATCAGTTTATGGATATTTAAGCAAAAACGCATATATGTATTAATCCTTTCACAACTGATTTTGATAATGAGGTCTGGAGAGAGCGATTAGCTTACTATTAGTCCCTTCCTAACGCCATGCTTCTATTCCACAGTCTCTGTAAGGAAAGGTTGAGCAACTGACTAAAAACCGGTTCTCATTAAAATGTATTCAGCTGAAATCGACACTCCCTACGTATAATCACGTAAGTGCCACATACGTGATTATACGTCTTTTGCATTTTCGTAGTCTACGCACTCTGCTCTATAAGTAGGCATCAAAACACATTGGGAAAAGTACCTACTTACTCGTGAAGTACAAACACGTAACTAGCCACACAAAAGTCTTTACCAAAATCCAAAGTCCAATGTCGTACCTGTAATATTTTAAAAACTATAAACTTTCAGCAAAACTTTATATAAAATAAAAAACTAGATTTAAAATAATAGCACTGTCCCAATTTTGAAGACGATAGATGCAGCCGTTACTTTGCAACAGAATTTTGAATCTTTGAGACGCTCTCCTATGCAATGTCATGTTTGCAGATACGGGTTTATATTTAGGGAGTGTCGAAATGATCTATTAGGAGTGTATATATTATTATTCTCCACACTGTAAGTGGGCATGTTTTAAAAAATGATTTGTAAATAAGGTTATGTATTAATTTCAATATCTGATACATAATGATGATCCAATAGACAATAAATCGGTGCAAATCAATCATGGGAAACCTGTGTTCTGTTGGAGGCCATTAAGTGTGAGCTTTTCGAATAAATTCGCCGTGCACAACCATTTTTTTATTTATATTAATTTGTTATCTTTTAATCTTCGATTGTTTTTATTACAAAATTATATTTTTCAAACAGCAAAGAGTAACTTTTCCAACTTTTTATAAATTAGTTAGATAATTACAAAATGAAATACAAATTATACACCGTCTAATTGAGTTTTATTGAATTCGTCCTAAATTAATGCAGCCTTCCAAATAAATAGATTCCCCTCCCCTGGTTTAAATAGTTGAAACAAGCCCCTGCAATATTAGGAATTGGTCTCAAGGGTGTTAAAGGAGGTTTCCGAAAGCCCTGCCTATAATTTTTCTTTTTATTAGACATTCAATAAAAGTGAATTAATTATGTGCCATGAAATTTATCAATTAAATATTAAGTATCGAAAATTGAGTTGGATTTGGCTCACCGGAAAGTTTGTACCAGACCCCTAAATATTTGATACGTCTTTGTAAATTCAATTTGTTTCATAGTTATATTTAAATCACTTTTTCAATTCGCCTTTGTAACACATATAAAATCGGGTATAGCACAGAACAATTTGAAGATAATATTTTTGTCGTATCTATTATTTATTGAACATATATGATTATAGACATGAGTGACTTCTCATCGAGTTTATCTCGAATGATTTTCCGATTTTCAAAATTTTTGACGAATCAAATATTTTTTGTCAAACAAATTAAAAAATATTAAAAAGAAATTGCCTTGTCTTATATGAAACAAACAGTATGGTCATTTGCAAATATCTGTGTTTAATATCTACAATAAACACATTCTAATTGCATATTAGAGTTTATTATACTTTTTTGATAAATTACTAAATATTACATAAATAAATAAATATATTATTTATTTCTTAAATGTTCAATAAATAATAGATACGACCAAAATATTATTTTCAAATTGTTCTGTTTAGTCATGGAACCATAAAAACGCCCGTAGATTTTTAAATGCCCACACGAGTCCCCACGTGTCGTAGATAATTGATGGGTCCGTGGTCGA
This sequence comes from Himalopsyche phryganea, assembly GCA_022494535.1. Taxonomy (NCBI): domain Eukaryota; kingdom Metazoa; phylum Arthropoda; class Insecta; order Trichoptera; family Rhyacophilidae; genus Himalopsyche; species Himalopsyche phryganea. The sequence continues at coordinate 84,247 of JAGVSL010000024.1, forward strand.
GTGGTCAACGTCGTTGGTTCTAATACTAGTACAGACAGATTTCTCAATCGATTTATAGATTTCTGTTTGAAAGCATGGACAACTGTGATGTCTAAAATTCCCTCCCACTCGTCGAGTCCTAAAAACTTAGTCACAGCAAGCGTGATTAGCTAACCAGTAGTCCTGTTCTAGCTCTATTTTTCTATCTTCTGTTCCGACTCTCTTCAAATAAGAGAGGTTGAGCAACTGAGTAACGGGCATAGAACTTCTGTTGAGATAAACTCCATTTAAAGTCCATATGATCCACCGTTGGGAGCGGATATGGTAAAATTAAGAAAGTGTCGCACCATACTTTCTTCTGACCTCTTCTTTCGTTTGTCGAATTGATTGATTGATTTTTGATGAGTCTGATAAATATGTGAACCGTGACATTGAATTGTAATAATATTGTGAATTGAATGGCCATGTAAGAAAAGATGGAGTATCACTGCTGTAGACAGTTATGACAACAGATGACATTGTGCCCAATAAAATGTATCCCTGAGTGATTTATTGCCAATTTAAATCACTGACAGTTGAAACACGACCTAGAATCTTTTATTAAAGCAATGTGCAGTTTTAGCGAACGAAAGAGTGCTAAGAAATCTTAGAGTAAGAAATAACTTTTGTACAAATCTGTATTAAAGGGTTCCATGACTTATACGAACACAACAATTGCGGACGTAGCAATTGCACGAAAGACAGACGCGCACATAGAAGCAACTACTACAAGCTTATAAGTTATGAATTTAGCTTTAGAATGTGTATATTTTTTTCAATTATGCCGCTCCAAATGGTGTTTATTCACTTGTTAAACTTCTCTTTTTCAAAGAGAGTTAGGAAAGCAGAATGGGGCTAAGTAAAGCCTAGTTAATCCCTCGATATGCCCCGTTTTTTTGTCTATTGGATAAGTGTTCCTGACATACTCCTGGCAATCATTTGAAAGCGCCTAACGCTGCTGTATTAAGGGATAATTCCAGTAAGCGCGAGTGCTCCGTTGTGTACCCTGAGAATACGAAGTTTCGGTAGGTGAGAGGTGATTTAAACATTAAAAAAATCATGTATTTGAACACAGATTCATAAATGACTAAAAATCAATTTATAAATGGGTTATAAATAATTGCACCTTGTGTTAGATAGTATTCACTTGGTCCACTTGAACTTTTATTTCGATAGTTTGCACTTTGGATTAGATAGTATTAATTCAGTACACTCAAACTTTGATTTTAACAGTTTCCACTTCGTCGCGGATTCTTTTAACAAAGTGAGTTAAGTTGTAGTAGGTTATGTTAGGGCTGGTCTGGTTTGGTTTGTGTAATGTATTCTAATGCGTGGAGCAAAGACAATATAGGCGGCCTAATATATTGTCGGCGTCCGTGGCGCAGTTGGTTTCGTCGCTGGCTACGGTTACGGATGTCTCGGGTTCAATTCCCGGTGCGGACGGTTTTCATAGATTGATCTTTCAATCGATTTATGGATTTCTGTTCGTAGTCCGAGTCCTCCCTCTCACCAATCCCATCCTCACGGGGCGTAACGAGAGCGATTAGCTAACCACTAGTCCTGTCATAGCCCTATCCTTCTATCCCTACTCTCTTCGAAAAAGAAAAGAGAGGTTGAGCAACTGAGTGACAAGCAGTTCTCGTAGAAAAAAATCTGTCAAGATACCTCCATTAGGAGACCATATGCTCCACATTTGGAGCGGACATGGAAAAAAAATATATATATAGGGTAGAAGAATAAGTGACATTTCATTACAGCTTCGTACAACTATCGATTTCAAAGTGTGAGTATTTATATTGAGTGAAAACTATTTTTTTGTAAGTGTAATATATTTCCTCCATGTTAAAATACATTTTATATGTGGATCAGTTTATTTTTAGTGACAGAATTTGTTTTTTTTGGAATGTATTTGTTATAAGTGAAAACTGTTTTTTTTATGAAAGTGAATATGATCTAAACAAAAGTGTATTTAATTGTAAGCTTTTATGAATTTATCCGTCCGGGAAATCGAGCCTGTGGACCACCCAAGAGCGTTAAACACTCGCCTACAGAATCGTCGAATATTAATTAGTGCATGTAAATACCATAAACGGTACTAAAGAGATATATTTATTCAGAAACAAGATATGTAGGACATACAACACGCATAAGTACTATAATACATAAGTTATGATGTTACATTCAATTGAAATTAATTAATTACAGGTGGGAGTCAAATACGATTTGAAAACGGATATGGTATAAGTATAAGTGCATTCCTGCAAAAAGGCGCGCAGACAGAATTTTCTTCAGGTGCGGTGGGTAACTTTAATGGTAGATTTCCGTGCCGAGCTATCATAATTTTCATTTTAGTTCAATATTTTTTTTCTAACCACGTTTCGGTCCCTCGAGTGCGTTACGGTATATGGCGTATACCATCTGCGAAGTTTACGACTATGCGCACTGGCTTTGAGTCTTTCTTCCTACTTGATTGCGTGTTCAAGGGATTGATTCGATTGAAAACTTTAACTTTCAATCAATTTATTGATTTGTAAACTGAGTTGGAGATATTTTCATTTTTTCACTCCATATTTTTTGACACGATATTTAAAAATATGATATTTTTGGAATATTTTGATTCCGCAACTTTTGTACGTCTATGCTGGAAAAGCATGCAACCAAGGCCGAGATTATTCACACAAAACAGTAGCTAGCCAACTGTAATTTACAATTAACACGTGCCAGGGATTTTGATTGTAAAGTCTTGGTTATAAGTTTTAAGACTATTTATCTAAGCAATCTTGACAATAATCAAGGCTACCCTAGGTATATCATGGGCGTATGACGAACAAGTACCAACTTAAAAACAATTTATTATAACAGGAATAATTATTATATAACTAGTATAACCGCACCCGTCATAGATGACGGCATTGAAATTAAAATACTGAATTTTGTAGAGCTAAATACTATGTTATTTTATCCTATTATAATTGAGTTCTACCAAGTAAATACCAATTCAATCAATAAAATACTTAATGTCTAAAATAGCTGGTACGTCGGAACTGTGCGTACATTGCATGACGTTTTAATTTATATATAAACCGCGAACGCTTAGTTCATGAGAAAATTTCATACCTACATGTGATTTGTGATAATAATAAAACGTCTACAGAGCGGTCTGGGCTATTATATATAAGATATTTATTCTGCCTGATGGTCGCTGCGAAAAATACAGTCAAAACAGGCAGTGTGAAAAAACAAATGAATCGCAGATATTTCAACGAGAATTGAACCACTAGTCATTTTATTTCACACTCTGACACTGTTTTGTCAATAGTAGTATTACATGAACCTCGGAGAATCCAAAAAGAATTATCGCGCGTCTTTTATTTTCGTTCTGTGTTTGATTCGCGTATAAATGTGTATTTTCCCTTTTCTACTATCTCGACTGTATCGGACAATAGGCATAATATCTTCCGTAAACAGGAAAACGTTGAAGAACCGTTGCTGCACGTGAGGATGATATTGAGCCATTGGAAACCGCTTTTAGAGTGCTTGCATTGTTCAACTGCTATAATAACCCTTCTGTAACATAATATGCTGATAAATATGCCTACGGATTACATACCACGACTTAATTTGAAAACTATCACTACACGAAAACAATGGCGAGCGTTTAGACACAATACATATCATCTGCACATCATAATATCCCTCACTATTTTCAAATCACATGACATTCATACTACATTTATGGAGAACATATAAATGTATTGAAACCTTACTTTATTACGCACGCAATTAGTCCGTTATATCGAGATTTTGCTGTACAATAATGATATGATAGTATAAACTGAGAGAGTAGGAAAACGTCCGCTACTCGAGGGGAAGGTGGAGAGTCAACAATCTTCGACAGCCCCGAGTCCGGCGTGGTGACAAAGGATAATTCACAGCTTCTTTCGTCTTCCATTAAAACCCGGTCGTATTCAGTATACTTTCTCTTTAATTGCAGTTAGTTTACACTTATAAATTCCTCGAAGACAGTTACAAAAACACAAACAGATTTAAAATACACAATTTCAATTTAAAAGCGCAGCAAGTGGTTTTATGATAGGTCGTAAATCTCTTTGACCCATGCCGCGACTGTGTCGGCTAAAAACCTCCAAGCCCATAGACAGAGGGACGACTGGCTGCCTCCCTAAGCATCGCAAGCTTTTTGTTTACTTCTAACGGTAAACAAATAACGGTAACCAAACAAATATGACAAATTATTTTTGAATGCCTTAGGAGAGATATTACATATTAAATTTGCATGAAAAGGAAGAGTCTGCGGATTGGTTTTGAAGACCCCTATCCGCCCCATAAGTACGGGGCGGTGTCAAAACAATATCCGAGATGAAACCGTACAGGAAAAAACCGAACAGGAAAAAAAAGCGAACGGATAAAAGCGGACACAGAGTAGAAAAAGTTTCACATTTAAAATACTCCCTATCGTTTCATTGTTGTTGATAAATTGTATCGAGACATTTATATATGTTATTATTAGTATTATTAGGTTATTATTTCAATTTTCAATGCTGTGCGGGAGTATGATCAGACAGATGATAAGATAAAGTACTTAAAGAAGTTAGCCAACTTACAATAATTTTCTCCAACTTTTTTGTATGTGATTTTTTTATATGTAAACTTTTCATGTGACTCTTTTTGTATTTTATTTGTACCCATTTGTATGTGAACTTTGATAGAAATACATTTTCAATATCTTTCTGTTACTTTTTTTGTATGTTTCGCTTTTTTCCTAGAACCCGGATATTCGTATATTAACAGCGTGAACACATTTTAAAATAATATCATAAAGGTTTTACAACACTGAGAAGACAGATAATCTGTAGAGGTGCGGGGGGGGGCTTAGGGTCGGTACTTCCACACGTTTTTCTAGAAGATTTGGGAATTTTATGTAATATAAATTAAAAAAAAAAATCCGAAATTGTGTTCTTTTCAAAGTATTCTATACGTGTATAAACGTTATACGAAAATATCAGTGATGTCGCGATATTTGTTTCCGCATGATTTCCATAAATTAAATAAAAGATACGATGGGATAATTAAGTACGTTTTTTCTTTCTGGTGCTCAATACGAATGAAAAAATTAAGCACGACCCTCAAGCAATTCAGTGACAGTTAGTTCAGGGATAGTTATCCGTCTCATAGATACTGTCGTCTCTTTGTTCAAGTTTGAATAATATTTATTATTTTATTTTAATTTGATAAATATTTGATTTAACGTGAATGTAATAAAATGATTTTTGTTATTTTGTATTGAAAGAAAGTTTTGTCGGAAACTTGTTGGTGTGTAAATTGGTCACTGAGGGAAGAAGTCGTTAAGCTAGTATAATTATTCAGCGCTCAGACTTTTGTACTGCAGGCAATCCATTCAGACGTTACAACAATAGACACACTTATGGTACATTATTTCTCAATTTCAGTTAACGTCAGTAAAGTACAATTTAATTAAACAAAATTAAAGTAATTCTTTGCCAAATAGGGCTATTATTGCGCACTTTTTTGTTCCACCGGATACAGAATGCAGTCAAAACGTGATTCACAAGATCGAAGTGCATTTCTAGATGAACTGTTAAATAACAACACTAAAGATAATGATTTTAATGACAGCAATAGAAGAATATTAAATTAAATATGGATACAAAATTAAATATATAGTTATTCGTTAATGGGGATTATCAAAATATAACGGCGATAGTAAGTCTGTTCTTCTACGTCAAATGCCAAGTACAACCATTCAAAACAAAAGTTGGCTAAAATACAGGTTGTCTGCGACTTATGATCGAGATACGTTCCTGAACTTTGGTCATAAATCGAATCGGTTGTAAGTCGAATTCCTTACAATTCCTATTAAAATTAAATATTGTTCGGTTGAGGTCAGTTTCAGCGGCTTCAATTTCATTTGTGGAAATAAAGCAACTGCAACCAAAAATGGTACGGATACATTTTAACACATCAGAGCGCGTTTTTAAGATCTTATATTGTGGCTGTCAAACGACGATCAAAATTTTATCCACTTGCATTAGGAAACAAATTTTAATTTTCAACGCAATTCTTGCAGCCAAACCTTATTCAAACCACTTGTTTTAAAAGGAAAATAATAAATTTAAGACATCGACTGAGGGTGCTTGATGGAATTTCAATATCAATTTTGAATTATTGGGATTTTGTACATTTCCATGTATTTTGTCACTAACGACCTGGGTTTCGCCTGTCAGCATCTTCAGGCATTCGAGCCCACGAATGGACTCGAATTGTCAATTGTTCGATGTCTTAAATTTATTATTTTCCTTTTAAAACAAGTGGTTGGAATAAGGTTTGGCTGCAAGAATTGCGTTGAAAATTAAAATTTGTTTCATAATGCAAGTGAATAAAATAAAGTTTATGCCTGCAAGAATTGCGGTAAAATTCCTTTCTGATTACAATATTGTTTTACTTCGAAAATAAATTGCGTCACCCACCCTTTTTCGTTGAGGCGGTTATGTATTAGTAATTTTTTTTAAATATAGTATTTTTACAAATTTTGGGTCGTACGTGCGAATCGTCGTAAGTCAAGGACTCAGTAAGTCAGTAAGTCAAGTCGAGGACTACCTTTACCTAAAATCGTGTGACTTTATTTTAAGGACGAACCCTCAAACATAAAGGCGCAATTACGTTTTAATAATGTTATTTATTTTTTTTATTTTACCTGAACAAACTTTATTGGATAAATTTGCTAATGCTGATACATTGAGCAATTTTCTTTTAAATGGTTAATTTGATCCTACTACCAAACAGTACGCTCTGCACTAAAATTGTCCCAATCTTTCTGCGGCGCACATCAAGGAAAATATATATATATAAAACGGAAATCAATTATTTTATGATTTTTGTTTGAAATACAGATGATAACATAATTATATGCGTAGGCATAGATATAAAGGATTTTTGCAACGAAGCAATTCCCTGTGGCACACCTAGAATAATCTCTCAGCACAATAGTGTGCCAAGGTTGCGGAGTACTCCTCTAAAAATTAAATTCTCGGAAATAATTTACGAGGAATTTTGCATATAAGTAATTTGGAATAAAAGGAATGTATGCATATATTCATTTTTAGTTTCCTGAATTTTGATGCTCCGCAAATTATCTTATCATTAAAACTCGAAACGAATAAACTTCGAAAAGGATAAGAACCACTGCTCTAAGCAGAATAGTGCGATTGTGTCACTGATATCAAAGATCAATTTTCACTCATTTATCATTTTTATCGTAGATTGACATAAATACATCAAAATCTTGATATTTCTATTTATTGTGAACTGTGATTTTTTACGTAATTCTCAATATAAAATTATAGTGTACATATAAAAAGAGACCAACAAACGTAACTAGGTATGTAGTGTTTATATTTTGTATCATAAACGGATAATTTTGATGGTATACTTAGGCAAAAATAAAAAATCTTTTTAGTTTAAATTTAACGTACAGTTTTATTCGTATTATTATTTTCAAATGGCGCCTATTCAAACGAAAATTAACGATTGTGTTTTTCCCGTAATAAATGATAATTGAATTGCCATGTCTTCATAGACTTGTTGAAAATAACTCTTGTTTGTAATAAATAATTATTATTTTAAAATGAATACCTTGGAAATCATGAAAACGTTGATAAATAAGAAATAGTAACCCATAAACCCCTTCCCATAATCATTTAATATTGTAAATTCATCTTCTCCTCGAGGGATGTGTTGTAAAGTATTCTAATTAATTTAGCCAAAACTTGATAATGGTACCAGCGATAGCTTTCAAACAGCATAAACACCGGTGCCATCTCAGAACAAAAATCGTTAAAAACCCAACATCCTAGTAAGATGAAAGAAAATTCAATTGACTGACCTTAAGTCCCTGGGTAACGTCAAAGCAACGATGCATAGCCAGTATGGCCTGTTTCCCGTCACCAAGAATCCGGCTATGATGATGGCCACAGCCTTTGCAAATACACCAATCGGAGATACCACTAACGCCAAGAGGACTGCAGCGACTCCAGCCTTGGCAAAGCTTTTTCCTCCTTCCAGAGTATCAAATGTCTCCATGATGTGGCTCACTCATAGACAACTGGTTGAGGAAATCTGTAATATAATTATAATTTTAAGCCACACGAAGGATAGCTCTTCATACTCCTGTTCGAGAAACAAAAATCAAACTTATTATTTATAAGCTGATAGGAATGAAAAATCTGCTTAAGAAATTAATTAAGAGATCGCGAAGTCACCGAAAATATGAGCTTTCGATTATTTGATTTAAACTTTCATTATTTTTTTATCCTGTCAATAATTACTATAATCTGTCTACAAGTGTAATATTTTTGTTATTATGCTATTATAATACGATGTCACAAAACAAAACAGTCACAAAGGATATTCTGGAAAACATTGTTTATTCACCCAAATAAATGTATTTTTATCGCAATCAATCAATGATCGTTTAGTCCCTACATTGCATAAAATCACGATAAAAATTGTCCAGTAATTTCAAAAATACTGTCAACGAAAGCTATATAATAACATGGATTGTTACACTTTTAGGCTCACGGGCTGACTAGTTGCTGAAACTAATGATGGCGGCATAAATAAAAATGAAACAAGTACACTAATACACGCAGAAATGCAAAAATGCATTTTATAGAAAAAGTCGTTGGAGTCAATGGTTTTTTACAACTCCTACTCCAGCTCCAACTCCGGCAAAAACAGCGCGACTCTACGACTCCGCAGCCCTGCAATATACTAATGAGTTTGATAAAAACTTATCATTGTATGAATCAGCATTAGTGCCTGATCATTAGGTAACATAGCAATTTAAAAACGCCAGTACTTAACAACGAAATTACTTGCTTATCATTAAAAATTCATCAAATAACAAATTTTATCAAACGTTACGTTAGTTATTTTTGTAGTAACGTAACTTTTAGGCACACTTTCCTTGGGAGATTTTATCTTATCGCCATTATCAGCTTATCTTGCCCAAATACCTGCTTACTAAGTGAGATAAAACGTATTTGATCGAGGTTTAGGTAACTCCCAAGCCACATGGCACAAGGTAAATACACTAATAAATAAACTAGGTAAAATAACAAATAAAGAGCGATGTATAATATCCAGCTGTCGGCAACCTATGGCACTCGGTTTTTCGGTGGCATGGACTAGAGCAGTTGTCGGCAGTCACTTTGCTAAAATGGCCACATTGAATGGGTTGCTTAGTGTAAAATCAAAACACACTTATTCAATCGAGTTGAGAGTGCATATATAAGTGAATAACAACATCGCCGTCTACCTCGATCTATATATTTTAGGTTAAATATATGGCTATCCACTGCATATTTGTCAAATATCTTTGATATAAATTAAACGGCAGTGAAATATTAAAAAGCTCATGCTTGTGACAACTGGTCATAAGAACAACGATTTACATCTTTTTAAAATATTTTAATAAAAAAAATTATATTAAAAGCGCAAGTGTAGGGAAAATGAAAACAGTAATTATCGAAATTGACATAGTCATTTAAGCGTGGAATGAATTCCCATTTAGATTTTCACGAATGAAAAACGTCGTACATATTTGCTCTTTTAACTGTTTATTTCACAATATACTTACTAGTGTGGCACACCTTCTCAATGATAAAATAATAAATACAGACAATAATAACTACAGAACCCGTACAGAAATTTTGCGTAAAGGTATATACTTTATACAGATGAGATAACTTCAAAAACTATATATCTCTGGTCGTCAACCTGGTCCGTACCGTTTCTATGGTGGGTGGTGGGTAATTTTGTTTTTAGTGTATTTTCATCGAAACCAACTCGAATCGCTAAATTTACTTGAAGACATTTTGAAGACAATTCGCTAAGCTAAACCAACAGCCGAGGGTAGGCGTGCATAGGGATGAGGTATTTTTGTCTTTTTGTCGGCGTCCGTGGCGCAGTTGGTAGCGTCGCTGGCTACAGTAACGGAAGTCTCGGGTTCAATTCCCGGTGCGGATGTTTTTCATAGATTGATCTTACAATCGATTTATGGATTTCTGTTCGCAGTCCTCCCTCCCACCCATCTCATCCTCACGGGGCGTAGCGAGAGCGATTAGCTAACCACTCGTCCTGTCCTAGCCCTATCCTTCTATCCCTACTCTCTTCGAAAAAAGAGAGGTTCAGCAACTGAGTAACAAGCAGTTCTCGTAGAAAAATTCTGTCAAGATACCTCCACTAGGAGACCATATGCTCCACATTGGGAGCGGACATGGATTTAAAAAAAAAATTGTCTTCTTCTCTACGTTTCTTGCTTCCTATCCAAATTTAACAAAATATTTTTCCTGTTCTGGCCTAACGGTCGACTTAAGATTTGTTTGTTTGTAAACACAGTACCTACTTAGATTTTTGAGAGTTTTCAATTAACACTATTTTTTTAATATGTTTATATAATCTTTCGACAGTATAAATAAAAAGCTAGATTTGAAAAGTTTTTTTCCAAATCCTATATCCAATGATAGAAATTATTGCATCTTTACACTAGACTGAATTACTGCGACGTTGGTGGACGGTAAGGATATTTTATTATAAAAAAATTTAAAAATGAGCGGTAGGCATAAAAAGGTTGACGACCACTGGTATACATCAAAGGAGTCAAAATTATTTTTACTATAGTAAGTATGTATATTTATAGTTAAATATTTTTTTTTGTTACATTTTGCTTTGAGTGTCGTATACTAAATACCAAAAAACATATGGGACTTATATATATTATACAGGTTGTCGACCACTGTACTAACCTGCTAATGACAGTGATGATATCAGGCGAATTTTTGTTTTTATTATCTAGCGAAGAAGTTAATTCATTTGGGTTTTCGCAAAAGTGGTCCGATCAAAGATTCAAATATTTAAATATAAACTTTGATACATTGGGTTTTCAAACTGTTTATGGATTTGTATCAAAAATCATGGATGTGTGCAAAATGATTTATATCTTACGACTCACCCCCGTCCGATCAGAGAGTAATTAATTAACTAGTAGTAAATTACTAAAACTGGACATATTCCTTAGCATCTCCGAAAATAGAAGTTCCGTTCTAATAAAAAAACTTTTTTCGAGAGGTTCTATTAGGAGTCCATATGCTGCTCTTGGCGAGCGAATAGAGAAAAATAACATTAAACATTTTTTTATACTAATGAACTCATCATTCGTATAAAATGTCTTTCTTTGATAACCTCTTGACATAGGAATCATAGGGTGCCGTGGTCAAAGAACCTGAAATAAGGTCATAAAGACAGCTCACGAGCAGTTCTGACCGAATGATAGTCAATATAGCAAAGATTATAACTAGCATAATATGTAAGCGAATCCTTAATCCAGATGAAAATGAAATATATTGTTTGGGTCTAATACAGCTATGCTTCCCAAACGTTTTCATGCCACGGCACCCGAAATCTGAAAAAAATAGTCCCCGGTCCCTCGAAAATTAATTATTTTACTTCTCCCTTGAATGGCATGACCTGTATTTATTTTTTCATTATAAGTACCTAATTGTTTATGTTTTTGCAATTACAGCCAACTTGAAAGAGGGTTTTAATAGTTGATTATTCAATTTAAATTGATTTGGAAACCGTTGTTTGTGTTGTTAAGCAAAGAAAAGTATTCTTTGAAAAAGTTTGTAAGCTGGGTGAATGGTGTTTAAGTGACGTAACAGTTTTCCTGGTTTAATGTATTCGTTTGATAATTGATTCATAAGTAGTGAGGACATAAAAACGTCATCCAACACAGGCTTACTTTTATAAGGAAATTTATCACGGATAGGAAAATCAAACTATCCAATCGTTTTCCAATTTATATTTGTGCTAATATTTTTTCATATTTTCTAATAAAATCGGCATATTCAGTGCGTGTTGAGATATTAGGGTGCGACAGGAATATGCTACTATTAGTAATTTTAGACATCGTGTTTGGGAAGTACTGTAATACAGAATATCCAATTCCGTTTTTTCGATGCCAAGGCTACAGCCAACACCTACTTCTCATTATTATTAAAAGTGTATTTAATTAATACAATATTTTAAGATGGCAAATAAATGAGTAAAAGTATTAAATACCACCCTTAAATACCCTACTCGAATTAGATAGGTCAAAAATAAACTAATTTTGTTTTATGCGACTGCACGTGATTTAAAAAAATCGAGTGTAGTATTTACTGTGTGAGTATATGTATAGGCATATAAATAAATAATGCATTATGGATTTTTAAGCGTTTTTAACGTACCTCCACATTTTCTACGAGCTCCTTAAATATTTGTATGTGATATTGTTTATCCTTGAACCCATCCCATAATTTTTTATGAGCTTCATATCTTTTTATGCGGTATTTCGTGGATTGAATCCACCACACAATTTAGGGGATCGGTCATATTCAGTGTTTTAATTGACTATTACTTTCAAATATTTTGAAGCGGAAGAGAATTAATCAATATATATTCTTTTTATGTATCCGTATATATTTATATTATGAGGTCATACCTATAGCCAAGTGGTGAAAGCTTTTGAACGTTCGTTCAATTCGGCCGCGGTGGCCACGGGGATTTATGAATTTGTGATCAAAGACATGGATGTCTGTGATGTGTTTCATTCACTCCCACCCAACTATTCGATCTTGAAAACAGTGGATAGAGAGAACGATTAATTATCTACTAGTCTTTTCTAGCCCCAATATTATATCGACACTCCCTACGTATAATCACAAGTGCCGCAGATGTGATTATACGTATTTTGCATTCCCGTTGTCTAAGCACTCAGTTTTATGTTCTATATGTACCTAGGCATAAAAAAACATTGGGAAAAGTACGTACTTCATCGTTTTTTCGTAAGTATTAATACGTAACTAACCACATATGCGAAAGTCTTCACCTAACATCCTACGTCCAATGTCGTCTCTGTATTATTTAAGAAACTGTTAACTTTTCAGCAAAACCTTATATAAAATAAGAAACTAGATTTCAAATAATAACACTGTCCCAATTTTGAAGAAGATAGATGCAGACGTTACTTTGCAGCTGCGATTTGGATCTATGAGACGCTCTCCTGTAAAATGTCATGTTTGCCAGAGACGGGATTATACGTATGGAGTGTCGATATGAGGAGCTTGGGATCAAACATGCCCAAATCAAGTTTTTGAGAAAAAAACGGGGTATTAAAGGAAAAATTCAAAACAACAGAATTGCATTTTCTGTTCAGATGCTCGAATGAATATGATCTGTGCGCAGTGGTGTAACTAGGGTTTGTGCCGCCCGGGACGGTCCTTGAATTTGCCGCCCCCCTGCTACGGCGTTGTCTGTGCGTAACAATAAAGTACGTCAATATAGTTTTCCTTTGTTTACTTTGTCATGTTTTGACTTTTAATGTTTCAATACGATTTTTAATCACGAAAATCTGGACATTTCTTCCAATCAAAAATAGGCGTGATACCGGGATCACTTGACTTCCGGATATGAACCAAAATTAAAATTCATAGAACGAAGACGCGGCGATATAAAAATATTTTGTTCACAATAAAAAAATACATTAACCTAGATTTATCAGGGGTCAGAAACGTGTTGGTCGCTAAAAATAATCCCAAGCCTATTTATAATTTATTGGGTAAATGAACGCTTTATCGATGGCTTTGCGGTGATTCATTTTTATTTGTATTTAGAAAGCTATTTGTTTTATTGCATAAATACGACTTAATGGGAGAGGTTATAGTAAATAAAATATTATATTTCGACAGCCTAAATTGCGTACCTAGGTTGTAACTAACTATAAATAAAAACTGCAAAATAGAGCATTAAAAATAGGTATGTTATTAATTAATTATGAGTTTCCTGCAAACTTATAAAAAATGTTCACATCACTACAGATTTCAATCGAATGTTCGAATAAATTTGGCTTTTTTTTGATATTCGGGTTTTCGAATATTTGATAATTATTCATTCATATTATTAATGTACACTAAGTGAATGGCTTAATAAAAAATATCATTTGCGTCGCATTACATCTTGATATACCTATAACCTATGTTGTTTATTTAAACAATATACCTAATACCTATCTACTCTGACTGAATACACGTTCTGGCGACTAGTATGTACTAACAATTAATAAATCTGACCAAAAATGTGAAGATAAAAAGAAATTACAAGATGAATTATATTTCCGAGTAGGTTAATATTCGAATACTAGATATAAGGTTTTAATATTCGAAATTGGAATATTTGTAATTCCTACGCTTCACATATTGGCAGCCCTTGACCAGTGACTTCTTTTGGTTAGGCCCGTGATGCGTCTCTGGGAATTCTTATCCGAACCTTTCGGTTCTAAATTAATACCATCGTATTTCTTTTTATGTAATACAACAATCCTTTATTCTCGACATAAAAATATAAATCACTTCGGCGAAAGTCGATTGCACTCTCCAATTCGTTCATTCGAGTCGTATCACAGCGCAACGAAAACAAATCATTCGCGGTACAATTCTGTTAGAATTCCTCGCAAATTATTTGTGTATTCCTCAGTATTGTATTGATTTTGATAAGTGTAAAAGTTGGAAAGTAAATGTTTCGCGACGATTCAAATATTTCTATATAGGCATACGAGTGGCTCTCGTTTGCTACGAAGATTATGTCGATTTGATTCGTTCGTCTTATTCTAAAATATATTATGTAACTATACGTACATGATATGTATATTAATTTCATTATAACGATCACTTAATCACCAAGTTTGTAATATCTTTTAAAAAGGTAAGCGTCTTCTGAACTTCATTGAAATGTTCAATATCTTAAACCAAAATTAGACAATGTTGGAAAACTAAAAACCAGCAATGAATTTCACTAGTTTATTTTTGGGTCACGCGAAAACAGTCTTATTTATAAAAATACCTAATTTAATAATTATATTAATTAAGACGTGACATAAGGAAATTATGCAACATATGACGCCATGTCCATATAGCGGATGGTCAAGCCATAAAACTCGTTTTTACATAACAGCATCAAAAATTAGCGTAAACAATGTTTCAATGACACCAGTTGAAATGAGATAATATATGAAAAAATACACTTACTGATTTAGAAAGAGAGCACTATCCCTACAATGACACAGCACACGCGAATGAAAGAAACAAGGTGATATATTTTAGAAAAGATTTAGTTGTGCGCGCGCTTTTAGTTAACAACATAACCTACATCTGTGTGAATAATCAACACCAATTTCTAATTGGTAATTGTCAAGGATTATGTATGAAAACCAACAAAATAATGTTAAACGAACGTCACTGTGATTAATTTAGACTTACTATGTAATCTATTTTTCTTTTTATTGTGAACATTCCATTTCAAAAACATGTAAACAAAGCACGAATATTAAATTTACGCTGAGCGAGGACCATAGACGCTAGATAACTGATCAATGAGAAATTATTTTTGTAGACAGAGCTGCGAAGTACGGAATGAATAACGCCCCCTTCTAGCTTCTACGTCAGATAAGCAGAACCTTTTCTCACGAATGGTCAAAGATAAATTCGAAATTGTATGACACCGTGTCAAGTTATTCATATTCAAACTGTATCACTCAAAACTAGTCTGTTATCAGTGTGAAAAATTAGCAACAGTATGCAAAAATTAATATGGTAAAAACGGAAAAAAACTCGTATGTATTATTTTAATTGGATTTCGAGATAAAGGATTCTTGTAACAGTAGAAGTTTTTAATAATAACGTAAGAGAAGAAAACATTTTAGTGCGCGGATATTGTCAATGACATTTCATCAAATGAGGTTAAATTTAATGAGAAATATCACATTGACTATTATTACACAAATTATTGAATAAATAAGTTTCCTAAGGCCATCCTATTGCCGGCGGTCAGTCACATTTTTTGAGCACATTGCACATATGGAAAGAACGAGCTTTTGAACAGAATTTATCAAAAAAAAACATGTTAAGTGGACAAAGGATATGATTCTTTGAATACGAAAATTTCAATTCTTCTTTCTGGTAATTTATATTTCAAATTATCCAATCGCGATGGCTGAGCGGTGATGATTTTAGTTTATTCTACTCTACTCCAAATTCCTAAATGCACACTTTTCTTCTGTTGATTTTAAAATTTGAATGCATGAATTTTCATGATTATTGAAACATTCTACCCTATTCGATACTTCAAAATGTTATCCTTATTTTTAAGTTAAGCGAATGATTTTCTAACAGTTTTCGTTAAATATGTTATATTATTATTTAAGAGTTGATTTATAATAGATATATCATGTTCAATGCTATAATGGAAGTGGGCATGGTGAAAATATATTTTTTGTTTTCGAATTTTGTATATACATATTACAATAATTTTTAATTTTCTCTATCCACACAAAACTACTTTGAATTAACAATTCCACTTCAATAAAACAATCAATAGATAATTATGTAATCTTAATTTCACATTATTCATATATTATATCCAATCACGACCCAGCCACTTGATGCAAGCCACTATTATATGGACACTCCCTACGTATTTATCCCGAATCTGCAAATATGAAAAATTAAAGAGAGGATTTTAAAGATTCATGACTAAACTCACCACGTAATATTGTTGATAAAGACACTTTCTTTACTCTCTCCTGAACAATTTCAATTTTGAGGGTTACATAAATTGTCCGAAACACCGTCGTTATTATGTGCGGACATTTGAGATCTTCATCCATGTAGCGAGTTTGCCATCGCTATCAAGGTTAAAGTCAGAGCTATGATGATATCAAACGTAGTTAGCGACAATAATAATATGTTGATTAGATTTTATAATAATGTTTTGCATTGCCCATTACAGTTACTTAGAGAAATAAGTATTTGTTTAGGCGATAATTAGAATATACAATGAATATGATAATAGGTACATTAATATAAGTAGCGTGCAGTGTTCAATATTTTTATTTTCATATGCTAAGGACCACCAGATTTTCGTTATACATATAAAATTAAATTAGTGATTTCATGTTTGTATCGATAACGAATTTCTGAAAAGTAATCGGGGAATGTACATTTAAATATATTATTTCCTTTGAAAGCATTTCAACCCATCATTGTGTTTACTATTTTTAATACCTACCCTCGCTACTATCTGACACGATACTAAAAACTGGCGTAGCGAGACCGACTAACTAGTTATACAATGGGGCGAGTGTTCCTAAAGTCAACCGTCGCCAGTGGTCGGCCTTTTGAGCTTAAAACTTAAATAATAGTGGATGCATTTAACAAAACAGATTTTTTAAATTCGTGGAGGTAGTTGTCACTTGCCAATGTATATCTGCACTATACTGACCTAGATGATGCCAAACGCAATTAAAAAAAACGCATTTTTACTTCCCAAGCTTCGACAAATTCATTTTGTATGGAGATCGCTAGCAAAATATACTTTATATTGTCATGCTTTGCAACATTGCAACATTATGTTTTTTATTGTTCTGTCTACTCTCAGAAAATTCGTTCGCTATATTTATGAAGTTTCATAGTGATGGCCGAACACTGGGCAACGAAAGGCCGCCACTGGGAGAATTGGCATTTTTTTGTAAACTTCTATGATTTCATGCTTGCTACAATATTAACTATTTTATTTTTAGTTGGTTACATTACTTAATCCCTGTGTAATGGAATAAAGCGAAAAAAAAATGTATCTATCATTCCTTGACTCAAAATCCCTTTTGAAAGTACACCTGTCGTTTAAGGTTGTCGTGTAAGGTTAATTTTATATTCTTAGTCTATGGTTGCGTGTGATTTTTCTATTCAAAATGGCCGAAAATTGATTTTATTCGGTGGCTTTTCATTAAGATGCATATATTGAAGAATAAAGCAATAAAAACGATATGTTATGTCAAAAAAATATTATAAACATCACTCTACTCATTTAAATAATTCTTCACTGCTACTTCTTTTGTCCATTTGGACCTCATAAATGATTTAAATTTGTTTATATTCAAAAAATTTCATTTTTTAAAAAATATTTGGCATTACAGCTCACAGCCAATGTGCCAAATATTTTCAAAATTAGAAAATCATACGAGACAAACTCGATGATAAATTTTAGAAGTCATTCCTGTCCAAGATCGTAAATTTAAGTTGAAAAAATCTAAATTTGATATTGACCTTTCTGGGAATTGAACCAGTACCCACCTGATCACTAGGGCAAACAGTTAACACTAGACCACAGAGGACGACATGGCTGTTGATATGATAATCTTCCAACAAACTTAGTTATGATTTATTTCTTTCACAACCTTACCTATATTTTCAATCTTTCCTAGGCATAGTATAGGTATCAAAATTTTAGATAATATTTTTTGTTTTCATGCATTTCCAAACAACTGTCAATAAGAATGATGTGTTCATTACAAAAAAAATACGAATTATAAGTTATTATAGTAAAAATAATAATCATTGGATATTTATTGGCTAGGCGACAAAGAGCGAGTTCAGACAAAATCTACTTGAATACATAAAAAATAGTATTCTCTTGAACTCATTCCCTATTCGCGTAGAATATGTCGACATCCGTAGCAATACCATTAAACATTGTTAATGTTCTTACCATTGGCATCCCCACTGACAGGCCGGTTCTTTGAAAGAACAAACAATTCATGTTCACTATTCATCTGCTTGACATTCTCGAGAAAGACGGAGTTCCCATTTTGGCCTCGTATAAGTCGAAAGAAAATGTTATAATATTGTATATATCCCTCCGACAGATATGATGAACACTTTCACGTATGTACCTAGTATTTTATATTATTATGTCGCGGTGCTATTTTCATAAAATATATGACCATGTATTTTATCATTTTTTACGACATACAATTATAACGTTATATGTCCCGTTAGGGAGCATTATACGAGTTTTAATGCTTTTGAAACGACTTCTTTCGTGAAAATAACTTTGCTTTGTAAATTTCTGTTAATCTATGAAATTAAAATTCGATTTATTTCTTACGCAGGCAAAAAGAAAAAAACTTTTTTGATGTATGGACTAAGGAATAATACATGAGGCTATTTTAATTGGCACTATGAGCCTTGTCACAATCATAATTTGAAATCAATAATGTCCTTTCTATAACATAATTGTTTCCCGTGTTCCCACTTGCATGTCAGAGCTGTCCAACCTTAGACAGTCCAAAGGCCGCATCCAGATCCTCAATAATTGCTTCTATGCACTTAACATATATATTTTAAAAATAAAACACAATTTGTTTTGTACATACTACTTTCACATTTTTATAATGATCAGGAGAGAATTATCAACTGATGTAGTACAAAACGAATTGTGTTTTATTTTTAAAATATAATGCCTTTCCTGTTAAACATTTTAAACATGTGTTAAAAATGAAGTTTCTTCAAATTTACTTTACACTTCGGAAAAAAGTAGAAATATCATTAGCCAATGCACGGGTCCGGCCCGTGGGTCGGGTTCGGGCGGGTAAAGACAATTCAGATTCCTGCTCAGAATTTAATTTTTAAAAAAGATAGCCATAAGGCAAAACTATTCATAACTCAAATAATTTATTTCACATATGCTATGAATATCGTTGGAAATACGGAAACAATAACATATTATAGTGTTTGAAAGGTATATATTGAAAAAACATTGGGCTTCAGGCCGGGTTCGGGTAACAACTGTGATAATAAGACTCGGGTTCGGGCCGAGATGTGGCTGAAGATGTCGGGCTCGGACCGGGTAAATTTATATAATTTCAGCCCATGTAGACACTAGTCTGCCTTGACAACATTTTTAAAAAAAATCTGTTCGCGGACCTTACAGAATCGTGACGCAACCCAGGGTTTGGACAGCTCTGTCGTATGTTACAAGCATAATATCCATAGATATGTATAGTATGCCATGCATAGGTATTTATTTAGGTCATTTTCCATACATTAAAAGCTTCGTTTGTGCTCAAAATCAATCTCATAAAATATTCTAAATGAAATAATTTGGATATTTTTAAATATTTTTTTTCTTCAACACGCAAAACGGGTAGGTACAGAACACATCGAGCGATAGGTGTATATTGCAATGTATTTTATTCTTGATTTATCGGTATGTCTATCGATCTGAAAGGAATTTATATTTTTATTAGAAAACCGTAAATAAGCGCAATAACCGCATTATGAAAATCCTCTTTATTGTTATATTGTACCAATTTTTAGTAAATTGACGAATGTAAAATTGTATACCAATAAAAACACATATTATAAACGGGAAGGCGGTACCAGAGACAGTACAATACTTATTATCTATTATCAAATTTAGAAAATGATTGACAAAGTATACGTAAGTGATTTTAATCAAATTAATTTCCACAGAAGAACAAAGCCACATCTAAGAGTTTCGTCAGGCGACACTGCCATCTGTTAATTTCTAATAATATTACATATTACTATTTTTGGTTTCACGCCTGCGCATTGTTATGTGGTATCATTTATATTTTTATTATTAAATAAAAAATATAAATGATACCACATAACAATGATATCAAGCTGCTGTAGAGTTGTATAGAATCTATATTAGTGTCCACTTTGCAGTACAAAACTGAAAAATTTGTTTATGTTTAGTGCTAGGAGTTTTGGTTGCGGGAGAAGCAAGGAGGAGCAGGGCGTTTTATAAGAACTTGTTTCGTCCTTAATCTTCCCGCTTTCATGCTATAAAAATCATTTCGGATCTCATGCAGTCACATTGCGTTACCGTGTGGGTTTTGTCATATAAACGCATTTATAAAGCGAAATGACAATTTCAAAAAGTTAAATATGGCTTTATGTAGTATTAAGAGATTATTTTAAGTCATATTTTGTGGGTAAATCCTGAATTACATTTCAAACTATGCAAAATTATCGAAAGACGCAAGAATCGAAATTCTTCATAGCAGAACAGGCTCGAGATGTGTTTCAGTGCCGTTTGAAACAAAACGGTTGCATACGGAACGGTCATGCATCCCGGATCGTCACTATACTATACTATAATGTTGTCTTTTTCGATGGTAAGATTGACGAGCTTTTCAAATTATGATTAATTATACAAAGAAGACGTAAACTATAATGTATTTTTAATTTTCAATTATATGTAGAACTATTTTATTTACAAATCGCAAAATTATCAATTTTTTTGTACGACCTATTTCACAGATAATTTAAATGCCAAAGTAACGCATTGTTACACCATGAGTACGGATGGGTTAAACTGGGCCGCTTGATTTCGGGATACCATCTATTGGGAAAGTACCAAACAACTATTGATAAAACTAAAAATTTAGGATGAAACGCAAAAACGTCGTTCACTATAACATTGCAAAGTGGATATATCGGTTTTTACGTTTAGACGGCTCGTATATCTAAATTCATCCTAGAAGGTTCAAATTCTTTTCTTAACATAATTTTCATTGTTTTATTTCAATTAATAATTACATAGGTATGAAATTAATTATAAATATGTATTGAATCATAATAATTATACATAGATTTTTTTCCAATAAGATAGACCAGCCGTATGACAAAAAATGTATTTTACTTAAAATTTTCGACAACCAGAACATCTAATGTAGTATGCTAGTGCTTGTGGAGGCATTTATGGCAATCTTCGTAACTGTGGTTGGTAACCTTTTGCTAACTGACTTGCTTATACTAACTATACATTAATACACTATACACTATACATTAATTTTGTTGGATTTGTTGGGAACCCAAGGTAAGGAGAAAACACAATTATATAATCGTAGCACATTCAAATCAATACATCCATACACTGTCATGATTCATGGGTGACCAAAGCACTCAATGGTTACTCTACTCGAGGAAGACAGAGATACAAAGCTTCACTAGTGAGAAAGAAAATAGCAACATCACCGTCTGCCTGGATCTATTGTATGTATAGCTAGCTGTTCACGGAATATTTTTTTTGTAATCTTAATAGTGAAACGCGGTTCCCTAATATTTAAACAAATGATTGTGGCAGGCACCTTAAATATGCTTCGGGGACACTTTCGTACGCGCAAATTGGGTTGCCGCCTACTGGCCTAGATTATTCAAAACAATGGTGAAAAGTATTAATAGTCTTGCCTCAAATATAAAATCATTCCTGTCCAAATATGTTTTCCAGTAATAAAGCTTAAATGGGATTTTAATCAAAATGATAAACATAATTTCTGTTGGGGAGCTAAGCCACATCCAAGAATTTTTAAATATGACACTACCACCCAGGGTTGCCAAACGTCCCTATTAGAGCGGGACTGTCTCGAGCTCAACAAACAAATCCCGGGTCCCGAATTGCTTCTGAAAATCCCGACAAAATTTGTATATGGTTAAAGGGCTAGCTAAATTTTTATCGAGCAAACATGACGAGCATATTTTTAAACAAGCTAAAAGCTCGGAAAAATACTTTTAATAAAACTGTTACAATTGTATAAATTTTTGCATTTAAATCAAAATGTTATTCCTGTATTGTATCTAATCAATATATTATCCTACAGATTATTACGTGACTATTTTTTAAATGTTCTTTTCTGTATACATATGTAACTTATCTACATTTATTATAATTTCATTGAAATTATATATTGTTTCTATTTTTTTGATCGTTTGAAACAGTGAATGTCCCGATCTGTGATTTTGGAAATCTGGCAACACTGCTGCCACCTGATAAGGTTTTCCTTTTTTTCTTCGAAACAAAATGAATAATTTCGACAGGTTAAAGAATCCATCATGGATGGATCTGGATGTAACTATAATGAATGATGAAGTAGGAATAAATTGAATAATCATCAATATATTAATTTTTAGTCAATCAATGGGAAACCCTAATTTTTTGAATTTTCTATAAAGCCTCGGTGGTGGAACACTCTGGTCAAAAGTGCAGGGACCGCTCTGCAAAACGCTTCATAGTCATCAGACGTAGGCGAAACGCTTAATATGCCTCTGAGGTACCATATCTGAGTATTTTTCACGACGGTACTGACAAAAACTCCACCTCCAGAGTCACCTTTGCAAAAACTGGTACCTGAAAAAGGTATAAAGATTTTACAACATGGCTTATTATGAGCTGGTGATTGGGTAAAGATTATTTTTAAATGCTTTACTAACCCTTTTGGTCCCTGCCATTTTTGGGAGACATTATACATACCAAAAACCCCACAGCATGCATGCACACATTTTGCAGGGAAAAATACTACTTAGAATTTTTAAAAATGCATCTAGTCATGATTATATGCTAATGTACCATTATTTGACATAAACAATGACGCGTTATTTCTTTATTTGACAACATAAATACAACAAAAAATGGTTTTCAAAATAAAACTACACCATCCAGCTGAAAACAAAGGTTGTTTTTTCATTTCTGAATATATCTATATATTTTTTGTTGTTGAAAAAAATGGATATTTATGCAACACGCAAAAACTAAAAACATTTTTTTTTCCTTTTTGGGTTGGGTTGGATTTATTCGTTAGTTTATTGACGATTTTACGATTGCCGCAACATTGCCGTGTTGCACATACTTGCCGGGAGCTTGACTGGATGATATTTTGAAAATCGAACGCAATCGATTTTACGGCAATATTGTCAGGATACATCTATTCACTTTTCGCTCTGCTCGATATGTACGTCTCTGTTTTAGATTTGTCAAATTATGTAGGTCTGTCGACAGACGACAGATGTATTCTCGATAACACGTTTTGTTGTTATTATCATATTTTATTATATTTTTCAGTCACTTTACGATGAATGTATGACATATGAACATTAAACTCCTGTGTGAGTAGGTAGTTTATTGTAGTAAGTTAAAGTAAGTAGTTAGAGCAAAATGCAATATTCAGTTATATTGAAATCTAATAAAAACTGTTTAAAAAACACTTTATACAACATAATACATCAATATTATTTATTATTTCATATCATTATATTTGTATCTTCTTTTTTTTATTTTTAATAAAACACAATTCATTTATACTAATTCCACATGTTTTTAATGATCATGACCTGTTTCGCTCATCACGGGCATTATCAACTGATAAAAATACAAACATAACAGGCCTATTTATATAAAATTGAGTGTTATAATTAAGGTGTATAAAACAGATGGTTCATGAACCAAGACAAGAAATTACTGATTATTAAACAAATTATACATAAATCAAATAAAATAGTCTACAATTAAAATGTTATGGACCATAAAGAGTTCTGTTTTATCTACTTTAATTATAACACTCAATTTTATATAAATGGGCCTATTATGTTTGTATTTTTATCATTTGATAATGCTCGTGATGAGCGAAACTGGTCCTGATCATTATAAACATGTGAAAGTAGTACAAATGAATTGCGTTTTATTTTTTTAAATATAATGTCTTTCCACCAAGAATTGACAGTTAACACCTTAAAAGTGAATTGTATCTTCCTAAAAATCGTGTGTAAGTATCATAATTCATCATTAAATTTACCTAATTTTAAGTGAATTTTGAATATATCAGACGCGAATTTCATTTTTCCGAATCGCGGAAAATGAAAGCGCATGTGCCAGTATTAAATGTACTCTAAATGAAACGGGACTGCGGAAATTTCCCTCAATTAATTCATATATTCAATAAGTTTATTGAGCACATCTATCTAAATAGGAAAGAGGTTTTAACTGAACAGGCTATGAATAAATTGGTTCCATGGCTACACAGAACGGGAAAAAACAGAACAATTTGAAAATAATATTTTTTTCGTATCTATTATTTATTGAACATATAGAAAATAAATAATATATTTATTAATTTATGAAAACAAAAAAGTATAATAAACTCTAATATGCAATCAGAATGTGTTCATTGTAGATATTAAACACAAATATTTGCAAACGACCATACTGTTTATTTCATGTAATACAAGGCATTTTTTTTAAAATATTTTAAAATTAGTTTGGAAAAAAATATCTGATTAGTCAAAAATTTTGAAAATCGGACGAGATAAACTCGATGAGAAGTCACGCATGTCTATAATCACATATGTTCAATGACTAATAGATACGAACTAAATATTATCTTCAAATTGTTCTGTGCTGTACCCATTTTTATATGTGTTACAAAGACGAATTGAAAAAATGATTTAAATATAACAATGAAATAAATTGAGTTTACAAAGACGTATCAAATATTTAGGGGTCTGTTTTTTCCTGTTCTGTTTCGTTATGTTCGGTTTAGTCCGGTTACCGAATAAATTATATTATATTTACCATTAAGAGGAGTAACGCATATTTTGTCGCTTAGAATATAAGTTTGAAATTGTGCTGGGACCTTTTCTCGGCAATCTCTGGAACTGATAATACCCATCGGAACTATTCCCGATACAACATTATCAGCTTGCAGTCTTGAATGCTGTAAAAATAAAAATAAAGCAATACAATTTATTGAAAATACATATTCGTATCCTCAAATTTATGTGTCTGGACACTAATAGAGCTCGGTCAGTAATGCTCAACACGTTTACGCTGATCCTAATAACTTTTATATTCGCTCTAAACATTAAAATTATTATACTATGTTTATTTCTCGCTCTTGTGACAAACAGTTGTTTCACCACTGACCTCCTTCCTGTATTATGATATTGGCTTTGCTTAGTACCAACCTTATAAACATGAATATAGCATATAGATGGCCTAATGTTATAATTCCGTAAGTGACTTTTTACAAATTTTACAGGAGACTCAAAGAAACTGAATATTTACGTTTTTATATATATTAGACTTTTTTTCTTATAAGTATTAAATGGATAGTATGTAAGAGTACCTGTAAATCATTAAAAAAATACTTTGCATTATTTTAAATAAACATTTTCGCCAACATGTCAGATACGGGTTTATAACATTAGGCCATCGATATACCAAAATCATTACTTAGACATAAAGGCGTTGAGCATTACTGAGATTAAATAAATTTAGCACCAACTTATTTGTGTTTTGTATTAATTTACAGAACATAAAATAATTATACTAATTTTTAAAGGTTCAATAAATTTATGAATTGAAGAGATGTTATACATTTTTTGAAAGAGTACAGTAGACTCCCCGATAACACGATATATAGGCGGTCAATTGTCTCGGAGCGAGCTGTTGGGGCTACCATACTCATACAAAATCAGAGGATACTAGAGTACTTTAAGGGGTAATCAGGAAGCTGTCGCAAATTTTAATGAAAGACGAGTTGTTGGCAATCGTGTTAGTGTATTTATTTTGTAATCAAAAAGCATTAAAAATGATTGGTTAACAATCATTTTCAGCCAATATGGAGTACTTCGTGTTACTTATTTTATTATGTTCTCCGCAAACGCAGGAGAAAAATATCAATCAATATTTACTAAGGCTCCTTTGATTATCAAGAATAACATACATATTTACTTATAAAGGCTAAAGTAACATTTATTAACATTATTTATATGTATTGAGGGTAATGATGGGAATGTGTTCCGACCTACAAAGTGCTTACCTTTGCTTGTACTCCAGGACTAACCTGAATTTCATCGAATTCAGAATCTTGAATATCTAAACAAACGGGTAAAACCGCTTGAGAGAAATTTAGAGGTTTGTCCAATATCAGTATTGCCAGATCACTGTTATACTTTGATTCTTCACCAATAAAAGTATCGGGGACTTTTATAGCCTTCACCTGTAACAGTATAAAGATTACGCCACTATTTGAAACATCACTATCGTGTAAATCAGTAGTTAACAAAACTTATTATGCCCATGGACCCCTTCTTAAAGCAAAAAGCTGACCATGAACCCCCAAGGAAAATAAATAGCTGTTCATAACTGCATTATAGAAAAAATATAAATTTGATTTGATGTCTTGAATGAAAATATAAACAAAACATTTTGATATTTAAATTATGGTGAGGTTCAAAACTCCACTAAATCCTCTTTCTGCTAAATATGAAGACGGGAAAACATACAACAACCTCTGTACAGTGACCCAAAATGAAGGATGTAAAATTGATATCTGTTTTCGTAGCCAAAATTTGTGGTATACTTGTTAAACATTGGTTTCCGCTTCTCATTTGAAGATTGTTTGATAAATTGCTCCTGTATTATTTACGGATTCATCTGAGTTTGTGAGTCTGCTTGCAAAAGGGTCAAGAACCCAACAAATCGCTACCAATTTATTAATTGTTATTTATTTCCACTTTCACAATAATGAAAATGTGTCACAAATATTTATTTTATATTTAACCATTCGCGGACCCCCAGACGTTGTCCACGCACCCCAAAATTATTTTTAATTTGCCACAGACCCCCTCAGCGGTCTCAATGACACCTGGGGATTCGTAGGAACCACTTGTGTAAATGGTGTGATCATTTTTCTTAAGCACTATTGACTGCTCGAAATTGACTGTGGTTATGTGGCAAATAACTGGAAACAAACCAAAAATGTTTGTCACGCAGGCTTTCTACTGGTCTGCGAATAGTCTGAGTGAAAGATATCAACTAATGTAACTCATCTCAACTACTTCTCTCTGACGGCCTCAACGGGGTGCGTGGCGCGCTGCACTTAACTCCGGCCGTCTTAATTAGGCATTGCAATACCGGTATTACTGAAACGGGATCCCGATATTTTAATATACACCCAATCCTTTTTTAACGCGATACATTGATCCCAAATATTTACGCGCAAAAAAATATATCGTAGAAAATACCTTACTTTTACAAAAATAAAGTCGCGTACAAAAGTATCAAGAACGTATGGCAAACTAAAATTGGTTGTTTTAAATTCGTGTAAAAAAAGTCTTTTATTTACATATAAGAACACACAATTTTATGAGCCCAGCTTCGGGTTATCAAAATGTGAAATGATGGCCGAAGTCGGGTAAAAAT
Source organism: Himalopsyche phryganea (assembly GCA_022494535.1). Classification (NCBI taxonomy): domain Eukaryota; kingdom Metazoa; phylum Arthropoda; class Insecta; order Trichoptera; family Rhyacophilidae; genus Himalopsyche; species Himalopsyche phryganea. Next base: position 112,240 of record JAGVSL010000024.1, read on the forward strand.
TACTAGTTTTGTAATAAAGTTGATAACTTTTTTGGCGTCACACTATCGTCAGAGCTATTAGTATAGTATCAGCAGTAATATTATAGTTCTAGAACTGTCGGCGTCCGTGGCGCAGTTGGTAGCGTCGCTGAGTACGGTTACGGATGTCTCGGGTTCAATTCTGGACGGTTTTCATAAATTGATCTTTCACTCGATTTATGGATTTCTGTTCGTAGTCTGAGTGTGTGTGATGTCTAAAACTCCCTCCCATCCATCCGATCCTCACGGGGCGTAGCGAGAGCGATTAACTAACCACTAGTCCTGTTCTAGCCTATCCTTCTATCCCTGCTCTCTTCGAAAAAAGAAAGGTTGAGCAACTGAGTAACAAGCAGTTTTCATAGAAAAATTCTCTTAAGCTACCTCCATTAGGATACCATAAGCTCCACATTGGGAGCGGACATGGAAAAAAAATATCGAATGACGCGGAAAACGCGTCGTCCAGAGCTATCGTGTTAAGATTCATTTCTAAATAATCATTCTCATTATATGTTAATTTTATTCAGAGTTTATTGTCTATGATAACATTGCCCACATGTGCCCTAAGATGATTCACGTCTTTTTTATATTGACATATTTTTATTTTTAGGTACCTTAGCTTTTTGTACGTATGTGTTCACCATCTCTTCAATATGGTTGAAATCTCTGTATTTTTTCCCTACTGCAACCGTGAATAAGCTGGGGTCATAAGTCATTCTTGTGGAGAAGTTGACAACACAATGTGCAGCTGAAAAAAAAAATCAACATGTATATTATTATCATCTTAATGGGTCAATACCCGGGTCCGTGTTTTCACATAACGAGTTAACTGTGAGTCGTGCCCCGGTCACATGTTTTCACATGATAGCATCCAGACCCCCGTCCTAGCACAGCGGTCAGAAAACTTTGATTTGTATTAATAATTGTTTCTATGTTTCTATGTTTAATAAATTGGGTAACATCATTCAATAATTTTAAAACAATTTGAATAACATTTTCAAGTAAGAATTCGGTAACCTCTTCCATTGATTTCACTACAATCTCACCTCCTACTACATTTCCAGTGGACAAATTTATTCAGTTAGTTACGCCAGTCTGAATATTTTAATAAATTATTTATGAAAACACAAAGTTATAAAAAATATCATTAAAAAGAAACAACCGATATTTTTAACTCGTACGACCGTCAATCTCTCGCCCAATTAGCACAAAAAAGCGTTTGTGTTCCACATTTCAACCAGAGATGGTTAAAATCGACTACCATTTCAATGTTTATCGTACAAATTATACATGTATGATTCTTTTTTTTCGAATATTTTACTACCCGCTCTCAATTATCATCTTCATCAGTAGGTTATAATAATATATTTGTTATGTTATTATTTTCTAGGGATCACAATACCGCTATTGCCGAAACCGGGACCACGGTATTTCGGTTAATTTGTCGATACCAAATTACCGGCTTTGAATTTGCAAAATACAGCTTTTTTCTGTACTGAAAATTTATCAAAATAGAATTGTTTTTTTATTTCAAAAGCGGTTCATCGAACGAGTTGGAGCGAAATTCAAATTCTAGCGAAATTCAACAAGTCCGTTCAAAAAATCGCAAACGAATGCATTTCTTCACCGACAGTGAAAGCAGTGACACCAATGTGAAAGTTAATATAATTTTATCTGATTTAATTTGTATGTTTTACATTAACACAATCACTGCGTATGAAATAAATTATGTAATACAGAGTACCTGAAAATTTGTGATATTTTGAATATTTGTAACTTTGTAAAAATCAAAAACTATTAAAAAATTAGTCACTCTTTAGTCACCAGTGGTTTTTACAATCCTGTCATTTGCAGATGTAGAATAATATAGATGCTTCCATATTTATAAAAAAAATCAGAAGACACTCACTGATAAACATGTATTTTGATAATCTCTCGTCAATGATAATTATACGATTGTAAGATGAAAAGCGTTGATTATCGTACAACAAACCGAATTACTTACTGTACTGCAGCACAAAATAACCCAATGAGGTGACACACCTGGTTTTTTTGATAACTTTAAGTTTTATTAGGGTCTTTAACTGACAGCGCTCAGCGTTAATGACAATGATTCGTGGAAGTCGGCCCGATTCTTGTCGTGAAGGGCGATCGGCCAATCGCCGGCGGACACGTTCGCTGGCCGAGTCCATTTTTGACGGAAAAGGATGGCTCCGATGGTGCAGGCAGTCCGATTTTTGATTTTTGCGGGGAGTCGATTGTCAGCCTTCGAGCCAAGGAGAGCCGCCGGCCACGTGGCCGGTACCATTGACGTTGTGGATTGTTTTGAAATTGGACTTAATTTAAAATCGTTTGTCGTGTCACTTTCTTTATAACGTAAAGGTAAATTCATGTGTTAAGTAAATGTAAATGTAGACTCAATTTTATATGTTAGAATTAGTTTTGTATATTTTAAACCACTGCATCTTCGATTAAAATAAATAAGAGTTGAACCGGATTTGAAATGGTGTTTGTTTGAGATCCCAGACCTTCCAGGACGTCGATAACCGACCATTCGCCTCTCTTCGATTCGGGTCTTCTCAGAGGGTTACTGTAATGATCTTGATAAATTTATATCTATAAAAAGATCCCTATTTTATTAAAAATATTCATTCATTACAAAAACGTTTTTGAGCCTTACACGTACGCAATACGAATAAACAAATGTCGTATTTATTTTATATTATTTTTTTTTTAAATATTAATATGTATTATTATAGAACCGTTGGTGGCCACGCATGACAACCACTGATCTAGACTTTTTTTTTTAATGCGATGAACTTTTTTGTATCACACCGGAGATCACGTCTCCTCAATGATACATTAAGTCCACAATAAATATTTATAAGTAACAATAAGAAATAATAATAATACTGTAACAGTTAACGGAATACTATGAGTACACAATAATTATATTAAAGTCATCAACTAACAACTAATTTAAATACAAAAAAAATTGCTATAGTGAGGCAACAATTAAGGATTAAATGGTGAGGGGCAGGGAAGATAAACTTTTTCTCCAAAGGAGGCCGGAAATTTTTTGAACTAATAAAAGTTCTATGGGGAAGAAACCAGATCCGGTTGTCTTATAGGACCATCGCGACTATTTCTGAACGACAAATACAGAATATCTCTTTCAATGGACATAATTGGGCAATCCCAAAGAATATGTTCAGAATCTTGATTTTTATCACCACAAGGACAATATGGGTCTGGTTTAATTTTAAATTCATATAATTTGGCATTAAACGCACCATGGCCAGTGATAAATTGGGATGTCCAGTGATCTGGAGAAAACCATGTTGCATTCTGACGAAAGAGAATATCTGAGAAGAATAGATGCGTAGTTATACCCCGAGGAGACATTGACCACCGTTTTTGCCAAGTCATTAGAACAGTTAGTGAGCAGAGTTTTTTCACTTTAGCTTTGAGAAACTGTTGAGGATCCAACGGCTGAAGATTTGTGCTGCCTATTTGAGCTGGTTTCCCGAGCAATAAAAGATGAATTGCAGCTCTTCTTTGGACTTTTAAATCTGTAGGAATAAGTCCTAACATAACAGGAAGACATTCGGTTGAGCAGGCTTTGGACATGGCAAGAAGTGAAAACCTTTGCCTCCGAAGAAGTATTTGATATATTTCCTGTCGTTGGGCACATCTATACACCCAGCAACTTGCACTATGACAAGCAATACCAAGGAATATTGATTTGTTGTAGAGTCGCGCCGTAGGAAATGTTAAGCCGCAACATATACCCTAGCCATGCGTGCTGCCTTTTCAAAGCTTATCTTAGAGCTAGCTATAGCAGTGTTATAGCTATAGCCGTGGTCTTAGAAAGATAATCTGTCATCCAATATTATCCCAATATTTTCATGGTTCGCTGGACAGGAACTGTTATTGTATTAAACCTTATTATTGGCTTTCGAGACAGTCTTCCTTTAAGCATAATGCTGCATGTTTTATGAGGTGAAAAGTTTAATTTGTTCTTTAACTGCTCTAGATTAGTTAAATTCTTTACTTTCTCCCAAACACACGTGTCACTGGTGACGGTTACTAACCAGATTACGTCACTTGAGCAGTTATCGCGGCGGTAATCCTCAGTGAATGTAAAAAAAAACTACTCTTTTTTTGTATTTTTCAATTAACATTAATTTTAAGGAAATTAAAGGATTTTATCAAAACAGCAGACTTTTTCAAAAGAATTAAAAGACCAATTTTAGTTTTCCTCACATTGTAGATACATTTTTACGCCATTTTTTTTTGAACCAATAATCAAATTATATAGAAGTAAGGTATTTTTTTACGCCTCAATCTCTGGAACCAATATAAAAATGAGGGAAAAAAAGGATAGGGTGTACCTATTTGTTTCTTCATTTTTCAAACTTACCGGTTACAATTTGGTTGCTACTAATAATGGTTGCTCCGCATAAATAATTTGACAATACACTTTTTTCACTTCCTAGAGTAGAATATATTCCAGCGTGCCAAGGAAATGGAGGTTCGCCATCGCCTACACCCTTCGGTGGTATTGTGCCGCAATCTGAAATATGGAAAGAAGTTATGTTTCGTGTGTAATTTTATTTAACTGTGAGGGCACAGTTGACGGAAAAAAGAAATACTTAATGATGAATAAGGGGTTCTATAGCAGTGTTTCCCAACCGAGACTCCGCGAACCAGTCTGCAAACAGTTGTCAAATATTTTTAAATTTTCAGCAAATCGTCATTATTTTTGGCAACAAACTAAATGGTCAAAATAAAATTCAATTTTTGTCAGAATAAAAATATGAACGGTGTGAATAAAATTATTATTCTGTTAGAATAAAAGGTTCGGTTAGGTTAGGTTAAAAATACTTACCATAAATTATTTATTCTGCCCTCTGTAATTCTGGCTGATACATTATGACCATTTAATATAAATTCTGACCAATGTATTAAAAATAATGACCAAAATTGAATTAAAATTCTGACCAGAAAGATGCGAGCCATTATTTTTTATATGTAATACTGCATTATTATAGTGTTTTGTCGAGACAAAGAAGTCAAGTGTCCGCATTGTCTTTTTGTTCCAAAATAAGTATTGAAAACCATCAGTGTGCAGTATGCAGTTTTACATATATCAATTACCAACAGAATTTTCATGTTATATATTTTTTGTACTTGCAATCCGATTGAATTAAAATTAATTCCTTAAATTAAATTATGTATGCTTTTATATATGATTTAAGATCCAATGAACAAAATACTACATACATGATCTTTTTGCGTTAGCTCTCTGTGAAATATTTTGAATATTTTACCAATCTGCAGGTGTAAAAAGGTTGAGAAACACTGTTCTATGAGATCTAAAGCAGAGCAGGCCACCAGTGGATCGCGAGCGACTGGTTAAATATTCGTTTGTGGTCAATCAAGGTCCTATTAATAGTTTTAATATAAAATTAAACAAAAATCTCAGCCATTACTGCAGCGGTTTCCAACCTTAAAAGCTACAACGCCTCCCCTATAAAAAAAAGTTTCCGCGCCTCCCTGCCTTTTATTTTTTTAATCGATATAGTAACTAATATAGACAAGTTTTAAATAATAACAACTTCATTAAGTCCCGCGGGCTGGTTCTTGAAATATGTCAAAAAATCTAGTCCTTAAAATAATTTTTATATTAAAAATACAAAATTATTGATATTAAAATCCATTAATATATTATACGTTAAAATTGTAAATTAATTTAAGACAAGATATTCAACATCTTGCGAATGTTTCTTTCATTCTTTCTTTTTTTTCTTTTTCTTTCTTTTTAATTTCTTCTTTCTGCCTCGACATTTAGGCTTCATGATTATACTTTGATTATTTTTATTCCGAAGTTTTCTGTTTATTTTAAAAAATGCTGCCTTCAAGAGTTTATTTCGTCAATGAGTAAAATAAACATTCATTCGATGGATTTTTACTGGTATGTTACGATATTAAGTTTTATTTGTTTGTAGATATTATGGCATGAAAATTATTTTTTAATTAAAAAATTTTGGCGCCTCCCCGGTTAGAAACCACTGCATGTCTGTGAAAATAGGAAGTGTTGTGTTAATTTAATCTAATTGTTTTTGAGTTAAATGTTTATTAAAAAATGCCTTTTAACAGTCAATTCTTGGTGGAAAGGCATTATATTTAAAAAAAAAAACACAATTTGTTTGTACTACTTCCACATGTTTATAATGAAAAGGACCGGTTTCGCTCATCAATCTCAATCTGGACGCATCCATTTCATATCTTCGCAAAAAAAAACATAAGGACTATATGGTATGTGCCAACAGGAAGGTTACAAGAGTAGGAAAGGAGAGGAAACCTGGCCTTTACGCAAGAGAATATATTCAAAAATATCACACTTTGAAATGCTACATTTTTTTGTTTGATACTTTATCACTTAGCAATCATGAAATAGTTAAAAAATATGTTATCAATTAATTATTAGATATACATCGTCCATTTGATTCATTAACGTTCGAATATTACTAAAATCTTTAAATTAATTAAAGAGTGCAAAGGGTTAACATAGTTGACCATTTAAGAATAAACTTGCTCCTTCGATAAATATTCTTAATTCCTAGGTTGAGCAACTGAAGCAACTTCCAATGGAGGTATATCAACTTCTGTTAAGATACTTCCATTAGGAGTCCATATGCTCCACATTGGGATCGGATATCAGTGGGGTGATTACTGAAAATTATTTTTGTAATTTTTGGTCGTGCAGTGAAAAAAATACAAAGTTGTTCATTTTAAAATGATATTTAACATACCCGTTTGAAGAGCCCGTGGACTGTGAAGCCCTACCGAATGTGCTAGAATAGCTGAAATTCAAGAACAAACACATGTTTGAAATGATATCAATCTATGATAGAGATATCTGTTAAAAAGTGTTTCATGATTCTTTGACTATCATTCGTATTATTGGTAAAAGTGGGTTTAGTTAAAAGGTGGTTTAAAGTCTACCTTTATAAAATATTACAACAGTTTCAATTGATTGCGGTGAATCATCTTCAAGACTAGAAAAATAATAAAACATCCATACTTTTGGGTACATCGTAAATCGACGGAAACGTCCATTGTCAAATATCCATACACACTCTCTTTCTCTCAACGCATCGATTTCACCAAGCGTATTGAAACGATCGAGTTAGTAAAAACGCTTTTTATATATCAACTGAAATAATAATTTATTTTGATCTAACATCTCTTTGATAAAGTTCTGAATAATATTCTAAAATGTTTGTCGATCGAATTGGAAAACATTACGATTAAAAAAAGTATAAACATACGTCTGATGAAAGGCTTACAGATTGTATTCAGAATAATTTAAACATCTCGAATATTCGTGAAAAATTTCAGAAATCAGAAATATTTGACAGAATCAAAGAAATATAATATATCGTCGCTGTTCTGGAATTAAACACTAAACCGAAAAAATGAAATATTGAATTAGTTATACCCAGTGTTGTAGTGAGTGCTAAATAAAAAACCACCAGGGCGGTCATATACTTCCACACCTCCTCCGTTTAATTCCTGTTTTTTTTTTTAAATTAAAATCAGCAGTTCGAATGCTATTTAAATTCAAAAAAATAGTAAAACATAAAAAAATTAGTAAAAAAAAAGAAAATTTCTTCCACAATTGAGGATAAGCTGATCCTATTCAGATTACAGAACGTGGGGTTGTCATTTTTTTTCCTTCTGCTGCACAAGTTTTGATACAAAACTACGAAGTTCTACCCAGGATATTTTTCAAAAATTAAGTTCCAGGTCAAAAAAAGTGGCAGGGCCTGACCTCACTACACCACTGGTTATACCAAAATGTTCCTTATTTCGAACTCTACCGTATGGAAGAACACACTTTTTTATATTTAAACTTTTACTTAAAAACAGTTTTGTAAAAACAAACACCAAGAAGGTGTGGCAAATCAAACATTTGAAAAATTTCAAAGTTCAATTACTCAAAACTAGTATTTTTCAGTTAGTGTCTTCTTCCAGAACAGCAACTATATAAAAGAAAATTAATAATTTCCGTACATTTACAGGAATAAAATCGGAAAATATTTCGAATAATATTAAAAATATATGCTCTATTAAAAATCACATGACAGATTGGGATTAGTAGTTATAATATGAAGCAGTATTAAACAAAATTTTACCAAAATATAACAGCAGAATCGGTATTTTGATATCGGAATATCGGCCTATTGTTTCAATTTTACGGTATGAGATCTCCATTGCTGCATTGGCGAGAACAAGCACTGGACTAAAGTTATCAAAACAGTTTACATAAATAAAAACTTCGATATTATGACCTTTAATTAGTATGTGTTTATCATGCATTTCATTATTTTTGTTTAAGAATTTTCCTTATTTAACACGTTGAATCCCGGTGGCGTGTTTTTACGTGTTACGTTAAATAACCGTCCAGCCCAAGCCATTGTTTTTGCACGTGATGTTATAGGCCAGTAATGAGCCAATAATGTAAATGAGTAATGCCATTGTTTGTTTCTAAGTTGTTCTTGCTTTAAAAAAGTACCGAATAATACAGTGACATACAACGATTTCATATTCTGTCAGTTGGTTAAAAAAAAACAACCCGACTGTCATTTGGTTTTTGCCTAGGTACAAATAGTTTGCGTATTGTTCTTATGACCTGACTACTCAGAACACATTACAATAAAGTAAAATCGAAGGACAAGTTGTCCTTAACTAAAATCAAGATATTAATAATTTTACTAAAATTTTAATAGTAAAAATAGGAAAGATCGTTTATTTGTGTTAAGTGAATGACTCTACGAGTCCCATTTAAATAACCCGCGTGTTTCTCACCACTGTTCTAACCTTTCAAACAGGCCACAATAAATGTCGTTTCGGGCCGCAGGTTGTGCAACAATGCGCTACACGCTACACCAATATGAACTGTTTTTAATAAAATAAACTTTAAAGTTAACTGCTGTAATTTACTGACGTGGTTTTTTTTCGTAATAAAAGACATATGTTTTGCTTAGTGTATAAATAATATTGTGTTTCGTTTTACGTGACTTGAGACAAATACTTGAATTATGTTTTGGAAAAACTATATAGTTTAATGCACTACATATTATGCCAACTGCCAGGTGATATTATTAAAAAAATTAAAGCAACTGATTAAGCAATGAAGACACAATACATCGCAAATAAATGCATTACAGGGTTGAAATAATTGATGTAGTAGAAACGGTTCTTTCGGCGGTTTGTATGTTATGGCATTTGAAAATTATTTAGAATGGCTATATTTATAACGTTAATCACAACATTGTTGGACAAGATTGAAGGTTTGACGATTTGAACCAATTTTCTACAAAAGTTTCCGGCTAAAGTAAAAGTTATGATGATTTCAATAAGACCATGCACTTTTATCAATTTTGTGTCAACTACTGCGCGTATTTTGGTCATATTTACCCCGATGCAAATGTGTTAAATAAGGAAAAATGGAATATTAATTGATTCGTACGATTTTAAAAATCGTTTGTGATTATATAGCATATTTTTTTAAATCTGAAATCAGGAAAATATGCTTATTGTACATTTTATATCGAGGGTATAGCAACAGAAGGCATTATGTCATAAAAACAAGTTCTGAGATAATCGCATTTAAAGCGATAAAGCATTTTTTTCAAAGTACTCTCTCCCCGAGTACAACTGTTTCTGATTTAAAAAGATTTTTTTTGTGCAATAAGTATAAAAAATAATTTTTTGGTATCAATAAACCATAGTCATATCGTGATGCATTTTGACATTTACAACAGAAAGCCATCAAAAACTGACTTATTTCGTTTTGTCAGATAACTTCGATATGTTGATTATTTTATTATTTCGTTTTTTTATACACCAATTGACACAACCTGGTTTTTTTTGTTAAGTTTAAGTTTCATTAGTGTCCAGAACTGAAATCGCCTAGCGGTAACGAGAATAATTCAGAGAATCGGTCGACTGTTGCCATGGCCGATCGTTCCATTTTTCCACGAGTCCATTTTTGACGGAAAGGGGTAGCTCCGACGATGCAGGGAGTTTTTTTTTAATTGTATGTGTGCACAGTCGACTACGTCCTGTCGAGCCGGGCGAGTTGCCGGCCTCGTAGCGGCGCAGGTGACGAGGTGAATGGGTTGTGTTTGTTTTGCATTGGACTTAATTTAAAATCGTTTGTCGTGTCATTTGTATTATAACTTAAAGTAAATTCAGTTGTTAAGTAAACGTAAATGTAGAATCAATTTTATGTGTTAGGAATAGTATTTTTGTGTATTGTAAGCCACTGCATCTGATTAAAAATAAATAAGTGTTGAACCGGGTTTGAAATGGTGTTTTTTTGAGATCCCAGCCCATCCAGGACGCTCGATAACCAGCCATTCGCCTCTCTTCGATCCGGGTCTTCTCACTATATACTAAACATGCAATATCAACGGTGCTTTGGTCAATTGATGTAACCCTAAAAATAAAAATTGTTCAGGAGTGAATAAAAACTGTTTTTGTCGAAAACATTATGAGTTGCGTTATGAATCTTTGAAATGCACTCCTGTAAATTCTTATGTTTGCTGATACGGGACTATACGTAGGGAGTGTTGATATAATAGTGGCTTACATCAAGTGGCCGGGTTCAGAATTTTGAAATCTAAAATCAATGTAAAATGATGTTTCCCTTCCAAAGAGTGGCCAATTTATTTTTATAATTTACATTATTTGGCCGAGGCCTGCTCTGACGTCTTTAAAATGAGATCCAATCATTTACCCATTTTTGTATTTTTTGAAGGTTACATCAATAAACCTACAAAACACAGTCGATTATTGCAATGTCTGGATTGAATATCATAATTTTTGGCTGTCAAATATATTCACTTAGATAACATAATTATAATACAAAATGTGTCTTTTATACATATAATAAATCGCTGGTATTCATAAATTAAAGCATCGATTGCATATCTTATGACCTCTTGACGCTATATTGGCGCTGTAGATAACAACATCTAGTCAAGACACGAAATAGTTATAATAAATACAGGTTTTTACCTAAACCAGAGATTCCCGAACGGGGTTCCGCGGAGATTTATGGTTCGTGAAGAAGTCTTGTAAATGAAAGAAATATACACATTTATTTCAACCCGAAATACATTGTACGATACGTTTATATATATACGAGGCGATTTATATAATATATTATGTTTCCAAAAGTAAGTATTGAAGAAGAGTAGTGCGCGGAAAGTAAGATAAAAAAATGAATTTTTGAAAGAGGACCCAGTGAACTCTCTAGATGTCTTGTAATTTGCCCTAAATGGCTGTGTTTATTTATGGGACACGACATAAAGGAAAACCTTAGGGTATTTATCAAATCAAGACTTTTTCCGTCAGTCATGATTTTTTTTTTAACGTGATAGCTAAAATATACAAAAAGGTTCCTTGACGAAATATAACTGGAAGACTATGATGTATATTATTAAGTTTAGCATTAACGTTTAGTTTATTTTATAAATAAACAGTTCAAAAATGCATGTTTATCGTGAATAAAATCTGATCATATTTAAATAAATTGAGAACATTTAAGGTACATTTAGATAAAAATGCAATTTTTCATTGTTATCTCGAGTATTGATTATTTTCACGTATAAGCAATTTTCGCAGTAAAACAGATGTGTAACGCTGCAGATTTTTTTGATTGTTTTCCTTTCTACCCTTCGCGTACTTGACGATAAAAACGTGAGGGTGGATAGAGCTATTAGCTAATTTCTTCCGTTTCCTAACCCCGTCCTTCTATCTTTACCCTCTCCGCAAAAAATGATCAGCGAATGAAATTAAATCAGTTCTCGTAAAGAATCCAAATGCTCAAATAACAAAATGTTATCGTCACTTAAATTTTGTTAGTTTTTTTATTTGAAATTGGAAATCGTAATAATATGCGTTTATCACATTGATGGGCAAGGTGTCTAAGTGGGCCAAGTGTCTGTTATCGAAATAAAACAATAAATCATTCGAAACTTACTGTTATGCACAAATTTTACTGTTTTTAATTTTGAATAGGAGTTGATAAATGAATCGGTAAATTCTATTTGATTTTCAGTCGACTTGCCGCCAAACACACACTGTACTTTTCTAAATCAGCTACAAACACATTATACGTCAATACAATAAACAATGGTGAACAAAAATATTATTTTTGCCAAATCAAATGCAAATGAACGATTTTTTCGAGTCCTAATTGAAATTTGATTGCAATAAACTTTTAACAATAAATCGGCTGCTCTATTTCAAAACATGGTACGTGTTTCAACACAAAGTCTTCAGGATGATAGATAAATAAATAAACATGTTCATGCATATTATTTGTTCCACCAAAAACAATTTAACAATTCTAAGAGTGGTAAGAATGACAATTCGTTGTCAGTGCATTTATAATATTATTCTGACATATTTAAATAACGTAATTTCAGTTACTAGATTTTGAAATCGGAATGATTTTTTTTTCCATGTCCGCTCCCAATGTGGGGCATATGGTCTCTTAATGGAGGTATCATAACAGACTTTTTCTACGAGAACTGCTTGTTACTCAGTTGCTCAACCTCTCTTTATTTTTTTTTCAAAGAGAGTAGAGATAGAAGGATAGGGATATGAGATAACTAGTGGTTAGCTAATCGCTCTCTATACGCCCCGTGAGGCATGGGATGGGTTGGAGGGAGGGAGGACTCAGACTACGAACAGAAATCCATAAATCGATCGAAAGATCAATCTATGAAAACCGTCCGCACCGGGAATCGAGCCTGAGACATCCGTAACCGTAGCCAGCGACGCTACCAACTGCGCCACGGACGCCGACGCGGATTATATTTCGAAAACTTGCAATTAGCTTTCTCATACAGGAAATAATATATAAAATATTTTTTAGAAGAATGGCTCACCTGTGAATCAGTCAGTTGGTATCTTCTGAATGAAAATAAGCCCATTCGTTAAATAATACACGTTCGCGAGTCAGTGATTCATAATCGCTTTTCTACCGACCACATAAAGGTCATGTTATTGAAAATCATCTATGCTGAATTAGATTGTCAGTGTGGTAACGAACGGAAGTTGAAAAGACTTGTTGTAAATATTTTAATGTGCAGAATTTTCAATTCGATCGGGAAAACAGAAACTATGAAATAGCTTTAAGATTTATCAATTCACACATTCGTGTAAAGTGTTTCGTGAAAAAGTAACTCCACTACAATTCGTACACACATTTCAGTAAGAAAATTCTCATTATTGTGATGACAAAAAATTCAATAAGCTCATGAATGATAAATAGCTGTTCGAAGGCTGTTCAGACACTGAATTGCAAACATTTGCGACACCAAGTTTACTTCACTCGTTTGAAAGTTGAATAATTGATAAAAAATGTGCATTTATTTGTTTCAGAGTACTTTAAAGTGTGTTAATTTGCAATATCGAGAAAACTTGACAATTAGGACTTTGCGTGTTAGCTGGGAAATTATGTGTATTAGTATTGCAACAAAATATAATTATTCCTAATCGGCCATTATGCTTCCGTTAAAGATCCAGGATCTTTTGGTATTATCTATCACTATAATAGGTAAATATGTCAATTTACATTTTAATACGCACTGTGTACATAAGTAATATAGTGTGTATGTAATAATATAAACCGTAGTGAAAACCGAGTTAAAAAAATGCCTTTTCTGATGTGATTTGTGCAGTAAGTAATATTTTTTTTAAGTATGATAAAACAGTCAACGTTACAACCAAGGATTGTAATATCGGATTATGTTACTAAAGCCGAGATCCTGGTATATCGGCTGTTTTTTTAATACCGAAATACGGTTTTTTTAATTCAACATACCGGCATTTCGGTATTGAAAATGAATGGCTTCACATTAAACGTTTAATGAACGAAGTATTAAAGGACCGCCAGGCAATAACGTCCTGTACTTGACAGCGGAAGTTGATATTATCCTTAAAGACACTAGTATTTACACAGGTCATTTCTTATCATTGTTTTTTATGCAATGCTTTCAGTCGCATGTTGACCCTTGAAAATTTGCACCTATTATCACATAATCGATCACAGTTATAATGAAATATTGTTGAATACATTGATTACTTATTTGTGCCGTTTATCTTATATTGAACAATTTAATTTTAGACTAGCTTTGTTATATTTTTAATTACTTTATAGTAAATTTATTATTTTGCTCATTTTTGTATATTTATTTAATACCGGCATTGATATAATTATGTTATTCCGGTATTGCAATCCCTAAGTGTAGCTTGATTATAATAAAAATACTAACGTCCTTTGATTCCCAAGTTATAAATTGAAGAAACTCAAATCATATTCTTTATGTTAATTACAGCAAGCATTATTTAATAATTTCGATAGATCTGGCGATAACTTTGTGGAAATTCATTTTTAATATAAAATTATAAGCTAATACTAAATACCCTTGCGATATAGTTGGTATAAGATACTTTTTAAATAAGTGAAACACGTGTCACATTTAGTAACATAGCCAGTGGAATAACGAAGTCATCAACATTAATTTTATATCAAGTAATATTTAATAAATTAAAAAATATTTCGTGTATAATAGAATTGTTATTGATTTTCAGGGTTGATGACGCAAACTTTAACGACTAATATATCTGAAAATTTTCAAGATTGGTCAATATCAAGGGAAAAATATGAGTAAGAAATTTTATAACTTTCTAACATGTTTAAAAAATTATTCACTCCCTCGAAAAATAATTATATACTATCAGGTCTCAGCGTATTAGTTTAATTTATATTTTGAACTCTTGTCACGTGACTGACAACATCTGATAATAGTCGGAATTATCGTCGTTCACACACGACAAAGTTTTTTTTTTAAATTAGTTATGTTTCCCATCACTTTTAGTTTGGTCCAGAACTCCCTTTGAGACAAAGTCAAAGCGATACTTCAACGTAACATTGGATAATAATATAATTATTAGAGGTCTGCACGGGCCTTTGCCCAGCCCAGCCCGTGGGCCGGGTTCGGGCGGTTAAAGACAATTTAGGCCCGGGTGAGGAATTTAATTTTCAGAAAAATATTTCGGACTATGTTCGGGTCATGAGTCAGCCATAAGGCAAAACTATTCAAAAGTTAAATAATTTATTTCACATGTGTTATGAATATCGTTGGAAACACGGAAACAATAACATGTATTGTTTTAAAGGTAAACATTTAAAAAAAATGTGCTTTTTTCGGGTTGAGAAAAATAAATCTGGGCTTCGGGTCGGATTCGGGTAACAACTGTGATAATAAGTTCGGGCCGGGTCCAGTCTGATGATGTCGGGCTCGGACCGGGTAATTTTACGAAATTTCGGCCCGTGCAGACCTCAATAAAGTATAAATAGTTCTTTAGACTAGAGTAGAACAATTTACTCTTTCCATTGAGGTGGATTGAGAAAAAAACGGTCGTGAAAAACCAGTATAATACTAGAAAAGTGTCTTAATTTAACATTAAAATTAAATTTACTTTTATTGAAAAAGTGGGTATGAAAGAAATTAATTTTATTGATTTTAATTTATGAAACTAAATGACAATGTATCGATTGGGCTCATTCAGCGATACGAATGCCTACATTTTTAGGTCGAACCTGACTAACACAATACCTGTCGAGAATGAATTTTTTACCACTGCATTGCGAACACGACGACAAAATCCCAGGTGAGTGTTTACACATAATGAGAAGCAAGGTAATACATAAGTAGAGAAACTAGTGTGCACTTATTTAGTCACTAAAGTAAATAACTTATCTAAATGGTTAGTATCAACTTATCTGTAAGGATGTGGTTAAACTAACTTATCAACAGGTCATGTAATAGGGAATTATTGAAATTGAATAGCCATAACCCGTGTAATATAAATGTAATTCATAGCCTAACCAAATACAACACAACCCAACCTTGCCGATACACTTTTTTTAGTCGTATGGTATTATACGAATAACTTTTTAAAATATCTACCTGCTGACTTATTTTTACATTCAATAAGTTTTTTGGTTGTTCTTGCATGTTTTTAATTATTTTTTAAACAAGTCCTTTACTATAATTATTTTCATATCGGTTGATATAATATAAATATGATTCAATCCATTCCATGACTTCTTGGAAACCTAGCCTAACTCTGATGAAAATGTGAAGCTGGAAACCTTCCCATGACGGAAGCACCTGATTTTTACTAACAAAAGCTACAACACACCCGAAGGATGCCATTCGCAAGAAAACTTTATGAATAAGGAATAAGGCCAAATAATGATACATTAGAACCAATGAAACCAAAGTTTTATTTAAATACATAACTATTTTATCTACAAATAGCTAAAATCCTAAATTAACATAAAACCCAATAAGCGAGATATTAATGTTTTCAACTCGTATGGCAATCTTGGTGCACCTATGGCAACGAGAAGGTTAACATTAAAAAGAGACCAACCCTTTTAAAGCAATCAATTAGCTTTAAAAATGCTCAATTACATGACCAAGTCCAAGTGACACAGCCTGTGTCGGCCACGGCTGGTAACGTGATTTTTTTAGCACGGACTGGAAAAGGTTAATTAAAATTGAAATAAAGGTGACAATCACTCACTTTTGAAACCAATAAAACAAACCGATAATAGTTTTATAATACCTACATTTATTCATCATGGACCATAAAATATAAATGTAAATCCATGAAAACATTTCGCCCGATAAATATCGATGTGCCGTAATTCCTTTAATAAAATTGGTGGGTTACGACAAAATTTTGGCTGTTTGGCAAGTGATTTAATGAACAATATATACACTTTTATGGTGTTAACTGTCAATTCTTGGTGGAGAGGCATTATATTATGAAAAGTAAAATACAATTCATTTCTAATACTTCCACATGTTTATTATAATCAGGACCGGTTTCGCCTATCACGAGAATTATCATCAGTACAAATGAATTGTGTTTTATTTTTTAAAATACTATACACTATTGTTATTAACAGATTCTAATGATTTTGTGAGCTTCGCATCCATACACATTATTACATTTCTTTGGCGAATTGTATTCTTTTTAGGGCTATTTATTTTGTAATGTGTTCTAGTAAAAAACGCGTGCGGCGGTCTTGGGAAGATTTACCAGTGACACCAAAATATTTTCCCAGTCGGTATAAAAATTAAATATGTATTAATTATTTTTGTTTCAGTAGTGGATGTGTCATGCCTAAAAGTCTTCCAAATGGCACATATAGCATAAGAGGCACACTCGTGAAAGAAGGGCAATTGGCACCTGATGGCTCTCTCCTCATACTGACGTGTCCTCCGGGTTACGCCAGCTCAAGCACTGGAGTAAATTTTTGTGATGATAACAAGCAAGATTGGTTTTACGAGTTGGCTACATGTGAAAGTAAGTTAAATATTAACTTTAATGGCAAAGGAAAAGCTTCAGTTTCTGTGAGAGTGACATATATTAATGCAAAAGAATATTAAATGATTTTTTCACAAACATTGAGGTAATTAATAAAATCCGCTACGGATTTACATCCTATCTTTACTGGAGGTATTCCCAACACTTTTGTACCCTAGGGCGGTGTTCCGCGGCACACTGGTGTGCCGTGGTCATCAGTTGGTGTTCCGTGGAAAAAAGTGAAGGTTTTGTGAAGATTATACACCTGAAAATAGCTGAGAGCTATAAGAGCGAGGCGCTTTGTTGCCCGAGGGGCGGGACAGCCTCACCCGGTGGCGCGCCTCGCTCACAAGCTATCTCAGAACGCAGCACGCATGCTTATCGAGGAAGTACCTGTATTCACTCGTATCGTTTCATCCCTAGTCTTCAGCTTCTTCTAGTAGCATCGCTTTTTGACAGTAACTAGCCGTTAAACAAATCGTTATTCGCCAATAACTACCGCCACTTTGTGATTGTGTCGTCGCGAGCGTAAATATTTTTTATAACAAAGAAATATCCCATAATACTTATATTTAATGGATAAATTATTTAAACGTACCGCAAGTTTTCAAGTGAAACCAATGAATTTCAAGAAGAAGGAGAGACAATGAAGAAAAAACCTAAAGCTAAAACGATGAGACACACGTTTTTAGAGGCCCAGGGTTCAGATTTTGCTTCTGTGTTTAAAAAGGAAGTAATGAAATGTTTCCAAATGTCATGGCTGCCGATCCAGAAAAAAAGTGCAGGCTTTGATAGTGAAACACTTGGAGCTATTAGCAGAAAAAATGAACCGTTATTTTCCTAAGTGTGACCTGCAATCTATGGACTGGGTACGAAATCCATTCTCGAATAATATTTCCCTTGGACATTTACCGATAAACGAGCAGGAAGAATTGATGGAGTTAAAAACTGATCGGACATTGAAACTAAAATTTTCCGAAATAGAGCTAGCACATTTTTG
This sequence comes from Himalopsyche phryganea, assembly GCA_022494535.1. Taxonomy (NCBI): domain Eukaryota; kingdom Metazoa; phylum Arthropoda; class Insecta; order Trichoptera; family Rhyacophilidae; genus Himalopsyche; species Himalopsyche phryganea. The sequence goes on from JAGVSL010000024.1 coordinate 130,730, forward strand.
GCTGTATATAAAAAATGAGTATCCATTGCTTTCAAAGCGTGCTGTTGCAATTTCATTACCATTTCACAACCTACTTATGCGAATTGGGATTTTCAACTCTTACTACTATTAAATCGAAAAAAGAGAACGCCTGAGGACGATCAATGAAGAGATGAGAGCAGCCTTATCAACTATTGCTCCAAATTTTGATCGCCTGTGATCAGCTAAACAGGTTCACATGTCTCACTACATCTTTTCGTATTAGGTATATTAATTTTAGTAATAAATAAATATTGCTTTCTCTTTGGTGTACCTCTAAAATTTCTTGATTTGATAGGTGTACCTTGAACACAAAAAGTTTGCGGAACACTGCCCTAGGGCCTAGAGCACATTCTAAAGTATCAGTAAGGCGGTCGGCACCAACTGTTTTTTTTATAGTTGGCCATAGGTCATAAAGAATACACAAAAAAATAATTTTAAAAATATAAAAATTTCTGTTCATATTCGATAAAATGAATTATTTTGTAAAATTTATAATATCAATCTCAAAGTCAGTTTGATTGTTGGCATTGCATTTTATTGCCCATTGCCTCATAATTAGGAGAGTATGATGATATTATTTCTGTTATTAAACAATCATAAAGATTCTCATCGGTGAGTCGAGTTCTAAATTTTGATTTTATTAAGTTATTTTATCTTATTGGGTGAATGTACCGGTGGTCGGCATAGAAAATTTTTTTAGCTGAAGCTTTGCTAGTCCCATTCAGTGCTCTATCAAAGTTGTCAGTAACGTAAACATGTCGACTTATGAGATCGAATTACATAAATAAGTATGAACAGTATTACAAAATTAAGTATTTTAGAAACTCATTAAAATATAATTGAAATAATCGAATAGTGGCGAGCACACACAAATCGGTCACCCAGCACCATGGCACCGCGGGCACGGGGATGGGAATCCCTGGTCTACTGTATAGGGAGAATAGGGCGCCAGTAGCGTCCTTAAACATTTACCTTCAATAAATTTATATATTTTAACTGAAAAGCTTTATTTTATTTTGAAAAATATATCATAGGTTAACAAAAAGATAAAGCCCAAAACCACCATCTCAACTAATCGGAACTACTTAACTGCAAACCGGCTAACCCGCAAATTTTTCATGAGATAAAAAAAGAACCAAATATCTTGCGGATTGTAACAATTCCAAAAACACTATTCTGTACTTAGACAAAAAGCAAACGATCTCTTTTTCGAATGCATTCGAAAATATATATTATTTGTTCTGATGGTATTTTACATCACGGAAACACGAGTTTTATAATACATAATTATATTTTTATTGATTTGTCTGTATTTAACGCACTGGAAAACACTCTGCTTAAACACGAAGCGCATGCAGATAGAGAAAGTGTGTGGGAGCGTGAATGTTCACGTGTGATATAATAATTATGCTTTCCTTTTAAAAGTTCTTATTGTATTATCTAACGTGCTACCATTTATAGTGTCACGGCAAAGTTGTCAAACCAACCAGCTGAGAATGAATCCTTTTGTAATAATATGTTTTTAAAATATTTGTAGATGTTTCAGATTCCAGGAAAAGTCGAGTGATTCGGGAGAAGTCCCTGGTCAAACATTGTTCGGCACTGCAAAGAAAACCCACTCAATGTTGTATAAGAATTGCGCCATAGATGGCAGTAACACAATATCAATTGTGTGTTTTACGCACGTCCTTAATTCTATAATAAATATAGATAAAGAACAATACGAAATTCAAGAAATGAAAAAGTACTTGAATTTTCAAAGAATTCATAAAAAATATATGCTAAAGGCGGATTCGATCATCGATATTTTGCTATATATACGTTCATTTTGCCGCTTTGAGTCGACTGGAAGCGTGGCGTCTTCTGTAATCCGGCTACTCGGAGGTCGGGGTCGGTGGACGGCTTGAGGCCGGGTCCAACTGTCGCTGAGTGGCTCACGTCGACTGGTTGTCCGCACTAAGCCTGCCATCAATATGGGCACCCGGAGGGAACTCTGGGTGGCCAGGTTGGCTAAGGAGGGGCGAACCGGGCCAGGGGGGAAACCCAGCAGCCAAAAGTCCCCGTGGGGGGCAGTAGTGGGATAGCGACCGGGAGTGCGCGCTCAGTGGCAGCCCGTCCGACATAGTCGAACCTGATTCTTTTGCCGTATTTTTTATTATTATTATTTTTTTTTTCAGTAGGTAAACAGTATTTGTTTACACTATTGAACTTTTATTTCCATGGAAATAGTCTAGTTTTCAGATATGCTTTTAACTGCTTTCCGACGAGACTATTTTAGAGTTTATTATAAGTTACCTAGATTTGATGTTTAAAGAAAAATCTCTTTCAACGTTTCATAAGATTTAGGCGACAGTAAACGATTTTCACGAAATGAGAAAGAAACGCTTTTTTTTAAATATGAAGAATATTGCTTTTCTGGAATGGAAATCGAAAGTGATCAAAATGTTGATATTTTATGTTCATATGCGACAGCGGTCGCCAACCTTTTGTACCTCACGGACAACTAAACTGACAAATTTTAATGCCGCAAACTACTAACATGCCTTTTTTATAAAAAAGTTACTAAAATGTAATACGTAAAATATACAATCATAAAATGTTATTATCAAATCGTTATAACACATGTTTAAATTATAAAAAAATGAATAAGTACGATATTTCTTGCTGCATGTTTGAAATAAGATTATGGATTGTTGGCTTCAATGAAGTTACTGCAACAACTCTTCGGACTATCAAAATTTTCTCATGGACCACCGTTTAGAGACCGCTCATATAGAGTAGATATAAAAAGAAATACAAGAGCATTTAGAGCAATGAGTATAAAATTTTGGTTATCTATGACAAGGGCATCATGTCAATGTGTTTAAGGAGGAGGGGCGGGATGAAAAGTTGTCTGTTTGGTAATTTTTATTTCGTCTAAAATTGCATGCCGCTGCAATGCAGTAAAGGTTAAGTGTGTATTTCTTTTAAATTTCAGGCAAGTGCCACCTCCAAATGATGTCCCTAAAAAATCCGTTTGAAACTTACCAAGAAAACGATACATCATAAAATTAATATTTTTTATTTCAATTTCAGAAATGTGCAAACCTCCAAAGTCGTTAACCGTAGAATTTACGTGCTCATTGCCATCCAAAAATGGACAATCCAGCAGAGGTGATTGCGAAGGCTTATTGCCATCTGGAACAAAAGCTTCTCCGACGTGCCAGAAAGGCCATCACTCTTTAAATATCAATAAAGACATTTCCTGCGACAATGGCAATTGGTTTTACACTATGCCGAGCTGCAAACCGGGTAAGAAATATCCGACCAATAACCAATTCTATTATTGTTACAAAAGTTTTGTGAATAAATTATATATATGGGTACATAAATCGTCATACGAGAGAAAGTGATTGAGTGGATTATTTACAAAACTGAATTATAAATGTCAATCAATATACTATATAGTTTATTTTATTTGCATTTCTCAATTGTACCAATACAAATTTGTTTGTTGTTTGTAAACTTGAAATATTTGTGCTATTAAAAAATAATATTTGTGTTGGGGACAGTTGCTTAAGTGAATTCTGGCTTAATGCCATTGGCAGGTTGATGTTTTTTTTAATATGTCTTGTAAATGTCAAATTATTGTTTATTTCGAAAGATATTTAACAAAAAGTGTGTCTTGACATTCATGTTTCTATAGGTATAATATAAAAAAATATAACACCCTTTAATTTTTCAGAATGCGGACAAACAACACCAAAAGGAAGACCAAATGTAATTAATGGGACAAACGCTGTTAAAGGAGAATTTCCATGGCATGTTGCAGTATACACTCGGTATGGAGTAGAAGCGAAATCCTCGCCACCAAGATACTGGTGTGGTGGAAGTATCATCAGCAGAGCTTTCGTGATAAGTGGTAATTCAATATTCTTCCATAGTTGTAATGTTTCCAGTAGCCACAGCTAAACAATATTATTGATATTTTTTATGTATTATCATTGTGCAACAGAAATTAACAATTATTTTCAATAGAAATTGGCATATTTTCTTATTATTGACATCACTGGTAATACCTGTTATGTTTGGGTTTGGGGGTCAACTTGGGAACACAGTTCATTTTAAAACGATTGACATATATTTGTTTAACACTTTTATTCTGTGACTATTATGTCGACATGTTACAAGTATCTAAACACAAATAATACAAGTAGGCACTTGCGCAGGCGCGCTCGCCATACACTACAATACCTTGATCAAATGAAATGTTTTAACGTAATAGTGAGCCGAGTTCCATAAATTACACATAATATATATTCGTATCAATAGATCGTATCACCAGCGCAGAAGTTTCAGCATTTCTCTTCCCATTAAAAACCATGAAACAAATGATCAATAGAAGACAATATTTTCAACGTTTCCTTTTGCATTTTATTATAATTATACTGAAGAAGCATTACATTGAAAAATAATTTCATTCCATTTCAGCTGCGCATTGTTTTTACAATCCGATAACCAACACATTATTTAGTGCAGACTTATATACAATAGCTGTGGGAAAAGTATACAGCGAATTTGAAACTTCCAAAGAAAGTAACGATCCCTTCATACAAAAATCTAAGGTAACATTTAAAACATGTTAATATGTGTTGTTATTACTTCAACCAACACAGAAGCCGAATGTTCATTGTGCCCTTCCGTCACAGTGTTGATGAGTTCGAAATCCAGTACGGAAACCTTCAATTTATGGATTTGGGTTCAAAATATTGATGTCTAAAAATTCCATCGAACCCATAGATGAGCACAGGCTTTACAATTGTTTTGTAAAGTGGGCTCTTAATACGGCAAGACAGGAGACGACACTGAAAGTGCCTCAAAGGACTGAAGTTACACATGTTGGCAACCATAATGTTGATCTCCTCTGAGATCCTAAAATCGATGCATAGCTAGCCCCATCCTTCTATCCTAACTCTCTCTCTCTGATTGAGAGATTGGGCGTCTGAATAACACGCAGTGCTCGTAGAAACACTTGTGTTGAGATGCCTCCATTACGAACACACAAAAAATATTGTGTATAGCCCAAACAAAACGTGTATTAAATTGTATACATAGTGATTATCGAAAAAAAATATTTTGAAAAGACGGAGGGATTAGTCCTTTTGCCTTTCTACAGTCAATATATTATACATCTGTATATAAATATAGTGTATTATCACGTTTTGCGTGAGTTATACACAGTATTTTTTGGTGTGGGTTACATCCTTTTTCCTTTCCACGGTGGATATGTGGAGGACATTGGGAGCAGATATGAGGTCTCTAGTATCATAACACAGAATCTCCATCAATGCTTGTTTTTGGCAAACCCAAAAAAACCGTTTTGATGCTACAGTTACAAATGCATTGTCTGAACAGACGCTTACACCATGATATGTAAAAATAACACCGGTGGCCGTGACAGTACAGTTCTGCACTGTCATTGGCTGTTTATAGACATCACAAACACTCAGACTACGAACAGAAATCCATAAATCGATTGAAAGATCAATTTATGAAAACCGTCCTCACCGGGAATTACGCCCGAGACATCCGTAACCGTAGCCAACTAAGCAACAAACTGCGCCACGGACGCCGACGATATGAATTTTGAAAAACATTTTCACATTCATTTTAGATGGGAGTTTGTAAGTTTAGAAGGATATTTTATAATTAAAATGATAGTTGTGAACATGAATAACAATGCTGCATTCATAACTCATTTTCTGCATATGCTGGAGATTAAGAATTATGATACTAGACCCCTCATATGGCAAAAAATGCTTTTATAATATTGTTGTTTATGTATTGTTTATTTCATTGTTATATATATGTATTATGTTTTTTTATGATATTTCGAATAATTTGAGCCTGTATATTGTTGTCCTACAGTGAAACCTTATATAATGGACCAATTAATGTATGCCAGGGGGATCTGTTAAAGCCGAAAATGCGGGTGGCTTCTTGCACATCAAATCCTCTGCCGGCAAGCATTAAAACTGTCGTAGCTGTTCGATCAAGCGCTTATCATAAACAAAACATTGACTACAAATTGTGACTCTATGATTCACGTATTGAAAATATTTAAATTGTCAGTTAAATCTCATGTCCATTGCATCGACGTCCGTTTACATAAAGAAATTTTAAAATGATACATAAAAGTTGCTGATTCGAGTATGATCAAATTGAACGTTGACCGTTTCGATTACATTTTTTGTGTGTATATTTTAAATTTTAAAAATAAACTTTCCGTGAACAAACAGTAGATCAATGATTATATTTAATGTTTCAGATCAAACTAATTCAAATTCCAGAAGATTATGAAGGGGAATCTAATGGCTACAGTCATGATGTGGCATTACTTCTTTTGGAAACTCCTCTGAATTTTTCAAACTACATAATGCCCGTTTGTCTGAATCTAATTGAGACAAATTTTGACGAGGAACAATCGTCTCCTGGATTGGATGCGAGGGTCTGTACAGAAACAAATTAGAATATTTAGGATGATGGCGTAAATTAATTAATTGGCTTATAATCCATTTTTAATTGCACGCAGATGATTACATAAATCTTCGATAAAAAACGATAAAATTAAATTACTCGATCGAAATAGTTTTGAATTAAAAATGAATAGCTTAAATTCTTAGAAATTAACAAAAACCTTGCTCCCTTCTATAAAATTTGTCTCTGATAAGATTTAGCAAAATTCGTTCATAAGTCACACTTGAGGGGTGTAAATGAAATCATGCCACTTTACATTTTTCACTATTTTTCAGTAACAGCGAAAAACGTTTTAAACATTGTGTTGTAGATAGTGAAACAGTGGTGGGTTTATTTATTTTTCTATGGTAAAAAGCTTTTTTGCTCTTGCATAGGTATATTTGTTAGCTATGCAGCTTGAAAAGGAGATTAACAATCAATAACTAACTAAATTTCTGTAAAATGTTATTAGTTTAATGTGTAAGAGATTAAAAACATATGTAGTTTTTATATTGGTTAATTTCTCACAATTACCGTTTTTACAAAATGGTTAATACGATGCGCATAAAATTAGGGTATGGATAACGACAAAATGTATTCGACCACCTGCATTAGCGATTGCGTTCAACAGTGAGCGATTGACGAACGCAAATGGCAATTAAAAAAAGCTAAAAATATTCATATAATTTAAGACATCGACTGAGGGTGCTTGATGGAATTTCAATATCAAATTTGGATTATTGAGATTTTGTACACTTCCATGTATTTTGTCACTAACGACCCGGGTTTCGCCTTTCGGCATCTTCAGGCATTCGAGCTCACGAATGGACTCGAACTGACAGTAAACAGTGTCTAACGTTAAACGTTATATAATATAGAAGATACAAATACGACAAATATTATTTACGAGGTAAAATATTATACGTCTAAGAGCCTTAATCCTTATTTTCGAGAATTGCCTTAATCCTTATTTTCTAAACAACACATTAGCAGAGTGGCGAATTGCCGCTTTCCAACCTCTTTTAGAAATACCAGTGATTTTACAATTATAATAGCATTGTGGGTTTCGACGGGATGCAATTCGACGAAAGGGTAAATATATACAATCATTCCACGTTTAGTGACATCTGTTAGGTGTTTCAACGTATAGGATATAATAACGGAGAATTAGGAAGGTTCAGCTGCTCATTCAAAATTGGCAAGGAATTTCACTGGGCTCTATTAATTTCCAAAATTTCTTGATAAAATAATTTATGATCCCCCATGTTTTTATGCAACAGTTTAACCCCATCATCCGCATTAAACGTATGGTTCTCCATTAGCAAGTGATTTGCGAATGTCGAAGTTTCTTTTTTAATCTAAAGGCAGGCTAAATGTTCTGATACCCTTATATCTAATGTACGTGTGGTTTTACCCACATAGAAATGTTGGCAATCACTGCATTGTAATTTATAAATACCAGATTTGTTCTTAAAGTGGACTCTATCTTTATTGTTAATAAGTAATTTTCCTAAAGAATTTTTGCAATAGAACGCCGGTCTAACACTGTGAGCTCGAATGCCTGAAGATGCCGAAAGGCGAAACCCGGGTCGTTAGTGACAAAATACATGGAAGTGTACAAAATCTCAATAATCCAAATCTAAAAATATTCGTTTGAAAATATAGACGCACACATATAAATTTGGACTGTGACATAAGTGTTGTTATTTTGGCCTTCCCTCCTCCCAATAAAGGAAAAATCCCACTCTTAACCCTTTTACTCTCACAGGGACAAGGAAATATCAGCTCATCCGACTTATGCCAAAACTACCATGGGCAAAAATGTCAGCCCAGCACTTTTCAAATCAAATTTGCGACATTTTCTTTTATTTTGTTGGTGAAAAATCAAAAGATCTGTACTTATTATTAATTAATACATCATTGAAAATACATACAAATATTATGGCATATACTAGGGCTTCCAATCCCGGGATCCCGAGAAATTAGTCAATCTCATAATACTAATACAGGGATTTCGGAATTCGCTATAAAATTGTAAAAAATAATTTATATTAAAATGCAAATTCTTATCCTTATCTCCGATGAACTATAAAATATAAAATGCACATTATTACCTGCCGCACTATAAAAACAACGTTTCCGGTGACTGAGTGCCTAGGTATGTTCGATTTATATATTTTAAACATAATTGATATATGTGTTGTCTTCTCTCTCACACTTATATTTCGCGAGCGAACAGGAACAGAAAATTTATTGTTTTTTTCATCATTATCTACAAAAAACAGTTGACCATTATTTTTAGATGCGCAAAGGAATATTTTTTGTCATTTAACTGTAACATGTCTTCAATTACTAATAAAATACAAAACAATCGAAGAAAATGAACGCGTAAGATTCTGCTTGCAAATACTTTTTGCATAATCATGAAGACATCTAGTTCTAGGTACCTACATATTTTGTAAACATTTTTTGTGTGATTGCACGTGTTCATAATTATTATAATTTTGTATTTTATTTTCCATTTTTTTCTATTCATCGTACAGGTACCTAGGTATTTTGTTCTTTTATGCGTTTTTAGGAACATACCTACCTATCTTCCTATTTTGTATGAACTGCAAATCTCTTTTCATGGGTTTTATTTTTATTTTGTATGAGGATTTTTATATTTTTTTCCGTGGTTTCATTTACACGGTTTATCGTGGTACATATTACCTACAATTTTTTTGCCTAGCTTTTTTTCAATCCCGGTATCAGAAAAGGGATCCGGGATTGGATTCCCTACTAATATACATGCAAAATGCAAAAAAATAGTATAAGCAAACAATCAGAATCAATGTCTATATTATAATTTGAAATTTTATGATAGAATTAATCTGAAGAGGCTTCTCAAACAGGTGAAACATGGGTCACATCTAGTAGCACAACCGTTTGAATAACATTTTATGTTGCGAACAATTATTACTTTATACTGATTTTATTATGCTTATTTCAGGTCGCTGGGTTCGGACTTGTGGATGTAAATGGTGACCCTTCGGATGTCTTGAAAACAGCTACAATGCCCATCATCGCCAAAAGCCAATGCAAAGAGGAATCGCCAGAGGAATTTTCAAAATATGTCATTTGGGATAAACTTTGTGCAGGATATATCGATGGTAAGTTTACTTTTAATTACCTTTTACATCTAACCGTTTATCGTTATTTTCCATTCACTTGTTATTAACGATTAGTGAAACACCTCAGATTCTGTGATAATGACATCAAATAATTAAATAAAATGTCCATTTAACAGTTGCAATTTTGACATTTAATTAGCTATGAATGTCTAATGCATGCATTCAAAAAAATGAGATGTTAGCTCTACGATAATTCTTTTCTTTAATATTTGCTATGGTTTTCTAAATAAAATATGGCATTTTAGTTTAGATGGATTTTGATTGTGTCATAGGTGAACACCATAGCTGAGACGAAAGGTGATGGAGCACCTTCGCTGAATTGCATAGTACTATAATAGTGATATATTATGTATTCATGTCTTCTCATAATTTTCTATTAGGGATTGGAGTATGCAAAGGAGACAGCGGAGGTGGTTTGGTTGTTAGTACTATTGAAAGAGGTTCTGTGACGTGGTACTTGAGAGGGATTGTCAGTACATCTCCTGCAAGTCAAACAAATGATGAGTGCAGTACAAACACATATTCAACATTTACGAGACCTTTTCTGCATAAAGATTTTATCAAGGACATAATATACAGGTAAGGATGCCATGAAAAGTAATCTTTTTTGTTTTATATTACCGATGTAAGATTTCACAAATCACTTCACCCATTCCCTTTTCTCATACTCATTCTGTTTACAATAAGTTATCATCACCAAGAGCGTAACAACACTGGGTGGGCCCTACCTGACTCCAACAATTCTCTCTACCTCTTGAAAAGACCTCGCAAGTCTCCTCTACACGAGAGAGAGACGGCCTCTACCTCAGAAGGAGATAGTGCTATAGGGAGGGGAAATGGAAGCAAGGGTCTTCATTCACAAAGTCGCGTTCGGTTTGTACGTGTATGCCCACCCGGGGTCTACACATTTATTCGCACAATTATTAAAAACAACACAAATGAATTTTAGCGGTAAGGTGAAAGGAAAATTACGCAATTCCAATTAAAAAGTCCCTCGACCACTATGCGAGGGAACGGGCGGCGCTTGGATCCTGATGGGAAGCCAGCCTAGGCAACCAGTGTCTCCGCCTTATCTGTGAGCCGTTACGCGGCTTTACTATTGAATTTTCTGTTGCGTAATTTACAAACACTCACAGCACGTGCACGGCGCGACTACGAGACCGGGTTTCGGTGGACTGAATCCCCGAAGGGCGAGACAACCACTCCTTGAAAAAAAACTCTGGCCTATAGTCGGATCGCACACGTATACACGGAATCTTGTTTTAGGACCGACTTCAATACCGGGCGTCGAATACCCCAGCGAATGGTTACGCCACTGGCTGTTACACGTACTGAGGTCGCACAATAAATTTACGCTCGAGAATAGCACTCCAACTCGGCGGGAGTCTCCACTTTGCTTCGCGATTCACTTTCGGCTACAAAATGGCGTACAGTCGAAGGCGTGTCTGCGAAACCACTTCTTAAGATCCTTAGACCACCCAGCGATTCCACGAAGAAGGTGTGTCCCGTTCGCCACTCAAATGTCCACTGACTCTCTAGCCAATTGCAGCTGTCTTTATACCTGTCACTGGACCAATGTAGCAGGTTACTGTCTGGTTGGTTCTGAGTCGATACCAGCAGGCGCGGATCTGGCTTTTGATAGGTGGTATCGTTTGAAGGTAGTTTCGTTCTATAGAAGTGTGCGGGCGTCCATTCGTGGTACATTGAAGAGATAGAATCGCATACCCAAACATTGGGGTCGCGTCAAATCCCCCACTTCGAATGCCCACGAATGGACTCGCGGCGCTTCCGAAACGCATTCAGCCGACAACTACAGCATTGGTACCGGCATACTCGATAAGCAAATCTATTTACAAGAGCGACGGTATGCGCGGTACGACAAGACAATTACACAGTAATGACCAAACCCATTAATGACAAAAGAGAAAAATATTGCTTAAGGCTAGACATATATCAAGTAATACCTGACTAAGCTGCTGGTGGGCAAGTGCCCTCCCACGATGAGCCCATGCCCCCCTGGCAGTGCTAATCATACAGCACAAATTAATAAAAACAAATTCCTTACATAACAAACATCAACAAGCTACAGTTAGGAGGAGTCCCCTCCTTTATTTAGCCACCCGGACATAACCTCCCAGCAACTCTCTACTTGGTATTTACGAAGTTATTTACCTCTTGGTTGCGGGGCCCAATGGTCGTGCTACGGACTTAATTAAATTAACCTACTTAATTTAACAGACAGCAAAATGCATAATTAAGTTCAGATTCCGAAAAACAAATTTCTTTGAGATACAAAACAAAAGGGGCCCAATGGCCACTCTAATGAGGGTAGTTACTTATTTGTATTTCCATCTACCGACAATACAACCAACATAAACTCCCGTATTTCCAGGACAAGCACAAAGTTATCTAAAGCTTAATCTAACAAACCGAAAAACACATACATATTGACAGTTCATGACATTTTAAATGTACAACAAAACGCTCATCTCCCCAATGTCCAGCATTCACCACTCACAGATACACTCTTAACGTCCATTTCGTATTGTCTCATTTACCCATTATTCCGTAACCATAGTCCAGTCTATCTACACTTATTCCCACAACTACACTTATCCGCAAAAACGTCCGGTGCACTTTCCACTACACGGTCCCGACTCGAGGCTCCCCTACAGCGACTTCGCCCTCCGGGGCGGGAGACGCTGCGGCGTTGTAGGCACGGGGGATGTCGTCGGCACGGGGGCGTCGTCAGCGAATCCTGTGGTCTAGTGGGCCTCGGCGGAGATTGCGCATCGGGTAAAGGCTCCTCAAAGGGTCTGGGTACCGGGCGGAGTTGATCGACGTGCATTTTAAGCGGCTTGCCACGTCGATCTATCCAGTAGGTGTTGGGGCCTACCGCACAGATCACCTTGTAAGGTCCCTCCCACCTAGCTGTGAATCCCGGGGCAACTCCCGGCGTATTCCCCCAGCTGGGGGTGGTTACGAGAGTAGACTTTCTCTCCCGTATGGAAAGTGGGCGGCGCGGGGCCCGTATTGGCACCCCGACGTTGTCGGAAGTACGCATCTTGCCGTTGCAGGAGGCGGGCGTCGGGCTCGGCGCGCTCGTGCTCGAGAAATCGTGGAGGTTCGGGATACAACTGTGCTCGCCATTCACCGGGGCGGCTGAGTTCATAGCCCAACAGGGCGTGACTGGGAGTGAACCCGGTGGCGGCGTTCTCTCGAGTCCTCAGTGAGAACAGTATCTGCGGGATGACTGATTCCCACCGGGCGTGCGCTTCGTCACGCAAGTGGATCCTGAGAGCCTTTTTATCTCCTGATTCCTTCTCTCAGTGGGGTTGGCCTGCGGATGGTATACTGGAGTCGTCCAGTGGTCACAACCCCACTTTTCTAGCGCGTTCCTCCAAGCCGAGTGCCGGAACTGGGGCCCATTGTCCGTTAATATGGCTCGTGGATAGCCAAAGCGTCCAAGTACCTCCCTTTCTAGTACGGGGACGGTGTTCCCTATGGTCGCGGCGGTCATTGGGAACGCTTCCACCCAGCGAGTGAAGAGATCCGTCACGACCAACAAGGTCTTTCGCCGTCCCGATGGAGCAGGGTAGGGGCCCATGAAGTCAAGGGCGATGACTTCAAAGGGGCGGCTGGCCTCGGTGTGAGAGCGTTGGTGAGCAGCAGGCTGGAGGGCACCTCTTACGGGTTGCACACACTTCACACTGACGGACGTAGGCCTCTACGTCACGCCTCCGCTTCCGCCAGTAATAGAGTCGTTTTATGGCTCGGTTTGTTTCCCTTGGCCCCGGGGTGACCCGCACTCGGGTCGTCATGGTACGCACGGATGACGTCCGTGCGTAAACCATGTGGCACTGTGGTGAGATGCCTGCCGCTCCTCTCTACATGGCAGAGGACTCCATCCTGAACAGCGGTCCCTTGACAACTAGGGGCGTCCGGGGCCGTCAAGATGCGTACACGCTCCTGCATCGTGGCATCCTCTCTCTGGGCGGCCACTACTGTCTCAAATGCAGTGGCGAGCTCAAGTGCCAGTACCGTAGGCCTACCGGGCCGGGGCACGCACATCCTCTCGACGTCCTCCTCCAGTCCGGGCTCGGAGCTGGGGTTTCGTGACAGGGCGTCGGGGAGTTGATTGAGCTTACCAGCGCAGTGCTCTATGGTAAAGTTAAATTCGGACAACAAGATGGCCCAACGTGTCAGCTTGGCTCGCTCGTTTTTCGCGGTGTTGAGCCAAGTGAGCGCCTTGTTGTCCGTTATCAACGTGAAGGGCCTGTCTTCCAGATACGCCCGGTACCGTCGGATGGCCCACACTGCAGCGAGCGCCTCCTGCTCGTTGCTATGGTATCGCCGCTCCGTCTCCCCGAGACGGGAACTCGCATACGAGATGATGTCCCGTCCCCCGTCTTCTCGGGCGTGAAACAGAACGGCGGCGATGCCGATGCCACTCGCGTCCGTCTGCAGTGTGAAACGACGCTTAAAGTCTGGCCGGACCAGGCGTAATGGTTGCCTTAGGGCTTCCTTAACCCTGAGCATGGAGGCCTGAGCCTCTTGCGTCCATCGGAACTTCACGTTGGTCCGAAGCTGGTCAGTCATGGGGGCTGCAAGGTCGACGAAGTTGGGCACGTACTCGCGGAGCCAGTTACAGAGCCCCAGAAACTCCCGCAGTTCTCGCCGGGTTGTTGGCGACCGTGCCTCCTCGATCCCGCGCAAGTGGTTTGGCTGGGGCATATTACCCTCGGCCGTGACTTGGTGGCCTAGGTAATCCACCGTAGTGCGTCCAATCTGGCACTTGGTGGCTGAGACTCGAAGGTCGTGTTGCTCGAGCCGTTCGAACACGAGTCTCAGATGCCGGGCGTGGTCTTCCCAGTTCTGACTGTATACGATTATATCGTCCAAGTATACCAGACAAAACTGCTGGACGTAACCCACCAAAACATCCTGGCTCATGAGCCGCTGGAAGGTGCCCGGCGCGCCCTTCAGGCCGAAGGGCATTACCGTAAACTGGTAACACCCTCCGTCAGGCGTGTTGAAGGCCGTGAGCGCCTTCGTCTCTCTGTGCAGGGGCACCTGCCAGTAACCCGTCTTCAAGTCCAACGAGCTGAAGACGGTTGCGGGACCGAGGTCCTTCAAGGTCTCCTGAATTCGAGGGAGGTGTGTCGCCTCGTCCTTCGTGACGGTGTTCAGCTTCCGGTAGTCAACGCAGAAGCGGGGAGTCCCATCCTTCTTCTTCACTATGACGACCGGAGAGCTGTATTCTGATTTGCTGGGCTCCACTACCCCGAGGGCCAGCATTTGCCGCACCTCCTCCTGTATCATCCGCTTAGTCTCCTCCGACTGCCTGTGCGGCCCCACCCGAAACGGGCTGGAATCGACCAAGCGGATTTCGTGTACCGCTGTGCGGCATTTCGGCCCAGCAGCGGCAAACCTTGTCTCAAAGTCCCGCAGCACTTGTGTGATGCTGCTGCGGGCGTGAGCGGGTATCTCCTCCGGCAGTTCCGGGAGTTCAGGCTTCAGGGATGGAGTGGGCGCGGCGGCGGAAAGGCAGTGTACCGTGTGCCGCGACCCTTGCCCATAATAAAGACATTCTCTCTTGAAGTCAAGATTGGCTTCCTCCTTCCTAAACCAATCTAGCCCCAAGAGAAGATCGTATTCAAGCCCTTCCACCACCAACGCAGTGGCTGTGAAGGGCTCGTCCTGCAGCCTTCCATGCAGGACCACTGATCCGTAGGTGGCCATTGTTTCACCGCCAGCTAGGCGCAATCGGGGGCCCCTGGGTCCTCGTTCTTGTGGTGGCACCAGGGTGGCACGGACCACCGTATGTGTGGCTCCACTATCCAGTACCGCCACCAGGGGTTGCTTGTAGTTCTCCAGCGACAACGGAACCTGTAACAGCGTCGTGGCCGCCGCTACCGAGGCTGTCGCTATGCCTACTACCGGCGTGTATACCGAAGGTTTTTCTTCCCCCCTGTTCCGCCTACGTTTGTACCGCGGCGGAGGTACAGGGGGGGCTTCCTCTCGTAGAAGAGCTACCTCTCCCGACACTACACTTAGCGTCTCATTGTTTATCGCACTGAGGTCGCGAACCTCCGCACTCAAGGGCAGTGTCTCGTCACAAAACTGAGGCGGAGGCTCGAGCCTTTCACTATTAAAAAAACGTTTTTTATAAGGCACTACACTCGTTGACGCGTCGCACTCCGCAGTGCGCTGGTTGTCGCCCAGCGCAATGGAACGTCCGGTCTCGATGGCGGGCGGGGGACTCGGTGAGGTGCAGGTAAGCAGTAGGCGCCTGGCGGCTGCTGCCGGGGCTCCCTCCTCCGTCGCCTCATCGTCCGGCTCCGTGCCGCGATCGCGTCAACGTCGCTGTGCCATGTCTCCGTTCTGTTCCGGGCAGTCCCTGATATAGTGCGGGCCCTGGCACCGGAAACAGTCTACAGGGGCGCGGCTCTGGCCCTGGTTGGCTTTCAGCCCTTGCGGTTCTCGTTGTTGCTGCGGTATCCGCGGCACTTGCTGCTCGCGTTTCGTGGGGTACCGCTGTTGCGGTGCGTTATACCGCGTTTGTGGTGCATCACGATGCTGTTGCGGTGCATTGTACCGCGGTTGGTCGCGCGGTACAGGGCCGCGTGCATTACCGCGAGATTGTGGCGGCACTGACTGCTGGCGACTGTGATCGGCCGCTCGAAGGACGAAGTAGCGCTTTCCATCTTCGTCGAACCGCTCCTCTACTTCGTCTGCGTCGTATCGCCGGGTTGGCGATTTTACGCGCGGGCGATCGCGTGCTGTTGGCAGTTGGGGTTCGGGATCAGGCGCAATATCTACCAGAAGATCCATGGTCGCTTGGATCAGCTCGTCGAGGGTGGACCACGTAAGCCGGCTTGTGCGGGCTTGATCCCAAGGAAGCATCTTCTGGTGCACCTTGTTTGCGATATGTTTGGGTTCTATTGTCGTGCCGCAAGCTCTGGCAATGGCTCGCTTCCTATCGAGGTAAGATACGAGGTCCTCTCCGACTCGTTGTTCGATGGTCATCAGCTCGCACTCGAGCCGATACCGCCTATCCGCATTCCCAAACTTACGTTGTAGGAAATGTGCAAAGTTTGCCCACTCGTGCGGTTTGTCCGCTAAGTTTATCCACCACCGCTTTGCGTCGTCGCGAAGAGCGGAGATCCCCTTGCGACTTTGCCCTCCTCTCTGGTGTGGGCCATTGCAAAATATATTCCTCGCAGTCGGCGAGGAATTTTTTCACATTACTCCGGTGGCTGCCGTCGAAGAGGAGTCCAAATTCCACGGGCTCTCTCGGCCATCGGGGCTCCCGGTAGAGCGGTCTTCTGCCCGCGCTCCCAGAGCTGCGGGCGCTGCTGCTGCGACACCTGATGCTGGGATCGCCAGCTCTTCCGTGTCCTGGAAGAGCTCGTGATCTTCCCCATGGCCGTTGGTGCACATATTGTTCAACACAGTTTTTCTCTAACACTAAGAGTTTGTCCTTGGGCGCCACTGAGCCTATTCTGGCCCAGACACGAACGCGACCTTGTGAGCATGAGCTCTCAGGGGTGAGCCCTGAGGTGTCACAAACCTCGTTGGCCACTAAGTTGGGCGACAATTGAAAAGACCTCGCAAGTCTCCTCTACACGAGAGAGAGACGGCCTCTACCTCAGAAGGAGATAGTGCTATAGGGAGGGGAAATGGAAGCAAGGGTCTTCATTCACAAAGTCGCGTTCGGTTTGTACGTGTATGCCCACCCGGGGTCTACACATTTATTCGCACAATTATTAAAAACAACACAAATGAATTTTTAGCGGTAAGGTGAAAGGAAAATTACGCAATTCCAATTAAAAAGTCCCTCGACCACTATGCGAGGGAACGGGCGGCGCTTGGATCCTGATGGGAAGCCAGCCTAGGCAACCAGTGTCTCCGCCTTATCTGTGAGCCGTTACGCGGCTTTACTATTGAATTTTCTGTTGCGTAATTTACAAACACTCACAGCACGTGCACGGCGCGACTACGAGACCGGGTTTCGGTGGACTGAATCCCCGAAGGGCGAGACAACCACTCCTTGAAAAAAAACTCTGGCCTATAGTCGGATCGCACACGTATACACGGAATCTTGTTTTAGGACCGACTTCAATACCGGGCGTCGAATACCCCAGCGAATGGTTACGCCACTGGCTGTTACACGTACTGAGGTCGCACAATAAATTTACGCTCGAGAATAGCACTCCAACTCGGCGGGAGTCTCCACTTTGCTTCGCGATTCACTTTCGGCTACAAAATGGCGTACAGTCGAAGGCGTGTCTGCGAAACCACTTCTTAAGATCCTTAGACCACCCAGCGAAGGTAGTTTCGTTCTATAGAAGTGTGCGGGCGTCCATTCGTGGTACATTGAAGAGATAGAATCGCATACCCAAACATTGGGGTCGCGTCACTCTCTTATAGATAAACAAGCAAATATTAGTCATCAATAAGTCTATCCGAAAATCTAGAAAATCTTTGACCTGCCTTTTCTTGTGTGTCCACCTTATTGGATTATTGGATATCACCAAAGACCAAAGTAACAGTTGTTCGCTGAAATGATTATCATGTTGATTTTCTCCAAAAGCTCATTTCACTTTTTCATTCAATTTGAATTAGGTTCAACCGAATCATTTTTTTACAAAGGTTAAGCTAAGCATACATCTGGACACTTAAGTCTAGGCAATCAGTTGCTAGACTAGAGTGTCCAAGTGTGGACAGTCAAGCAGAGCAGGGTCACTGCGGTCTAGCTAGACTAGACTAGACAGTCAGTGTCGCAGTGTCTCAGTTACTCTAGCAGTTTTCAAACCCGTTGGGAATTTTTAGCTAGAGTGCAGACAGCAACATGAACGATGCCTAACCTTTCAGTGAATAGGTAAAGAATTGCTTCAAAACTTAATCTTGGCGAAAAAGAATACACATTTTTGGGCATTGCAAAATATTAATATAATTTAATAAGAAAGATCAGTTGAAACATTAGTGCAAAGTTTCCATATGTATTATTTATATTAGCCATATTATGTTAAACGTATTATCAAAACTGTAAATTCATGTGTCTATAATCATTAATTTCATTTAAAGTCATTTATCCGAGAAATTGGTTCTTATATGATTACTGCAAATGATTCAATGCTGGCTAGATTAAATTGTATTTTTACAAATTTCTACTTACAAAAATGTTTTTATTTCAAATAAAAATTCATAAAATGTTGAACAATGTCAATAATTCTATGTTTTTGTTTGATATAACCTAAGGTGATTATCAATAAAACTATTTCGTCAGATATGAAGAAGAGCCTCTTCTGCCTCAACAATAATGATATTTTTTATGTAATTACATGATATCACTTCTAATATGTAACTATATAATATTAATACTTTTCTGGGATAATAAATTGTATCCGTGTTTAAAGCACAATTTTTTATAGTTACATAAATATTTTTTTACCATGTCTGCACCCAACGTGCAGCATATTACCTCCTAATGAAGGTATCTCAACAGAAGTTTTTTTATGAGAACTGCTTGTTACTCAGTTGCTCAAGCTCACTTTTTCGAAGAGCTAAGACAGGACTAGTGGTTAGCTAATCGCTCTCGCTACGACCCGTTTTTGTCGATCGTATGGGTGGGAAGGAGTTTTAGACATTCATGACCTCGAACAAAAATCCATAACTCGATTGAAAGATCAATTTATGAAACTGTGCGCACCGGGATTTGAACCAGAGACATCTGTAACCATAGTCAACAACGTTACCAACTGCGCCGCGTAGCCAACATTATTAGACAGTACTATAAACAGAAATGTTTTTTTTGTGACAAAACATTTCAGCGATAGTCCAAATAATAATAAAAAAATACTTCGGACTTTAAAAAAGGTGGTAATAACTTTATTACTTTCCCGCTCGGCTGCTCCTATAACCACGTGTGGACGCTCGGAACACTGCTCTAGCTAGATCGCTCTAGCAATTTATTTGTGTCCAGATGTGTACAGCGTTGATACTGCTCTAGACACTGCTCTAGCCACTGAATGTCCAGATGTATGCGAAGCGTTAAAACAGTGGTCGGCAAACCAGGGATAAACGCAAGTAAGGTAGCATATTTAAGCTGCCCCCTACTAACATAAGCTTTTTAATATTTCAGAAACACGTGACCTCTATCAATATCATACACATATCACGGCATTTTGACAAATCTCTAGTGGACAGCTGTATATAGATCGAGATAGACGATTATTTGCTTTTCTCTTTTCCGCCAGTCAAGTTATTTCGCTCGAGTAGTCACTCGTGACTCATGACTCATCTCGGTGCATAGATCCATTGCAAATAGGATTCCAATACCATCTGATTCTTCAATCATCTGACCATTATTTAAAAATAGCAAATGACTTACAATGCCACATGTCAAAATAAAAATGTTTTTTTAAATACTCAAGTTTAACAATAGTCGTAAAATGTGTTTAATAAATTGATTTTAATGTCCTTTGATCAAAAAAGTGTTTTGATTTTACCTTAAGCTCCCAAACCTCTCATGCAATAACATTTAGAAATAGTAACCTTTGTCATATGGACTTTATTTGTTGTACCCGTCTTAATATAAAGGTTGCCGGCCACTGGCCTAAAATATACAAGTAGGGCTTCTAACCCAGTTCAAGCCGGAAACGGTTAACTACGTGTTTTGAACAAACCGAAATCCGGTTTATCTTTCTAATTGAATTCAACGCGTTTTAGGGGAAACAATGTACATTTAAATATTGTTGAATAATCACCTCTGCCACAAAGCTGTCGAAATGATGAACAGAAATGATTACATAGATAAACAATAACTTACACGGCATTATCAGAAGAAATCAAGATTCTGAAGCTGTGTGATAAACATGCACATGTTACACAATTAATAGCTCTTATTATATATATGATAAATCATCCGTATAAATTTTAAAGAAATCGTTGACTGGCATATTATTAATTTGCAACATTACGCAGTTTTATGATTTATGATCTACAATTAGTTACATATTTTCAAGTCTATGAGTGCTAGTTATTAGATGGATAATTCCTAATAATCTCACTTTCGTCGAAAAATCAGCAGTGAATGAATCGCAACTTTTATGTGATAATTTGGAAGATATTTTGTTTATATTTACCATTATACTAAACTATATTTGAAAAACATGAGGGTTCTGACGATGGCATAATATATATTTGAAATGGATATGATGGATGAATGGAAGGATGGATGGATGAAATGGATGAATAAAATATATTCGAAAAACATACTTCTGGCGATGGCGTCAATCCTAAATAGCTATCTACTACCTAATAAAATTTTGTAGAAGTAAATACTTTGTTATTTTATCCTATTGTAATGGAGTTCTACCAAATAAATGCCAATTCAATCACCAAATGTTTTACTCAATTTACCAAGTAATACTTGTTACGAGAAAGTTATGTTAAAATTAATATTTAAAGAGAAAATCAATAGAAATTTGTGTAATGAAGCCATGTTTTACTTCTTGCTCGAATAGTCGGATGGTTTTTATTCAGGTCATACAATATATTCATTTGAAAAACGTATTTTTGTTTTTGACAAAAGGTGTCGTTGAAAGTCAGTTAGGGACTGGGCAAGTTTAGGTTAACTGTTGAAACTGAACACCAACCACTAGTATTCAAATTAGATAGAATACATGTAGGAAAGGGATATAAAGATTCAGTATCTACCCACAATAGATATAAATTTAGCCAGGAAACTGATAGCCCACTTCACATGATTTACATAGTTTCAGGAGGTAAATAAAGGTAGGAAAACTAGCTCTGCGATGTTGATTTTCTGGTTTCAATTTTAAATAAGAATTGTTGACTATAATATACAATGCATACTTTGCATTGTGAAGAGAAAAGTAATTATTTGGAAAACAAAATATAGCCATATAACATTGAGAATAAAGGTTTATTACTAAATGTTTTGCTTCCTGGAATCAATGTCAATATTCACTTTTAAGGTGTTGTAACTGTCAATTATTGGTGGAAAGACATTATATTTTAAAAAATAAAACACAATTCGTTTGTACTACTTCCACATATTTATAATGATCACGACTGATTTCGCTCATCACGAGCATTATTAACTGATAAAAATACAAACATAACAGGCCTACTTATATAAAATTGAGTGTAGAAATTAACGTTTATAAAACTGAACATGAACTAAGAAAATACTGATTAGCAAACAAATATGTCAATATTATTAGATATTGGACTGAATTTGGAGTAAAAGCTTTTAGCCGAGCCTAGTAAAACGTAGTAAAACCGTAGCTTTAGTAAAACCTTTGAAAATAGCTAGCATGTACCAGGAACAAGTAAAAAAATGTAAAAATATAGAAAATTACAAATTACCAAAAGATTTTTCTCTGTGATAACCATTATATTGTTAGCATATGACTACGCCCAAACTTATTGGGCGGACCCTAGACCTTCAAAAAGTCTCTAAGATGGCAAGATTGTATGTAAGTAAAGTATTTACAAAGCGGTGCATTCCAGTAGGGCCGCGATTCAATTTATCAATACGTTTCAAAACACATATTTTTAAACCAGAACAATCTAGTCCGTTGCACATTTAACATCTCGATCCGTCGGGGACGGGCTCTTGCGGCGTTTTGAGAACTAAAGAGAATTTGCCTTGTCAAAAACTGGAAGAAATCATCTGTAAGCTGTATCAATTGTATTGATTGAAATCATCTGTAAACCTGTATAGTATTACCAAGCACTGAACTGCAATAAATAAGATATTACCGCTGAGACTTGGGGGTTGTACTGTGTTCGGAGAATTTATCCCGACCTGAAGCCTGAAGTGTGTTACCTTTTCATCACAACCACCTCGGGATTATGGCATAGTACATGTTCGTTTTGAAATAAGTCTCAATGCATTGTGTAGTTCATATATTTATTCTTCACAGTGGCGGATGTGTGATGCCAGAAAATCCTCCAAACGGAAAATTTACGCTTCTTGGATTGACTGTTGCTCCTGGACAAACAGTGGCGCACAGGTCACAGCTAACATTGAAATGTGTCGGAAGATTCGCTCCTTCAGACAGAGAGAATAATGTTTGTGATGAGTTTATCGATGATTGGATTAGAGAATTTTCCACGTGCGAAGGTAGGCAACAGAAATGTCATTGTTGTAATATGTAGCATGTAGGAATGCCAATCGAGTATGTTAGGCTCTTTTTATCAATAAAGAGCCAAACATATTATAATGTAAAAATTCATTTCTATTCAATTCCCTGGAATCAATGTCAATAGAAAATTACACACCCACAGATGAACTCAATAAAGATGTAGGCTCTGATTGGAAGCAAAAGCTTCTAGATTGGATTTGAAAATAATAATGAATTATTGAATGTAAAATTTTTACTGTGAATTCTGAATCCCGAAAAATAACCTTTCTTCCTAGAAATTGAAGAATAATTTTCCCAGATTTACCGATGTTTATTTGTTGCCTAAAATAGAATAGTATAAATATTCCATATACATATTTAAATAATCTACTTTCATATAAAATTAACTCACCACCCAAAGAGCTACATCACAATGCTGCTCCTGCTATAGATGCTGCATCTTTTTCAGATGCAGCTTGAGATAAACGAAATACATTGCCTCATACATATTTAGAATATTAGATCTAAATTATTTTTTTTATGTTCAGAAATTAATATTCCATTTTTTTTTAGTCGTGGTTGTCGTGCAACAGGATTATTTTACCAGAAGGTGAGTTACTACAGTAGTTTGTAATTACCATTCAGATAAATCACATTTTTTACGGTATTACATTCAAAAACCTTTTCGAAAAATCATGTCTAATATCAAGAATGTCTTATTACTTTTGAATCAAGAGCGATGCAATTATTCAATTTGGTGCTGTTAGGGTTCAATAGATTAAGACTCGGTAGAAAATTCAATTGTCACGTATTAAAAAAAATCTAAAAAAGTTCCAGTGATGGCTGCGTGATGCCAAATCAACCCCAGACTGGAATATTCGAGATTGTCAATTTGAATGGAACAAAACCTGGAGATTTAGTTCCTCCAAATGCAGTCCTAACGTTGACTTGTCCACCGGAGTACAGTACAACATCTAGTTTCAACGTATGTGATGGTTACACCAGCAACTGGCAAGAGGATCTTGGAGATTGTAAGAGTATGTATCACTGTCACAATTTGAGGCCCACTCAAACTACAATATTTACCTTCCGGCCTTTTAACTTCTCCAGCAGAATATGCGGATTTGTAACTTGTAACCCTAACTTCTCAGACATGTTTTTCTTTCTGATAAATGCGGTTCCAACAAACTTTGTTTTATAAAAAAACGTTAATTCATGAAAAAATTCTTCAATCAAGTAAATTTATTTTGAACTCCCCGTCTCTGCCATGTCAACAATTGTCAAACTTCTTCAACCCCTCCCGCCTGATTTTGTTGACATACATAATGGGCGCCCCCTGTATAGCAAAGTTATCAATGTTTCCAACCAGTGGAATAAAGTAATCGATTTTAATTTTATATCATAAATTAACTTCTACAAGCTATCCATCGAAATTATTATTACCGACAACTAAAATCCAAAATGGGAAACAATGAAAGAAATTAATATAGTTTCAAATTATAAAAAAACACAAAATATTACGTAGGATTATTATCAACGGATATTAGATAAAGGAATGTCGTATTTCCTTCAATTGCGTCATATTTTGTATTTGAATCCCAGTGATTATGCCATTTCTACAACCTCTTATGTCATATTTGGAATTATTGAGGAACTGCATTTAGTCAAGTTTTCAACAATAATTAATATTGCAATTACGTTATAAATAAACTGACATTTTAATTTCAGAAATGTGTGATTCTCTAACTGGCCCAACTTTGACGTATAATTGTTCTATCCCGATAACAAAAACTAGGAGAGAGACAGTGATCTGTGACAGATTTGTTCCATCTGGAACAATAGCTACACCCGTATGTGACATAGGATACTATTCCGATGAACGATTAGATGCGATAATCTGTGAGGAGGGAATCTGGAATAGAGAGATAGAAACGTGTGACCCGAGTAAGAGAAAGCTGCTAATTTTATTTATTCAAAATCATTCATCTTTTGTGTGCCTGATGCGAGATATCCCACACCGACTTCCAGGTCGTTAATTCCGTCTTCATGTGACGATAGGTTCGATTTTATAGTTCATTACGCATACAGAGATCTGTATAAACATTTCGTCTTGATTCAAATCAATTTTGTATCAACAATATTATCTATAAAAGTTTCACCACGCTTTGACATTTACCGCAAACGACAGCCCACGGATGCCCCAAATCACTAATGCACCAACCAATCGTTTTAATTGATTGAATATTTTAGCACCATTGTAGTAGTAGATATAAACTGATAAAGTAGTGTATATAAACCTATGTGTGTGGACACATTTTACTTTTTCAATCCCAGGAATGCATGATTTGCGATGAAACATCTTTAAATTTACTTGGGTGAGGTGCACAATTTTATTAAATATCTGTGGTATAGAAAAACGTATCCCTTAATAGCCTTAATTGACTTGCAATATTTACCGCTTTCTACGGTTTGTGAACTATTTTATATGTCACCTGCATTCATTTTTGTTGTTAGTTTTTACTTGACTATATAGCCAATTTTGTTTATCCTTAGTGTTATCTTCTTTTAGGATGCGGAATACCAGTTGGGCATAAAAATTCGAAATTGAAGGCGAATAATGGCAGGATGGCATTGCAAGGGGAATTCCCTTGGCATGCAGCAATATATGCAGATATATTATATGATACATCAGGAGTAAAGCAATATATTTGCAGTGGAAGTATTATCAGCAGACTTCATATCATCAGCGGTAAAAAATATTTTATGAAATTGTCGCATTATACTTTTCACCATTATACTTATTTGTTATGATCAGAAGCGCATCAATCCGGGGTGGGTCCTGGCTGCATCTAACAACTCTCTTTCCGAAGAGGCAGTGACAGTCATTTACAGTTGCAACCAGCCTTCAACTTCAACCTGCCTCTTTCTCTGCACCCTATTGCATTATTAAAAATGAGTTACTGTCGTTCATACGGTGTACATGACCTAGTCAGTATAGCATAGGGCATCCAATCCCGGGATTGAACAAAAGCCGGGTATTCATGTTCATTTTTTTTTGCTCCTGCTCTAACCGGACGGTTCACGAGTCCGTTATTAATTTGTCAAAATAAAACATTTTGCTACTCCGACAACCGGGCGTTCATGTGTACGTTATTAAATTGTCAAAATAAAAATTTTAGTCCGTTAAAAAAGTTTGTTATTGGTTGGATAAAAGTCAAGATTTCACTAGACGGCGGGCCGGGTAATGAATTCAATTTTCAGAAGAAAAAAAAATTCAGACTATGTTCAAGTCAACTTCTTGCGAATCCCGAAATCTCGGTATTGTTATTGAGTCAATCCCGGGATAACAGGATTGACTTATTGCTCGCGATTCCGGGATCGGAAGCCCTAGTGTAGCCTCAAGTGAAAACATTACAATACAATCTTTTTACAAATTTTTCTAATTATTGCAGATAATCATTAAACTGTCTCACTTTAACAGCTACAGTAAACTGGCAGAAAGAGAATATTTCTGTTTCAGTTCAACCATAGCTATCTTACACCCTTGACTTGACTTGACTCTATTGATTAATTTTAATGGTTCCCTATTTAAAATTTGTGAACTATGAGGAAGAAATATCACAATAAAATTAATAAATATTTTCTTACATTCTTTTATACAATTTACATTTTATTTGAGCATAAATACAGTAAACTCTCAATTATTCAGTCTAATGGTGGGGAGAAACGCACAAAAAAACGGATGATATGAATGTTTCAAAATACTACTAATTTCTGAACTATTTTTTTTAACATAATTAAAACTTATTATTTATTAAGAAAATCTGAAAACTTGACTTTTTTACAGGGATCGTTTAATAATATTCTAATATCAGTTCAAATTTCCCGAGATATTATCGTTATATTCGAATCCTCATTGGTTTATGTATTTCAGTGAAATGTATTGACCAATGGGGAAGTCAGTGCTGTGCCATTAGCTCACATTATAATATATAATATTCATGTGTATCTTTATTTTTCTTTTAAAAAGAATTTACATTGACCGTGACTTAAATTGTATGTTACAATATAACTTTTTAGAAGCTCCCATTACATACTGTAAACTTTAAATCCATTTAAAGGCACGGCAAGTCTATCTGTTTTAAAGTAATATAAAGAAATGTAATTACATGTTCTAGTGGCACCTTGTTTCGAAGCTGATTATCTAGCGTTTTTACCGCAAAAATTGCTGGTTGTCGTAGGCAAAATGTACAGGGATCTGAATAGTCCAGAAGAAAGCAATGATGAGTACATTCAAAGGGTTAAGGTAAGATTAAAAATATTCAAGGCAATTATAACTGAATTTTATTCCATAATTGGGCCACTACTATTCCCTAAATTTATAAATGACATTGCATACGTAATTAAAAGTGCTATATCCCTGTTATTTGAAATGTTTTTGAGAATTTTCACTATATCACATTATCCTTATCCTTACTCTCTGATAAAACGAGAATTTGAGCAACTGTAAGTGATGGTAATCTTCATTAGGAATCCATATGGTCCAGATTGGGAGCGGACATCGTTACTACAAAATAGAATAGTAGTTTGTGGCTCCCCCTGAGGGTTGAGTTCAGCCACTAAAAAACCGTGAGTCTAACCGAAGAACTATTATATTTACAGGTTAAGGATACCAAGATATCTGACATATACTACGAGGATAACACTGCTGAAACCGCAAGCGACGTGGCAGTCTTAATTTTAGAAACACCACTTATCTTTTCAGCTTACGTTATGCCAATATGTTTGGATCGTGTTTACATCTTTGACGAGAGGGAATATGCCACTGGAGTTCAAGCAAGTGTAAGTAGCGTAATACTACCATACTTTGGTTGACCAATTTCAATAGTTTCATGTTCATGATCGAGTAGTCAACGCAGGGCCGGCACTAGATGGATTGAGCATGTTCCCAATACCCGACCCCGTTCATCAATAGTTTAAAATGTCAGCAAATCACGGCGAGAGTTATAATTATTAGGTCGTGGCTATTCATTTAGTTAGTAAATCAAATATGTTGTCTTTAATATATTTCAATTGTCAATCAGTATTATAAATAGTCAGTACCTATCCACTTCTCAATATTATATGTGATCAGTAAATAAATTAAGCGGCGATAAAAAAACTGTCAATATTGAAATAATAGCAGTCAGTGATTCTAAATAATTGGTAGTTTTGACAGCTCGTTTAATTAACCGCCCTAATCTAACTTAAGTGATTACTTTTCCGATGGCTACTGACCAGACATTTAGTATGTTACTGACCGTTTATGTATTTAATTACTGACCAAATAATTGATTGTTGCTGCTCCTATTGAAGGCACTCACGGCAAACAACATGTCATTGTGTTGTACGAAACAATTTTTTAAATTTGAATATTGGTTAAATATCCGAATATAATAAATATTGGAAAACATTGAAATCGAATAAACCACAGAAATACGGGGCATATTCAGGGCTACTATAATTGATTTACTTAACATGCTTTATCAATGACAAGAATTTCTTTATATGTTTTCAAAGTAGAATTTGTTGAAATTAATACGTTTGTTGAATTGAATTATTCGAATATATTTTTCTAATTTTTCAAAAAAAATTAGCTATAAAACGCAAAATTGATCAACAATAGAAACCGGACTTGGTTAATTAAATGTCAAAAACATTGGACTTATCCCAATATGAAAGTCACTTTTGCTTTTAATCTCATCAATGTGATATTAGTATTTTTTTTTGTTATTATTTGTATCAACAAAATGTCTCTATAGGATATTCCACTAGGTCATTTAAGGCAAGCATTATATAATATATTGACTGGTGTATTTGCAAACTGGCTAACACCACTTAGTTTTATTATTATTTATTTTATATGTCCTTAAAATTTTTCCCCCGTGGAGTATGCCAATGCTGTTGATATGGGACACGTCTATGTTTGATTGTGAATTGTTAAAAATATTTTTTCAGCATAGGCAATATTTAAAAAAGATTATTACCCGCAGGTTTCAGGATTCAATTTTGCGGTCCCAGGAAAAACTCACCCAACAAAACTGAAAACATTTACGTCACCCATCGTCTCCTTATCAGAATGCAAAAATACTGCACATAAGAGTATGAAGAAATTCATTACGTTTCATAAAATTTGCACTGCTCCAGTTAACGGTATGTTTATATTCACTCACAGACTTATTATGCAGTCGATCATTGGTAAAGAAGTAAAACCAATTTGCAAACATAATGAAAGACGTTACTACTAGTTACTAGACTTGAATTCCATTCATTGAGATGTCAGATTTTTCTTGTATAAAACCTTCGCACCTCGCACAAATATAACCCGTGTAACTTACATCTTCGATGGATGAATGAAAATTTTAATCAATAATTTAAAAAAACTATTTCATCTAAATAGCAAACTTCACGTATATTATTATCTTTTTCTAGGCACCAATAATTTATGTGACGGCGATATTGGCGGCGGACTTGTTGTGAAAAGTACTCTGAGAGACGATCACAGATGGTATCTTATAGGCATTGCAACTACAAGTTCAAAAAATGTTACGCTGTGCAACAAGGACTCATATTTTGTGTTTACGAAGATTATTCCTCAAAAATATTTCATTAGATATATAATGGGGAATAAGGAATGTGGAAAATAGATGTTTTAGCTTTTACGTATGGCTAATATTGTTTTTGTTACGTCAATTCTTAAGGACCACACAAACTAAATGGCTAAAGAAGTTATATTATATATAGCTATGTGGGAGAAAGCCATGTTGAAAGGGGATGAATTATTGGTAATCTGCATCTAGGATATACAGTAGGATCTCAATACAAACGCCACTTCGGTTTTGGTTTCTCTTATTAAAATGTAGTGGTTATAAAAATACACTATGCAAAAATTTACATTACACTTTAGAAACAATTTAAAACAACCCATTAAACAGACAAATGTATGTAACTTTACTTTAAACACATTTATTAATTAAACAAATTTTAAACAACAAAACGTGTTTTTTTTAAACGAATTTAATAGCGGCGACCGGTGTGACTGTATGCGGCGTGTAAAACCCATCGTCCGAGGCCACTGAAAAACAAAAATCAAATGACCAACGTCGAAAACAATTCAGTATTGAAAAATACTGAACGCTGCCCCCTCTCTTTGTTACGAGATTATAAATTGGCAGGGTAAGGTAATTAGCATCGGCCAGCTAACACTGTCTATTACTTGGAACAGAGTTTCCTAAACTTTTTCTGCAATGGAACACTTCGCAAACCCTGAAATTATAACGGAACACTGACCTTCTTTTTTAGGTTGGGTAATTCCTATTAGTAAAAATTAAAAAAAAATGTTATTTACTTAGTAACTATTTTTAACACTCATCCCATCCTCACGGGGCGTAGCGAGAGCGATTAGCTAACCACTAGTCCTGTCCTAGCCCAATCTTTATATCCCTACTCTCTTCGAAAAAAGAGAGGTTGAGCAACTGAGTAACAAGCAGTTCTCGTAGAAAAAATCTGTTAAAATACCTCCATTAAAAGACCATATGCTCCACATTGGGAGCGGATATGGAAAAAAATATTTTTAAATATAAAACTGTAATATAATAAAAATATGAATAAATAAAGCACTTACTGAATATCATGATTTTGAATTGCCGTGAATTGCATATCTTCTTGAGGTAAATATCAGATAGTCGGGACAAGGCCTAAAACTGATATTTTTCACAGAAAACTACACACAATGATGAGTTAAGTTGTACCCAATATTTGCCTAAATAGGTTGTAGAAAACGGAAAGGAAACAATAATCACTTGTTTTTAAAAAACGTGTGATCGATTTACATAAATTGTCAGTTCAAATTCGATCAAATTTTAAGGTTAAAAAAACAACACGAACTTATGGAATTGTTGCCGCTATTTTCCCTCCAGAATTTATACACTGAAATGTTGAATATTTAACACGTATTTTCAAACTGTTTTTTTATCAGATTTATGAACAATATTTATTAGCGCGGGTAACCATTCTTTCAATTTTGGTAACAACTGACACGACTTGTCAGTCGGTCAGGTAACAACAATATACCCATAGATAATATTAAAATATACCCCATCTCTTTCATGCACACGGTGTGAGAAAAGATGGTCCTCCGCCTGTACCTAGATATTTGATGTCATAAACATCAATGGAGATTGATCATCACTCACATTTCAAGAAGAAAATCTTTAAACGTATTGCAGTGTATAAAAAAATTACAAATTGTAGCGGAACACCTATTCAGGTTCAGCAGAAATAGTTTGGGAAACCCTGACTTAGAAAAATGAAGTCTGATGTGTCCCGTGAAACATAAACTACATCCTATTAAAAGTTGTCTCGCAAAAGATGACCGATGGCTGTTTTAGATCCTTCAAAAAGTCTAAGCTTCGCCCGAAAAGATTGGGTATGTCATATAGTTGTCTCTAGCCCACACGTACGGATCAGATGCTACTGTGCACTATTTTAATAATAAAAAAAACTATTGAAACATAAAATTATATAGTTTTTCATATACTTATAGTAGAA
Source organism: Himalopsyche phryganea (assembly GCA_022494535.1). Taxonomy (NCBI): domain Eukaryota; kingdom Metazoa; phylum Arthropoda; class Insecta; order Trichoptera; family Rhyacophilidae; genus Himalopsyche; species Himalopsyche phryganea. The sequence continues at coordinate 162,168 of JAGVSL010000024.1, forward strand.
ATAATTATTATAATAGAGTAAATACCATAAAAAACACTCACCCCGGATCACACATTTTATTTGAGAAGTCGCAGGGATAACTTGACGCCAAAAGCATTATTGAAAGAAGTGGATGTAAAATAAATAATCTGTAGAAAATTGCCAATAGAAAAAGAACTTTGATTTATCAAACAAAAAAAAAGATATATTTCAATCTTCCTACAGCGATCAAAAGGTGTGATCAAAATATTTATATGGAAATCGTTGAAAACAAAATAATTATATAATATATTGCTTGTGTATAGCTCTTTTCAAAACATGTAACTATGCTTCCACTTATAAAATTGACCGAGATCACTTTGTTATTCCACTTGCTCAGATTATTATAAGAGACATGTATTTTCAACATCTATTCTATTGTTAATATTTTTATTTGGATTTTAGCATCTATTTTAACACATTTATTATAACCATATGTAAGTATATTTTAAAAATAAAACACAACTTGTTTGTACTACTTCCACATGTTGATCAGGACCAGTTTCGCTTATCACGAGCATTATCAACTGAAAAGTAAGTGTGAATCGTCACAGGATTCTTTCAGATAAGTTCGATAATCGGTTATAATTAAATTGCAATGCGCGACCCTATTTTTGCATTTGTAAGCAGTTGTTGTTAATAAAATTTTGTATTTATTAAATGTCAATAATAGGATGTGATCAACAGCCCTATAAAAAAACTGTAAATTTCATATGGCCAAAAATTCAAGTGTGGATATGCGGCAATGATATATATGGTTATCAAAAAATAAATTAATGGATCTATTTGAAAAGCATTTGTTTTTTATGCAACAGACACATTTAAATAATAGAAGCGAAAATAGTGCATCATCTATAATAAAAAATATTCTGTTATAAAATATTTTATATAAACTAATTAAAATCATACTGCATGCGTTTGCATGGAAAACTATACATATTCTTAATCCTCGATAGATAAGCTTCCGATTTTGAGACAGTGTTGAATATCTCTTTTTTTATGTGTTAATTCTTGGTGGAAAGGCATCAATTATTTGAAAAATTCCACATTTTTTTATAAAGATCTGGACAGGTTTCACTCATTGTGAACATTAGAAACTGATGAAAAATGAATGAATACAATAAATAATTTTCACCAGTTTTTGAGGGAAAGAAAGACAAAAAATCAAATGCCAAACAAACATGCAAAAAGGATCGGGTTCGACTATGTCGGACGGGCTGCCACTGAGCGCGCACTCCCGGTCGCTATCCCACTACTGCCCCCCACGGGGACTTTTGGCTGCTGGGTTTCCCCCCTGGCCCGGTTCGCCCCTCCTTAGCCAACCTGGCCACCCAGAGTTCCCTCCGGGTGCCCATATTGATGGCAGGCTTAGTGCGGACAACCAGTCGACGTGAGCCACTCAGCGACAGTTGGACCCGGCCTCAAGCCGTCCACCGACCCCGACCTCCGAGTAGCCGGATTACAGAAGACGCCACGCTTCCAGTCGACACATTAGGCAAAACAAACATATATACAACAAAAGAACAGTGGTCGAATATGTCACTAATATTTTTTTTTTGTTATAACCTTTTTTTATTTTCTGCGGCCTTTATCAACTCTTACTACAAGCTTTATTCATGCAAATATAATGCGAGTTATACATAAAAATATTTAACATTAATTTTATTTTAATAAATCTAATTTCTATAAATTACTGCCATCTATACTCCAAACAGAATATTTTTACCACCAACAACTCAATATTATTAGAATGTCTAAAGCCTAAGGTCATCTTCGTTAAGATATGTTTACAAAGATGGCACTGCCATACAATAATTTATCTGTGTTTTGAATATCTTATGTACGAATATATAGTGAATATATTATGTACGAATTTATGTTTGTGATGTTTTAAATTCCCTTCCACTCATACGACGGAGCATAGCAAGATCGATTAGCTAACTGTTCTTTCATAGAACTACTCTCTTCAATAACTATATGTTGAGCAACTGAGTAACAAGCAGTTCTCGTCAAAAAACCTGTGTTGAGATATGTCCATTAGGAGGCCATATGTTCCACATAAGGAGCGTACATGGTTTTAAAAAAAATGTAAGTAGCAAAAGCAAAATGTCAACCATGCATGAATTGTGAATATGAATACCACACATGCCGAATCTGCGACATTAATTTAACTTCTGCATACCGCCCTGTTATGATCCAATTACAAGTGTTGGAAAAAATCCCATAAGAGTGTGGCTTTATTACATTTCTCACTATTAGCTGTCAATTCTTGGTGGGAAGGCACCATACTTTTATCAGATTCGCAAAATATTCAATAGGATTCTCTCATCCCGAGATATTCAGGACATGAAATACAGTTAGGATACCGGGATTGTCATCTTTAGTCATACAGCTGTTATCTTAGAATCACCATTCATCAACCCTGCATTTCACCTGAGAAGCCATTTAATAATTCACAGAAATTGAGGCAGTGTATTAAGAGGAGTAACAGGAAGACAATACCTAGAGACAGCAGTAAAGATCAGCTGTAGAAGAGGAAATAAGAAGACTTTTTGTAATATATATATTTAAATAATCACCGTTACAAAATATTGCCTGTAGCTCATTGAAAATTTGCTATATTTTACACATTTCTGAGATTTGGTATTGTAAGGCCTCTTGGTTATTGTAATTTTACATGAAAAATATTTGCAAAAAATGAAGACAACTGAAGTACAAAAATACTTTCATATGAAAACTTAACAAAGATATATTTGCATGATAATATATATCATATATAAAATAATAGTTTAAATGGAAGTAATATTCTTTGTAATATGTAATTGACAAAAGAGTGATAAAAGTATTAGCTTAGCTTAAAAAAGGCATTGTTTTCATTCTGAATGAGTTTTTAAATAGAATGTACTTAATAAATAATACATATTTATATAATTTAAGACATCGACTGAGGGTGCTTGATGGAATTTCAATATTAAATTTGGATTATTGAGATTTTGTACACTTGGAAGTGTACAAAATCTTAATAATCCAAATTTACATATTTATATTACAACTGTATTTATAAAAATAAATTATAACTGGAAACATTAGACTGACATGTAAATTTTTAAATAAATTCCTAGTATTTCTTCAGCATCAATTCCGTGGGAAATAGCTCTCATGTAAATTTGGAGATTAGTTAATGGAATAGGTAGAGTTTTTATTTGGCGGCGACATCTTACCACAATAAAACCAACATAGAACGTCAGTTGAGACATCTAGCGAAAAATGGCTTGAAGATACAAAGTAGACCGTTCACAATATGCCGATAGGCAAATGATGTAAAACTCTATCATTTTTGCTAAAATTGTCTACGCTCGATGTCTATATGATAGATATGAACCTCGAAACTTTAGAAAATGAATCAAATCTGTATTACTACAAACCCTTAACAGCAAGCATTACTATTTGCCATTATGGAATATACATTTGCATTATCGTACATGGAAATTGAGTAAACTGATAATTTACGCAAAATACGTAAATATAATTAGAAAAATCTAGTTTTTTGCAGCGTTTAGTAAATTTTAGGATTATAGCACAGAGTCAATCATAATTATTGCAATATGATATGTAGAATAGTTTTGAAAATTTATCCGAAGCACAAGTTTGGCTTGGAAGTGTTCAATATTGGTTGACGTATTTTAAAATTTGTTACATAAAAGTTACAAAAATATTATTTTTCTTATGTTATGTAAATAAGCTGTCTATTAATTATAGTCAAAAAGTCTGATTATATCAATAATTACGCAAATTATCATAGCAGGCCAGTAACCAAAGCATTATTTGAGATGTCTAAAATAAAAAAACAATATTTACACTTTGGAATGTTAGTAAATACATGACGCTTTTGTGTTTTAAGCTTACATTATAAGTTTTATTGATAGTTTATTTTCGTTAGTACCATCGTACTGTTTTTCCAATAATAATAATATATCTAATTTAAGACATCGACTGAGGGTGCTTTATGGAATTTCAATATCAAATTTAGATTATTGAGATTTTGTACACTTCCATGTATTTTGTCACTAATGCCGAATGTATTTTGTCACAAACTGAAGATGCCGGAAGGCGAAACCCGGGTCGTTAGTGACAAAATACATGGAAGTGTACAAAATCTCAATAATCCAAATTTAATAAATATCTATTTTTACTAGTATTTGACTACTAATTTCAATATAAGCGAAATAAAATTTGAAATGATTATAAATAATTGCACTTTGTGTTAGATGGTATTCAATTGGCACATTTGGACTTTTATTACGATAGTTTCCACTTTGGATTAGATAGTATTACCTTAGTACACTCAAACTTTGATTGTAATAGTTTCCACTTAGTCACGGATTCTTTTAACAAAGTGAGTTAAGTTGTAGTAAGCTATGTTAAGGTTGATCTGGTTTGGTTTGTGTAATGTATTCTAATGCGTGGAGCAAAGACAATATAAGCGGCCTAATAAAGGGTAGAGTTGCGACAAGCATTTTCATTTCATTACAGCTTCGTGCAAGTATCGATTTCAAAGTGTGAGTATTTATTTTGAGTGAAACTATTTTATCTATTTGAAAATATTTTGTCGTAAGTGTATAATATTTATTTAATGTTAAAATATATTTTATTATGTGGATCACTTTAGTTTGAGTGAAAGAATTTGTTTTTTGTGAATTGTATTTGTTATAAGTGAGAACTATTTTTATGAAAGTGAATATGATCTAAACAAAAATGCATTCAATTCTAAGCCAACTGGAAATACCAGTATAAAATTTATCAGTTTCTGTATGTGATTTCTGTGAAATATGAAAGAGTTCACACATTTTTTTTTGTTTACTTTTGTTGGGCTTTTGCAAGATTTATATATTATGTGAAACGACTTATAGCAAATCAGTGGATCGGTTTTTGTTTGTAGATAATTTATATAATTATGACAGCTTTTAACCCTTCAACCTCGGATGAAGTGCACGGCATGCCAATCAATTATTTTGTTTAAAGATTCATACAACTCTTTTTCTGTAAATATTTTATCTGAAAAAAATATCTTTACTGCTTCAAATGGCACATACTCTAATATTATCCCTATTGATAATTTATGTTCAATTAAATTTAGGGACTCATCCATGCACGACTTTTGTCGAGAATGCAGTATTGTATAAATATGTATATTTTAACACTTAACATCCAAATATGATACATACTACAATACAACATTTTTGAAGACATTAATAAAACACGGTAAATATAGAGAAAACGTAGATAAAAATAAATTATTAAAGAACTTACACAGCTTGGTTTGGTAAATATTTTTACCATGTTTATATAAAATTATTTTTATAATATAAATTAATTTGAGGATTTCATCTTGCATCTCATCAATGCTAGTAAAATAGCTATTTAGACCTTCAATGCACCTCACAGCATCTTCTGTAATTGGAAGATGTGCTTCTGCATTCAATTACTGTTTATAAAATTAATTAAATATTTCATATGTAAATTTTAATTGCAGGAAATAACAAAATAAACAATCGTTGCAAAAAATGTGAATTCCTAACACATAAAATGGGGATTTCAATATATATAAATACATCACTGTTTGAACAATAAGGCTCAATAATTTCGACAAATCAGTTCTAATAACAGAAATGTAATTATGTTTTATATTTATGACTGTGACATAGGATAATAACTGAAATAAACAATCAAATGGCTGTCAAGCCATTATGAAAATAAATATCAATACACTATAATTATTATTTGATATAGTTCAACCATTATTTTGACTATTTCTATAAAAAAAATTGTAGCTGGAATCAGAAAATTGTAGGGCTTCTCCCTTAGGGATGCAGTTTGAAAATAAAATAACTTCATTCAAACTGTTTAAATAAATATTAATGAGGTCTTGTTGCCAATCATTTTTTTTACTGTGATTGAAAATTTCATAGAAAAATAAATTATTTCACTATTTCACTTCGCATATCTTCCTTTATAAGAAGAATACTCCGTGTTCACCAAACAAATATTACAGAAATGTTAATTTAAAAAGTCTTCTAATTCTGTATTATCTTCAGCGTCAAGCTCTATTTCTTCCAACTTCGGTTGAGGGTTCTGAGTTCTCGGGCTGCTAGTTGCTGTAAAAATGAAAGTACTTAAAGAAAAAAATCTTTGAGATGCAGTATTTTAATGCTTTTTCTGCCCATACCCCATACATATTTCACATCATTTGAGAATGAATTGAAAAGGGAAATATTAGGAGCAGCAAAAAATATTAAATATTCAATGTTTTTTGCTTTTGTGTGATTTGGTTTGATTCCTATTCTTGTATGGCAATCGGGAGTCAAACGGTTAGCTTTATTTTTTTAATGGGTTATAAATAGTTACGCTTTGTGATAGATAGTATTTACTTTGTACACTTGATCCTTTATTTCGATAGTTTGCACTTTGGATTAGATAGTATTAACTTATGACGCGATCCCAATGTTTGGGGGATGCGGTTTTATTTCTTCACTGTACCCCAGAATGGACGCTTGCGACGTTTCTATTGTACAAAAATACCTTCACGGTGGAATATAACCAATCGAAAGCCTGATTCGCGCGTGCTGTTGCTGACCCAAGACCAACCAGACAGTAATACGCTACACTGATCCATTGATGGGTATAAAGACGGCTACAATTGGCTGGAAAGGCAGTCGAACGGCTGACCGGCAAACTGACCACACCTACTTAGCGGAAGAGAATCGCCGTCTTGAAAAGAGACTTCGAGACACGCCTCCAAGTGTCCGCCATTTTGTGTGCTCCGACGTTTCGTGCCTAGACCATTGCCTCGCCTCTGCAGCGAACACCATAGTATACCGTCTGCAGCGACTCTCAAAGTGAAAACGTCCCGCCATGTTTCGTATTACCTCGACCGCGAATTTATTGTGTGACCTCAGTACGTCTAACAGCCAGTGGCGTAACCATTCGCTGGGGTATTCGACGCCCGATGCTGAAGTCGGTCCATGAATTAAGATTTCCGTGTATACGTGTGTGATCCGACTACAGGCCGGAGTTTTTTTTACAAGGAGTGGTTGTCCCGTTGTTTTATTAATTGTGCGAATAAATGTGTAGACCCCGGGTGGGCATACACGTACAAACCGAATGCGACTTTAGCACTATCTCCATCTGAGGTAGAGGCCGCCTCTCTCGTGTAGAGTAGACTAGCGGGCCTTTCTCACTTAGTACACTCAAACTTTGATTGCAATAGTTTTCACTTAGTCACGGATTCTTTTTACAAAGTGAGTTAAGTTGTAGTAGGCTTTGTTAGGGTTGGTCTGGTTTGGTTTGTGCAATGTATTCTAATGCGTGGAGCAAAGACAATATAGGTGGCCTAATATAGGGTAGAGTTGCGACAAGAATTTTCTTTCATTATAGCTTCGTGCAACTATCGATTTCAAAGTGTGAGTATTTATATTGAGTGAAAACTATTTTATTAGTGGGATCACTTTATTTATAGTGAAAGAATTTGTTTTTTCTGGAATGAATTATGAGAGAAAACTATTTTTATGAAAGTGAGTATGATCTAAACAAAAGTGCATTTAATTGTAAGCCTTTTTCTAATCGGTTCATTCATAATTGCACCACGAACCCAGCACTTTACCTAAAACTTTTAGCCCTAGAGCATTTCTGCCTAAAAAGCAACTTATATGTATCATATAGGAGTCAATATCATATTGTAAATCTTTTTTTATAGTCTTTCATACAATACACCAAAACTATGCGAAGATACATCAGATCTGAGGCTTCTTAGTCTCGGCACTATGGGGCAAAAGGCTTGATGTAAAAATTGTGGGGGACCCCTACGTCAATATTAAAAAAAGTATTTTGTAAATCCAGCTAAACAAAACAATGCAATCCTAAAAAGTTGATGAGTATCTTATGGTTTTTTTTCTTCTTAGGTCTCATTCAGCTGTAAATGGCTTTGATAATCAGAACTCAATTTTGTTTTATAAAAAATACCTGAAAGTGTATTAGTTGAATTAGTAATCTTGTACTGTGCAAGGTCATGCTGAAACGCCGCATCAGCAGCATTTTGCCGTTCAAGGAGTTCTTGTCGCTGTCTTTTCTCTGCTTCACGTGCATTTGCTGCTTGTTTTGCAGCCAAACACACACGATCCTTTTCTAAAGCGGCTAAAAACATACTATACTACATGAATACATAGACGGTGGGAAAAAATGGCGTCTTTTGCTAAATCGTTTTATTCTATTCAAATTTGATTCCAATAAATTGAAATCCGTGCTAGTTTTATTTCAAATACTGAAAATAAGCTGTTACACAGTAAATAAGATATAAAATATTTTTCAATAATGAATACCATTCAGTTCAGTTTTTATTTATATTATTATTTTGTGAAGACGCATCATTTTAATTGATGGTAATTGATTAACACTAATCATACCTTCTAGTATTTCCAGAATAATGATTTTACAGTTCCTAAAAGTTGAATGAAATTGTAATTGATTACAATATTACTCTAATTATTTCGTAGATAGGCTGGGGTAAAACAGCAAGTGGAACAACGAAGTTGTAAATTAAATTTTATATTCGAAATTTGAATTTTCGCAAAGCTACCATGGAATCCATAAAACATATAAATTATCCTAAGATTCAGTATTACCTAGTTTCTTTTCTTTATACATGGTGAGTTGAAATTTCTGCTCAACCTTTCTCTGCATAAAGTCGGACTCTTCAATTAACACTTCTAATTCAATTAGTTCATTCTCTACGAGACGAAAATTTCCACTCAGCTTTTTTATTTGATCTACGCATCTATCCACCTCTTGAATCACATTCGGAATATCAGATAGGCTATTATTTATTTGATTCAAATTATTTAACTGACTTTCGATGCGTAAATGTATTTTCATCAGGAGTATATCGACCAATTCAGCATCGGCAGAGTTTTTTTCAGAATTCTCATGAATCTCACTCCAATTCTGCTGGTTTTTCTCTATTATAGCAGCACCGGCGTCTGTGTCTATATTATCTACCGACAGGTCGATAGCTTTAGAATTTCGATTATTTCTTTTGGACTTTTGCACTTCAGTCACCCTGCGACGTACAGACTCGTTCAAATTTATGCCATCTTGAACCACTGAATAGAATTTATCTCTGAAACTGTCAAACATGTTGATTATTGATTACGCGTACGTACAACCATAAAATAGGCTTCTGAAAATGAAATGATCACAATAATCTACTAATTTTGAACCCTTTGTTTATGTTTCTATTAAGCACAATATAGGTGATCACAACTTTGTTTTGCTTATCTGTCACACCACGAAGTCAAGTGTCACATTATATATTGTCTTTGATTATTAGTGTTCTCGCTAAGTCTACGGTCATGTATTGTATCTTTGGACGCTAGTCTATGATGGGTCTTAGTATAAATTACCTTACTAGGTAGGTAATTATAATTTACTTTCTTAATTTATTTCGCCAAAAATAAAATGAAGGACAAAACTCTTTGTGAATTGGCATAAGGGCACTATTTAAAAAAAATGAGTTTACCTCCGCAGAAGTTTTCTTCGAAGATTGCTTGTTACTCATTCTCTTTTATCGAAAAGAGTAGGGATAGAAGGATTGACTAGGACAGTACCAGTGGTTAGCTAATCGCTTTTTCATAGGGAATTTTAGTAATCACTGATATCCATGCCTTTCAGCAGAAATCCATAAATCGATCGAGAAATCAACTTATTTAACTATCTATATTAGGATTCCAGCCCGTGAACATTTTAACCGAAGTCAATGATGTTTGACCACTCGACCACTGAATCACCAAATTTTAACCAGATTTGTTTAGTCTCGACATTCAGTATCTCTTTCAGTATATGAAGGAATTATTATGAACAGTTCCTACCTAAATCGATATCATTCCCTCTCCAATTTGAAATTTGGGTTTGTAGGTACTTGTTTATTGTTAAAATAAAATACATACAAAATCTATTTTTTTAAATTTGAATTGTTGAGATTTTGTACATTTCCATGTATTTCGTCAATAACGACCCGGGTTTCGCCTTTCGACATCTTCAGGCATTCGAGCACACGAATGAACTCGAACTGATTATATTAAATTAAACTCTATTTTACTTTAACATGACGTGTCACATCTATTAACACTCATACGCCTAGTTATTCTATTTCCCCAAGATTTTTTGGCAACATTTCACAATAACACAAACCAATGAAATAGAAAATAATCAATTTTAATTTTATATTACCTATATCTTTGTCTAATCAATATTACGTTGACATTTATTTTCTATTTAGTCATCATTTTTGTCAATTCTTTTTATTCTTCATTTGTTATTTATTTTTGTAATTTTACCATTCTTTCATACGAACACTTAGCTTATCCGGTGGAAAAGAAAATTAAACAAATTCTAGATAATATAAAGCACTATATTATAACATGTTATATATTTGTATTTTTCTTTTGACATGCATCTTGTTACATCTCTGAGGCCATAAAAATTATAAATCTGCATTTTCAGAAAAAAAGAAAAATATGCTTTTTAACAATGAGATTGAGAGAAGTGGTATGATTGCATTAAAAATAATCATATCATCATAATAATATTGTATGAAAAATGAACCTTTCCTAAGGTAATATTTGCATTCCAAATTAAAAATACAATAGAATACTTTTTATACTTTTATACAGTGGATTCTGTAAAAACCATTTTAATAGAAAATTTAAATGAAAAAGCAACGGACAATAAACAATACATACAGACACATCATGATGAATGCGGAATATTACAAAATCGGTAGAAAAAAATTAATCCTTAGATAATTTTAACTAAAAATAAAAACATCTTTCATCAAAAACATCAGATTCTGCGTCACAGAAGTTCGCACTAAGCACTTTCAACATACTTAAAAATTTCTTGACAAAGAGAATACTCTATAGCAAAAAATTTAACAGTTTGATAAATGATTAAAGTGTACATTCGAATCTACATTTTCAAAATATCAACACTTTGTTTAATGCATTATATAAAAAAAAAAAGATCAAATAATATTGCTTGGAAATAAGTAACTTTAATAAGACAGACATTCCAAATATAAATGGGTTAGTTTGTGGATAAATCCAAATAAGACTTTTTGTCATACACATATGGATGTAAGTCTCAGATGTTTGGGTGCAACAATAAGCGTTTGGTAGGCTTATGAATCAATATCAATAGATATTATTTTATTCAGGATACAATAATGTTCTGTTCAATCTTGAATAATCAATATGGGGACACAATACATTGAGGACAAAATTTAAGGATCGAGGAACGATAGATTCAAAATTCACCTGTATGATAAATTATCTCATCATACAGTTAATTACTAAAACAATTTTATCAGCATTTATTTTTTGCTGTAGTCTATTATATGTACCAGAACCGGCCACAGATATACCAGTATACATTTTTCCTGTTACATTCTGTTTCCATTTACATTCTTCAAAATAATTCAAAATAACTCTCCAGTGATCAAGCAATTTGGGGAATTTAAACTTTGTTTCTCAAATTGATTTTTAGTTTTTTAACTGTGATTTTGAAAATGTTTTTTTGCAATTCTGTTGCCTATAAATTGAATTGTTTACATTTTCAAAATTTTATGAATGTTTCAAAGGAAATCAAATAGCATAATAAGAAATTCTAAATAAGACAGAAGAATAAAAATTAAGTAAACATATATATCATGTAATTTAAGACATCGACTGAGGGTGCTTGATGGAATTTCAATATTAATTTTGCAGTTCGAGTCCATTCGTGTGCTCGAATGCCTGAAGATGCCGAAAGGCGAAACCCGGGTCGTTAGTGACAAAATACATGGAAGTGTACAAAATCTCAATAATCCAAAATTAAAAAATAAATAAATAAATATATATCATGATTGATTTGTAAACAAATGCGCAAAACTTGACCATTATTTTTCAATAATTTCCACATACATTTTCAAATAGTACCTTAAATTACCCAAAATACATTTTTATTTAAGGACACTATAAAATAAGATAATATTTGCAGAATAGTAAAAAGTGCTTACTACAATATTTTCGAAATTCAGGATCTTCAACTATCTTTCCTGTTGAAAGATTTGCAAGAGTAGTATTATATTATACTGCTAATACTTGGTTAACTTTATTAATCACTTAACAAATAAATCTTCATCTGGGAATCTTTTAAATGTATAACGCAGTAGCATGTATTTTTGCTTTCAGCAGTGTTAAAAGAATGGGTCAAACTCTAATGAATAAATGTAAACGAATATTATTCATAGCTGGTAGTAAAAAAAGATGTGAAATATAAGAACTGTGTACATCCCTAATGGGTCAATAAATAGAGGGATGGAGACAATTTATTTTTAATAAATTAGACATGTTAACGGTGTTAAGTTTTAAGCCAACCTGTTTATTTTGCGATGCTATCCCCCTGCTCATAAGTTGACACTTTTTCAGCATAGTGATGAACTGTCACAAACTGATCTAAAGGTCTCTTCTGTGCCACAATGTTTAAACACAGAAGAAAGGATTACCTTTTGTTTAACTATAATATATTACATTAAGCGGTAATTACCATATTATTATTGCTGTTATCACAGTTTCGATATCCACGTAATGTAACTCTGGCATGAAGATAATTTTTTGAGTAATAATCATGTTTGAACTATGAATATTATCAATATTTTATGCAGCGTGTCAAATAAATACCACTGCAAAATGAATCATCAATATACAATTTGTTATAACCACTTGAACGCCATATTTTTTAAATTATCTATCCGATTGTATTCACTTTACATTGAAAACTATATTTTTTTAATTCAGGTTTTTATATACATATTTCTCAATTATTATGAAAAATATTCAAGTGTAATAATGTTATGTATTATAGGTTTATAATCAGTTTTAGCAATAATAAAGTATCGCATCACGTTCCACATTAAAGTAAAAACATATAACCTGACAAAGGTTACTACAGTACTATCCATCTATTCATCTATAGAGTCGACGGCATCGGGTACTTGGGGGTACACATCACAGGAGCTGCTGGAACAACCTTTAAGCGCGGGGCAAGACATCGAGAGAGTCGACGGCTTTAGGTACTTGGGGGTACACATCACGGGAGATGGCAATCCGCGTAAAGAGTTCGCAATCCGATTAGGGATAGCTGGAGCAACTTTTAACTCAATGCGGAAAGTCTGGGACTCACGGTTGTACTCGGTCAGAACCAAGTGCCTCTTATTCAACGCATGCATTCTGATGGTGCTGCTTTACGGTTGCAACTCATGGCACCTCACCAAGGCACAGGGTAACTGTGTACTGTGCTTTCAAAATAGATGCTTTCGGCGAATACTAGGGGTACGGTGGTTTGATTTTGTCAGGAACTCGGAGACTCTTATTATGTCCAAAATAACAAAGCGACGGTGGACCTGGCTTGGACACGTGCTGCGGATTCCCCAGGGGAGCCTGAATCCTGCCTGTCTCTTCTACCGACCAGATGGATTCCGTCGCCCTGGAACGCTGCCACTGATTTCCTTCCATAGGATGTATTCGGCGGAGCTACGGGACGCTGGGATGAAGCGAGGAGACTGGCGGGGGACAGAGAAGCATGGAGGAACCGCTTGATGGCCATATGCTCCGAATAGGGAGCGGATATGGTTTTAAAAAAACCCATCTACTGAGTAAAATTCAATAAACAAAAGATACTATTACAAATTACCGCTCATGTAATGTCTTTTAAGACATCTATCGTATTTCCTTGAAACTTACATTGGTTTACGAATTTATTTTTTGGTATATGATTCTATGGAATATTCAGATATATGTTTCATTGAAAGAAATATAATAAAGAGTCATTCATACGATTTTTGAAATGATGTGCCCACCGGCGGCCTATTGGTGATCAAGTGGTCAATAAGAGTGCAGACAGGCGAGAGCTGTCGTTGCCTGGGTATTTTGCATCATCATTCTGCTAATGATAATTACCACCCAATTGAATTCATCATATTAGAGAAAAGAAGTGCCCGGAGCAGAGTGATAGGACTCCATCATAGGCAAAGCAGTTGAAATGAATGAGGTGACATTGTTTGGATACATTACATCGTCTCGTGAATTTTTCATTTCTCTGAAAAGTATATTTTGAAACTCGGTTCTAATAAGAAGTTTTTTCAATGGCATCAATTTGTTCATATATGGCATCAATGATTTGAAATAATGAAAATCTTCTCCATCAACATCAATGTTTTTGTCATTATACGATTTATTGTCAGAGTCTTCGACAATATGACTATTTGATGACTGAAAATGACCCTCTTTTGCATTATTCACAACTTCAGTAATCAATCTTTCGACTTTTAACTGACTGGATTCGGGCAACTCTTTTGTCGTTTCACAGATTGCATTGAAAAAATCATCAAGTCGGTGAGTTGACTTTTTCGCTCTGGCTCTTCTGGGTCTCTTCTCGACTTCTTTTTTCTTCTTGGCCGGGGCGCTTCCAGGCTCTTGTCCGTCGCTGGAGACTTGACTGGCGTCTCGAGTGGTGAAAAAGGGAGTCAAGAAACTCAACTGGTCATGGTACTTGTAATTGCCGAGTTGAAGAGCGATCTGCCCTTTCCTGATAAAGGTTTGCTTCTTCAAAGCGTCATTAAAGCAATTTCTTAAGCTTCGCCACTGGGCTTTGGCAGCGTTGCCTGCAAAAAGTTTGTGGAAGGAACCTTTAATCAAATTATTCGCAAATATTGTTGCCAATCACACACTGCGGTTTGGTAGGCACAAAATGGATTATTAACGGTTTTCCTCGCTAAGTAGTAAGAATTTGGCAGGTGGCGTACCTTACAAAGCTATTTAACAAATACTAAGTGTGGTGGCGTAATAAGAGATGTCCCCAGTAACTAAAAAATATTATTCAAATCATTCTAAAAATTTTGATCTCATAGCATTGCCATTACCAATTCATTACATCTGGATTTCTTGATATTATAAATCATATATTTGGCCATGGATAAGACGTTGAAGCTATACTTCATACACTTATGATACAAAACAGTATTCTGAGAAACCTGGAAAATGCTATGAATAGATTGAAAATAAAACATCAACTGACCATTGTTCTAAAAGCAGTATGTATAACATGACGTCACACCCTGAAAGAGGAAGGGGAGTTTTCCATAACGTGATGATTTACGACGAAAGGGGATGGAAGGTATTATAGAAAATATAAAATCACAAAACCAGCAACAATTAGACAATTTTATAATTTATTTATTTATATAATATTTAAGCACAATACATTTTTACTCTTCGTAAGGTTATTGTTATGTAAATTTGTATTGTGTATAGTAAATAACTTTTACGTTCTAGACATATTTAGAGTACATTTTCATACTACTATATAAAATAGCATTCCAAAGTGCTCACGCAAATTCGCAACTGACCTGATTTTTTGGCAAGTATCCTAAAAAAAAATTACCACAATTAAAGGTCTAATGAAAATTGTGGGACATTTACAATATACACTTGTCTTCGAAATATTTTCTTTCCACCGAGGAATTGAAATGAACAATAGAATTAAATTATGATGAGATGGTAACTTATTTATATATATATATATATATATATGTGTGTGTAATGAATATGATTTTAATGAATGGCAAATACAATTTAGTGTAGTTTTGATGTGCCAACATTCATATTATGTAAATCATTAATAAAGGATTCTCTTTTGAGATAGAACTTAAAAATAACCCCTATTATTTATACATTATGTTTCAGTTTGTAAATACTCATTTTTTTTAAATATAAATAGCCATGGTACGATTTGTATTTTATCAGTTGATAATGCTCGTGATGAGCGAAACCGGTCCTGATCATTATAAAAATGTGAAAGCAGTAAAAAACAAATTGTTTTATTTTTAAAAAAAGTAGACTCATCTCTCGAATTTGTGGTAGATGGATTAATGTATATGAAAATGGAAGATAGGTTCTAGAAAATAGATATCCACTTAAGTCGAGAATTAAACTCAATATGAATACGAAGCTAAAACTGCTTTCAGTAAAACGCAAAAAAAAATTCTTCTGTTTATGGGCTCTTTTTAAATTAGTATTATGAGTAGACATTGTAGAGCTAAAAAAAATATTATAATTATGACTAAAATCAAATAAAAAATGCATTATTTCTTTGAATCAAATCCAAATGTACCCTTTAAAGTTCCTTGAAATTGTGAAGTAGAAGACCAAGATCTGCAGTGTCACACATATGCTTCAATACGCAATGCAGATGCAGTGAAGGAGTGTAAGTCAAGATGAAAAGTGAAGAAAAGCTGATGTCTGTTACGTTTGCAAAAACGTTTGAATTGGAATATTTACTGACAGCGTAAAAGGGAAATCACGCAAATCAACGGATAAGTGCATTACTTTTTAGGTTGGTTATTATTCTTAATGCTGAAAGAAAAAATCTCTTTCAATAAGGACCATATCTTGAAAATTGAATATTTAAAAATCATTTAAGAGCCACGTATTTTGGATATTACAAACATCTATTAGTCAATGTATTTATTGAAATAGCAATAGTTTATGCTACGAAAGAACATTTGATTTGAAAAAAGTTTACTAATATTTTACAAAACTGTTTCAAAATAATTCACATCTGTATTCATCAACTCAATGTAAATTACGAATAGGAACCGGGAGCTGTGTCATATGTTTGAATAATTGGCAATGTAGAAGAGATAAATGATGGTGCATTGTCAGAAAAGAGGACATCATCGTGTGGATTTTTTATTTCTCTGTAGAGAATATTTTGAAACTCAGTTCGTATTAGAAGCTTCTTGAGAGGTGTCAAACGATTCATATATGGCATCAGAGACTTGAAATAGTGGAAGTCTTCCGCATTGCTGTCGATACATTTCTCACTAATATTCATATGCTCGGCGCTGTGTGGATTTGAAGAGCCGAAGCGACTCTGTTTCGCGTCATTTACAATGTTGGTTATCATTCTTTCCACTTCTGATTGGTTGAATTCGGCCATTTCTTTAGTCGTCTCACACATTGTTTTGAAAAATTTATCCAAACGGTGAGAAGTCTTTTTTATTCTTAAAATTCTATTCTTTTTTTGGCGACATAAATCTTTGTTTTTTTTCATGGGAACACCGTAAGCCTCCTGGTCGCCGGCCTTCTCGTTAGCCTCGCGAGTAGTCAAATAAGGTATCAAAAAGCTCAGCTGACTTTGAAGTTTATATTTCGTCAATTGAATGGCAATCTGACCTTTCCTCAAACAGGTTTGCCTTCTCAGAGCCTCACGAAAGTTGTCTCTTATTCTCTGCCATCGGTTTAGTGCAGCTTTTTCTGCAAATATTTCATTGCATTTTAGGAATACTATCTCACCTCAATGCTCCTCATCATAGAAATGTGAAAATGAGTTCCAAAGAATAACTTAAGTTTTGTATAACATTGTATCTATTATAATTCATCCATCGATCTACTTGTCAATTCAGTGTATCTTTCTAGATCTGTACTTGAGACATTTCTGAACAATGCATAAAGACTACACATGGGAAGCGAGTCACTTAGGTGTGAATCATAGACATCGAGGTATTGCCTCCTCCAATTTGTTTGCACGAAAATAAATGACTCACGGTTCAAATTTAATTGGATTCTCTGCAACTCATTTGTATTCCAACTTCGCCTGCTATTGACAAAGCAGTGTTAGAGTGGTGAACGCGCATGTTTACACAAACACGAGATGGATAATCCAAGAAATATTAACGAACAAATATCTAGGATTCGAAACGTGATATTTCTTTGCAGTCAAATATGTCGATGGAAATTACAAATAAATTGGGTAAATGCAGTGAATCTTACACCTTTGAATAGCAAAGGAATGATTCCTTAAGTTAAAGTAAAGGAACAAGAATATTTGAATATTTATTATTTAAACATAAATCCTTCAATTACCAGACATGATTGTTTTTTTTAAAGATGTAATAATTGGAAATAGTTGTGACTTTTTGTTTGACATATCAATTTATTATTTACCTGCAGGGTTTGTACTACACAAATTTATTTAAAAAATGTTTTCAACAACATTTTAAATTTGCTTCTCGATTGAAATAAACGGTGATTTTATTAAAAAATAAAGATGATAGCTTGATTGCTGATATGTATCACGGCAGGAATGTAAAAAATTAGCTCAATGGTTGGTGAAATTGGACTGTATGTACCAGACAATTATTAATAATTAGGATTATGTATAGGGAAGGAAACCACTTCATTTTAAAATGGTGGAAATCAGAGTGTAAGGTAAGCTACGTGCCATGTTTTAAAGCTTCACCACTGCAATGGATGATTGTGATATCTCGAATATTAGATATAAAATAAAGACTTGGGTAAATGTCTTTTAGTAGGGACAAGGCCTAAAAATGATATTTTTCTCCGAAAACCACACAGAATCAAATGTTTTAGGCTAGAATAATCTTTTTTGTAGCTAAGTATATTGAAAATATTCGTGAATCATTTAAGGAAACGTTGGAATATAGGTTTAACGATTACATGTCGCATATTCGTCCACAAACGTCAGAATCATGGCAATTTTCATATTGAACAGAAAAACCAACCTGACAAATAAAAATATTTTGTTTTGTTTCAAAAGTATAAGGGAATAATGGAGAATCCTACAATTTCAATTATCTTTCGTGTTTTACTCGGGCCCCACATGCTATAAGCCCACCGGTGGGCTTGGTGGGTACAAAACAAAATATTTTTGTTTGTCAGGTTGGTTTCAGGTTTCTTTTATTCAATATGAAAATGGCCGACGATTCTGAAGTCTGTAGACGAGTATGTGACATGTCATTATTAAACCTATATTCCAATGTTTCCTTTCGTGATTCAAGAATATTTTTCATATATTTAGGTACATAAAAGATTATTCTACCCTAAAACATATAATTTTGTGTAGTTCCCTGAGAAAAATATCATTTTTAGGCCTTGTCCCTGCTAATAGACATTTACACAAGACTTGTAGTTTGGGCCATTTTAAGAAACGAAAATAATGGTTTTGGAATGTTATTTAATCTCTTTGTCAATTTGAAAATGATTTAGGAACTGTGTTTTTGCAAAAATACTTGACAAAATGAGGAATTTCATTTTAAAATTTCCATTATGCCTTAAAGGTTATATGTTTTGAAATAATGTTGTAAGGCAATCTAATAATACATCAATAAAATTCAAATTTAAAGAACAAGTTTGAAAAGTGTTCAGAGGTCTTGTAATTGGTATTAATGAAGAATCCAAGGGCAAAGCTCATCAACAATTTACTGCGAATAATTGGCACTTGATCACATAGCGGCCGCAGTTTCAACACTTGCAGGGCAAAAAACAAAAATAATGTGTTTTTCTCAATGAATAAAAATGCGCTTTCAGAAAACTTACATGGTTACATAAAGGACTTTCTGTTTTAAACAATACATTCTTACCCGCATAAGTTTGTTAATTCGAGGTTTTATTATTTTTGACAATGCGAGGATATACCTAAGAAAGTATATAGAAAACAATATTGATAGGCTTTCCTGTGCTAGGAAATATAATAAAACTTACTATCAGACAAGGAAAATTCTTTCGCTATGTCAGTCCAAGCTGTTTGTTTCATTTTATTATCCTTGTAATGCTCGTTGTTCCTGTCGTATAGATATGGCCGAAGTCGCACAAAATCTATAAATCGTTCGACTTCAGATTTGTGCATGTCGGGTTTTGTCCAATCTTCGGTCACGTTTAGACAAAACTTTCAGGTATATGAGGATGCACTACTCACATATGTAGTCATTTAAGGTATAAATACCATTCATAATAATGTGAAAGTTAGAACTAAAACAGAATTTCAACGACATCCAAAATATTGCTGTTTTGACGTTTTGTCCAAATTTCCATAGACTATTTCCGACTGAATGTCAATCATAGACAATGTCAATGTTTGCTAGAATACAAAATTTATTATTTTTAAAAACTTTCATGCCATAAAATATACCAACGTCATCGGTGTAATTATTACATTACTACAATTTTATTTTACTGAGCTTTATATTTGACGCGAACAACGCTCAGATAAAAATAGGTTCAAGCCAATTATAACGGCGTTACCCATACCGCTCTACGCAAACGTGATGCGGCCTTACCATAGACGATTACGACATTGTTCAATAGATAAGCAAAATGACATTGACCCTCTTTATAGTACCTAGATACTGAAACTAAAATAAATAAATATATTATTATATTTCATTATTGTAACAGATGGTAAATAAGCTTATTTTTAATTCAACAGTGAAATTAAAAATAAATGTATTAAGCAGTTCCACTGAGTACATACTGTAGATAGTACCTGAAGGTCGTCCAGCACGCCTGAATCCCGCAAGCGAAGGTAAGCAGGATTGAGGCATCTGTAGCTCATGACCCTGCCATAAGTCGAGAAAAATATTGTTTCCAAATCTTGATATGTTGAGATAGGGTATTGTTTGAAAATTAGTCAGGCAGAGGTACTTAACGGTCATTATCCTGGATCTTAGAATGGAAGGCATCTCAATTTTTAGTTGAACTTGAATGGAGGTAATAATAATTATATAAACATATTTATGTTGCTTGTGCTGCATATTATTTATTTATTTTTCTATGGATTCGGCGGTAACTTTGTGGAAGTTCATTTTTAATGTAATTTTATATTATTATTTATTTACTCGGTGTTTACTTTTTAATGTCGTTGGATAGTCAATCAATATTGAAGTAAAGCATTAGGAGATTGTCATGATTACCATTTTATCATTTTACTTTAACTTGCAAGGAAATCTATCAAAAAAAGAATGAACAATGTATAAGAGGATCAGTATGAGAAAATTGGCTTTTCTAAATCAATATGATACAAAATGCTGGGATGGTAGTAACTCAAGAATGTTTTTAGTAGAATTTGAAGTAAAACAAAAGTGTGTATCGTAGTTTAAGTGTCAGATCACAGTCGCTACACTTATACCCATAACAATTCAATGCGTGCTAACTGAATCCACGAATGTGGGGTCTTCCAGGTAGGGTAACAGGAAAAGCCAGGGCACTGTTTTAAAAGAGAAATAATTAAATAGTGTTCACAAAATTAAATTCGGCATTTTATTTATTAAAAACAGAGGATCGATGTAAAAACTGAACCAATGTAATTTTATTGCATAATAAAATTTGAAATTGGCCCTCATATAATTTATAATTTCGAACCCTTTTTAACAATATATTAATTAAATGCTATAATGAGGACCAAGTTCATTTTGCATGTCTATAGATGAATCTCGTAATCGGTTATGGTTAGTCCTCACCACATTTGTGTATAGTGGCACCGTTATATTGACCAATACAAAAAAAAAAACAAATTTCGTATGCATAATTTCAGATATGCAAATATAACAGCGTATATTTGAAACCTAATAAACAGGTTACTGGATTTGGAATTAAAATTATGATTTATACTTGTAATGCATGCATAAGTTTCTAGATGCACTGAATAATTGTAAATAGATTTAGTGAAATTTTGAATGAACTTTATGATGTTCCTAGCTCAAACATGAAAATTTGTTCAAACTCTGTACGGAGGACCATCTTCTTTGATGGCTGCAATCGTTTTACATATGGTAATAAACATTTAAAATAACTTATATCATCTATTTCATCGCCAATATGAATTTGTGTAATTTTCTTGTTACAGTCTAAAAAGTCTTCATTTAAGTAAGAACATTGCAGAGCATCTGTTGATTCATCTAAGAAAATATGCGAGGAATTTTTATCTCTAACTTTGGTTACTTTGTGTTTCTTTTTAAACCTTTTATTTTGGTTATCGCTGGTCATTTTAAGACTGCAACACTCTTCAGCATTTATCACAATATCAAATATTTTTTTCTGCACCTCTAACTGATACAATTTTGGAAGACTTTTTGCAGTCTCACACATTGTCCTAAAAAAATCATCAATTTTGCGATTAAACTTTCTTGCTTTCACCTTCTGCTGAAATTCATATTCCATCGGTTGGATTTTATTATTTAAAGATACGATATTATTTTTCTGCCGCTTGTCAAATAACTTTCTGTTGCTTTCAAAATCTTGCGAAAGCCATGGCGTTGCTTGAATTTTCACCTCCCGCTTTGCAATGCCGGCATAAGAGTCGTAATCTGTTTTAGAAGCGCCGCATAAAGAGTTTTGCGGAAAAGATTCACCCATCAATTTTAGTTCTCCACTGTTGATAGGAACATAAAAAGTATCACCCCGCCTGACTGCCGTAAAAGGTATTAAGAAACTCATTTGTTTTTGGAATCTGTATTCGGAAACTAGATTTGCACGACGACGGTGCGCTGGAACGATTTTCTTTTTTAAAGTGTCTCGAAACTTATCCCTCATTCTCTTCCATTGTAACTTTGCAGATCCACCTGAAGAACAAATGAAGGATTTTTGAAAATATCATCAAATGTTTGTTTCAACTGTTTTCTGATGAATTTATATAAATCTAGTACAAACAAATTGTGTTTTATATAATTTAAGACATCGACTGAGGGTGCTTGATGGAATTTCAATATCAAATTTGGATTATTGAGATTTTGTATACTTCCATGTATTTAAATACATGGAAGTATACAAAATCTCAATAATCCAAATTTGAAATAGATTTATTTAAAAAAAAAAAAAAAAAGTAGTTAATAAATTACAAATAGCAAAGTATTTAGTTCTACAAGGATTATAAGATAAGTTTGACAGCCATGTCATTTTCATGCCATCGTCAGAACTATCATTTACTATTTTTACTTTGTTATAATGAAGTTCTACCAAGTAAATGCCCATTCAATCAATAAAATCTATAACACAGTTTGCTAAATACATTGAAAAATGTACAAAATCTCAATAATTCAAATTTGACAATACCATCGAAAATAGTACTGACTTGAGTTGTGAAGTACTTTTATTAGCTAAAATAAAACACAATACAGCAATTTCAATTGATTCCGTTTCTGAAGCAAATTCTGCATACATAATACTTGTGTAAACACAATCATTTTTGCAACAAATATTTGTTGGATTTTTTTATATCCCACCTTTTTAATTCAATGTGCTATTTTTTGTAAAACAATTGAATCGGATATCAATTTAATGGCCAAAAGCTTGTATTACGATGACTAGTTACACGAGACAGTAGGTACCAAAAAGAAGCCAGACTTATGATTTAAAAAATATTGTAAATTAAGTACATATGTACTTAGATTAATAAACACTAAAAGACACCATTCCAATGTTTTTCTTTAACTTTAATGTTCTTGAGAAGCCTCTATATTTTTCCTTTCAAAGGAAAAGAATCACATGGAGTCATGGAAAGTCACATGGAGCTATATCAGGTGTATAAAGAAGGTGGGACAATCATCTTATTTTAAGTCGATTCTGCTCTTTGAGCAAATTGATCTATAAAAAAATTTCCCCTCATCTGATGCGAGGAAACTTTTGTTAACATGGGTTTTAATCATTGCCTTTTACCTATAAGATTCTTCAAGCATAACAACTGGTGCAGTTTACCCCAACAGGAAACATAAATTCATTGTTTTCTGTCGTAAAAAAAAGTGAGCTTGAAGATGCCTATGTAAAAATTGCATAAACCTTTTCAAGATCGACGCACGTGTTTTTTACCAGAAAACTTCACTTTTGAAACCAAAAAAAAGGAAGGCATTATAATTTTAGAGTATGTTTATTCGTAATAGACAACACGATTTAAATTTCCTTAAAAGATAGAAGCATTTTATGATTACCTACTTTATTTTGTTATTATTATATATTCAATTCTTTGATTCAATTGTTGCTAATGTATGATTATTTGAGTTTCCGTTTTCTTGCGAATGGAATCCTTTTTAAAGGGTACTTCGTAATATTCACTAGTAAAAAACGAGTGCGGCAGTGTTGGGAACGTGTACCAAAAATTGTGCTTGGCTAACTGGGTAAATATCGGATAGTTGCAACATGGCCTAAAAATGATATTTTTCACTGAAAACTCCACAAAATGAAATGTTTCAGCTATGTACAATGTAAACTCACCACTGTGTAGTGAAAAGTCTGCAGCTATTTTATCCCATATCACGTCTTTTTTGAAATGTTCATTATATTCCATATGATTTTGATTGTATAGAAATGGGTATCTCCGAACCCTCTCGATAAACTTTGACTTTTGCGACTCCCGCATGTCTTTTCGATTCTATTAAAGAAACAATAACAATAAGTATGCATTACACTCAAACTGCAATAATATGATATTAGGTCATTCAAACAATCTAAGAAACAAAAGGTATCATGATGCTAAGAAATATATTTAGATTCGGCGTTTACTTTTCAATTCTTATAACTTGCCATTAAGATAAAATACTTGAGTTGTATATCAGTATTGTAAAAATAGATGAGCCTCAATTTTAAAAATCTTAGATTCTGAGATGTTGCAGCCTATTTGACACGCAAATAAAAAATATACACTTGGCATAGTATAGTAGAAGTATAGTAGTCTATGCACTTGGTTCACACTTGGTTGTTGTTAAACGAGTGTCAAATCATAGACACACTTCGACATAGAATTGTCACAGAAGCTTTGAATTGCGCGTGTACGTTTAGTGAAGTATAATTCTCTATGGTTCTGTGTACAGTAGCGGATGCCAACCTTTCGAACCTCATGGCCCATTAAACTCACAACTTTGAAAATTACAAACATGAGACGTTAAAAAGCAAAAACCGCCATGTTCACTTTTCGATATTGTGTTTCACGTTTAAATTAATAGTTTTGCGATAGTTTATTTTTCCATCATATTGTATTTCCCATTAAGAAATATACATATTTAATAACAGTCAATCGCTAACCGAAATAGAATTGGCCATAACGGCTCTTGCATGTCATATCCGTAACTTGTGGGACGCTTACTGGCTACTGCAGATGGCTAAGAAAAACGTTCTACAGATTTAATTATATATTTTATGAAAATTACAAATAATTTCTTTATTGTGACTTAGAAATATGAAAAATGAAATAGTTAAAGTTGTTATGATTACGTGTAAGTGTCTTAAAATTGACGTGGGTATATTAATCGTATACAAAAATATATTACAAAATTAGTATAAAATTTCTAAAATCGCCACTATGGTAAATGAAGGGAAGTACATCATAAACATTGAATCTAATCTGAATTAGAAGTTTTCTTAATGGCCACATAAAAAAAAATTACTTCAATGCAAGTGTGTTAACGGGCCAAGACGAAAAATAGTCCATACTCTATTAAGAACACTAGTGGCAAAATTGACTCATTTTATTAAGTTCGAACGCACTCTTTATTTGATTATATATAAACAACCATCCGTGCTTGGAAAAAGTGTTGATAGTTCTGATGATTGCATTTAGAAACCACCAATTCACGTCTTATTCTTATTTCCATGATAAAAAAAAGAAAGAAAACAATGACAATACATACTAATAGTCATATTGGTAGTTAAAGCAACTGGATGCAAAAGAGATATGAGAAAGAACGTTTATAAATCGTTTACACAATTTTTCACAACAAATAAACGTTACAATAAAAATACCAGTGACACTAATGTTTAAAATTAAAATAATAAAATTAAAGTTTTTGCTCTTTCACTGCTCTTTCTTTTTCATAAAAAACTCAATAACCTTATATGCCACCCATTTATCTTTTTTCACGAATATCTGTGTATTTATCGGTTTCTAGACACTCGAAGTAGGGCATCCAATCCCGAACCCCTTTTCTGATCCCGGGATTTCGGGATTGACATTTTTTCAATCCCGGGATTGAAAAAAAGCCAGGTTTTCATATTTGAAAACGTTAAAAAAAATTTATTTGCACATAATATTTACCACGATAAATCATGTAAATGAAACCACGGAAAAAAATATTACAAATATTCAAAAAACCCAGTGAAAAAGCTTTTGTAGTTCATACAAAATAAGAGGATAGGTACTCTAAGTAGGTATGTTCCTAAAAACGCATAAAAGAACATAAAATCTAGTTATACGAGGATTTTATTTATTTACAATCAAAATATAAAATAATACAAAATAATAATAATTATGAACACGTGCAGTCACATAAAAAAATATTAACTTATTTTTAAAATATGTAGGTATCTCTCATTCGATTTTTTTTGGTGCTGAGATTTTGTAAGTCTTGTTGTTTGTTGGACTTGAATAAATTTAACACGATGTCAATAATATTTTATTAAATTTATTACATTCACACAGAAAAGAGTTTTGTAAATACAAAGAGACCTGGTATAATAACGAATAGAGGCTTAAGTTAATCAAATATATATATATATATAAATATAGGTATATCACGAAAAATCTTATTTATATATAAAATTATTTTAATATGTGAAAACAAATATTTGCATTTAGACATTTTAGAAGTTACTTAATTATATAGTAAAATAAACACTTACTTATCTTGTAATTATGTCGTATTAAAATATTGTTTAAAATTATAAATGCTTAGATATTACCTATATTTTATTCATTTTATAAATTGAATTCATCTGAACATGAAGAACTTCAGCAGATCCACCTTTTGTTTTTAATTCTCAATTTTTATACTCCCTTTATTGTCCATGTCTTTCTCGCAAAAAGTATTTCAAACAGAATATTCACAGTAAATTGCACTGTTGTCGTCGAATGTTTTTGTATTCCAAATTTTATTAAAGATTAAACAACAGTAAAATGACAGAAATCACCACGCGCAAGTGCAAGTGTCCGTATAAAAAATGATTCTAAAGGATAATATCGCAAAAAACAATAAATTGTCTGTTCCTGCCTATAGTTGATTCGAAATATGAGAGTAAGCGAGACCACAAAACAAATATTAATTATGCATAGCTTTGTATAGTAAAAAATGAAGTTTACCATACTTTAAATCTAGCAATTCACAGTATTCACTGAATTCTCTTTTGTTAAATAATCTTGCTCTAATTGTATTCACACATTTCACAAACATAACATGCTGCATATTTAATTTTTTTCCACACAGTGAGTCTTGATGTATAGTTCAGTGATATTTTAGTACAAGACGATTTAAAAAAAATTCAAGCAAAAATGTAGTGACATTGACTTTACCTATCATTGGAGGCGCTACGTCAGTACACATACTGATGAGTTTGCTATAATCTAATTTTAGATTTTCTAGGTATGATTATAATTTTTCAAATATATCTGATCCTCTTGTTTTACCATGCCTCCAGACTGGCAAGTTCTTCAAAGACCCTTAAATTATCATTAATTCCTGTTATAAAAATATTTAAATGTTTATATGCCCGTTTATACATCCAAAGCTAGAGAAAAGAAACTACAAGAATAGACAATGTCTTCCAGTTGCTGGGATACGTCCTGAGAGAGTTTCTCGATACGTCTCGTAACTGTCTGTCATGGTAAAGTAATTTCGACTGCTCTCCTTTCAATACCTTTATTACCAAGATGGTGTGCAAATATTTGCAGACAAGGCATAACAATTTATTCTCTGACGCCCACCTACACGTGGCTTCGCGACAATCTGAACTTCAATCGCACCACTTCCTATTAGTACTGCGTCTCAATCGTACAACCTTTTAATTGTACCCCGTCTCATTCTCTTTCATCCACACACACATTGTTCACATCCTACAATTGTAAACTGTCAAAAAATGGGACGAGCTGATAAGTGAGAAGGTTGAATGAATTGAACTGACAGCACTCAGGTGTTGAAAATATTACGATGGATTCAGTTAATGATCAATCCCGAGATCCCGGGATTGGTCATTAAGTGTAATTTCATTAAAATGTAGACTTAAAATTTAATTTTTGTTCATTATTGTGGATTGGAATCTGCTTGTAATTTAATATTTTTTTGGACGTTCGAATGGTTTTTTTTATTGGGAATCTTACAAAAAAAGATTTATTTATTGCATTATTTAGGTAGATTTTACCATATAGTATTTTTTTTAAAACTCATGTCCTCTTATTGGCATAAGAGGACATGAGTTTTAAAAAAAATACTGAGTTACAAAACAATAAGTGGTTATGAAAGATATCATTTTATAGAGATTTAAGTAAACATATATCGTTTTATGAATGACCTTAATTTAAAATTACAGGTAGAAAATTAGCTGCCGCCTGATTTGTACACTCATATTAAGTACTTTCGACAAAGAATGTTTCACGCATTTTAATACATGCCAAACATTCGGTCTCATTAATCATAATTATAAGCTTAGTGTCATTATGTGAATTACATATGTATGTCATTTATTGTAAATTTTTAGGATAAATCTAGTATTATTAATTACTGTTAAAATGTTCCTTTTCATTACGTTCTTGGGTTATTGTGATTCTTAATTAGTCGTTAAATAAAAACATTTGATTATTATTCTGTATAATTTATTTACGTTGTAAATCTTACAATGTAAACAAAATAAACCATGGCGAGCCAGATTGGTGGTGCTCGTGGGCGGTATTTTGGAAACCCCATGGCTATATTAAATCCCCGCGAAATCATCATGGCTTCAAATAATTGATCTGCACGTCATTGAATTATAAAATATTTTTTCGTATGCTTTTGTTGGGTTTTGCAAGTTTTGTAAGACAACTAATATTGTATGAAAGTAATATCTTCAAGAGCGACCTTCCATTATGCCTGAAGCGTAAAGTGTTCAACCAATGTGTGCTACCAGTGTTAACGTATGCCTGCGAAACATGAACTCTCAATACACGAGAGGTCCGAAAAATAAGAGTAGCGCAACGTGGCATGGAAAGGTGCATGTTGGGCATAACGCGTTAGGACCGCAAAAGAAACCAATGGATACGGAAGCAAACAAGAGTGAGAGATGTGATAGAGGTCACCAAATTGATGAAATAGTAGTGGGCCGGACATATCACATAGTGAACAGACAACTGCTGGACAAATGCGGTCATTCAGTGGTACCTGAGGAGCACAAAGTGGCTTCAGGGGGCTCCCGAAACCCGCTGGATTCACGAACTTGTCAGCTTCGGTGGAAATACGTGGCAGCGTAAAGCTAGGAACCGAGAAGAAGGGGAGGGAGTTGGGGGAGGCCTTCATCCAACAGTGGATCGACCCAGGCTGAAAATGATAAGTATTTTTTCTTCGATTCGACAAAATTTACCTAGAACGGTTTCTGCTTTTAAGCACTTCAAATATAAAATAATTATCATTAAAGTTATAATTTTTTTAATAAATAGTATTAACACTTGTTTAATGATAACAAATTATTTAGAAAGATATTTATTACTGCTTGTTTGAAATAAGTTTATGGATCCTTGGCTCCTTTGCGGACCACCGGTTGGTGACCGCTGGTGTAGACGATTGGGTAGCAAGGTAAATACGATTAGTATATTGTCTATGTACCAACGCCATCTCTGTGATTTCAATCGCTGGTGTAGAATAGCCAGAATAGCCTTGCGCTTAGGCATGGCTTAGGCTAACATTAACAAATCACTAACACATACGCGGCTTAAGCCCGTGTGCATGTAAATCAAATATAATGTTAACGATTTGTGCAGTGAAACTGAAAATTCATTGTTTGATACATTTTCAATCCCTGAATTTTTAAAATAATTTTCATTTGAAATTTGCTGCGCTGTAACATAAATATACCTTTAATTTTTTTATTCCTACTTTTACTAATAAACATTTTCACTGGCATGCCAAAGTGGATTTATATTATTTTTGTAGGTAGGTATATACCGGAAAGAGGGAATGTTCAATGTGCACGAAACGTTAAGTTTTGTGTTTGTATAATACCTATATATATGAATTTACCATTCTACCCAAACCATGCAATTATTTATATGCCGATGCATAGTTAGCATTCTCAACATTTTTATTTAATTTATGTTGTATGTTGAAACAGATACAACATTGATAAATCTAAAAGGGAGTTTTCAATTATTTGCAAAGTTGTAAGTATTCAAAATAATCATTAAATAATATCAACGAGCCGGTATTTTATTGTAATATTCCATATTACTGGTTATAAAAAGATGCGACTGTCGGTCTTGTAATGGGCGTTGCCTGAAGCTCGACCCGGCCCGAAGTTTACGTTCGACTCAAATCGGTAACAGTAGAATTATTATACGACGTCATAAAATCGGGCCTCGGGCTGACGTCAGTTTATCCGAGTAGTCCACGCATTGCTCTTGTAAATAACTTCGGTTTTTTTTTTAATGCTATTGAATATTTCATCTGAGATTTGGTGTCACAAATTACAGACATAAAGGTATGTACTATTCATATGAATATTGTGTTTTTTTAACAATTGGTGTTTTGACATATTAGCTTTCATATCAGCCGGTATGTTACAAGCGTGACACTACAAGAAGCACGCCGTTGCATTGTATAGAACGCACAATTTTATCAACAGTGGTGAAAAACAGTAAACTCGCGATCAAACTGTCATGTATTATTCACCATTGTATTTTCTAACATCTAGTGTTATAAAACGTTCCGGAACATGTGTTAACATTAAAATGAGTACACTTTTAACTATTCTTTAATAATAAATGGTTTTATCGATTTTATCTTCCAACGTTAAGTTATTTTCGAGAATATTTCGTGAACAAAATTTTTTGACATAACATTGAAAAAATTATCAAGTATTCAACCGATTTTTTTTAGTTCCCGTCTGCTCACTGTGTATAATATATAATTCGCATTTTCGTTTTAATATTTATGAAACATCAAAATTATCAGATTAATGCAATTGTTTTCTGTTAATCACAGTTACAAGCCTTGCCAATCTACGATGGCGATGAAAATGGATTTAGATGACATTGAAAACAAATTGAACAGTGGTGATTTTATTCTGGTGGAAAAATTAAATGCCAAAAGCAAAGTATGGAGAATATTTCGTGAGGTTCGGGTGACATCGACTAATGAATCCGTAGGAGCGGTTCTTTGTATAGTTTGTCACTCAATATTTACATACTCGGCATCAAAAACTGGGAGTTCACACTTGAATCGGCATTCTTGTAATATAACTGCGAACCCAGATGTAGACGGTGATGAGGTAATTTTATTATTAACTTAAGAGTATAATAATGTACTTTATATATAAGCCTGTTAATTGTGAAATATATATTAGAAGATCGTCTATCGAGTAACGATTAATTAAAATGCTGAACGTGAATAAGATGTGAGTAAAAATGATTATACCCATAAAATATTTTAACGATTACACTTGTTTCAGGAATCAAAAACTAAAATAGTTCCGGATACACCATCAAAGGCTAAGAAAAGAAAAAGTGTTATTTTGGATACTGAAAAAAATGAAAATTACGATTTCAGTAGCCCACTAAGAAAGAAAGATAAATCTGAATGCACCGAGTATGATGCTATAGGTATAATTGTTGCCGCCAAATTAACAAAAATGACAACTACACAACAAATCTATGCAGAATCTCTTATTAATAAAGTTTTAACCAGAGGTCTTTTGGACACTCTATCTTTATGTACTGATCTGACTTCAGATATACATATAGGAGAAGAAGATTCAACAGATCCGATAAGTTGATCTTTCATAACTTACTGCCCCTTCAGCTCTTAAATTATTATTGTTGTTACTATCAAATAATCGTGAGCCCCAATAATTAATCTATCATTTCATTACAATCAAAATGTCATCAATCGCTATACATTGTAGTATGTTAAACTGAGGATGTATTATGGATAAACTTACTAAACATATTTACTTACATTTAAGTAGTCCTCTTTTTGTAACATGCTATAACATTTTATTTACTTGTAATAAATTGAAATATAAATAATATTAGTTTTACTTATCCTGATAAGCCATATTCCAGTTACACAATAATGATGTAAAACATCAACCCAAAATTTAAACCGTGCAGATCAAGTGTTTTCACATATTTTTTTAAATTTTCAATGTACTTGTCGATGCTATTTTTACTAAACGCTGTACAATTTATTTATTGCTGTAGAATATTTTAAATTCTCAAACAATACTACCGAATAATCCGAATAAAGTAAATTGAAAGTCATTATCCCAAATTTGGACTTTTGGAATGTCAGTATTTAATTGATATTCATATAACCTATACAGCAGTGCTCCACTACCGGTGTGCCGCAGCGCAGTATGTCCAAAATGAGAAAAAAATAGTATTTTTATATTATAAAACAATTAAAGTCACTCGCTTGCTAAGATGTCGGTTTAAATTATTTTTATTAATTGAAACAAATATTATATTATTTTCATATTTAATGGAATAATCATGAAGAACTTCAGCAGATCCACCTTTTTTTTTAAATTCTCACTTTTTACACTCCATTTATTGTCCATCTCTTTCTCGCAAAAAGTATTTCCAAACAGAATATTCACAGTAAATTGCACTGTTGTCGTCGAATGTTTTTGTATTCCAAATTTTATTAAAGATTAAACAACAGTAAAATGACAGAAATCACCACGCGCAAGTGCAGGTGTCCGTATAAAAAATGATTCTAAAGGATAATATCGCAAAAAACAATAAATTGTCTGTTCCTGCCTATAGCTGATTCGAAATATGAGAGTAAGCGAGAGCACAAAACAAATATTAATTATGCATATGTTTGCATAGTAAAAAATGATGTACGTACATAAATCAAAATAAGTTACACCGGAAACGTTTTTGTTTGTATGGTCCATCGGGTAAGAATTGACAGATTCAATATGAATAAATTTTTCATATTTTTCAGCGAAACCTTGAATCCCGGGATTCGTATCAATTCAATCCCAGGATTACGGGATTGATAACTTGCTCAGGATCCCGGGATTGGAAGCTCTATACAGGACCTCTCGAAAACGTGTGGCCAGGAGTACGTGGTTATGGAACCCCCCTACCCAATTGTTTTTTTAACTATGAGGCAGAAAATAGCATACTAAAATAAATCTTCTGCCTCCCTCCTCCTCTGTATAGACCTGAACTTATTGGCGAATATATATATATTATTATATTAAAATACATATGTTATAATTAATTTTAAAATATTTAATTTGGATTATTGAGATTTTGTACACTTCCATGTATTTTGTCACTAACGACCCGGGCTTCGCCTTTCGGCATCTTCAGGCATTCGAGCACACGGATGGACTCGAACTGAGAGACAGTAAACAGTGTCTAACGTTTATATAGAAGATACAAATGCGACAAATATTATATTGTATCTTCTATATAAACGTTAGACACTGTTTACTGTCTCTCAGTTCGAGTTCATCCGTGTGCTCGAATGCCTGAAGATGCCGAAAGGCGAAACCCGGGTCGTTAGTGACAAAATACATGGAAGTGTACAAAATCTCAATAATCCAAATTTGATATTGAAATTCCATCAAGCACCCTCAGTCGATGTCTTAAATTATATTTAAAATATTAGTTTAATTATTGGCTTGGCATCACGCCATCTCCAAGACCACAGTGCCACGACGATGGCTTAGTGTCCAAATACCTATCGTATTCCTATAAAATATTGTTTTACAAAGGTATTTCAATTTATTATTAGAGTTCAATTCTTTCCAATACCTTTTTTTTACGAATTTCATCCAAAAATCAAAACAAAACGAGTGGCAATCACTTTTATCGGGAGAAGAGTTATTGTCAAAAAAGGTTAAGCACAACATCTTGGCTCTAAAGATCTGTTTACACAGGTCGAGCCAACCGGACAGTTAATCAAGTTTATTTTACTGTCTTCTGATAATTCATCCGGTGTTAAAAAAAGCATAGATCCTGCCAGATGAGTATCTTGCTAATTATTTTATTGGTAAGCGGTTATATTTGGTCATTTAGGCGTTATTTTGATTCTAGCCAATGTTGAAATTTGGAAGTTGAATGTTGAAAATATTAGCTTCATGTGACATCCATAAAATATAGTCCATCAATCAATAATAATGTTGAAATAATGAATTCGCAAAGCTATATTAGCAAATACAAATAGTAACATAACAAATTGCTTGCACCATATTTTCAACGACGATGTAAAAAACTTTTTACATGCGGAAGGATTGGTAATTTATACAGAAATAATATTATCATTTTTGTTCGGCTTAAATGCTTTAGTTAGCGAAATCAAAATGTGTGAATGTAAAAGTCAGCGTTTCTGCCACTTTTCTCACCCACGGCACACCTACGAAATCATGTCGATCAGTTTTTGATTGGACATTGGTCAAAAATTTTGCTTGCCTCCATGAAGAACGTACGTGATGGCACTTTAACATATTCATGTATGTTTGGTGGACACCCAGTGAACGTTGAGCGTAAAATTACCAATTTTTCATGATAAGCTATGTCGGTATCGTTTAGAGTAGCATCATTCAAATGAATATATTCATCGAGACACTGATTCAGTCTTGATAAATAATAATAGCTCCATTTCAATTTTGACATACCTACATGTTAACAACTGTCAACCAAATACGACGTTACGATGACAATCATGGAATATATTTGGTATGGAGCGGTTTGCTAGGCGGTCTTTCTCAGCTTTTGTGATTTTTTTTATTCCGCATTGTCACAAATAAAGTGTTTTAAGTTTAAGGTTAAAAGTTGAGAGTTGAAAGTAGTACAGTCGACCAAAGCATTACTACTGTACACCGTTCGGGAGGAGTTATTGTGACCGACAAATATACCTACTTACAAACATCGGTCTTAACCTTTCATATCGCCTATATGCTTACCTGTTTCACTGAAATTATTGAATCAGATCATTTTTTCAATATCACCTATCCAGTTGGACTAGTATCGTGATTATGGTTAATAAAATCTAACGTCGTTTAGTTGGAAATGTTGACATACGCTGATGGTACTCTGTTCCTAACAGTAAAGTGAAATTTGGGCGAATTCACAAATGATAAGATACGCATTGATGACCCATGTATATATATATATACTGATTATTATTTTCAAAATCGGATACGTTCATCTCATCCGTGTATCAAATAACTATCTGAAAATTAAAATTTAATAGATGACTGACAACCAGTTGTCGTTAAAAAAACTTATGTTGGAATTTGAATTATAGAGATTTTGTACACTTCCAGTGTACAAAATTTTGCTCCCTATCCCTACCTGTTTCTATTGTTACCAGCCGCTACTGACGATATATATATATATATATATATATATATCGTCAGTAGCGGCTGGTAACAATAGAAACAGGTAGGGACAGGGAGCAAAATTTTTTTTGAAAAATTTCATACAACATAGGTAATAATTATATTTCATACGTAATATGTTTTGATCATGTCATTATATTATAGTGATGTGATCAAAACATAATAATCCCCAGAGCTCGTACTAAGTCGCATTATACAATATTACGTCAAATTACAGGACTGGAAGTGAATATAATATTGTCGTTGTTCTGAAAGAAAACACTAAATCGAAAAAATTACATATTGAGTTAGTTATACCAAAATGTTCCTTATTTCAAACTCTACCGTATGGAAAAACCAACATATATTTATAAAAAGTATACTTTTATTTAAAAACAGTTTTGTACAAACATGCAAAATGAAAAAAGTATAGGATTTCAAGCATTTGACAAAGTTGAAAGGCCAATTACTCAAAACTAGTATTTTTCAATTAGTGTCTTCTTCCAGAACAACGACGGTATGTGGGAGAGGGTTGAGGTCAATCAAAATATGCAGCGCCCCTCCACTTTTTATTTAAACCTATATCACTGTATCTTCGAACAAAAATCAATTTTTGAAAGAGTCTGTATTGGAATTCGAGCTTATGGGTACTTGCCGCTATCAAAGAGAACGATGCTGACAACTCGGCTACTACAGGCCCGGCAACATTTAGCACTAAAATAAATACATAGGTATTAGTGGGAATTCAGGGCATATATCTCTTTATTACAAAATTATACGTTGGTTTTTAGAAAGATACTATAATATAAACATCAAAATTCCATGAAATATTGTGAAATAAGTGTGATAGTGCCAGGTGTCAGTATGCTTTGTATGTGCCATCCCGATTCAACACTAATAAATAAAAAAAATGGAACGTTTATTGTACGCTTATAAAAATACATATTATTCATAACGCTTGAAAGCAAGGTGAAAGGCAACTCTTATTAGCAACAGACTTGATTGCTGAGATATCTCTTTTTTAGTAAAGCATGATCTTATGTGTTAAAACGAGACAGCTATATTGCGAAGTGTCGGCTATTTTATGGTTACACGATACGTTGAATTATAGCATCGTAGCCTATGCCTCTTGAACGTATACCAAGCGTAGAAATGTATATTGCCTCGGATGTAGACGGATTTTTGAATTGAATTCAAGAATTCGTATTGTTCAGTTTCATGTAAATTCTGGCAACACGTCGGCCATCTTGTGTTTTCAAATGTCATTTGTTTTGATATTTTCGTTATCTCGGTCTACTGGATCTTTTCGGCGTTGTGAATGTTTTTTTAATTTGAGGACTTGGATAATGCTAATAACTTTTATTTAATTGGCATCACTGCCTACATAAAACGTGTATATTTGACAGGTGTGAATGTGAGTTAATATCCATTAGATGCAGATCGGTATCCAGGAAGTCGTTGTACTCAGGAATATTCCTGAAATATACATGTGTTGTGGAAATAGCAGTTCATTAAGTTATAATAATATCAATAGATTTGTTAAAAAAATGTGCACAATAAGTTATCATGGATAATCTGAACGTTTAAAAACAGAAATGTTTATTTTTGGGACATTGTTGTGGAGATACTAAATATGCCGGGAAGTGTATATGACAATAACAAATGATTGTAACTGTTGAGACTATTATTTTTCAATTTGATGCATAACAAGAATGTTTGTGAGTATTTTCTGCTTATTATTTAATACTCGTATATAGTACATAATTTATTCATTAACGTAAGTAACTAATGTTTCCCTAAATACCAAAGAATCTCACCTCATGCAACATTAATTGTAATTATATATGTACTATGTTCCGTCCGCAATATCCTCGCTATTCTTCAAGTACAGTTGTACCAGGCATGTGATAATGACAATCGTGGGTTTGGTTATATTGACATTGACATTAGTCCGCAGTTCTCTACATCTGACACCACTCAGTGTAGAAACAGTAATTTCATTACGGCTTCCTTTGATGGTAATGTTTGAATCTTGCCAAAAGCCACAAATGAGGTTAATGTGGCATGAGAGCCATAAATTGGGATTTATTCAATGAATTCCTCATTATGTATTTACCAAATTTGTTGAACAGCATCAATAACAATAATAAACCCACTCTGTTGTCATTTTGAAGACAGTTTTCTGGCGATCTATGCCAAGCTTCGATGATCCTGATCTTGGTGTTTGAAACACCCGCCACTCATCTCAAATATAATTCTCACACTACTGCTCCATTTCCATAGTCAAATGACTGACATTTCTTGCAGCCGCTGAAGTCTTCCGGGCATTGCAGTGGAGCGGAAAGAGCTCTGCGTAGCTATTGGGAGGTCCGCGCTCTACTCAAAACCAATATCATATTTAGTGGAGTTACTTTTCAATACAATTAAATATTTATGGATTTTGTTTATTTTCAAGTATTCCATATAGGAATTCCAATCTTGGTTAGGTTTTCTGCAATGAGACATCTGAATTTCAAAAAAATATTCTGGGATTATTCAATCAAGTGCCGTCTTTTATTTTTCTGATTTCAAATAAAGCTACATACTGCTTTGAGAATTATGGAAGAAATATGAACCGTTCTGGGCTTTGGTTGACTTGACTATTAATTAAAATAAATATGGTTATTCAGTTATTAAATGAGATAATCTACGATTTCAAATTATTCTAACAATTTTCTTTAAAGTATGCATTCTTACAGAGGTAGAAATGAACTACTAAAAAATTAGAATGTGCTTCTTCTATCCATCAGTCTTCATACTTTGTGCAATTTCTCTATATTTTTATCCATGTCCACAATTTCCAGAAACTGTACCTGTTATTCCTACTGTAAATATTTAGATAATTTTCTTCGTATTGTTCATAAATTTCAAGCAACCTTAAAAAGCTTTACAACGTCCAAAATTGGAATAAAACAAATCCCTCCGAGGCTCCCAAATCTCACAAGAAAATTTCGTATCGTACATCTTCGTTACTCCACACGTTAATATATCTTCTTGGAAATTTTCGTTGTTAAATATTTTGATCAAACCACGCATCCATAGGTCTGTGGTAGTATTATTGCCAGACACACAAAGCGAAATACAATACCTGAGAATCAGTTTTCAGAGGATATTAAATCACGCCATCATCAGAATTATAACTGAAAAGCTTTGTCCATGGCGTGATGCTGAAATAGCTATCAACATTTTTAGATAATTTATGCAGAATAAATCTTTGTCTTATGTCTTTAATGTCTGAAAATCTAAATCTGTGAAAATCTAATTAATATCTTTCAATTATTTAAGTACAAAATCTTAAGTAGAAAATGCACATAGATTTATGTCATTGCAATTAACTAATTTTTTTATCAGTTATTTAGATACAAAGGATTTTTGTTGTTTTTTTGATAAAAAAATTCCTCTGCTTTCAGAATCAACATGGCAAACATTGAAGCTACAGAAAATATCAACAACTCGATTGTTGATGAACCATCCGAAGGTATATCCTCGATTATGATACTATTTATTTGTTTTGTTCTATCTGCAAGTAATTTCAATTATACATGATAGGATTTCAACACATTTCTTTCATTTAAAATATATCTGAAAAATTTACAATATTGCTGTTTTATAATCATATTAAAAATCGATGCTTAACTATGAATTCAATATACTTGATTTGAGTAATGTCATTTACGATCACTTCAATCCCCAATATATTATCAGATTTATTAACGTCCAGACACTAACAGTGCCCTATCAGTAAGGCATAATGATTTTTGTATTTACTCTGTACATGTTTATTTGGTTGATACTTAACAGCCAATATCGTAATACAGGAAAGAGGTCAGTGGTCACCTAACTTTTCATCACATGAACTAAACGAGTAACAACATTTTTTCGCGAAATATACATACAATTTATTTAACATTAACGCTTGTAATTAATCAATAATCATTACGTTCTACGTAAAAGTGTTGAGCCTTACAGACTGGGCACTGTTCAGTTGATAATGCTTGCGATAAGTGAAACCGGTCCTGATCTTTATAAAAAATGTGGAATAAGTATTAAAAAAACTACGTATTTTATTTTTTTAAATATGATGCCTTAGCAGTTAAAAGTGTCTTCTTGTATACTTTCACCATTGCTCAAATCATTTCGAAGATTGTGCAGATCATAGCTTTCTATTTATCAATTATTTTAATAAAGTAATGTCAATCTTAGATGATCAAACAATATTGTTTATTTTCTTATAGAAGAGGATATAGATGAACCTTCAGACCAGGGTGAATCCGACGGACCGGACGAGTCGGGGGTTTCTGAAATTTTCCAACGATTGAGTTCAGCTGGAGCTGCCATCAAACGAGTCCCCAGTTCCATTGTCACCCATCAGAAGCTGCAGTGTGTGACGTGTCAAAAGGCTTTTCCAAATCGCGGGGAGTTGCACAGACACCTTATTGCCAGACACGTCCAGATGCCAGATCTCATCCTTGAGAAGATTCCGTCAGACGATGACGCATCGGATGAGGAAAACGAACAGGACTGGAGCGACGAAGAGCAAGATGTGAAGGTGCCCATTAAACCTGCGAGTGGAATGGGCGCCATTGATAAATATCTAACTGGAATCCCGGGAATAGTTATAAAAAAGGCTAATGAAACAGTCGGGCCGTCTCTTTCCATCAAACCTAGGGCTCCCGCCCACGAAGACACTAAGATTACAAAGATTGCTTTGAAACAAGTTCCAGCGTCTGTTCAAAATTCTGTATCCAATCTCGATAGAAATGATACCGATAGTCCGCCGCAGAAAATCATCACACCCGGTGCTCTGAGAATGACAATCAAACACTCTGGAGACAGAGACAATTTTCAAATCATCGGCGCAGGTAAGAGTGTCGTCAAGACAGAGGCCACAGTACCTGGGGAGACTGACAGCAAAACTGGAATCGTCGAGAACTACTTGGCCGCACAGATCAAAGTGGAACCGGCGGCTGTCACTGCTGCTCAAGTGCCGAGTGCACCGATCAAAAGTGAGCCAGATGACGGTCTGGCCGATCATATCAAAGTCAAGTCGTTTGCCAATCGTCAGTCTGAGGTAGATGTCAGGATACCTAAACCTATAATCGTACCCAAAAAGGAACCAGATGACAAAAGTGGTGCGTGTGTTGTGATAGAACTGAATGGTGACTCGGATAAAGATGACGACGATGATGCTGTTATTTTTGTCCCCTCTTCACCTCCTCCTGATAAAAAGCCGGTTTTAGGATTCCCTTCCATTCCTAGAAAACCTCATATAACTGAGATTGATTCGACACCTCCTCCTGTTATTTCTGGTTCTCCTATAGTACCCCCTCCTCTAACCATGCTCTCAGGAATGGTATCTTCGTCACCGGCAAGACTATCAGTTACTACTCCGACGACATCGTGTCCTCCGAGTCAGGTGTCTACAGCCAAGCAACATAATTTTAGTTGGAACCCGCCGGTGTCAGGAGTTCGTGACCCATTTGAGGCGACGCCGGCCGACAGAAGCTCCGATGCCCTCTTAGAAAGCCTGCTCGCCCCTTCTGGGCAGCGTAAAGACACAGATCTCGGCCCTAGCGAATATATCTCCCTCGACCGACTCGGGCCTCAGCACACCTGTGAAGTTTGTAAGACTCGATTCACCGACTTGAATCTCCTGGATCGCCACCAAAAAGCTACCGGCCACAGCAGTCAACTGGTCATGACTAACATGTCCGGTGGAGCGATTCTGCCTTCCTATAAGAACTCTGATACGTCCAATTTCCTCAGTTCCCTCTTTCCTGCGAAGCTGGCAGAGACAGTTGGAAAGCTGGCTGGAGCGCAGCCGTTTACTCAGCAGCAAAACATTATGGTTAACATTCAATCGTTTCCGGGCGGCATGGGACAGCCCGGTCAACCAGGCCAACCTAA
Source organism: Himalopsyche phryganea (assembly GCA_022494535.1). NCBI lineage: Eukaryota > Metazoa > Arthropoda > Insecta > Trichoptera > Rhyacophilidae > Himalopsyche > Himalopsyche phryganea. The sequence goes on from JAGVSL010000024.1 coordinate 203,363, forward strand.
CATGACAGCGGGCTACGGTTTCCCTGGGGCACAAACAATGCAGAGCCCATATCCCCCGCACGGTTACGGGCAGCAGCCCCCTGGCCAATACCCTCCTCAGTATCCTCAGCAGCAACAGCCGTACGGCTCTGATGTTTACGGACAGTACCAGCAGCAAGCCCAGCCTGGCATGTATAATAGGCATCCAACTCCCCAACCGGGATACGGGCCACCCGGCAGTTATCCAAATGTAGGCCAGTACGGGTACCCGATGCAATCGCTCACTAAAGGTGGAACCTATGCGCCGGCACCTAATCAAATGCAGCTCAACACGAATCACAATGCTGATGCGCCCAACTTGCCTGATCCTAACCTTCCTGCCCCGCAGACTAGTCCAAGTTCTGGCATTCGAATACAAAATCTTCAGCAATCGATCCCAGGACAGAAGCCGAGTCCTGGAGCGCGGGCGCCCGGACCCGCATCCACCAGCGGTGCAGTGCGCGGAGGTCCCAGAATGTTAATAAGAGGTAGAGGCGCCGGTCCAAGGGCTGCAGCTGGCGTGAGACCACCGCCCAGGCCGGGATCCCAGTTTCAGGGACAGGCTATAAGGGGTCCTCGACCCGGCATGATCAGAACCCCTGTCAAACGGCCCGCTCCAGTCGGAAACGGAGCATCGCAATCGTCTCCCAAAAGACGACCGGATATGCTTTTACCCGACCGACATGACAACGAGGACTGTCAGGTGGTTTCCATGCAACGACAACGCGAAAATCTACCGCTGATTCAGAGTATTCAGGGTTCCAAGGAGAAGGCCGTGCAGCTGAGCGATCAGATAACTGTAACGAAGACGCGTGTCAGACCTCCTACTCCCCCCCCTGTGGCCAAAGACGCGGGGGCTGTGGCCAACATGCTAGCCATGCGAGGGATCAAAATAACTCAGAAGCCTAAATCTCCATCTCCGCCGCCTGTCATCATACCCAACCTAGGGAGCGGCATCAGCATAACTAAAAGCTCCAGCGCTGCCGTATCCAATTTTTCCATCGCCGGCGATCATGATGTGTCATGTTCGTTGTGCCCCAAAACCTTTTCCAACTCTTCAGCATTGAGTGTACACATGAGCCAGATGCATTCGTCGACTGCGAAGAACATCCGCTGCGACAACTGTCCGGCGTCATATTCCACAGCGGCTCATCTGCAGGAGCACAAGAGGGTCTTTCACAATCAGGGGACGACGGCAGAAATGGGTATACCGGTGGTGGACCTTTCCCAGCAGTCTAACATCAGAAAACTTAGCAGTCTGGGAATCGTCAACTTCATACCTCTGGCAAATAGGGAACAGGGCGGCGGATGTTTCGGCATCCCAGTCGTATCGGCCACTAACTCTATAAACGGTTCCCTCAACGGCTGCTTGCAGGCGCTAGGTGCGGCCGGCGTTCTGAGTCTGGGTCCCCTTAAGCCCCTGCCTAAGTGTTAATGGTAGTGTATTAAAGAAAAACTTTGGTATGGATACGTACAATGTGCGTCGGTTGTGCATTTCGGTTTGCTGAGTATTCAAATTCGAAAATATCTCTCCGTAGAGTTATGATCGAACATCCTCTGAGAACTGATGTATTTGTTGATGATATTATCAGGGACTTATTATTTAAAATACGTTTTCTCAGTGGAAATCGATCGTTATTCAGTTATATTTACAAACCAGAAAGACTATTTTAAATTATGACGTTCCTAAGTTTAATGTGTAGGATAATATGTAAAAGATTATTTACTTTATTTGTGACTATTACTTACAGCCCCTTCAATTTTATTTAAATTCACAGCAAAAGAATTCCACTCTAATTCTGCGATTTCCATTTCCTGGAATCTATTCTTTAATGCTTTGTTACAGGTGAACAATAGAATTTGGAAGGAATCTCAATTTTTTAAAACTATTATGTGTTTTTGATTACACATAAATGATGACAGCTTATATGAAATTGAATATATACTGATTTGGTCTATGATGTATTATAATTACTAGTTATTACAAGAATATTCTTCATTTGTACCCATTTTGTGAATGGACACATTTGAAATTTATTAGAAAAATATTTGATCGAGTTGTAACAACTACACGCAAGAATACAGAATAGTTTTTCATAATACAATGAGCCCAAACTGGTTTTATTTCGTACTCATAACCTTTAGGGACAAATTCCAGATCGGCCATAATTATTGAGTTATTTGTTTGAATGTAAAGTCAGCCATCTTTTTTCCATCTTTAAAACTTGATGTAACAGAACATGAACATACATATAAACTAAAATTTTAAAGAGATGTACAAATTATATACATATTGTATAGAAGCAAACATGGCACTAATTTTCAAAGTCATTTTGTGATAATCAAATAAAACCGTTACTGCGGTAATTCTTATACTCTATACAGACATAATAAGCTTAGAATGAATTGTTATAGAATATAATTATTAATATAATACAAGTGACTCAATTTGATGATTTTGTATTGGACAGTGGTGAGTTTGCATGTAAACGCAATTAATAAATTCATTTTTCACTCTTTTCCAGTGATATATTGCATTTGATTTGTCAAGTTGTATGCATGCACAAGAATATTGAGAATATTTGTGTATTCAGATGTGATTTTCAACTTTTTGTGGACAGTGGTGGTTTTGGTATACTACTCATGTATATATTTCTTTTGAATTTTGTTTTATATGTATACAATACATATTATGCATCTTCATGTTCTGTTATATCATATTCTAAACAGATTTTTTAAATATTGCAATATGTCCTTCTATACGTAATATTTCCTTCTATAATAACTTACTAACTCTAAATTTTCAACTTTTCAGAAAATCAACAAAAAAATTGTTATAAAATCCATTTAATCAATGTTTTTAAAACAGCAGTCGCCAACCGGTGGTCTGCGTAGTTGTTGCAGTAACTTCATTGGAATTCGGAATTTATAAACTAATTTCAAACATGAATCATCAAATATCACACTAATTCACTTGTTATAACTAAACAAGGGTAATTACCATTTCATAATTAAAAACTAAGCTTTTATCATTATTTAAAATATGTTTGTAAAATTAAATCATTCTTGTGGTCCACAGGATTCAAAATTGTGAGTTTAGTGGTCCATGAGGTCCGAACGGTTGGCTACCACCAATTTTAATTAAAAAAAAAAAAAAACATATTTGTAAAAAAATAGCTGACAGCCAATGCGCCAAATATTTCGAAAATTTGAAAATCATACGAGATAAACTCGATGAGAGTTTTTATAAGTCACTCATGTCCAAGATCACAAATTGAAATTGAAAAAATCTTAATTTGATATTGACCTTGCTGGGAATTGAATCAGTACCCACCTGATCACTAGTGCAAAGCTTTACCACTAGACCACAGAGGCCGACGAAATTTTATAACCTTAAACTATAAATCCTGTGAGAAAATAACTATCTCATGGCATTAATTTAGGAAATATAATGACAATATAAATGTGTTCTTTAACATTTCATTCTTGATTTGGTGTAATTTTTCTTGTTACAGTTTTTTATATATTGTAAGTTTCTACACCAGTGGTCGGCAAACTACTTACCTGCAGGTAATTAAATTACCCACTACAACATTTTGAGTTACCCGCCAAGAAAATATGGTAATATTTTGTTTATCAAATTATTTATTTATAAAATTATTGAAAATACCAAAAATTAAGAAAAGTTAAAATGAATAAATAATAATATTTTTTTAAAACTTATTAATCTTAAGTAAGTAACTGAAGTTCTGAGGATTTAAAGACATATGGTCCAATGATACTCTGTATTATAAAACCGGATGAGATGGATTTAAACGAGCTAGAGCTTAAGTATTTTGAATATCTTGGAATAAATAATTTCGAAATATAATACATTGAATTCCGATGTTCAGTTCTATTGACAAATAAATTTAAAGATCCTCACCAGCCTCTTGAGCACAGAACACGATCACAAGAATGCAATATCATCATGCTGGGCGTCATTACCATGAAATTTTTCATGCTTAAAACAAATTACATTTGCTCTATTATCAGCATTTGGTTCAATTGTGAGCAAACATTTTCTCAAATGAAATGTGGCCAGAATACTTTGCGAAATAAACTAAAAGAAAATCTTGATTCCTATGTTCGACTGAAGTCAACTAGGCACATAAATATGTCAAATATTGAAAAACTTTCAAAAAAAATTCAAAACTAAGGAAGCCACTAATAAAAATATTATATTTATGTGTTATAAAATAAATTTGTATTTATACATACATATGCAAATATACGTATTACATATATATTTTATTTTTATAAGAAAAATAAAATATAGGTACATATGTAATGCACAGTTGTTTTTCTTTTAAATAGTAAAAATTTGTTTCAAATTTTTACCCTCTAACCGAATAAATTTTCGAAATTTAAATATTTTACCCAGTCTCTCAAAAGGTTGCCGACCACCGATCTACACTTAGGTGTGTTTTTTCATGTAGTTATTTTTTTGTTTGCATGAGTAATACAAGAACTGCTGGTATAGGGTCATTCAGTTAAAGTGTACTGTCTATCTGAAGGTAGATTTGTATACCACATTATATATTTTGCAATATAATATAATCATTATATTATTATAATTATTTATATTGTATTATAATATAATCATATCTACTTACGGAAGCTAATTAAATGTGTATATTAGGCGTTTTTAGAGGAAAATATCCAAAAAAAAAATTACTCTGCTATTTTAGAAACATGAGCTCAAAAAGTATATAAAACACTATTTTGACTTAGTGTGTTATTTGTTATTATATCTAATGAGTTAAACTAATATAACATTTGACAGAATCATGCATAAATGAACACATTGAGTTCATTGCTAAATTATTTTATTGCCGCACAACTCCCTCACAATTCACAATTCACTTCCACATGTTTATAATGATCAGGACCGGTTTCGCTCATCACGAGCATTATCAACTGATAAAAATACAAACATAACAGGCTTATTTATATAAAATTGATTGTAAAAATGAAGGTATATAAAACTGATGGTTCATGAACTGAGACAAGAAAATACTGATTAACAAACAAATTATACATAAATCAAATGAAAGAGTCTACAATTAAAATGTTATGGACCTCTTGCAAATCATTAAATACTAATTTGAAATCACAAATATAGATACATTAAAAGTCCATTTAGCTGAACAAAATTTTTAATGACGTTTTAGTAACCTTACTAAAACGTCATTAAAAATTTTGATTTCAAATTAGTATTTAATGATGGTAAAACCCGATAGATTTTTGGGCTCCAGTATAATGGGCAGAAGAAACCTGCTAATTTTTTTTTTAAATTCCCTGCATTTTACTACATTTAACAGTACGGTAATGTTATTTCAATTTATTGGGTAAAATGATCCATTTGAAAAGTATTGAAGACACAATATGTCGGCTTCTGTAGCCAAGTGGTAAGAGCATCTATCCTAACAATCAGCTTGTGACTTCAAAATATTTGGCATATTGACAAAAGCTGTAATGCCAAATATTAATTTCACACATACATACATTTCAGGGCCTTGGTCTCGTAATTTTTAAGCCCCACCCATTTAAGATTTATGAGGAAGAAAACATCAAACAAAGAAATATCTGAAGATATTTGACAAAAAAAAAATTGAGAGGTTTCCCCAAAGCAAATCCATTGCAGCTGTAGTCTGTATGTTCCTGCATAATATATATCATAGCAACCACTTCAAAATGTAAGTATAGGGGGCTTTGGTATAATACATAACAATTATTTAAGAAGTGATAAATTATGATATCCATTTTCGACTGCAATATGATGGAAAAACAGGACATTCGAACAACTATTGATAAATTTGGTGGATGCTGAAGTAATGTAAAATTATTATGATGGATATGAAAGGTATGTTACAAAATTGTCAGTTAACCCAATTTTTGCAGTAAACTTGATTTCATTGAACTACATGTGCTTTTATTTTATACCTATTAAAAATTTCATAAAAAAGAAAGTCTTATTGAATTATAAAGCGTTTTTGAATGACTACGCGAGTTACAATCTAATGGCACCTTCGACGTTTGTTTTTCTTTTCACAAACCATTTTATATATTTGTTCTGAAATGCAGCCATTTATTTAAAAACAAAATTCATAACATTTAGAAGTTCAGATTTGGATAAATTTGAAAAATGATTGTTATATTATTTGGTTCTGGTCCATGCGGAAGTGAAGTAGCTGAAATAAAAATGGTACGATCATAACAACCTCTACGTCGTATAGGGAGCTTTGGTACAATATATAAGAGCGCGCTTTTCAAATCTCATATTGTAGCTGTCAAACGTTAATCATAATTCAAATTTGAATTAATTGAGATTTTCTACACTTCCATGTATTTTGTCACTGACGACCCGGGTTTCGCCTTTCGGCATCTTCAGGCATTCGAGCGCACGAATGGACTCGAACTGACGTCGATTTCTTAAATTATAAGTTAATCATAATATTATTGTAAATTGTCCCGCTGATCCGCTTTTAATGAATTAAACAGAATTTAATGTTGTGAATGCAATTTTAATATTTGCTTTGTAACACAAAGAGATGGAATAGGGTTATGACTGTAAAAATTCATTCAACCTCATGTAATTTAGTGCTGCAAGTACATTTGCCTTATAATGCAAGTGAATAGAATGCGGCTATGTTTTGCGTTGAATGATGTCAGTCACCCAGCTTTGTTCTCCACATGAACTCAGCTAAGTGCGTGTCGAAAACATTTTTGTCGGTGCCCCATCTTTTCTTGTTCCCCACATCCTTACTGGTGTTTAGGTGTTAGCATGTGTCAAGGGATCCACAAAATTGTACCGATGATTTACAGTTTGATGGCTAAAACCAATACATTACCTCAAAGCCTGCATATGCCCGCCAACAATCAGGCATAATCATAGATCCAGATCACACCATTATAATATTATTAGGGGATTAATGTAGCACGTGATCTATCTGGCAATTGTGAACTTTATTATACAATTCACCAAGTTAGTGGCTTATGACCTAACTCAAAATGAGTTTGACCAAAAAAATAATGAATCATTTAATATAATTGTAAAACACCTACTAAAAACTTAAAAGTTCACTTGTATTGTAGCATAATTATTTAGAAGGAATAATTTTCTCAGTCAACCGGCTATATTTATAAAGTATTTATCCTATTTTTAATATATTGTACTCAAATCGACGCTTTTTCTTCAATATTGATTGGTTCCATAAATATATGTACATTACAAAGTAAACACCGAGTTAATAAATAATATGCTGCACCAACAACATATTGTTGTACAATATATAATTATTATGGCAGTTAAATTATGTTGAAAATTGAGATTCCTCAAATTCCGAGATCCCAATGTAAACCCTTACCATTATCGGTATAAAATCTGAAAGTTCCTCAATTTTCCAACACTGCCCTATTTCAACACATCAACACTTCAAAAATATTTTTTTTGTCTAATTATGTGAATATTATTAGGCTGAATAAGTTTATTTAACAAATTTTTTTGCGTAAAATAACATTCACTTGTCTGTAATAAATAATAATATATGGCTAAAAATTGTTTAAACATTCTCTCTCTTGTATATACAAGATATTTGTTATGAAATAATGTTTAGATGCGTTGTGCACATGTGTATTACATGTGAGTATTTTTAACATGTCAAATTCTTATGAATTTAATAAAACTATTCATTTTATTTATTATTACTATTTATGCTATAAAGGGCCAGTAAATTGTTATTCATAATAGCCTATATGCCTACTTTCTAATGACCATAGACTACAAATTAGTGTCATGTACGCGCAGCAGCTGTGTAAATAATAATACCTACTTTTCATTTTTATGACAATAATTCGAGCTTTGCTTGATCGTTTCATTACATAAATGTCAATTATCTCAAATTTACATCGACACCGCTCAGCGCAAGCATTCATTCCAGATATTTATTATATCTCCAAATGACCACTGCAACTAATTGTTTATTCTGAAGACTACATAACGAATCATGGCTGATGATGACCAGCTCAAATACGATGCTGACGAGCACGATAAAGACGGAATGAAGAAGTGGGACCGCTTCTCCGAGTGGATACATTGCGTGTGTGTCGTTACTTTCGATTTAGAGCTCGGACAGGCTTTGGAAAATGTGTATCCGTCTCACGTTAAACTGTCGGATCATGAGAAGACAAACATTTGTTATCTAGCATTTCCGGACTCCAATTCGGGCTGCATGGGTGATACAAGATTCCACGTGAGACTTAGATCGAGAGTTTCGCTCTCCAAAGCGCACTTAAATTATAATAACGAAAGTGTTTTCACATTGCAAGCCGACAGCACACATTTCTGGGGCTTCGTGTACTTCAGACAAGTCAGAGACCCCTCCTTGCCCCGAGGATATTTTCAAAAGAGTGTAGTTATATTGACGAGGCTTCCTTTTATCAATTTGATGTACAAAGTTTGTGGCCGGATAGCTCCCAAATTCTTTGACGACGGCGAGACCTACATCGAAGCCGCTTGTCACGATATCGATCGATGGCCACCTTTGAGAGCTGGTGTCGGAGCATCATTGCCGCTACTCGGGTCGGTATTGCACTGTTTTCTACCAGCGCAAGGTGCTCCCGATGGATTGTTTCAAGGAGTCACTCATCCGAAAGGAACGTTTCCTACATCTCCCCGTGACGTGTACTCTTATCATTCGATATCTAGCGTAATATCTCATCTACATCTTCTGTGGGAGCTTGTGTTGACCGCGGAGCCCATAGTCGTAATGGGCGCTTCTCCGACTGCATGCTCCGCCACTGTCCAAGCTCTTGTGGACTTGATTCAGCCATTGCAATACTTCGCAGACTATCGCCCATATTTTACAATCCATGATAGTGAATTCAAAGAGTTCACCAAGAAGCAGTACAACCCTCCATATGTTATACTCGGGGTTACAAATCCTTTCTTCGCTAAAACCCTGCATCATTGGCCTCACACAGTGAGACTCGGCGAAGGAGGCGCTAACAAAAGCAAGCTGCGTAAAGTCGGCAACGTGAAAACATCTGAGCCGCCACCCGGAGTCTACACACAGTACAAGCCCTATCTCACAAAAGATAAGACAATTTTAAAGCGGCTGTCCGGTGGCAACCGTTCTGAACGTCCAGCCGAAGTGCAAGCGGCGCTGTTACGAAGGCACATGCTAGAGTTAACTCAGAGCTTCATGATTCCTCTCGAAAGGTACATGGCATCACTGATGCCTCTCCAGAAAAATATCTCTCCATTCAGAGCGGCTCCAGTGCCTAACCCTTTTAACCCGGATGACTTTCTCGCCATGCTCCAGCAGGCCGGACCCCATTTGACGACGGGAATCAAAGGTGACTGGGCTGGGTTGTACAGAGCTTTTTTCAAAACTCCCAATTTCAGTGGCTGGTTCCACCGTCGATATGCTGAACTTGCTCAAACTTTGAGAGCCTTGCAGTTGGATGCGTTGGCCGCCAGTGATCTGGCATTGTGGGCTGCCGGAAGACAAGAAGTCGAACTCGTCGACATGGTTTTAAAACTGAGAGACACTGTACGGTTGAGCTCCGAACTCAGTCTGCCTGTGAAAGGCGAGACCAGGACCCTGCTCGCCGAAAGACTCCGGGATATAACCAGAGTTTTACCTGATGATTTGAAGTCTATATTGCAGAGTGCCACGTGACGCCGATTCATATGCTCCTATGATCGGAGCCTTAGAAAGATACAGAACTATCGTGGCATTGTGACAGTGTTTCAATTTTTATATTATTTTATTGATACCATGAAAGAGTTAATTTTATTGATGTTGCAAGTTAGTTTTGTAAGAGGTATACGACAGCAAATTGAATGTTACTCGTCCATGAGATCTTGTACATTCCTGTGTTAATATTTTTTTGTATGACATCCCCGTTTCAATGAATTCTCAACGAATAATATGAATATCAGTGAAATGTTTACTTACAGAGGTTCGATTAGTTTAACTGTGATGATTACAAAAAGCATATGCTGTTTCAGCACACATACGTGACTTACGATACCGCAGCCAGTGAAAATTATTATTGCTATGATAGGTTTCGAATGTTGCATAGTTTTTTATCGAGAAAACTCATTCGTTTATTGTGAAAGATATTACTAGGTCAATATAAAATTTCTACGATTAGTTCCTACCATACAGTGAATGGCTATAATATGGATTTGGGCATTGTATTTTCTAATGTTCAATGCGCTAACTTTTTTAATGTTTGTAAAAATCACTGGAGAATTTTTTTTCACACAGATTCATTAATTAATTTGTATGAAAATATAAATAATGCTCGCTGTTAATCACTTTTAATTCAACTATTTTGCATATTCACGGTTTTGTTGATCTGGTATTTCACATTGTATATACTGAGTAAACTTTAGAAGGAATCGGAGACCAATGTTAGAATACAATATTTTTTTATTTGGATGCAAATTAAATTGATTTTAAAGAAAATTAACAGTACTGTTTTTTAATGATTTATGTGACATAGATCCATATTGCTGCCCAGGTCCATATTATAACAATTACCTTGAGGTTTATTAATGTTTCCATTGAAGGCACTAACTGAGTAAATAACCACTTATGTTTTTTTGTAATTTATTTATAATAATTTACCTTATTTGACACCACTGCCAGAGTGTATTTGATATTCTGACTAATATATCATCGTCCAGACATTGAGGTACCAAGTAAAATTTTAAAATGGTGTCATTTATCTGGACTCTCAATATTAGTAGTAATTTCCATATCTACCCATTTACCTTCTCGAAATGAAAGCAATATTTCCTTACATTCAATTCATTATATTATTATAAATATATCAATCATTTCCTACTTCCGAGTGTCGTTTGTCGTGTACTTGCGAGTGTCGTTTTCCAGTATTACCGGTTTGTTTTGCACCAATTCCTGAAATATTTCCATATTGAATATGCAAAATGTGACGATATAAGTCGGTCCTTGTTATACGACATCGTACATTTGAAATTATACTGAATTTATTGCATATTTTAAAGCATTGGAACGTAAACAAATTCACTTTTATTGGTGCGGAAAACATCTGAAGCTTTTTAAATTTGCATTGTATTTGTTGCTCAATCCGACATATTTCTGCATAATCTGCTTCCCTGGTATATTTAGACGTTCTATCCAAATTAACTGGTTAACTCTACTGCCATCATAATTTAAAAAAAACAGTCAAACACTGTACAAATATTCCGAGCAATGAATCAAATGCTTTTGATCGTTCTGTAAATATTGGAAGTTTGGTTGAACATGTTTAAGTACAAATTGAATCCTCTTTAATATGGTAATAAATCGAGACAGACGCAATTTTTGTTATATTTTTGCTTTCCCCACATTCCTATTGATTGTGGGAATTTTAATATGCTGACTAAATGTATAAAGGTTTTCTTTTGGTTGTTAATAGTGTATTTTTTATTTTATGTGACTCATTAATTGCAATATGCAAATCAAGTATTTTTTTTTAATCATTGTCATATTGCTGTATAAATACCGACATGAAATCAAACATAAATGTTATTTTGTATTCTTTTTTATTGCATGAAATGTTTTCTCATATTACCAGTTCGCTATGTAAATGTTCAAATTGAGAGTGGACAGCTCTTGACTATGTGACCTGAGTAAATATTCTAACATAGTGAGTTTTATTAATCTCAACAGATTTGGTAATACGGTGAAACCCCAAAATTTTGTCACATTTTCTGTCATTGATGTGTGATCGTTTCAGTGTCACTTGTTTGTTGCATTAATTATTTTTTGACTGTAGTCAGAGCCATCTTATGAGGAGGTCAATATATCGTTGATACTGAAAAGGTTGTATGCCAAGAAACCCCAAGTGTTCAGGAAGCGAGTAAAACGTAGCCATTTAGTATTTAAATACATTCTTGAGATTGCTAATGGTGTTATGTTGTGTTTAAACCCTTTGCAGACATGTGATTCTTTGTTGAGAAGATATGTATTTTGATTTCTATTACTGTATAATATCATTTTGAATTATTTTTGACATACAACATATCGCAGTATCAACGATGATATGTATAAATTTTTGGGTTACTCATTACAGTTTCTACGTAAATTTTTTTCTAATTACACGCTTGGTCTAAATACAACTTTCTAATATTTGCAGCCAATATGGACTTAAGTACAAACTTCTTTATGAATTAAAACATTGTATTAAAATGCTTAATATAGCTTCTTTGAGACACGTTTTGATTCTTTGCTCAAGTTTCATTTTGTTTTGAATCTGCGGATAGCACTTAATAAATAAACAAAAGTAGTTCATATTCCAGCTTAACTCTAGGGAATAACATCGATACTTCTTTTCATTAATATCATAATGATCAATGGACATAATTCAATCATAGTTGTCTCTTGTTTTAAATTTTTTTTCTAGTACAACTTTTTAAATATTTATTGTCACTATTGAATTTATCGTGAAGATATTGTCGTTATATAAGTACCATGACAACAATTTATTGCTTTGGTTATTTTTCTTTAGTATTTGTACATAGCATATACTGTAGAAAAAAATTACAGATTATTTTATTCTAATCATGCGTAAATTAATAATTGTAAATATGCCAAAAAATTGCTTTAATGCTACATAATGTGTCAATTCAGTTGTCCATAAAGAATCCTGAAAGTGATGCGAGAGATGTATCTTTTAACTGTTTGTTTAAGTTATGACGTAAGTTAAAATATTGTTATAATACATGATAAGATAAATAATGTTTAGGATCTGAATAAAATATTAAATCATAATATAAAGTTGGCTCGGAAACGGTTTTCAAATCCAATTATTATATGACTTCATATGGCTTTCTGACCTTTAAAATACAAATATCGTAGACTGTCTTAAAATGTGGAAGAAATATTTCTTCATACTAAATTTGTCCACATGTTTCGGAGAAATTTATCGGAACAGCTGTAATTTAGAATCAAAACTTCATGGCGTAGTTTTTTGATGAATGCGCCACACTATGAAATAAAGAATTTACCATAGCTTATTTTATAACATTATCTACTTCATTATTTTATAGCAGTAGTTGTTTCTGTTTATGATCAAAATATTCATAGTATTTGAAAGTCAAATGTTTTGATTTTGGGGCTGTCGCAGCCTGCAGGCAACGCACGGCTATGAATATTTACCCAGGGATAAAAAATCATTCACCTGGAATCCCTAGAAAATTTATTGAAAACCGATTCAGTTGCATAATACTGTTTGGTTACAATTACACTGTTGAGGTGGTCAAACATTATTTATTTCTTTGTCAGATGTTTTAGAAATAGTATTTCTTTTAATTTTACCTTTTATGATGGAAATAATATTATGGAGTGTTTTGGTCTGTCATTCTATCAGTAAAATTATCGGGAGGAAGCCATTACTGATGAGGAATTTTGTATGAAGGCCTGCATAATACTTGTAAGAGATTATTAAGTTTATTTTAAGGTAGAGATGAATTTCATCTATATATGTTCATTCTCACTCACATTTGAGATATATGGTTAATGTTCATTATATTTTAATTTAAAACATGGTTTTAATGGAATTAATGTGTTCAGGAACTACTAAAACAATTCTAAAAAGAAAATGGCCGGGTCATTAATTGAGTAAATTTTCAGATAGATCAGTTGAAAATGCTTTCTTGCTAAACATTTTTGCTATTGATCTTTTATAATAAAATGTGGAATATATATACTATACTTGTGTTTTCAGTATTATCAATGTCATTCCGACAAGGATAAATGGTAATCTATATTGGATTCATAAAATGTAGCCTGAGGAAGAAAAAATAAGGTTGTTATGTTTTTGAATTACCAAACACCGAACAAATTATGTTATATTTTTTTATTGGATTGGTGAAGTAATAATATACAGAGATGGTTGATTTTTATTCAATTTGAAATATCCACATACTAATTTTGTCCACTTATTAAGGTTCTGGAGCTACACATGTCTGAGAAACAGTTTAAAAAATCCCCAAAATATTCCTGATTGCTATTCTTACTCAATTGTGTGGTTATGGAAATTGATCTAAACTTGTTAATAAAGTCTTTGTTTTTTTGAGCTTTTTTTGTTGCAGTGTATCAACATTTATTATGATTATTCAAATTAATAATATGGAGCTGGTCTCACATTTATTAGAATATTAAAAGTATCAAAATTTGTAAAAAAGAAATCTGTTCACTATAGTCTCTTTTCCTCTGTCTCTCTTGTAAATAAAGTGGTCTTAATTTTTTCGTCACAAATTATTATATATTTTCACCACTATCCGTCGCCTTGAGAGGATATAAAAATGGAACCTTTTAGGTTTACTCGAAAATCCATTGTTTGTTGGCATTAAGCATAATGTGTAGGGAAGGGGATTGCCATACACCTCCTTAACTTGAAAATATATTTTTTTAAGAAATGTTGACAATTTTTTTAATTTTAATGCTTACTAAGAACATTATTTATTCGATACATTTCATCATTTCATCGAGTGCAGTTGGATTTTTTGTTATTAATATATTATAACAATAATGAATAAAAACCAATTGTTCCATTTGTGTCATTAATTTCATTAGATTTTTAAAATTGTGAAATCAGTTTTACCCAATAGAAAAGCTGTTTTCAAATTTCAATACCATGACTAAATGCAGTTAAAATTTTTATTTGTACGCTTTGTTTCTATAAAATGTCGAACGGATAGTTCAAAATAACAAATGTGCCTAATTATCTAATTTTTATTAGACATTGATTCACTCACTGGTCACGGGCTGAAAATGCCTGCTCATGGATTTTTCATTATATCTGTATCGAAAATTGTGTCTGTTTCTAAATTCATGCCAAATTGGATGTATTGTGGATGTAATATAATGTATATTATACCGAGAGAATGGTCCATGTGATTTTTTTGGATTACCATTATGACACTAAAATAAATGTTTTTTTTTTGTATGTGTCGATAATGAATTGTTATGAATCAATAATGATTGTGAATTTTAAAGAATATACTTTTATTTCCAACTTAACATTGATTGTTATTTTATTTCAAAATATGTTTTTCACCTTTTCTGCTTCAGGAGATCTAAGGATTTAATTTAAAAGAAATTAAGTTAGTGATCTCATTAACCTTTATGTGGTGCAATAATTAGGAGACGTTCACTGCCTATTATTTAAAAAAAAAAAACTTGACTAGCCAATAATGATTTGTTATACTTCCATATACATTTACTTTTTTGACTACATCTGTTACTGGTGTGGAGCAAAACTACCTCCAAGATGCCAGCATCATTTAGTTAAGCTGAGTACATTGAATGGATAGTACCCTATAGTTGTCCAGGATGCTGTAATCCCACTGGTCGGAAGAAGAAGTAAGTAGAAGTGAAGCTGTGGAGGCATCTGCTGCATATGACTTGCTGTGTTAGCCCGACTATAAGGTGACGTTTTTATTTAAAAAAATGACACGAAAATAGGGGGTCGCCTTATATTTGAGTGAGTCTTAAACAATGATGAGCGAGGTGACTATTACTTCCATCACAATATATTTTAATGGGTGCTTTCAGCAGATGGCATTGTTTAAATTTTTTGTTTCAAAAATGTACATTAAAAAAATTGGTTCACCTCATAATCAGGGTCGCCCTATAGTTGGGCCAATACGGTATTATTTATTAGCCAGATTAATGAAACATTTTATTCGTTAACGTTCTTATATCATAATTTAAGTAGGTATCAATATATAAAAATTAAATACATACCTTAATTCATAGAGGTTTTTAATTTTTTAAATTTACTAATTATTTAATAATTCATGACTTACGATTGATGCATAAATTTTCTTATTAATCATAATGCAGCGACTTTTAAATATTTTAAATTTAAAAGTCGCTGCATTTAAAAAAAATACTTATAAAATTTCGCTTTGAAATAAAAGTAGGTACATATTACATTCAATGCAACAAAAGATAATATGACAGTTTAAATTATAAAATTAAATTATTAACAACGGCACCTATTATTTTAATTAGATACTAATAATTGTTATTACTATTCTTTCACAGATTGCATATAAAATAAATCATGTTATTGTCTTCAGGATGAATGAATATTATATTATAATATTCTACTTAGAAAAACAAAATGTCAGCTACTCTTCTAGTATATATGCAGCTATTCATATAGGCCAGGGTCTGGTTTTATCGGGCTAAATGGACCTGGTCAAACGCTTTAGCGCATACAATATGGTTAATAATATTATTTGATATTTTCGCATAAAATAATTAATATGATGTTAATATGGATTTAAAATGGTTGAACTAAACTAATTCTGGTTGGCCGCCCCTGAACTATGATATCGAGTAGTCGACTATCACATGTCTTCCAATTTTCAGTTGGACACTTCCTTTTGCATTGGAGCAATTTGGTTATTAGTTTGTGAGAGGTGAAGAGGGAGTAACAATTAATTATCCCGTCATAGTGTCCAATTATCAGCCCAATTATCGATAGTCGAGGGTAGAGACGTCACGTCTACATTTGCAATATGTAGGGTGCGGAGCACAAGGGCGGCCGGGTAGGGACTCCAACACAAATATTCGAATATTCAATATCGGAATATATTCGCCACTTTTTTACCTATTCGTTATTCGAATATTTGGGCAACTATTCGAATACTCTTCGTAACGATTTTACAAAATCGAAGAGAGATCACATCACAGTTTTTCCTGATTTCAAGAACAATAATGAATACGTCAGCTAGCTGGTTTTTTGTCGTCACCCAACTCGGGCGCTTTCAGTTAAAATAACCATTTAACATGCCGTAATTTTAGTAATTGACAAAATAATGTATACAGTTGGAGTAATTATAATAAAATGCAACGGTATTGGAATGTGTATTAATAGTGTCTCTATCTGGGAATTGGCAGAAGTGGGAAAAGATTCATTCGTAAATTATTATAGGATGTAGGAAGGTATTTCAGTAGTTTAATTGTACTAAATATTATTGTTAAATGAGCTCTGTTGAGATAATCACTATATAAAGTTCATAGGCTCCACATTGGAATCGGGCATGATCAAGGAACAATTGAATCAAGTTTATCAATGAGGGTAATAGGGTAACACTTTAATGATTTTTTTTTGATATTCCACATACTCTTTACAAATGCGGTCGTGAATATTAAAAAAAATGGTTGCTATGTCCGCTAAAAAGTTTTATGAGCAGTGTTGAAATGTATGTGCAAAAAAATCAGGCCAAACTAATTTAATACGGTTTTTGAAATGTTCGCATTACATTCTACATTATATATTCTATATATCTAATAAAAAATACTGTGTAATAGAAAATTATTTGGCAATTGAATTCATACAATTAAAATCAAAACATGTATTTTTCATATAATTTAAGACATCGACTGAGGGTGCTTGATGGAATTTCAATATTAAATTTGGATTATTGAGATTTTGTACACTTCCATGTATTTTGTCACTAACGACCCGGGTTTCGCCTTTCGGCATCTTCAGGCATTCGAGCACACGAATGGACTCGAACTGAGAGACAGTAAACAGTGTCTAACGCTTATATAGAAGATACAAATGCGACAAATATCATTTACGAGGCAATACATATACGTCTGAGAGCCACACCGATACTATTATAATTGCCCACAATACTATTATAATTGTAAAATCACTGGTATTTCTAAAAGAAGATGAAAAGCGGCAATTCGCCTTCGGCAATTCGTCACTCTGGTAATATGGTGTTTACAAAATAAGGATTAGGGCGATTTCCGAAATTTTAACTCAGGTATCGGTGTGGCTCTCAGACGTATAATGTATTGCCTCGTAAATGATATTTGTCGCATTTGTATCTTCTATATAAGCGTTAGACACTGTTTACTGTCTCTCAGTTCGAGTCCATTCGTGTGCTCGAATGCCTGAAGATGCCGAAAGGCGAAACCCGGGTCGTTAGTGACAAAATACATGGAAGTGTACAAAATCTCAATAATCCAAATGTATTTTTCAATTTGAATGTTGAAATTTTGTACACCTACATAATTTTTTCTAGGGTTTCGCCTTTCGACACTTCAGGCATTCAGCAACAGTTTGTATCGTTTACATATAAAAAAATAATTACGAAAATTAGATAATACGATTCAAATTTTCTATTGAAGTTCCATCCTCAAACGATATCTTAAATTATGTCGTAATATATTTAACTACAACAAAAAAATGTATTTTTCAAATCGTCGTGCCAAACAATTAACCTGTTACTATTTTGCATTTAAAACCGTGCAAAAATTTCGTGAATATTCCACAAGACAATGGTTGAGAATAAAAATGAAAAACTGGCCGATGAATAAACTTGGCAGATCTCTAATCACTCACTATATCGATGGTGTTTGGCCAATTGATGTAACCCCCAAAAATACGAAAATGAGTTAATGATCGGATTTCATTTTAAAGACGACAGAGAAGGTCTAGGCCAAATGATGTAAATTAGAAAAATAAATTGACCACTTTTTGGAAGGGAAACATTATTTTACATTGGTTTTAGCTTTGAAAATTGTGACCCGACCACTTGATGTAAACCACTATTATATTGACAATCCCTATGCATAAATCCGTATCTGCAAACATGATAAATTACAGGACTGCATTTCAAAGATTCATAGCGCAACTTACCATATATAATGTTTTCGATAATAACAGTTTTTACTCTCTCCTGAATAATTTCAATTTTGAGGGTTACATCAATTGGCCAAAACACCGTCGATTATTATGTTTGACCATCATTCAGAATTAATAGTAGGGTCGCTTTTTAGCATGAGATCCTTATGAGAAAGGTTTAATTTTGACTTCACATTCGTGTAGGAAGAAAGTTTTTTAGGGACAGCTTTTTTTATCAAAGAGTGATTGACTTATTATGTTTTCATAGCTATGGATCATTAAATCTTCATTAATATATTCTATTCCTGAACTACTTTAATATAGTGGCTCATTTGCATCAGTCATGGTATCGTGAATATCAGGAGATTGTCATATCGTTGTTTGGTATGCAATACCGCGTTAACGACCGTTATACTAAAACTTATTTTTGTTACCATTCGATGCTAATTCTGTCTTTCCGCGTATGTGCATTCATACAATGCCGGGTATTTGTTTTAAACAGCGTTATTTTATGCAGCTTTTTACACAAATTTAATTGTATTTAAATCATAAATTTAAAAAAATATTAACCCTGAAGAATTTATTTTTTGTCACTAACGCGGTTTTACATGTCGAATGACGTTTTTTTGCTATTTATATATGTTTTATGGTTCCATGACTACGCACATGACATTTGCAGGTAAGACAAGTGCGCACAATCAACATCACACACTGTGAACTTTGTGCATATGTATTCATGCTCAAAAAATAAATTATGTGTTTAAATATTATTAAATAAATAATGCATAAAAATAGGAAAGAAATTTATGTGGTTAAATCAGATTATTAATCTTACTGTTTTTAAAAGTATAACTGCATTGAAAATTTTTATTTAATTATGGTATTTTATTTAAAATTTAAAACACATTTCTATTATTTTGTGCGATACTGTCTAGTATGCGAACACGTGAATACATTATACACAAATTTTACTGTTTGCATTTTGTTTTGTGTGCCTTCGTCTTGTGCGCGTGTGTCTGGCATTTGTTTTTTTATCTCATAGAAAAAAACCATCCAAAAAACTATTCGAAATTGGAGAGAGAAATGAAACAATTTAAATTTCGGTGTCGTAGTATGTAGGAGAAAAATTATTGACTAATAATAATTTATCAGCTAGAAATTATTATACCTGCTTGGAATTGAGCGCCGAAAAAATACAATTTGAATACGTATAATATAAATTTCCATCTCAATATCTGTCAATAAAAAGAAAGAGATAAAAACAAAAATACGTGTGTTAAGTAAGTATTTCGCACACATTCGTATCATTGTTAGCTATTAATTTGTAAAATATTTTGCGAATGTAACCTGCTGTCAAACAGAACCCAGGGAATTCAGTTGCCAGGTCTACACATAAATAAATACATTTTTTCTTTTCGTTATCATTTATTTTCAGATCACTCTTAAAAGCTTCAATATAAATCGATTAATGTGATATGTACTTAAAAAAATGGATGAGATAAATGATCGTTAAATATACGCATGCTTGGTTATCTAAATTCTAGAAAAGAAATCATTAATGTTGTGAAATAACCAAGGTCTCCAGTCAGAACCCCCATTTCGTCAAATCGATGTGGCACACGCAGTTCGAAAAATCAATGAAATATCTTTGAGATATTATAGCAAGCAGCCGCCAAGGTTGATAGAAGTAGGTAAGTACTTAAATTGACTTTTAATAATATTGTTACATAAATGCACAGTTCTCGGTATCAACTACTGTGAGGTTATTGAATCTACAAATTTGGTAAGTGGGTTAATATTTATATTTAATCGTATGAACACAATAATCTTCAGAGCCAAAATGTTTTTTTTATTACATCAGTAGTAAATTAGTATTTTATGAGACAACGTGTTACGATCAAAACCAACCACTCAAGTTTACATTCTAAAGTGTTAAATTAATATCATATTTTCATTGTTTGAATGCAAGCCAGCAAAGCTTTCAAAAAGATTACCACCAATCAGACCACATTGTCTTCCCAAAATAAAAAATAAATCTGTTTACAATTTATTATTATAGTAGTTCAACAATACTTCGTTTATTTCTCGTATTTAAACATAACCCTATATTCCTCTTGAACGTACAGAAATATTACATCCGATTAAATATTTAATATGTGTGACAAAATGTGCAAAATGTTTTGCCTCCTTGAGAAGCATTTTCATACTATTTGTATCGTAATATAAGAACATTAAACCTTAGGATAAAAATTAATCAGTCTGAATGTCTTCTCAAAGAAGCGAAACACGCACAACAAACTTATCAAGTTAAATTATATATATCAAAAATATTTTTCCATAAAGTAATTGAAGAATGTTTCCAAATAATAATAATAATAATAATAAGAGCGCCTGGCAATATTGTTTTGATATCCACGTTTCAAAAGAGACCAAACGTAAAAGTAGATAGGTATTTGATGTAGGTAAGTAAGGTAGGTGCAGACTGAATTTGGAAGAAAAAACTCTCTCACAGTAAGTTTAGAGGTGCAGTGAAAGTTGGTCAGACAAAAATCATATCTCATAATTGTTTTATCTAAAAAAAATAAAAGTGATAGTTATTAAGTGAGTAAAACTATTGGAAGACATTTAAGTTAATCGTTGATAAAAAATATATTCAAATAAAAATTGAGTTGATTAATAATTACTACCTACATATTTACGTACTTATTACAAAGTATTTTGATTGGCTTTTATATCTAAATTGAAATCCGGGAAACATTTGCGCATTTTTTTTCGTACAATACATAATTAATAATTAAGTTTGTCATTGATCGTGATTAGTGGCGTAACTAAAGGATGCATTCGCCAGATATACGAGAGCGTTTCAAAAGCCGATGGAGATTTTACCTTGCTCATTGGGTAAACTGACATCTTGACATATAGATTACGAGCCTCACACGTATGACAACATTCTGAATCATCGATACAAAGAGTGTTCTCGAAATTGTTTCTTTTACCTTTTCTCTTCATTTAAAATACACAACTTTATTTATTACTTAGATTTTATTCGTCTAACTGTTTAGGGTGAAATATACTTATCTCTAAAAGAATCTTTCAATAATTCTTGATAATTATTGTAGAGCTCAATACATTGTTATATTTAAACTATTTAATGAAGTTGTACGAAGTAACTGCCAATTTGGTCAATAAGTTGTAATTATTGTTTATACAACGAAGGTCTTTTCGCTGACTGTGGCCTTTTCGTGTAGGTGTACATTTAGTTATTTAGCTACAATCTACCGCCTCCCATTTCCAAACTTTCAATTGATCCCGTTCTCGCTGTCGGTATTTTGATAATACAGTTATTTTGATTCACGAATAAAAAAACATAATATATTAAAAATGAAAACCCAATCATTTTCTCAAAAAGCTTTTCAAAATTTCTTGGCTCTGGAACGCTCCCTCCCTTCCACTTTGATGACGTACCTCTTAACTACGCCACTGTTTGGGCTACAATAGATCGTGCTCATTATAGTAAAAGAAAAGAACACAATGGATAAAAAAGTACCTACCTTTTTAGCCCTGTCGGGGAGTAAGCACGTTACCGACCTTGCCCTAGGTCAATGTTTTAATAACCTAGCCGCAGTGGAGAGCGTGTACGTGTATATTAACCCCCTTTTTATCACTACAAATTTGCGCGTAGAGGAGGCTCATGTATGACGTCACGCCCTAAGGAGGTTAAGCTAGAATATTATACGTTGATCTCTACAAAATATCAAATCATTTAGATTACAATATTTAGTGAGAACAATAATGGGAGGCGGGTTATTTAATGGGTTAATAATTTTCTGACGAGACGTGCCATCGAAGAAGAGGGGGAAAACAGCTAAAATCTTGTAACGTTTAAACTAATGTAAGATTCAAAAATTTGTGACATAATTTTGTAAAGGGTAGATAATTTGTGACAGAAAAGACTGCTGGTAGAAGAGAACGGGGGGGAATTAAAAATTGACAGAATCGCGTAACGTCATTTATGGATGACCCCTTATTGCAACAGACTTCGATTAATCATTATCATTGTTAGACTGATGATATCATGAGTTTTTTTAATGTACGTAAATAAAAAAAAAATCGTTGGCAACTGGGTATAAGATTGCAATTAGTTACAAAATTTAAATAACCAATAATATTGTTTTCTCGTATAATTATTTATTGACAGAGTGTTGTTATAACCGGATTTTTCTGCCGCTGGCAATTGCATTACTTCAGCTAACACAATACTCGTCGTTATCAATAATTATTTATTCAGCAACGCGAAAAGATCAACTAGCTCTTCATATAAAATCAACTTTAATTAGCATATTTAGTTAATAAAATTTAGTCTCGTCGTCCTCGAGAAAGTCAAAGTATGATATACTTACACATAGCTCTCCATTCTACGTTACGCCACGTGCTGTTACGTTTACGTAACATAATATTTGTATATTTCGAATTAAAAAACCAGTAACTTGTTAAAAACTGCTCAGTTTTTCTTTTTAACGGAGCAGAACGATATATCTTCGTACACTGTTAGGTTTTAGAAAAGTAAATTTTCTTTAACTGTCAATCTGTCAGTAATTTTCTTATTTCAAATAACCTCACAATTATTGATGGTGCATCGATCAAATTGGAGTTGAATTAAATAATCGATGTCCATTTGTTTTTTGTTTTACGTTTTAAGTATTTTTTTTAACCATAACATAATCAAATTACTGCCATATGTGGATCAATAGATGACAAATATTTTATTTAATTACGAACAAGGGAGTATACAATAAAAAGTTGCATACATATATGTAACGCAAAATAACCGTTAGGATTTTAATACATGTGTGAAATTTAGAATAGCCTCTAAAACACTATAATTTAAAAGTTGGTATAACTGGACCACGTGCTGCGAACGTCTTCGCAAAGCCTGATTGCTTCTTTTTCTCTCTTGTGGGATTCTGGTGGTAGACTGTCGGGATATATCCGGCATAATTGAAAGATGCTGTATTAGCATGGAAAAAAGCTAAGCAAATGGCGGGTGACAAATGAAATTATGGTTGCCCCTTATGGTAGAGATATGCTTCGCATTGCGAGTAGATACGGTATGTCGATATTGTAGCCGCGTTCTCAATGCAATTGGACATTTCTACTGTGGAATATTTACAATTTAGAATCCCGTTATGGAAACTATCATACACTCGTCTTTAAATCGATTTATGGATAGGTATCATCTAAAGTCTAAAAGCATGGGTGTCAGTGACGTTATAATACACACCCTTTATGTTTCTGAAAACGGGGCATAGGTACAACTATTAGCTAACTAAATACTTATGCGTTCTTAACAATATCGTTTATTTCTTGAATAGCAGGCAGTTTTCGTTAAACAACTTATGCTGAGATATTCCATTAGAAATTCACATATTGTAAGCGGACATGGTTACGACAATGTGTATTTGTCTTGATTTATCTCTACATCTGTCTATTAACGCAGCACACTCACTCTCTCTCTCTCTCTCTCTGCTGACGCATCGTCTGCATTGAAATAATGCTGACCGGTGGCAATGCCATCTAGTATTTATAGTGCTAGTATGTGTATAAATATGTTTATTTTAACTTATTTATTACAGATAGATACTTAAATTATGACGTTTTGTTATTTTTCTTTTTGTCGACTCAAGTCTGAAAGTCGCCGAGAGTCATCATCAGCAAGGTTATTTTAATGTTGATACAAGTGTGACAAGTAGATTATTTGTCAAGTAAGTAAATTATGCTGGTCTTGTTTGTGTTTACACATTTTCTTTATATCTAACCAGAATTCTTTCATTATAATAACGTTTTTCTTAGATATAGACTGTTTTTTTTTATTTTGAATTGAATTTACAGCATTTTACATTATTGTAACTGAGAAGTATTTGATGGTTCGCTTTCACTAATCGAAGTTAAAGGAAGGGAAGAAATAAGCTTCTAGTGTTTATAATTTAAAATTTTTGTTAAAATAAATGGAATAATCGAATTTATTAGTTGGATGTACTTGGACCTTGTTTTCACGCGAAGCCATATCAAATTTGTTTGTCTTCTACTCACATTCCAAAACATTGAAGTTCAACAGACTTGAAAAGTTCAATTTTAATCCAATATTTGTGTAAGGGGCCATCCATATATAACGTCACATTTTCAGAAGCCCTCTTTTATTATCAAGATTTGTTTCATCATTAACCTTCCCGTTTTCATGCTAAAAAAATCCCTTCGGATCTCATGGAGTCACATTTCGCAATTATAAAGCAAAATATCAATTTAAAAAAATTAAATATGGTTTTATATAGTATTAAGTAATTATTTTACGTCATATTTTGGGTGTAAAACCTGAAATACATATCAATATACGTACACAACATACAATCAAACTATCCTAAATTATCGAAAGACGCAAGAATCGAAATTCTTCATAGCAAAACAAGCTCGAGACACATCTCGGTGCCGTTTGAAACAAAATGGTTGCATACGGTACATCATGCATCTCGGATTGTTACTATACTATACTATAATTTTGTATTTTCCAATGGTAAAATTGACAAGGTTTTCAAATTATGATTAATTATACATAGACGACGTAAACTATAATGTATTTTTATATTTTAGTAATATGTAGTACTATTTTATTTACAAATGGCAAAATATTCAATGTATGTATGCCGTATTTCATAGATAATTTAAAGGCTTAAATGCGAAAGTATCTTATTGTTATACCATGAATAAGGAAGGGTTAAGTTATTAATAACTTATTTATTTTTTGTAGTTATGTGGATTCGAAATGAAAAATTGTTGCCTTTGTAACTTTTTTAAAAACAGATGTGAACATATTTTTGATTTACCTATTCTTGATAATTATATTGCATTTAATTTATGTATTAGAGGACACAAATACATTCCGTCACATCTCTTGGGGGTAGGGGGTTGTTATGAAGTAATAATATATTATGAGAGGGTTTAATAGCAGCGGAGTTTGTGTTGCATTACACAATATGCTGAAATGTTTCTGTTTGCTTCGACTATCTTTCAGTATGAGATTGAAATACAAAAAATAAGATAAGGGGTTCAAAAATATGATATTATTTAGACCAATGTGTATACGAGATTTTGTGACGAGGTGTGATGGTGAAAGACCAACCCAAAAATTGTGGGACGTTATTTATGGACTTATCTTAACTGTGCGGTTCTTTCAAGCACGGGTGAATTTACTGTATTCACAGAAATACTACAAGGATCCATATTACGAAGATATCAAGTCTTGCTTAAGGTTGAATAGCTTCCGATTTTTGAACAGTGACATCTATTAATGAGAAAGAATGTTTATGATATTTATAAAAACATTCCTGTAGGTTGATTGATGGAATCTAGTAAACTAAAATGTTGAATACGTTATTTAATTGTTAACTGTAACATATTAGAAATATTCGTTATAATACTATTCCATTTCCCCATTTACAGTATATGGTAGATAGGGCACCAGTGGCGTATGTAAGCATTGACTTATTTATTTTTTCAAAAAATTATTCATCTCAACAAAAAGGTCTAGTTTAATTTTGAAAAATATAAAATAGATTACCAAAAATAAATAAATTAGTATCGCTGAACCTTTTTTCTAAATTGAACCATTGTCATTTAACAATTGCTATTTAGACACTTAAATACAGGGACCGGAACCGTTATTTTTTTTTGTTCCGGTTGGGTAAAATATATATATATATATATATATATATCGATTCAGTTCCAGTTTTCGGTTCAGTTCGTATTTAAACCGCTTTTAAGGTTCAAACGGTCAATTCTTGGTGGAAAGGCATTATATTACAATTTGTTTGCACTACTTCCACATGTTTATAGTGATCAGGACCGATTTCGCTCATCACGAGCATTATCAACAACTGATAAAAATACAATTTGTTAATGAAATCTGGCTTTTATCAGCGAAAAATTTTCTCGTAAATCGAAAAAAAACCAAAATAAATGTCGGTTCGGTTTCGGTTTTCGTTACAGCGAAATTAACGGATTTTTCCGGTTTTCGGTTCGGTTTCGATTCGGGTCCTTGTTGAAATAGTTATGAATATGTAATGAAAGGTGAATAAAATTAAAATGGTAAAATTACAGATGTAATTAAAATCGAAACCATTTCACTCACCATTAAACGCACAATAATTACTCTAACAAAGCTTAAATGAGTTTTAAAAAATATTTTGTTGTTTGTCCGGATCTGCTGATTTGAAAGTATGAAGTTGAATGTTGAAGTCCATCATTTTATTTGTATCCGGGATGATTATATTATATAAATAAATTTATTATCATAATACCTTTCCTGATGTGTCATATGAATTGATATGATACAGTTTTTCTATGACGCTTACATAATACCGGCCCCAGTCCCTTTTTTCTGAGTCAAGTGAACTTGAATGTATTTTGGTAATTAAGTTGAACAATATACCTATCATTGTCGATGGATTCATTCATAACTTTATGAAAATCTTTTTAAATTAAAAATTTAAAGTGATAACTTTGTTATTCTTCGTATGAAACAAGCATAATAACAATGTTGTAATTTATTTTTATTGAATTTACTTCGTTTTTAGTGAATTTCCAAGATAATAACATACCTAATATTATTGTTCATTGATGACCGCTATTTGTCATTGAATAGCTCGATAAAATTAGCCCATCATGCCAAAAGAAACGAAAGGTACATTCCAGATTGAATTCCTGCTTTCTTTGACGGTGGATTGACAATAAAATGACTGGCGTTTTGCCAACAAGCAGGTCCATCGAAATTGTCTACTTATCTATGCAACATAATTGCGACCAAAAAAAAAACTAGATATATTAATTTTTTTATATCAGGTAAAGCGGGCACCACTGCAAGTGTTTTTTTTTTTTTTATCTAAATCGAATTAGGTGTGCTTTTTATTGTAACTTGAATATTGAAATGAGATACTTAAATAGTTATTTAAATTATACTTATTCCACAATGTCTGCTACTAAAACCAATGTGAAGAATATTTAATGACACCTTCTTGTAATTCAGGTGGTCAACTTTTCCTTCCTGAGAGAGTCAGGGTAGAAAGACTTGGTTGAAGAAAATACTAGTCGTTATCTAGTAGCTCTCCCTAAGGTTTTTATGATCGGATAGGGTTAGTTGAAAGAAATGAAAACTTCACAGAAAATCATGCCATTGGGTACAAACCTGTCAATCAATTTTATGATTAATTAATGAAATTTTCCATTCGGAGATTTAAACGTTTTATCGCGTAGCCAAAAACAACATAAACACTTAAACGTATCCTCTTGAGGCTCTCGGCCACTATATGATTTACGGATATTAAATTATATGAATATCGTCGATTGTCGATAATAATATGTCCAATAAATGCGCCTGTTATATCGCTATCATAAGTTAAAAGATAGCTAAAGGCAAAAGGCATGTTCTGACTATTGGCAAATGAAACAAGAACTGTGCTTTCAACCGTATCGATTTTTTGATTGATTCACTTAACATGTTACAGTCACAATTTATAATTCACTGCTCAGAAGATTTGTTTTACTGATAACTGTATTTTTAATTATGACACCGATATAACAGAAGCAATTATAGGACACGATAAAACTTCATATTGTAGTGTTTAATATTTTAGTATAAATCAAAAAGTTTTATTTTTATCGTTAAAATTATACACAAAAAAACTATTTCGAATACGGAGAAAATAAGACATAGGCAGAGTAACTTGGCATGTGTAAACGATGGCTTTCTCTGATTCGTGTATCGTTTGTAGTCGTTGTACTCAATCTTCATCTACACAAGTGACTTATAATGTCGCCAACTGCTACTATCCTGCTTCTAAATAAAAATAACAAAGATAAACTTTGTATAGCTCAAATCAGTAATACGCCTTTCTCACACAAGGGCTGGAGACGTTCGAAAAAAATACTACTGCAACGGAAAAGTGTTAAAACATTGAATCTAAATACAATACAATGAAACCGGTGTAAAAGTAGTTGTGAGTGATTGTGTTTTACAATTTAAGAAGGTATTGACAACAAAATTCGTATATATCCTATAATACAGTTGCACAAATAATTTTGTACTAATTCCAAAAATTTTCCACAATAAAGTGTTGCTCATCGCGACAGCTGATAATATTAATGCCCTTCCATAAAACAGAATTAATAGTTAAAACCTTAAAATATTATTATTTCCGGTATGTTGAGAGATAAAATAAATAAATAGCTTCTGTTTCTAAATACGTACATGAAGTATTCAGGCAAATATTTTTTTAAAGCACGTGACTTTTTTCAGATAGATTATGAAGTTACACGCAAGCAGGGTGAGGGGCTATTAATATTATCATGTAATTATTTTTGACGAATAATATTATTTGACGAAGGGGGAGTGAATTAAACAACAATATGACGCAGCAAAGTCGTAAAATTTGTGTTTGTTCCCGATAATCGAAAATCCGAATAATCGAGGTTCTACTTTATAATAATTTAAACAATGATGTACGTTCAATATTTTGTAACGAAACGTCATAATGGGAAGGCTGTTGGGTAATGTAATGTAACTATACCACACTACAGTGGAGATCAGTAAACATTAAACAATTAATGCAGAAATATTGCTTTACAGGTGATTTTTTTTTAACAGAAGAAATGTTTTTAATACTATAATAAACCACTATATGTGAAATAACACTACACACGATAGAAGTAAATAGTGGGTTGGAATTAATTAATCATTTTTACTATTTAAAACGTTACCGGGTAATTGTTATTTTTTTGAACATTAACATATTTTTAACCGCAACTGATTTCTAGGATTTCACTTTCTATGTTTAAATAATTTTAGTGTCTCCATAAAGTGAAAAAGTACAGCAACAGTTTTATAATTAAGCAATTGCTGCTAATAAAGAAGGGTGGACAATTGGATAACCAGTGTGACAATGGCCAACCTGCTGCTGCTGTTCGTGAGAAGGTAAGAAATTAATGTTATTATTTAAACCAGTGTTCTCCAACCGGTGGTTAGCGACCCAGCGCCGGGCCGCGAACAGTATGCCAAAAGTACTAAATATAGGATTTGTTCCCCTGCACGTTTACTTATATTTTTTTAAATTTGGATTATTGAGATTTTGTACACTTCCATGTATTTTGTCACTAACGACCCGGGTTTCGCCTTTCGGCATCTTCAGGCATTCGAGCACACGAATGGACTCGAACTGAGTCAGTTCGAGTCCGAGAACTCAGTTCGAGTCCATTCGTGTGCTCGAATGCCTGAAGATGCCGAAAGGCGAAACCCGGGTCGTTAGTGACAAAATACATGGAAGTGTACAAAATCTCAATAATCCAAATTTAATATTGAAATTCCATCAAGCACCCTCAGTCGATGTCTTAAATTATATATTTTTTTAGTTATTGTTAAATAAAAACAATTGGTAGGATAAGTCGCTGGTTTTCTCAGAATCGACAATCATAAATCTACTCAGGTACACTCAGGGAGAACGGAAATATTTGCTCTTGGATAGAGAACCAAGATGCAAAACCCTACCTAAATATATTTCCAAGAATTTCATATGTATATTTGTTAGCTATATTCATCTGACACCATATAAGATAAAAAAAAATGTTACATAAAAAAATCATTTTTATTTCAGTATAGTGGTCCGCGAAATTTTTTTCTTTTTTTTACCGGTTCGCAGGTGTAAAAAGATTGGTGAACACTGATTTAAACAACCTTAGTTCACTTTTTTTCATAAATAATTCACGCAGTTTATGTACTAAAATCTAAATGCAATTTAATTACAATTCTTTACGCATTACTCGAGATCCGCCGATTATTTAAATTAAAAAAAATATCTCAATACTTTCTTCGTTTTTTAAAAACAAAATATTGAATATATCGACGATTGCATTCTTAAGTTATTATATTACCCTTGCTATTGATGAATTATGTAATCAAATATATTGTAAAAGTTTTCGGCACATCGAAAATCAAAAGTTTACAATTTTAACTAGTACAATCTAATTCGAGGGTGTTTTAGCCAATTGATATAACCCTTAAAATTGAAATTTTTCATTAGAGATTAAAACTGTTTTTATCGAAAACATTATATGGTAAGTTGCGTTATGAATCTTTGAAATACGGTACTGTAATTTCTTATGTTTTCAGATACGGAATTATACGTAAGGATTGTCGATATAATATTGACTTCCATCAAGTGGTCGGGTCAGAATTTATAAACCTAAAACCAATGTAAAATAAATGTTTCCCTTCTAAAAAGTGGTCAATTTATTTTTCTAGTTTAAATCATTTGGCCGAGACCTTCTCTGTCGTCTTTAAAATGAGATCCAATCATCAACTCATTTTCGTATTTTTTGAGGATTACATCAATATTATTAAACCGATAAAACATAACAGACAGTTAAAACTGTACTCGTTTATAGACGATATCGAAAAAATATAAAGTAACCGTGTCTTTAGTGACGAAATGCATGGAAATGTACAAAATTTAAACTATTCAAATTTGATATTGATGTTTCATCAAGCACCCTCAGTCGATATCTTAAATAAAAAATAAGATGATATTAAAAAAAATAAAACTATTTATAATTTTCATGTTAAGCGGTTTCAATCATACTTCACTGTAATCAAGAATATTTTATTAAATTGAGATTGAAATTTTTAAAATCTGATTTTAACATCTTTTAAAGCTGAATAGCCCATGAAACGATAAGAAGTATTTTAAATGTGAATACTTCTTTTTCTACTCTGTGTGCGGTTTTTTCCGTGTCCGTTTTTTTTCGCGTTCGCTTTTTTCCATCTCCGCTTTTTTCCGTGTCCGGTTTTTTCCTGTTCGCTTTTTTCCGTCCGCTTTTTTCCTGTACGTTTTCATCCGTCCACCATTGAGATTACTATATAAATTAAATAAATAGTCTAAAACGTATAGCCGATGTAGCGTAAAATAATAGTTTTTAATCCGTGACCCCTACCATTGTGGGGGAGCATATGGACGGAATAAATGTTATGATTCTATTGAAGAATCTCTGTATGAAAGTGTACACCAGAAAAAATATTATTAATTTTATTACTAATCAAATATATTAGCTTGCTTATAATTACTGCTCATAAATTAATTATTGGGACAATTTCGCTCCCAAAATTATTGCAAAATAACTTAAATAAAATTGAGAAAATCATCAGATGCGCATCACAGACAGATTTTATCACAAACACAACAGCTCACGAATGTCACATTATTACCAAGGTCTTGTTTACTAACCAAGTGTTATCAGAGAGAATATCATGTTTATCCAACAACAAATGTCATATATTATAAACATAACTTTAAAAAATAATATATATATGAAATAATAGTAAATACTTAATATAAATTATAAATAAGAAAAATAAAATAAATTAAAATGCTTTTTATACAAAATTATCTTTTATTTGTCATTGCCTAGTAGAGGTATGCACGGGTCCGGGCCGGGTTCGGGAGGGTAAAGACAATACAGAATCGGGCCTGGGTAAGGAATTTAATTTTCAGAAAAATATTTTGGATTACGTTCGGGTCATGAGTCAATCATAAGGCAATACTACTCTTAACAAAACGCTGATAACATAAATAGTTTATTTCACATACATAATGAATATGGTTTAAAAGAACTAAACAATAAAACCTATCGGGCTCGAATCGAGTAATTTAAAAAAAATTCTAACTGTGCAGAACTCTTTTGCCTAGTGAGTCAAATAATTTGTTATTGGTAGATAATATAGTATTTGAATTGGTTTGTTATGTTAGGTACTGTAAAATAATATCAATAATTTAAGATAATATTCATACAAAAACAATTAAAAAGTAAAAGTACTCAAAAAATGATTATTTATTAAACGTAAACATTAAACGTAATTAGGTGGTTGATACAAATATTCAGTATGGAGCGGTTTCCGCTAATCACAGGGTCATTAGTCGATAGCTAAACCGCAGGATTTTTCACCAACAGGTCCAGACCAGACCAGTCTAAACTGGACTAGATAAATTTAATATACTGTTAGATAATTATGCACTTTGAAATTAGGTTGGTAAAAGTCCATAACATCGCCCATAATAGTTTTGAAAACCCAGCCTTGCTAAATCCTATTTTTTTACTATAATAGAGCATCGAATTATACAAGGAAGACCGCCTACAATTTTTCACTCACAGATTGATTTGCTGACAGTATTAAATCTAATCTTTACAAAAGGAGTATTGAACGGATTAAGATTAAGATTCTTCTTCTTTCCATATTCGCTCCCTATGTGAAGCATATGGCTACCACGCGGCGTCTCTATGAATTCCTGTCATCTGCCAATCGCTTTGCTTTCTCTCACGACATGCCTAAGTCCTTCAGCTCCGCCGAGTACATCCTATGGATAGTACCCGATGGTCTTTCAGGACGCCGGAACTCCACAGGTCGGAAGAAGAGGTAAGCAGGATTAAGAGGCCTTTCCAGAGGCATTCGCAGCACGTGACCCAGCCAGCTCCAACGTCTCTCCATAACCACCGATGTGACAGGGCGTTGCTTGGTCCGTTCCCTAAACTCCGAATTCTTCACGAAGTCAAACCACTTCATCCCCAATATCCGACGCAAGCATCTGTTCTCGAAGCTCAGTATACGGTTTTTTGAGACTTCATCAGGTGCCATGATTCGTTACCGTAAAGCAGCACAGGTAGAATGCAAGCGTTGAACAAATGGCATTTTATTTTGATCGTGTACAGCTGCGTGTCCCAGACGGTCTGCATCTCCATTCGGCGCTTTGCCGTTCTTAAGCCTCTTCATTGCCAAAGTAATCTCGGCATGTGCGGTCTGATATACCTGTCACTCGGGTGAGGTCCATAAGTGTGGCCTCTTCAGTCACGTCAAAGGGGTCCAGGGGGGGTGGGGGGGGGGGCGATTTACACCTCGCAGATATTATCCTTCTATAATTTTTTGACACGTTCTACATCGGACTCTATTGGTCCACCAGGTCCACGAATGGGTCCAGGAGTCGGAGGTTGCTTTTCACAGATCTCTCGCGTGATTTCAAACAATTGTTCGCCAACAAGCCGCCACCTCAGCTGTCTTAATCTGCTGATCCAAGAATCGGCGCTTGTCAAGTCGCGCGGATTTTTTGACAACCTTGTCCTGATTTTGGTAATCAGCGCAACGATCTTCCAATTTTTTCGGGTCCACTTCACCATACCTCAGTGCCTTTAATCTGGCTCGCTCTTCGATTTCATCCCTTGTTTTATCAGAAATCCATTTTGGTTGCCTCCCCATCCGGAATCTAATTCAATGCAATTGGACCCAGATGTAGCCTGCACGGAGACGCGATCCACCCCCTTCTTTTATGCTATGTCAAATTTCAGCTTGATTTCGCGATTTTTGGGTCACTCGACATCGATCTTTTTTCGCGCTGGTGGTTTCACTATGTGTTTCACACTTAGCTTCAGGCGGATTTTGCCGACAAGTAGTTTGTGGTCACTGTAAATGTCGGCGCTTCTGTATGTACGATCGTCGAGAAACTCTCTTCTGTGTTTCTACCTGTAGATAAGGTGGTCGATCTGCGTCCTCATGTGTCCATCAGGGGAGGTCCATGTATATTTATGTCTTTATGTGGGAAGATGGTGCCGCCAATGATGAGTTCATTCATAGTGGCAAGGAGGGGTCGAGCGCTGGATCACCTCCTTTCAGACATTCGCCTTTTGACCCACAACTATTGTTGCATTGCCCGATGGTAGCCACGCGGAGGCCAGCAGATGGGACTTGCTGGTGTGTAGTTTTTCCCACCATTTGGAGTGTGGGCACATCAACTGGCATTGATATGCCCACGTGGGACCCCCCAGCCATTGACCACCAAAATTAAGATTAGGACGAAGGAAATGTTGAAATTTCTTTCACAGTGACATCTATTAACAATTGAAATAGGTAAATGATTCTTTTTACAAAAAATACGTGATTCATAGAATTTTAGAAAACTTCCCACTTCATATATATATATATATATATACTATCACACTAATTAATTTCATCTAACCATTTGCTATGTAGAGTGGAGAGGTTAAGCGATAGTGGCGTCCTTAGCTAACATTTTGTTTTAATTTATTCATCTTAAGGATATATTAATGTGTAATTAACACCTCTTGTGGTAAAAAAAGCTTAAAAAATATTATGAATAAATGAACATCGATTATGTGATTCAAATATTTTTATGTCTAGATAACTAGACAGCTAGACTTTAATATTATAACCAGAGACCCGACGCATTATTTTTTTCGTTCCGGCTTTCGTTCCGAATCGGTAAAAGAATATATATATATATATGGGTCCAGTTACTGTTTTTGGTTTTCAGTTTTCGGTTAAGTTGTTTGTATTTAAATCACTTTTAAGGTGTTAACTGTCAATTTTTGGTGGAAAGACACCATTTTTTAAAAATAAAACACAATTTTTTGTACTATTTCCACATTTTTATATGACTAGGTCTGGTTTCGCTCATCGCGAGTATTATCAACTGTTTCAAATACAATTTATTAATTAAATCTTGCTTTTATCAGAGAAAATTTTTCTCATAAATCAATAATAAAACTGAAAAACCGAAATGAATATCGGTTTGGTTTCGGTTTTCGTTCCGACAAAAGAAACGGCTTTTTCCGGCTTTCAGTTCGGTTCCGGTTCGGGTCCCTGATTATAAACTTTGGAGGCTTAGAAAAATTATGTGCTATTCCATTCATTCATAGATGTCGCACTACTGACAGATTTTAATAATAAATTTAAAATACCAATTACAATATTATTGTATCGAGTCTGATGACAAAGAAGAAACACCTAACAAAGATTTGATTTAATTTAGTGTTTTGTCATATATACCGTAAGCATGTGAAATTAATTGTTTATTATGGTTTAGGCCCTGATAATTCAAAAAGAGTATTGTTTATCGATATATTAAAGTAAAACTGATAATAAAAATTTGACTTGTGATTTAGTGTCTATAAGATGCGCTAGTTGTCGTTAACACATAAATATTACTTTGTATTTGGGAAATTGAATGTAAATAATATATTATTATTTATGAACCAAAAATAAATGTAAATCGAGGATACCATGACAGAGAGTAAATCAGTTTGATCTATTTCCTAATATAATTCGTTTTGTAATCGCGGGCTCGAATTTCTGGATTTCTCATTGATTTTTTGTGAATTCGTATTTAAAGTCATATGTTTTCATTCCTTTCAATTCAACCTGATGTATCTTGAAAATGAGACGTATCTATCCAACATCAAGAAATATCTTGTAATGCGATTATTAATGATACAGGTGATGAGAAAGATACAAATTCATTTTCTCAGGAATAATTTTAGTTACGTGTTTTGAAATCATTTATACAATGAGCAATAGTCTGGTAATGATATCGTTGTTTCATAAAATCCATCGAATGAAACATTAAATGGTTTCGAAACGTCGCGTGATTACAAATGGGTTATAAATAATTGCATTTTGTGTTAGATAGTATTCACATGGTATATTTGAACTTTTATTTCTATAGTTTACACCTCATTTTAAATAGTACTCACTTGGTACACTTGAACTTTGATTTTAATAGTTTCCACTTATTCACGGATTCTTTTAAAAAAGTGAGTTAAGTTGTAGTAGGTTATGTTAGGGTTGGTCTGGTTTGGTTTGTGTAATGTATTCTAAAGCGTGGAGCAAAGACAATATAGGCGGCCTAATATAGGGTAGAGTTGCGACAAGTATTTTAATTTCATTACACCTTCGTGCAACTATCGATTTCAAAGTGTGAGTGAAAACTATTTTATCTACGTGAAAATATTTTTTCATAAGTATAATATGTCTCTTCAATGTTAAAATATATTTTATTACGTGGTAACACTTTATTTTTAGTGAAAAAAATTGTTTTTGTAGAATGTATTTGTGAAAACTATTTTTATGAAAGTGGATATGATCTAAACAAAATTGAATTTAATTGTAAGGCCATTACAAATTACAATCAATCATAACGCAAGGTTTTACCAAAATAAAAATTTATATATGTATTTTAACCAAGTACGTTCCAAATGTTGTGTATATGGACTCCTAATGGAGTTCATCTCACCGGAAGTTTTTCTACTAGAATTTATTGTTACTCAGTTGCTCAACCTTTCTTTTTCGAAGAGAGTAGAGTTAGAAGGATAAGACTAATGTAGGAATAGTGGCGGGAGGGAATTTTAGACATCATAGAAATCAATAAATCGGTTGAAAAATCAATTTACAAAACTTCAATTTTCTTAATAATAAAAAAATCACTCATGCGCATTACGCCAAATTACGCGCATATAAAGGAAATGATTAGTATAAAATCCTCTAGAGTTTTCTCTGAGTAAACATATTAATGATAATGATTATCGCAAGCTTCCGTGATATATTTCGCATCGTTGTTTCTAAGTTTTATCGATAAAATATTCATGTCGCCTTTATCAGTATTGCTTGTGAAAAAAAACATGATTAGTTAATCGTTCTCTCCAAAATAATTTCTTTTGGGAGTCTTCTTATCTCTTCCATAGTAACAAGTATTATTTATTTTTTTACGATTCAGCGCTTTACGCACTTACTTTTTACAGTAATAATAATCAAACATTAAATGTGCTTTATATTTTAATCAGAACTATTGTATTTTAATCTCCATTGGTCGTTGTACTCCAATGAAGTGTCAATAGAAATCAATTCTTCATCGCATGCATCCTGAATCCTGTCCATCTTTATTTTATTGCTGACTGACAGATATCATCTTTATTTCATACATAAACCATTCTTCGATATTTTCTATATTGAAACATTTAGCGCCTTTTAAAGTGACCATTAATTTATATAAATACAACTTGTGTCAAATAATCATCTTTCTGCACTGGGATGAATTTTACAGACCTAAATTGAGCTATATATAACGAAAATGGTTATTGTAATATATATATATAGTTTAAAATACAATGTAAATAAATTAATAAAAGATTGACAAATCAATTAGATTCGACAGTAACTTTGTGGAAATTCATTTTTATTATAAAAATCAATATAGGTTACATTCTCAGATCAACAATTTCATAATTAATAATGCCTGCCATAAAATGGTGACGTATGATGTGAACTAGGCATGGAAAACGAATGAACGAATCGCAAGTCAATTGGCCATTGCGATTCGTTCATTCGATTTGCGTTATATTTGTTTGCCGTCCCTTATTTTGCCGAATGTAGATAACATGTATGAATATGAAAGCGTATTTATCATCTAATATAATATAATCAACAAAATCAATAATAATTTAAATTTGAACGATTCAAATTCAAACTTTTATATTAATAACGAAATAGATATTATTTATTGTCATATAAATAAGTACATGTATTAAAAAATAGATTATATTTAGGAAAAACTTGCATTTTTAAAACTATTTTTCTTTTACATCAAACGTGAATAAACCACGTTTTCATTGAAAATACTTTTTATTTTGTAGTAGGAGTTATCCGAAGCCATTATATTTTTGCGATTCCTTATCCTATTTCCATCATATATCGGACAATAATATATTTTTTTTTTATATTACTACAGAAACAATCATCATAATATAAATATGATTTCATAGCAAAAAAAATGAGGGGCACGCTCCTTAGATACAGAATAAGTATCTATATTTAACGAAATATATATTTTTTAATTCTAATATCTAATTAATAGTTTGTCATGAACCGAGTGCATCGCGACGACCCGAAAATCGGTTCACTCCATTGCTTATTATTGTGATAGCCTTTTTGATCCGAATAAAATCATAAAATCATTCTTGATTGTATTTCATATTAACAAGAAGGAATCCCGGTATGTATAAGCTAATAATTTGATGTTTTATTGGTTGCATTTATTGGTGAATCATTATGCTCAGTTAATATTGAAAAGATTTCAACTGGCCAATCAAACTAAATGATAAACCGTTTTCTTTATTTATTGTAGGACTTTTCGGTATTGGTTTCATTAATGTATTGTATGGGCTGGAAGATCTAGAAGGGTAGTAAATTGTGATCGTATAATCCACTAGCAGATAAAGAAAATAATGAAACACCAACCCATTTATTATTATGTGAATGCTATGCAATAAAACAGCGGTTCCTTATTCGTATTGATACAGGAGCTATGCTTAGGGTAGGGCGAATGTTCTTCCACTAGGACGCCAGCGACTCACTGGTGCGTCACATGCCTATTCACTCCATACGCCAGCGACTCACCGCTGCGTCGCGATATTTTTTCGTTGAAAATAAAACATTTTCGATGTGTTAAAATTACTTTGCTATGGACATCTCTTATTAAACACAATAATGTTTACAAATTTTGAAAAATCTTGGTTCATCGGTACTATTTATAAATAAATTCAACAAATTTCGCTAGGGCTGCCCTACATATTTTATCTTTATGCGCGTTTCGTATTACGTAACGAATTTCGAGATGTTTGTGTCACAATACCTTGTAAAAAAAATACTATCTGCTTATAATTTACAGGGGAATTTCAAAAACGGGTTCAGGGTCGTCAAATGCAATCTATTTATTATTATTTTATTTACATAGTAAATTCCTTTTTTCTTGTTATTCATGCCACATGTGTTTCACGAATTCGGACGGTGTCTTCCGAGATATAATGATTTATGGCGGTTCTCCGGGTAAAATTGAATGGTTTCACCCTTAGTAGTGTGACGAATTCTTTGGGCTTTCATGGTGCAGTTTTTTTATTTTTTCGTTTGTTATTTTACTCTTCATACATATGTACCACTGATGACAGCTTTGGGTCTTTTGTCTAATAAAGCAATAAAAATGATTTATTGACGTTTTCTACTGTCATGTTGCACAAGTGTTCCACGAATTGAGGCCTATCCTTCTGCAGTTTCTTCGTAAGGAAACAATGACAGTGGAATTGCAATATGTACTTACAAACATATTTTTTTTTTCGTTGTTTTACTCTAATTTGGTAAAATATATGTACTTCAGTCTTTCGGGAAACGTCTTCCTGATTGGCATCGTTGCTTACTCCGTGTGCCGTTATGTGTTCAACCCTGTTTTGAAATACTAGAGTAATATTTTAAAACAGTCATCGTATAAAAAATCGTGTTTCAATTGGTGTATGAACTATTTTTCAAAATATAATAATAAAACAAATAATATATAAATATATATGTTCATATGTATATATATATAAATTTGGACAACCCTGGAAAAACAATCAATTATAATTACAACGTTTCAGTCAGTGCACATATTATTGGCTAAAAATAAAATAATAAAAAGTTTAATTTAGAATAAATATTTATTACGTTTGTGACAACCCTAGCAAGAAATGGACTTAACCCATAAATGAGTCAGCAGCACAGCGTATGCTAATTACACATATACCAGGACAAACTAGAACATCTTTAGACTATAAATTATGTAAGTCAAAACACTTTTTATGCAATTACTATTGTTCCTAAAATCGCTGGCGTTGGGCGCTAAATGAATAATATCGCGCTGGCAGTTAAGGGGTTAACGTCAGCCGTCGCCAGTGGTTTGCCTTTTGAGCTTATAGTAGATACATTTAAATTTTTTTTTTAAACTCGTGTAGGTAGTCTTGTCACTTGCCAATGAATATCTGCACTATGCTGACCTGCATGATGCAATACGCAATTAAAAAAAAGCACATTTTTACTTCGCAAGTATCGACAAATTCATGTTGTATGAGGATCGCTAACAAAATATGTTTTTTATTGTTCTGTCTACTATCAGTAAATTATTTCGCGATAT
Organism: Himalopsyche phryganea; assembly: GCA_022494535.1. Lineage (NCBI taxonomy): Eukaryota > Metazoa > Arthropoda > Insecta > Trichoptera > Rhyacophilidae > Himalopsyche > Himalopsyche phryganea. The sequence continues at coordinate 243,988 of JAGVSL010000024.1, forward strand.
TCATGAAGTTTCATAGTGATGGCCGAACACTGGGCAACGAAAGGCCGACCATTGGATTTTGGGGGCCGACCACTGGGAGAATTGGATTTTTTTGTAAAATTATATTATTTTATGCTTGGTACAATATTAACCATTTTATTTTTAGTTAGTTACATTACTTGATCCCAGTTGAATGGAATAACAGCAAAAAAATATGTATTTTTCATTCATTGACTCAAAATCCATTTTGAAAGTACATCTGTCGCTTAACTGGCTGACCACTGGCGAAATGACCCTAATTATATATAGAACTAGGATATTCTTTGGTAGGGAAAGATGCGTCGTATACTTTTTCGTATCAACGCCTTGACGTAGTTACATATTATTCATTTTAAATGCAGGAATAGATTTATTGGCTGTATCCGATGATTTAAAAGCAAATTTAATGAAAACGCTAGATTTTTTAGTATTTAATGTATCAGAGAAAAATAGTATATTATAAACACATTATTTAAGTCCATAAGTAGCACCACTATACTCTATAATTTCTATCCATTTTCACATTAACTCATTTGTCTCACGCACTTACCTTGCTCGTTTCGTCATTTTATTGAGAAGAATTATTAAAATGAATATACAAACCCTCACTGTTGACCACTTATTGTGTGATAAATTACTTTTAAAGTTTAATTTTTATAAAACATATTTAAGTAAAAAAAAACGAGAAAACTATGAACGTAAAGGTAAATTGTGAATTTATTGACTATTAAAGAGCCAAAACCCCAAGATGCATGAAAATAGGGTATGACACGTCTTTGATGCAAAGATATTATGTACATTTGGGCCTCGTATAACACGGTTTTGATATGACACTCTTGGTGAATTGTGACATATTTTTGTACAGCACGCTTTATATAATATAACACGGTTTCAGCATTTTTTTATAGACAATGATCCTAAAATGGAAAGAAGTTTGAAGCTCAAGAGGAAATTACATCAGATCTTGGCCCCATATCACAAAATACGTTAAGATTTATACGCGATCGTTTATTATAGAATGTTTAAAGTCTAAATTCGAAAATACTTCAGAGTCCTCCGACAATGAAAACTTACAACAGATCTCGAAAAAGAGTCGAACAAATAAAATTGTGCTAGCGATGATGGATGAATGATCTATTATATATTTGTTTCAATACATACGTAAATGTATATTTTTGCGATTGTTTATTAAAAAAACTAAAGGATATCAACAAACTTCGATATTTTTGTGGAACGCATACCCTAATTTTGTATAAATTTCAAACCTCGTATAACACGTATTTGTATAACACGACGTTTTTGCGGAACCATATGACCGTGTTATACGAGCCTCAAGTGTACTTATATTTTTGTAATATAGGTAAATTTCAACGTAGTTGCAGCTGAAAGGTTTTTACTTGGTAATGTAGATACGGCATTGCCAGCATTGACTGACGTATTTGAAGCAAGAAAAGTACGGTGAATTTATTATATTATTACGTAGATAGATATTTTATACAGACTGAAAACAACAAGGGCAACATGGCGTAGGCCCGGTATTTCTCACAACCAGCGAAATTATTTTTTGCGCGGTATAAAACTATCGTCGTTCTCTTCTGTGCAAAATATTCCGCGGTTTTTTTTTATCATTTACGATATTTACATAAGAAAACAATAATATTGTTGTACGACTCTAAGCGTTACGTTGTTACAACAAGGAAATAAAATTCTTGGGATTAGTATTAGATACACAATCATGAACAGCAGGTACTTCGATATGAATATAATATGTTTACATTTATTATGTAAATATGCAGCGCATAAAGCAAGTCCAAATTCCAATGAAGATAAGAAATCGCTGACTTTAAGGAGCGCAAGACTTATTGATATTTTGAGATAATTATTGAATGTGTCAATAAAATGAGTTTTCCGATTTAAAAATTTATATCAAAGACTTCATATATGATTATTGCATCACAAATCTTAAACTTGACTGTGATGATGTGTTAAATTGTCATTTTAAATGGAAACAAAGCACACGAGTAGTAATTTTAAAAAAGATTAAGGATTCGTAGAACAAAAATCCAGTTCATTAGACCTCTTCAAAAATTTTAAACGTTGTTATGCTGCCGGATACATCCTGTAAAAATGCTGTGAGGCCGTAGCGGGTGGTTGTGGGCATGATGGAAGAAGTACAGACGAGCTGGATTAAATGTGACTGTCGCCATTTTTGTATTTGTTGACGTCATTACGTGCTTATCCAATTACAATGTACTATGTTTACAACAGTGTTTTGGTGACAATATAAATTTGGTTCGTCAAAGTGATGTCACATATAAAACAAAAACAGCGATCCAGCTCACCTATACTTCTTACACCATGGGTTGTGAGTATAAAGTAGGGTACCATGGAGAATTTTAAAAATAAAACACAACAATTTGTTTGTACTAATTCCACATCACGAGAACTGTCAGTTGATAATGATCGTAATGAGTGAAACTGATCCTGATAATTATAAACAAATGGAAGCAGTACAAAAAATTGTATGTTATTTTTAAAAATAGTGCGTTTCCATCAAGAATTGACAGTTAAGACTTTAAAAGTGACCATAAAGAATGGATGTTAAAGAAATATTTAATTATATTTCAAAACCAGAATGACAGGAAAAATAATTCACAAACCAGTCCATTTTTGCATGAATGATGAAATAATTTGACCGTAAAAATCATTTCCTACAATTATTTATATCGTCGGCCGAGTACATGATTGTTCTAACAGCATTCTGTATGTAACTTTCATGTTTTTCGATTTTTGGTAAGTTCAGTGTTAAATGGTTCTATCCGTATATGTCATTCAAGTAAATATATTGTTACTAAATAAGTTACAAAATTAGAGGTTACCGGAATGATACACCATACAAGTACAAAGTACCAAGACTTAAAAATGCTGCAGTAAAAATTTATGAAATTGCTTTTAGAACAATCAAGCACTAGGCTGACGATTATGTAGTTTTGTCACGATTACGAAAGTAAATTGTAATTATTTGACTGGTACGCCATATTAAAAAAAAGTAGAATAATAAAATATTATGCTGGATAAAAAATCTCCTTGCGAAAAATATTTAAAATTATTTAGAATTAAATCGGCACAGTGTATATATTAGGGTACATAACTAATATTTATCAAACTAGTAAAATATGTACACTAAAGTATTTAAAATTATTAAATGTGTATCTTGATTGACAAATACATCGGTATTTAAAAGGATTCATATTTTCGGTCATGTAACGGAGAATACAATACGCGACAGGCATCGATTTCACCTCTTTTGAATCCCTCTTTCCAATTGTCACATTTCGTCACAAAATATTTCTCCCTGACACAATTATGTATCATTTTGAGCCCCTTCCTACTTAAAATACTTGTATTGTATTAATGTCGAGCAGAGTGGTCAATGAATGCTGTTGAACTTTTGTTCTCTTATTTGTGGGTGCGAGTGCCGATATGGAAGCATTTAAAAACTTAAAAAATTTTCAATCTATTTTTTATTTGTATCCAATGGTATGAGTGTCTATGATGTACCTGCTTACCCACTTTATATCCGATGCTGAAAACGGAGTGTGACGAGAGCTAACTACAAGTTATACTTTCCTATCTCCATCCCTCTTTCCCTACCTTCTCTGAATAGAGAGGTTGAACGAATGGAATTACAACCAGGTCTTGTAGAAGCTAGTTTTGTTGAAATACTCTGCAATGGGAGCGGACTTGATAATTCTTTGTAGTCTTAGAATACATTACTTAATATTTTTTGAAAATTTGATATTGAAATTCTATCAAGCACTCTCAGTCGCATATTTTGTTCGTATTGTGACATCACATTTCGTTATATTAAAATAGATTTCGTCTGAACGACAAAGTGAGTGAGACAGTGAATGAGTATGCCAGATTCTTTGTTTGTTGATACGAATACACCTCTGATCAATAATCTATCGCAGCGAAGAATTTTAATCGAAAATAAATTTTAAATAACAAACCTGCAACAACATCATAGATATTTGTTGTTTTTATAGTAAATAATATATATTATGCTGCAAAACAGTTAAGGAAAAACATTTTCAATTTAGAATACAATTATTTTGAAAGCAGTTTTTTTTAATCAGGACATGACAACGGTACAAATTACTAAATATTCATTTTTTTACTAAAGCATAATACATTACATGTTTTGCATCAGTGATTACGAATAAATAGCTCAAAAACTTAGTACATTGTGATTATTTTGCAGAGATTGGTAATATTTAATATTTCGACGTGTATTCTTTCTATATATTTTAAAGTGCGTTAGTATAATTCAGATAGTTTATTAAATATTGCATATGTTAAGCATTATTTCCTAAAATGAGTGATACCACCTCTAGAGAACAATCGGTGAAGAATGTAGCATATTAATAAAATAATTAAGAACGCGGTAGAAGTATAAAGAAAGATGAGAAATTTTAGTAACGTTTGACAGCATTTTTACAGCATATTCATCGACTGGAAAGATAGAGCAGAAATCCATCATTTAAATTTTTCAAAATCCGTTGACGACCATAACCTCAAATACATTCGACAACAAATATATTATACACAACGAAATACCCCATCTAATTTATTTAAGTATGCATGATTGTAATTTTTAAATTATGAAGCGACTCCTTTGCAAAATGATTTTGACTATTAAAATGAAAGTGTCTACGTTTTCCCTCTGATCCCTGAAACGTTTCTTTGCAAAAATATTTACAGTCAATTTTGCCTAAGAAGCTAAAACTAACCGAATTTGAAGATTATCAATAATGCATTATCTTATGATTTTTATAATTACGGCTATTTATAAAGATTTTAATAATAAGAGGGTCACAGGAATAACCTTTAATTAACCTCTGACTAATTCCGAAACTGATTAAATGTTTTTCGAACGCCTTTTACTCTTATCAGTAAATTTTAAAGTCTGATTTCATAGTTCAATTTATTCATAAAGAAAATTGATAGTACAAGTTTCAACTCGCACCTAATCCTTCCGATGTTATTACACAATTTTTTTCTCCGTTAGTAATTATTCGTATATTATATTATTGTCACTTTTATCAGCAATATGACGATTGTTTATCAGTATTTTAAAGGAAATATTCAATCAAAGAATATCTTGATAATCTTATTGAAGTCATTACTTTTTTATCACAATACAATAATGTATCGCCTCACTCCCAAATTAAAAACGGAATTTTAAAATGATACTATTATTTTGATGTACGTATGTATGTAAATAGGTATTTTTTTCATGCAATCGGATACACCGACGCAAAGAAATAAACGCGTCCGTTTCATAATTATCAACAAAGATGCTTGATTTCCTCGACATTTGCAATGATTCAATTTAATTTCCCATCATGATTTCAGTTGCCCCAGATTTTTTATGTCACTAAAAGGGGTTTTTAACTGCAATGCACAGCACTGATGGTGTAATTGTGCTAACATGTTTTTAGTCAAGATCCTGCACTCCAATCTTAAACATTTAATGTGTACAGAATAGAAAAATACATTTTCCAACAATTTGTTGTACATTTTTGTTCGCTTTATTTTACGAAGTTCGGTTGTACTTATAAAATTAAATCACAAGAATATAATGAAAATAAAGTTACTGTACTTACAATAATAGTACTACTTACGTCTGATTTACTTTTTGAACGGATCTTTTCACGGTCTAAGAAAATAGAAACGTTTATGGAAACAATTTAAGACATCGACTGAGGGTGCTTGATGGAATTTCAATATTAAATTTGGATTATTGAGATTTTGTACACTTCCATGTATTTTGTCACTAACGACCCGGGTTTCGCCTTTCGGCATCTTCAGGCATTCGAGCACACGAATGGACTCGAACTGAGTTCGAGTCCAGTTCGAACTCAGTTCGAGTCCATTCGTGTGCTCGAATGCCTGAAGATGCCGAAAGGCGAAACCCGGGTCGTTAGTGACAAAATACATGGAAGTGTACAAAATCTCAATAATCCAAATTTAGTTTATGGAAACGTATGATGATTAAAATGAAATGTTTTCTTTTAAACCGACTATACAAAATCTTACGAAAAGATAATTTTCATACCTTGTTTTTGATAGAAAGCTGTTTATAATGAATTAAATTGAAATTCATATAGATTTATTATCATTTAATTGTAATTAAGTTGTTTTAATATATGAAACCTATCTCAAATGTTCACTTTTTCTCTTACGTATATTACATTATTACATGCTATTTTGCACCATTGTTCCTACGACGTATCTATCCCCAGTGCAAAAAAAAGAATCGGATGGAAGGAGGTTAACAATTATTAGTTGTATAAAGGAGAAGACTTTAGAAGATTACAGCTAAAGAGTCTGGATCTAACTTGATAAAGTAGAATGGATGAAAACTTGAGAAGTCCTATCGAGAAATGCCCGAATAAGAGTCATTCAGAGCATCCCGTGTACATCACTGAAATAAATAGTAATTTCTGCATAGTTTAAAAATAGAGCTCTGTACTGGGTTATCTAAGTTTTCTTTAAATACTATGTGTTCTAGATACTAGAAAATACATGTATAAACCTGCCTGTCTGTCTAGCACAAGAACTCCTCCTAAACGGTATAAGTAACTATGTGAAGTTTGCACATGTGATTCTGGCTGCCATTCCATGCTAAATGTGCTATTTTCAACTTTTAAGATTAATACTGGTGGACTATATTTTGTGGATGTTACATGAGGTACGGTCCACAGTGATATTTTCAACATTCAACTATGAATGGACTATGTTTTGTGGGTGTTACATGAAGTACGGTCCACGGTGATATTTTCAACTTTAAACTTCCAACTTTCAATATTAGCTGGCACTAAAATGACGCCATAATAACGCCAACATCTATATGTTAAAACCCTGTATCCCGCGTGAAGCTGGGTAATAAATACTAGCATATATTATATTTTATTCGAATTATTACATCAAAATACGATATGCATAATTTCAGTATAAGTTATGAAATGGTTGCATTTTCTATGAGAAACGAAAACCTGTTTTGTGACGCAATCCTAAAATCATTTCCACACTCAAGGTTTGCTGGTTTCAAATTTGAAAGGTGAGCCTACAAGACCGGGGTATTGAATAATGTTTTAAATCAGCGATATAAAAGCCATTTGAATTAAATAACATTTGTTTCCACGGCTCAGGTTTCTCATTGAAAAAACATTCAATTTTATAAACTGTATACATACGACAATGATTGATATTTTTATAACTACGTTATTAACTTTTAAAGCATGAAATATTGCAAGAGTTCATACTTACATTATGATATTCTTATAGTTAAAATACATGAAGAAGTTTCCATACATATAACTTATTTTTATAACTATGTCCTGATTTAAAATCTACAGTAAAATATTCGATATGAATACATAGAAGAGCTATTAAATTTAATTGAAGACTAGGAAAATGAATCACTTAGGCACGTTCCCTCGAGTCTTATTTTTTTGCAACGAAAATAAATGACGTGCGATTCAATTCTAACTGGATTATACGCGAGTCTTTTATCTTATTACTCTGCAAAAATGACTTACACTTCAATTCTAGTTAGATTCCACGCGATTTGTTTTCTCATTCTACTTGCCAATTAAAAGGCAGTGTTGACTAACGGTTAAATTCTTATTGGATTCACCACCTGCTTTTGATGAATCAGAGTGGGGAAGTAAGTGATTCGCGACGATCCTACTATTTACATAGAGCTGAAACTGAGACTCTCTTTTACTACTAAGATTAGGTCTTTTGGATGTGTTCGTTCGTTAACGACGCACGTCTAATTTAAAAAATAGTTAAACTGTAAAAAACAATACTACAGTAATTTAAATGCATGCTTTTTTATTTGCTCTATAATTTTATTACCACTTTGCATTCCATCGAAAGATTGAACACCACTGCAACATACATGACAAAAAATCATAATAGACTATCAAAATGTTTTGAGGAACACTGTATATCAATTTAAACCGATAATTAGCCATGCATAGTTTCGGTCTTAAATGTTAAATACCGCCTATATAATTTAGTTTTTGCTTTTGGGTGACGGTCATTTTGTTATAAAATAATTATTTTGCATGAGTTGTTCAATGCCACATTTCTTTACGTATTCAGCCAATGAAATACGTATGTATTTGCTAGAATTTTATAACATTTCATAACAATCATCAAGTATTTTCATTCGACTGCTGAACGTATTATCAACTGATCACCGTTGATCCTAAATATTATTGAGACGTTAGAAGCGCAATCAATTAGGCATTGCATCCTGGGCTGTATTCTAGATCTTGACATTTCTTTATTTATAAATAAAACGATGCATATAATTCAATAACACACAACGACCGCATACTTATTAATATTTATTTTTCAAAAATTAACATTTGTAAAGATTTCGACAAACATTGAAAGTAAAAACAAAAAAATATTTCTGGATTTTTTACCATCAAATGTTATTGCTCTCTTCCTTAGTACGCACATAACTTCTATTTCTGAGATTTTCTCTACTACTTTTCGCATCGTTAATTTAATTCTGAAAGCGGATTATTAAAAATTAACATGGATATTCGTTATTTTCTGTATTATTTTTTTTTTCTCTTAACCGCTCTCATTTACCGTTGTCAAACGATTTGCGAAAAACAAACGATTGTTTGTTAAACTAGAAAATTTGGATTAAACTGGAAATAATGTTTAATTAAACTAGAATATTTTGATCTTAAGGTATTTGAAAACCCTGGAATTTCAGGTCAAGAATAATGAGTGAGATCCTGAGAATGCAATCCCTTAGTATAATAATTATGTCGCTGCTGTAGACAGTATGGCGATATTACATTGAATCACAGTTGACTGCCGTACAGAAGAAAACGTATAAAGTCACCAATCAACATATTCAATTGGATCAACGTAAATAAAATCAAGACTATAACATTTGATTGGTTTCGTAGACAGAAGTCAACAAACATGTTTTGAAATTGATGAAAATATTTTGATGACGTCGTACAATATATGCGGCCCCTGAACACAATAGGTACATTAAATACAAACTGCGTTTGAAAATTCCTTAATTCTTTTGCTGACGTTAAAATTGAAAAGTGAGCGCGATGTTTGGAAAACGTTTTTACTTGAACCAACGATATTCAAAGTTCGATTAAATTAAAATTATTTTGACTCGAAAACTGGCTACAAAATAACAGTCGACAAAAAATTGGGGGACTGTCAAAAAAAACAACTCGCGGATGTCGTATTTCAACACGTAGGCGAAATGTTGTTTTGTGTATTGAATTAATTTATGAATTATTATTTAAAATGTACTTAACTATTGATAATGTATTACTTGTTGCCGTTAATGACGTTTTTAAATAATGGTAATTGTCATCTAATTTTCAGTAGTTATTTTTATATATATTTATTACGTAATGTTGTATTTTCAAAGATATCATAAGACAAAAGATCAGAATGCAAGTAGAATAGACATTTGTAAAATTTTGCAACAAAGAAAGCCGTGTAGAGTAGATGAAGACATCCTATCACTTCAATATCCTTGGATTAAAGCTCAAATATTATTTAAGAAAACATATGTCATGTTATGTCAATCAATAAAATGTGATATTTCCGAAGAAATGCAGTATTCATTGAAAAAGAATGTGATTTTTTTATTTTTTCTTCTTTTAATTGCATCAAGTAATGATGCACTTTGATTAACTGTTTGTTTCGTTTTTACCAATTGTTATTTTTGTTACATTCTCAAATAGTATATTGATATCAATTCGTTCAGAAAAAAATTCCATAAGAAAACATGATTTTTTGGACAGTTTATTTTGTAAAAACGCATCTTAGATGGCGTTATCGGGATCATAGTCCAGTATCATTGCATTCTAACGAACAACAAGGGATCAATACAATATATTTTCAAATGTTATTAACATTGAACTGTTAGAACTTTATTATAATAGGGCAAAAGAACAGTATAATTCTGCCGATGCCATTATGCCGCAAAAGCTTTTTTAAATTCTTGTATAACCAAATCCGTTGTTATTTTTAGTACTGTTTAAAATTTAATAACAATTATTAAAAATGCGCAGTTGACGACAATATAAGAAATGTGGATTAACTCTTATCAACTAAGTCCCATATCAATTGCCGATATTAACTGCAAATACGGAATTGCGTAAAGAACACTTATTTGCAGATTTGCAGCAAATGTGTATGACGTATATCCAATTGAAATAGTTGAGTCATGCATTGTTTTCTTTCGATTCTACTGAACAATTTTTCCAATGTAATCACTTCTCTATGTCGAGCCCTTTATAATGTTGCTTTAAACTCGTAGCACATTTTAGGATTGATAATTTAATTTAACAGCATTTCGGTTAGTAGAACATTTCTTGTACAATTAATGCAATCGTCAAAATTGAAATCGTACACCGTTTACCGTTTACCGAAAACATTGTATGGTGAGTTGCATTATGAATCTTTGAAATGCACTCCTGTAAATTCTCACATTTGCAGATACGGGATTATACGTAGGGAGTGTCGATATAATAGTGGCTTACATCAATCACCCGGGTCAGAATTTTTAAACCTAAAGCCAATGTAAAATGATGTTTCCCTCCCAAAAAGTGGTCAATTTATTTTTCTTATTTACATCATTTGTCCGAGACCTGCTCTATCGTCTTTTAAATGAGATCCAATCACGATCACTTTCTAAAAAATATTTTGTTGTACGATTTTGTATCAGACATCAAATATCGATAACCTACAATAAACCCTAATCTAGTCACGGTGTAAAACAAATAAAAGCATTTCTGAAAAACAGGTGTCAATTCTTTTGCTAGACAGGCTTGAAAACTTTACTATTTCCATTTAAATAAAAGTACAATAGTGTAAACCAATACTTTGAAAGTGAAATTATTAAAATAAAAAAAAACATTTCGACGTTTCATATTTTTTAGGCGACGGAAAACAATTAACGATTTTCGCAAAATGACAGAAAAACCTACTTATTCGCCTTAAGCCATTAATTCATTTTCGTATTTTTTGAGGGTTACATCAATTGGTCAAAACATCGTCGATTATTAAGAATGACAGAACTCAAGTTTGGGCGCTGAAGTATGAGACTATCAGAATACTGGAGGCCTTCAAGGTGAAGACAAGCCAATAAGCCAAGAGATCTTAACGACTATCAAATGTAGAAAAACTGCGATGTTTGATCACCGGAATGATAGATATTAATTATTTCAACTCATAATTCAAGGAAAAACATGGTGCAACAGGTGTGTAGATAGTAGCAGATTATAGTAGAAACTCAACTTCTGTGGTTCAATGTCTAAGACGTCGGATATGTAATACAACAAACTAGCCCAGGATAGAAAGCGTACCGCAATTTCGTCGCCATTTTTCGATTTAAGACAGCACTTAAACAAATGAATAGCAACAATTACTTTAAATAAATTGTGATTGATACTATCACGAAAACACAATAAAAAAAACACTAAAATGTGGAGTAGATTTTATGAACATAATAATACGCAGGCGTTGTCACGGATATTACGAACTTTGATTTACATTTCGGCTTTCGAAAGCAGTGTTGTTTTCACCTCAAATATTGGATTTTGTAGCGTTACTAGTATTGTGTGAATCTGCCCGGATCGTTTAGTGTAAGAATTAGTTCCCACAATGGAAAAGTATTAAAAAAATAATAACAAATTTTTCTATCAACGCAACTGCGCAATCTTTTCGATCAAAGATTAATGTCTTCAGATATTTTGAATGTACACAGTCCATTTTTTTATATTATAATCCTTATCGTTTGAAGTTCATTAAAAACATAAATTGTCTCTTCCGATGATTTTATCTTGGATAGACATTGCTAAGTAAATACCCATTTGGGCTAAATAAGATTAATAGAAAATGCTATGTAGACTAATCGAACAATGGTGATATCAGATAACGAATATTTTCAGAAATACAAATCATATATCCTTGACAATAATATTATGGAATGACACACCTCTAGAGCTACTACGTCATACAGATAGTAGATTTTCATAAAGATCAAAGTATGCAATGAAGTTAATCTAACAGAATAATCAAAGTTACCTTTTCAAAGTTCAGAGAATTATTGTATATTGCCCATCAATAAAATACACATTTTCTTCATGATTCTAAGTTAGATAAAAAGGAGGGTGAAAATTTTAGTTTGTGTTTAAGACATCAATCTTTTTTGACTAGTATGTTTAGTTTTGTTCATATCTTAAAAAACACCCACAGTAATGACACTCTATAATTAAACACCAATTCAAACATGCTCTCCCAGTCGATGGTTATACTTTCTTTTTTTTAATCATATCTACTCACATTTTGAAGCATATGGATTTATGATGGAGCATTTCAACGTATTAGAACGGTACAACTAGTGAGTCATTCAATTTCTATTTTTAATACGATAAGGATATAAAAATGAGGATTGAAAAGAACCAGTAATTAGTTAATCGCTCTCTCGACACCTGTTTTTAGGATCGGACTGAGTAGGTGATTAGGATTAACACTCGTTTATAAAATATAAAATTAGCTACACAACATTGGCTATTTTTAAACTACCCGTTCCCGTATTATAACATTTCATCACAAAGTCTTTTTTCCCTCCCCGAATTAAATCCTCCATTTTTACCGTTCGTCATGAATCATCCCAATATTTTAGACCCCCCAAGGATTTTACGTCATAATAATATTATGACCGATTAGTAGGTATTTATTAGTTGCCAATATTATGTGCTTGGCAACTAATAAATACCTACAGTAAATACAATATTATTACTATAAACAAAGAGTGGATCGAAAATATCTTTTTCGAAAACAACAAGTGGTTTGCTAATATTTTATTTAACATCTCTCCGTTCGGATCAACAAAACTATAAAAATAAACAATTAATAATGATGAAATAAAACCTGGTATTAAGTAAAATAACATGATTTAAAGTGTAAGGAAAATATTATTTATTATGTTGGTATCTAAAGATGTTTTTCTCATTAATATAACACATTAAAAATAAATTTTAATCGTGTTTATGTGTGGAATTATTTACTGGGGGTAATCAATGTTATGAATTGAGCCCATATACGGAAAACAGCGTTAGTATTTATTTGTTTTTTTTTTGAAAACACATTTATCGAGTAAAAGATTTTTTGATCAAGAGTGTTCTCTATAAAATTAATCAAACCGTCTTGATTAATCAAAGATAAATATTTTCAATATAGTGGTATATCCACAACATCCAATTGCTATTATCTCTGAACAATATTTTTAGGACAACGATGTTTTTCCGCATATGGGCTCAATTTGTTTACCTGCAAAGGAATGAAAATTTGCTTTAATTTTCAAGGCCGGATACATTCTTGTTTACTGTATAATATTATTAACATATGATTTTCCTAACTTCCATACACACAATTCCCAAATTAGAGTAGATATAAGCCGTATAACTTTGCACTCCGGCTCTAGGATTTAGGATCACGGGATCTATACATACTAATACGCTAACACGCTACGTGTAGTAAAAAGTGCAAGGTTATTCGGCGTAAACTCTACATATAGTGCAAATATACACTCGTTTCGATGATTTTTGTAATGTTTTTTTAATAAAAATAGTAGTACATAATATTTTTAATAAAATAAACACAGATCTAATTCAAAAACATATCAAATTTGGATTATTGAGATTTTGTACACTTCCATGTATTTTGTCACTAACGACCCGGGTTTCGCCTTTCGGCATCTTCAGGCATTCGAGCACACGAATGGACTCGAACTGAGAGACAGTAAACAATGTCTAACGTTTATATAGAAGATACAAATGCAACAAATATTATTTATGAGGTAAGATATTATACGTCTGAGAGCCACACTGATACCTGAGTTAAAATTTCGGGAATCGTCCTAATCCTTATTTTGTAAACACCATATTAACAGAGTGGCGAATTGCCGCTTTTCAACTTCTTTTAGAAATACCAGTGATTTTACAATTATAATAGTATTGTGGGTTTTGACGGGATGTAATTCGACGAATGGGTAAATATATACAATCATATGTTGACTTATTATATTATAACAATAACGACAGCCAACGAGGATGGGGTCAATTGATATTTTTAAGGACCACACCGCCTTCAAAATTCAAAACGACAGTTATTACAGTAAATAAAATATTATTTGACAGTTTTTAACTATGGTGACTAATCTTTCAAACATATTGGATGTCTTTTCCTATCTGCAAATTTTGCGATGTACCCTAGTGAGCTGCTCACAGCCCATCATCACATCATTATAATATGCCTGCAATATTTAAATATTTTTTGATTAGATTTTTTTATGTGAAACTAACAGATAGCGCAGCTGATGTAATGTTTTGTTTATTAAAACTAATGGCCAATTGATGTAACCATCAAAATTGAAATTGTTAAGGAGAGGAAAAAAAAGAGTAAAACTGTTTTTATCGAAAAAAATATATGGTGAGTTGCGTGATGAATCTTTGAAATGCATTCCTGTAAATTCTCATTGTTTAATATACGGGATTATACGTAAGGAGTGTCGATATAATAGTGGCTTAAATCAAGTGGCAGGGTCAGAATTTTTAAACAACAAATGTAAAATGATGTTTCCCTTCCAAAATCTGGTTAATTTATTTTTCTAATTTACATCATCTGGCCGAGACCTGCTCTGTCATCTTAATGAGATCCAATTATTAACTTATTTTCCTATTTTTTGAGAGTTACATCAATTGGTCAAATCACAGTCGATATTATGTTGAGAAATTAAGAATGTCTTGCTGGACTTAATTGTTTCAGTTTGCAGCCGAATGCTTGAATACGACATAATGTAAGACTTAATTTGTAGCAAAACTTATGGGAGTGTACAAAATAAAAATTCACAGGTGTATCAAATTATAATTATTGTAAGATTGTGACTGGTGGATCACACAAAGATTTGAGACGATAGCAAGTTTTATTCTTAAAAGTTGTATTAAAATAAATAGAATATAATATGAACGATACAAAATGGTGACTGTGAAAATTGTGAAAAGGCGTAAGTTTCTTCCCTACATACAAAAAAGAACTTTACTGACGCATCCGCAAGATTATTAAAAAATGGGACTCTTTTTATCACATGTTCATTTCCAAAAACAAAAAAATTTACACATGATTTGCTCTGGCTAATTATTACGTCGAATTTTGATAGTTGTTTACGCTGTGAGAGTATTTTTTCCTTACCGTAAGCAATATAAATACTCATCTAATTATTTATCGCATTGATAAGAAATTTTTAATGCTTTGGAAAGCTTATCTTCTGAATATTTTTTTAAATTCTGAGAATTGTTTTTTATGATATGTAACTAAGGAGGTATGTTCCATTTTTTCATTGAGATACGGAAATCAACAAAAATTGTATAAGTAAGACGACGAAAGTTGGATAGTTTAAAAACCGAGTCTATAACTAGACTAACGCTTTAATAAATATGAATATTAAAATATTAAGTTTTATTTAGAGTTGCGTGTGTATGTGTAAAATTTTATGACACACCCTTTTTTAGATTCTACAAAGAGATTGAGCTTTTTGTTCTTTTTTAATATCACTTTTATAGAAAATAGCCGTTATCATCTTTTGAGCCATGACACATAATAATTCGATGCAATTCTGGTAGAGAAATATGCTGAAAATGAAAAATTAAAACTAAATAAACACAAGCAATGTTTATGGGATACGAATATTATAATATGCTCTATTTGATCGATGCGTCATCATTTATGAGTTTATGTGAGAATATTCCCCTCCACTTTTGCAAAATTTTAAATATTTTGTTGTTTAGTTTAAGGTGAAACAAAATTCGAAACGATTATCAATGATACATAAATTGACTTTTAATCTTAATGATAAGTGATTTGCTTATATAATTAATAAGGGAAATCAAAAGGTAATGTTATATACTATTTAAAAAAATCTTTTATACTAAATTTTCTTACTTGAACTTCCAGAGCATATCGATTTTTCATTTCCATAGAGTAACAAGTCAAAAATTTGCATTTTTGAATTAAGTACAAGGAAAAGTTACAAATGCCAATATCTACCCGTTCTAAAATGTGACAAATGGTAATTTGTGATTATCTTAGAATGAGTAATTACTATTTTAGATTCAAACTGTAACAACAACGAACAACATGTGAAAAACCTGTGGAAATTGCTATTATTAATAGTAGAAAGAAATAAATTATTGATATAGTATTATTAATATTAATATATGTTTTAGATAATCCTAGAATTACATTAAAATCTACAAAAAATAGATCTATAGTAGATGATTAAACCTGCTCAAAATCTTGTTTCCTAATTATCTTAGAAGTATTCTTTTTGAGTTGTTATACTTTAGAACTGAGATATCGATATTTGCAGTATTCAAAATTATTGTCTATACTCCATAGAGGCTGTAGAGTGTAGTTTAATGTCAATGGGAACTGTTGAAAAAGTGAAGGAGCGCGCTGCAGTCCTACTGCACATCGGGATTTTTTTTCGATTGAAATAGTATAAATGTTGACGAATTTAAAAAAAAACTACTAAATACTTAAAATATATTTGAAAGTGTACCAAAGTAGATGAATATTGCATACCCAAAACATCATATAAATATGTTGGTGATAACAATGTTATGATAAAGGCGAAAATGTTTTTAAATAATTATTGCAAGTGTGTTGATTGTTTTGAATAATAAGAGTTCATTCTCTCGGGCGACAAAGATTCTTCTTTGTATTATTTGGAATATTTTATTATGTTGTTTTTGATGAGCGCTATCCTTGGATATTTGATTAATTTATCAAATAATAAAACGAAATTTTCACAGAATGTGACATTGGCTGAACTTACATGAAGAAGATTTGTCGGTCATTTGAATAAAAATGTAATTTATACTACAGGGTATCTAATATTTTAATAAAACCTCTGTATAATTTAAACATTGTGCAATAAGCTTTATAATAGAATAGAGTCATATTTATGCACTCGTCAAGTACACTTGAATATTATTGTCTTAAATGTGGCAATTTTTCGTTTCTTTTAGAATGTTAACATAACAGGCTCATCAAAATGGATCGGGCTTATTAATATCTATTGTATTTTTAATTATAGGTACCGTTTTTTAAAAAGTTTATAGTGTTATCACTTTTCGTAATCCCTCCTACCCAAATCATTTTTCAAGCGATCTCAAATGCTGTGTCTTCCAAGAGTATTGATTGATTCGGTTTACGATATCATCATAAATCGAAGTAATCTACTAAAATGTATTACTGATAAATAAGATCGGTATTAAAAATGTGTTATTGTTAACAATAATTGTTTTTCGGTTATCGGTATTATTACTTTAATGGCTGAATAGTATCAGGCCCATTGTTTCCACCGCAGCAATAATTTTATAATTTTGAAAATAATAAATAATTTAACTATGGCAATAGATAAACGCGTACGTTTTAAACAATTTTATTTAGCATATAATACATGTATAAATAAACCTTCATAACCTCTACGGTGCGCCAGACATTGTCAGATTTGTTGAAATTCAACGCCTACTGTGGGTCGGACATATAATATATCACGCATGGATGAGTGGAAATCTACAAAACACCTCACATTTTATACTCCTGTGGGAAGACGGAGCATTGGAAGACCGAGATTTCCCTGGATAGACTACAGCAATTGGCGTAGGAAGGCCGAGGGACCGAATGGTGTGGAGAAGACTCACCTCGGACTTAGCGTTAGAAAAGAATATGATACAACCAAATCAAAGATGTTCCACATTTCAACTCCTTTTTGATCGCCAATGCCCAATGGATATGATGCCGTGATGAATATAAAACACAATACAAAACAATCTCGTGCATTCGCCTCATTAGCATCAAATTGAGAGGTTGCTGGAACTTTCCACAACAAACATGTGAGGTGATGTTATTTTATTGACTTTAATTAAAAAGAAACAATAACATTAACTTATACGCTTGGCAACAGCAGTAATTTATTTAACACACTGTCAAATCTATTTTAGTATCCTTGTGTAGTGATGCTTTATTTATTTATTTAATATCTTTTACATACGAGAGTGTTTGGGTGACAACATCGAAGGCTCGGCGTTGAAATAAATTTCGTATTCTAGACTCCTCTCACTTTGTAAAAAATAAAGCATGCATAGCAACAAACCGCGAGCAAGCCTCATATCTCAAATAACTACTCGATTATCTTAAGTGTGCGATACCTCCTAATAAAAAATGTTTTATTATTAATTTATTTTGGTCAATATCTTATTCATTTTTTTAATCAGTAGTTTTCAAATATCTCAAAACGGTCAGCATTTAAAATAAATATTACAGTTTTTAATTTAAAGACAACCTAACCTAACCAACGTTTATTATTTTTTAAATGCCACTTTTATTAATATTTATTTACCACTTATTAAGTTAGTAATAAATTACTGTCTCATGAAGGTATTGTATAAGGTATTGCAACGTATAGTCAGCTACCAATCTTATTGAAATTGAAAATGTTTTGTATAAGATGAAAAAATATCCGTTGAAGATTTAAAGCACTATTAAATATCAAATTATAATGCTTCAATTTGACAGCGTCACAAGGCTTAGCCGCAAAGCATCGGGTGAAATTGAGGGAATCAAGCAAAACTTCTACTGCTCAAGTTATGTAAATTTGATGTTTAAGTTATGAGAGCAAGGTCTTTCATTGGCGTTTTATAAAACTAACTACTTTGCACACGTTGGATTAAAGAGTACAGGAAATTCAAAGTATTTTTTAATTCATTTATATGCATTATGTTGGTTTAACTCACGTGGCTTTTGCATTTTACTCCCTTATTTTAAGGAGACTACTGCTATAATTTGCATTTGTTATTTCAAAACGGTCTAAAAATAATGTTTTTGATAAGAATGTTTATTTTTACTCGCAATCTAATAGATATGATGATAATTTTGTCAATGTATATGTGGGAAAAGCCAACAAACAGACTAAACATAAATTAGCTACGATTATTTATTATATTATAATCGTGGTAGTATGAATAATAATAATATATAAATAGCCAACGTTGTTGCACATTTTTTTTATCCTACTCTGCTGTGCGGTCAATTCTCGAAAACACCCTTTTTTATACATATATTTTTAATCGATTAATGAATTAGTTTTCATCAATTTTTATTATCCGATTATGTAGAGAGAAAGTAAAGAAAGTGACTAGCTTAATACTATTACTTACTAAAACCGCATTTTTATATGCTTCCTGATGATATAAAGTTTGATTTATAACTAGTACCTTCTAAACAACATCTGCTAAGATCTTCCATTACGAGTTCACATGCCCACGCTGGGTGTAAAGATTGATTTAAAAATACACGAAATTATATTTAAAAATCAAAGAAAAGGATCTATTATTGTTGACAATAATTTTATTCGTTTTATTTTGCGGATCTTGTATAATAAATGTACAATATGTAAATAGATGTTGTTTTTAAAAGCCTGATTCCATTATAAATGTATACGAGTTTTGCGATCACCGGCTGTGCATAGATATTAGTTTATGGCTTTTTATACGTCTGACGACATACTTTAGTATGTCAATATTCGCATAGCAACAACTGGGGGCTTGGCAATGCCAGTTAAAAAAAATGGTCACAACAAGCGACGCGAGCAGCCACTGAAATAACGCGTATGTGTTGATACCTAGCAGCTGCTTTACATCTGAATATATGAATGATTATATAAATCGGTTTTCGTCTGCACTTTTGAAACCAAGAGGTACGCAGGAATAGAGGGCGAATTCAAGGTTCTATCGTATCCTACGTCACCGCGTCATAACTCGTAGGCTTGTAGTAAATTGTTATTATACTGCTCTTTTTAGCACAGATATAGCGGAAATATGCGTGAGGCAGTCTTATTTAATTATTTATCGTTCGCCGGCTTGAAGTGTAAAGTTGTTAACTTAAAAAAAGCAAATTGTACAAAAATAACTGAATTATATTCTAAATGCTTTCCAGCAGAGCGATATTGCTTGCGCACTGTAATTAATTTAATACTTGTAATAAAACTGTGCGGTTAATAATTAATAATAAGGGGATTTGAAATGAAATATGTATAAATAAAAATGTAACAATTATTTTATTTTTAGTCTAAACGGAGTTAACACCTTGATAGTTTATCTTTCTTTGCTTAACACACATTATTACTTTTAATTTTTAGGCAATGTTAAGCCAAATTAAATTTTGTTGTCTACTATATTTTATAAAACTTTCGTGTGATATTATGACAACCGAAAATGCTTTCTCATTGTTTGGGAATGGAAATAAATATTTTCTGTTTTTATCGAAAAATTATGCTCAAATTGTTTTGTCGTTTCATCATTTAAAAGATATAGAGCTCTGATAAAATTTTGATAAAATTTCAATGGTACTTTCCTGTAAGTACTAAAAAGAATATTGTAGAAAACTAATTTTAAAATGGCCCACTTTAGGTGTAAATTATTTGCAACACAATTCTAATTAATTAATGTATTTGCGAGTCTCAAATATTCCTAATTAATAAGACGACTGATACCTATCACAAGATGCCTGTTTTAGATTTTATAAGGATTCACATCTATACACATGTAACGTTAGTTTGTTTTCGTTAAGTGTCTCAAGAAGTGAGTTACTCCAAAATATTTTACTCATAACTATGATTTTAAATACGCAATATTTGTCAAAAAACCATTTCAAGTAACTCAAATGAGTCTAAAATTATGATTTGTATTTTAATTTTTGAATGTTCGAAAAATGAAAATTCAACTACAATATTTTCCAACAAACTTTCGGGGTAACTTTGTGGAAATTCATTTTTCATATAAAGTTACCAATTATAATTTTGTTTTATTCAAGTATAATAGTAAATTGAATTCATTGATATCAATGATAAAGCAGAAAGCGTACTAAGACCCAACATATTTGGGAACTCGGAGTCTGAAGTTGAGTTTTTTTCATTTATAAGTTGATTTACTATCAAAAATTTATTTTTAAGAATTTGACATTGAATTATCTAGCATTAATTGAAATAATTGACCTGAAGTAGAAACAAAATGTAAGCAATAACGCCAAATTATAATTACTACAATTTAATTACTTATTTTTCTTACAACTTAAATAAAAAACAACTAAAGAAATTTGATACAGATAGAATAATTGTTCCATAAAAATGTGTTGACTAAATTAATGTTATCGTTAAAATATTTTTGGATGATTTGTTTCCTTGGGACCTGGGGTTTTTTTGTTGTTCAATATCTAGAGTTCTTATATTTTCCCCCGAACAATCGATCGATGTTTAAATCGGAAATTAGTCAATTGGTATGATCAAAGTGCTACCAACGCATTGTAAATTAGCTGTGTGTGTGTGTACACATACGAGGTATTTCGCGCAAAAAGATAACAAATCCATAATAATAAAACGCGCGGTCCAAAAAACAGATTGTAAGCCAAAGTCTGAATTACATCAGCAAATTTGTACAGTTGGTATAGTCCGGGCGAATAACAAGCCTCCATTTCTAACACACCTCCGAAATTACGCGATTTGATTGGTTCAGACATAGAGGCCAACGACTATAAAAACACTGCGAAATCGTGTATTTCTCATTCAAACGTCAAACGTCCACAGTGAATATTATATTAATTTATAATTCTTATACATAAAACAATTTTGTTAGATGGAAAATTTTATATTCAAATACATATCAGAGTTTTTCTCATACCGCAGTGTTCGTTCGGTATTTTCTTTTGATTGTTTCTTTTATTGAAACATTTTCACAATAATATTTTATATATTTTTTTTGTGTTTTTTGAATAATTGTATAATATACATTCAAAATGCCTGAAGCCATGGAAATATACAACAGAGTGCCGTAAGTTATTGATAAATTATTAACTCCGATATTGAAACAAAGGATACATTGTTAAATTAAAAACTATTTGTATTTTTTATCAAACATGTTTATAATGTTCAACTAGCAAACATTTTTTGCATTGCTTTATTTTAATTGAAACACTTTTGGTATTTTACATTACCTAGTTATATTTAATTTGATTGATTCAAATTAGTAAAGATTCAACATTTAAATTTACTATACACTAACTAAGTATAAACAAACATTCATAAATTAAAGAAACGCCGATGTAAAATTATTTACCTGATATTGAAAAAAATATCTTTAAAATACTTGTAAAGAGAGTCACTTGTAAAGAAATCATCAAAACCTTATCAAATTTAATCAATAACATTGTATTTGTCACAAATATTCTTCGAATTCGTTTGATATTGATAAAGACCCTTTTGAAGTAAGCTGTTTCTAGGCGAAAATCGTGTAAATATGTTGTAATAATAAAGTATAGTTTGTATTTTAAGGGCTTAAAAGAAAGTTTACAATAAAAGCTCTCCTCGCGTGCAGGCAGCTATTTGCCTCCAGCTTCTAAATTAAGTTGTTTACTAATGCATGTTCATTGTGTCAGGAATCATGGATAGGATTACCATTGAGGCTGTCGGTCATTACTTCCCAAAGTATAAGGCACCACTGTTGTCTGTGTCTGCATCCCTTTTTTACGTTTCAAGAATGCGCTCGGTTACCTGTCCCGCCCGAGCTTTTATTTTTTTACGAATACCTGTATAACTGCCGTGCTGTAAAGCGATAATGTATTACGCTAGCATTTACACAATAATAAAACCCGAAATAGTTTTAAAAATTATATACAGGTATCTGAATTTCTATTTTTATAATTATGCGTCGATCAAATATTAAATTAATAATATATAAGACCTTTGTATGTTTTGGTACATTGATTTCCTGGCGTTAGCTATTATTTTGCAACTATTGATGTTATAAGTTAATAATATGATAATATTTATTTTTACAGATGCGCAGGGTCGACTGTTCCACTGAGCTGCGGAAAGGCTGCCCTCAGCCCCAGGTCTTGCATTCCAGCAGTGACAAACTTGGCTCAGTACAGAGGCGTCTACACGGATTTTGCTGCACTCCCCCCAAAGGTATGATAATATAGCCAAAAACTTTGACATTGAATCTATTCGAAAAAAATTTTCGTCTTTTTTTTCGTTTGACTGTCATCTCGATGTTGAATTTTGTCAACGGCCTTATTGTATTGATAGTGTACCGTTGACCATTAGACTTTTCAACGAGCGTCTAGACTAATTGTATTTATAAATATTATTTTAATTTGTTGGCTATCGCCGAAGTGCGACCATAATTAAAATTCTTGTCGTTTTGATATCAACATCCGTCTATCTAGAAACTAATTAGATTCTCCCCAGAGCGCAAATATGAAATCGATCATAATTGGCATTGAGAATGATTGGATAGTAATATCTTATTTTTGGTAATTGAGAGAATTTCATTATTATTTGATTAAAATTTATATCTTTGATCTCCATCGTCTACATGTTCTCTCTTTCTCATATCGATCTGAATTATGACATTAGATAATTTTAGAAATACAATTGTCGTATTGAGTTCATTCCCTAATTTTTTTGTTTACATTTGTTTATTAGGTAAAAGCATACGTGGAAGAAAGTGTGGAACTTTGTAAACCTGAGAAGATTCACATCTGTGATGGAAGCGCTTCTGAAGGTGTCTCTTTGCTCAAGCTCATGCAAGCCAGCGGAGCAATCACAAAGCTGAACAAATATGACAATTGGTAAGATATTTTATCTGATTACTCGTCAAGAAAGATAAATTTAAGAGTGGCCGTCATTACATATTTTCTAATCACTCACAGCTGGCTGGCCAGGACCAATCCTTCCGACGTCGCCAGAGTTGAAAGCAAAACTTTCATATGCTCGGCGAATCAGCGCGATGTCGCAGCTCGCCCACCAGGAGTGAGCACTCTAGGAAACTGGATCAGCCCCTCTGATTATTCCAAGGCTATCGGTGAAAGGTTCCCAGGATGCATGAAAGGTATATCGAAAAGCCTCATTAAATTTAAATTTTGTCCATAATTTCTTATAAAATAATGATACCAATCGATTCTACATTCAATTTATAACGGATTCCAGAAATATATAATGTAAATTCGGTTGTCTCCCATAATAGATTGACAACTTGTTTTTTTTTTAAATAGTTATCTACACTATTTCTCAATTAACAAATCGACATTTTCAACAGGTCGCACAATGTACGTGATTCCATTTTCCATGGGACCGGTCGGCTCTAACCTCTCCAAAATAGGAATTGAATTGACAGATTCTGCGTATGTTGTTTACTCCATGAGCATCATGACAAGAGTTGGTGAGTTAAAAAATATTATTAATCTTCAAAAATCTCATGCATTTTTAATGACAATCATTTTAAACGAAGAGTCTTCTATTTTTCGTTTAATTTTTCTGATTTAAAAGACTTTGATAGAGTTACGTCCCTAAATGGCCTACAATGCAATATCATAATTAGAAATATATTGTTAACAGGTTCCAAAGTGCTGGACATACTAAGGAAAGACGATGCTGACTTTGTCAAGTGTCTTCATTCTGTTGGAACTCCTGCAAATGGCATCCATGCTATGCCAAACTGGCCATGCGATCCTGCAAGAACCATAATTCTTCACAAGTAAGTTTTCATTGCAATCACATTAACTTTTCTACATTAATTTTATATATGCTTTCAACTTCCTATTTATTTAATTAGCGCTAAAGACAATTAGGTCTATGCCTGACGGTATAATTTGGCATTGTTTTCCACATTGTTCGCCCATCTCTGGCGAGGGCTACTTGCCTACCTAACTTATCAACAAACTAATAATGCTGTATTGTTACTTTTCAGGCCAGAAAACAATGAAATCGTCTCATATGGTAGTGGATATGGTGGAAACTCACTTCTCGGAAAGAAATGCTTCGCTCTGAGAATCGGTTCAACCATCGCCAAAAGAGAAGGCTGGTTGGCTGAACATATGCTGGTTAGTTGAACATTACCTAATTCAGTTTCATTAATCTTCTACTTGGATCATTGAAAGAATGAATATATGAAAATGTGTATGTTAATACAGTTAGTCGATGTGTAATAATGATTTTTATTTTTTCACAGATTATGGGAATCACAGACCCAGCAGGACGCAAAAGGTACATTGCTGCAGCCTTCCCATCTGCTTGTGGAAAGACAAACCTCGCCATGATGATGCCTACTCTCCCTGGATATAAGGTAAACATAAATTAATTCATATTAATTATATTAAACGAAAATGAAATTACCATAATGCAAGGCTGGCATATTGGCGACGTACATATGCTTTTACAATACAATAGAATTTCATTGTTTTCTGGAAAGTTATGAAATACGTATGCTATAATTTGCCTTATTTTTTCTCAGGTTGAATGTGTTGGTGATGATATCGCTTGGATGAAATTCGACAACAACGGCCAGTTGAGGGCAATTAATCCAGAAAATGGTTTCTTTGGTGTAGCACCAGGTAATAGCACTTACATATATTTTTAAAATACCATACGTAATTGACCAAAGATTTGAAGCTTCATTCAATAATTTTTCAAAAAAATAATTTATAACCACCGTTACTAATGAAACAATTTTACAGTAATTCGTAGAGTAATATTATACTGATGAATCTTTTTAATTCCAGGAACGTCCAGCGAGACAAACCCGAATGCAATGAAAACCATCTTCAAGAATACAGTATTCACAAATGTAGCTGAAACCAGCGATGGCGGAGTATATTGGGAAGGTATGGGACCATTACCAAAAGGCGAGCAACTCACTGACTGGCTAGGCAATCCTTGGACTGAAGAAACGGCCACAAAGCCTGCCGCACATCCTAACTCCAGGTAATTAGTTCCACCTTCTGTAATATCTGTTCTATGCAAATTATTCTTTTTCAATATATTTATATTCAATCTGTTATGCAATTCTCTGCAGCAATATTTAAATGAGTCCATTAATAAGCCTATATTATTTTCTTATCCATCAGATTCTGTTCACCTGCCTCTCAATGCCCCACAATTGATCCACAATGGGAAAGCTCAGAGGGTGTTCCTATCTCAGCTATTCTACTGGGAGGAAGGCGTCCAACAGGAGTTCCACTAGTGTACCAATCACGCGATTGGAGCCACGGTGTTTTCCTTGGAGCCGCTATGAGATCTGAAGCAACAGCCGCAGCAGAATTCAGTGTAAGCATCAATTTAATCAATGTTCTATTTACAATAATGTTTGATGAAAAAATTACCTTAAATTTAAAATTAAGATACGTTTTAACAGCATTAGCTAAAAGTAAAATGGTTATTAATAAAATTATTATTTTCAACAGGGTAAGATGATAATGCATGATCCGTTTGCTATGCGACCATTCTTCGGTTACAACTTTGGACAATATCTCTCACATTGGTTGTCAATGGCTGATAGAACCACTCCAGAAAAGCTCCCCAAGATCTTCCACGTCAATTGGTTCAGAAAAAGCAGCAAAGTAAGTTAATGATAATCGTTTATAATAACATCCGCTAATCTATGTATCTGTCAATTCTTCACACTGGATTCATGAATTTTTGTGTATAAAAACTTAAACACAGTCAGAAAGAGTGATACATGAAACAAGTTAACTTTCCAAATATGTCAGGAGCTATTGAAATGTGCTGTATTAATGTAATATTGTTTTTATCAGGGTAAATTCCTATGGCCTGGATTCGGTGACAACTGCCGCGTTCTCGACTGGGTTCTGAAACGCTGCAGTGGAGAATCAGGCTATGTGGACAGTCCCATTGGACTTCTGCCAACCAAAGATTCACTGAACCTCGAAGGACTTAGTGAAAAGATTGACGTTGAAGAACTTTTCGATGTTCCCAGAGATTTTTGGTTTGACGAGGTGAGCTTAATCTTTTTATTCTGTAATTTCTCAAAGTACAGTAATGCGAAGTAATCATCTCACTAGTAAATGTTTATCATAAAGTTATAAACTATATTGTGCTAAGATTCTTTTTTTAAATATTCTATTTCCCCTATGAAATAATATTTCTGCTGAATATTGTATTGAAAAATAAATTATTAACTTTCTGTTGTTTTTTGTTTGCAGGCTGATGCGATAGAGAAATATTTCCACGAACAGGTCGGAGACGATTTACCCATGCAGATTCATCAAGAACTTCAATCGTTACGTCAAAGACTTCAAAATAATTAAAATATATAATAGTATATCTGCAAACATATGTGTCTCACTACTACTTCAATGTAAATTTTTTTAGAATAGTATTAAAAATAAACTTATAGATGTCATTGTCACTTCAGATGACTAAATGAAAATGACGAGATTTTCCAAAAAGATATTGAAAAAAAAGATGACGAAATATAATCCTGCAGGCGGGATGTATTGAATTATATAGGTGTGTGGTATACACTGAAGTGAATTATGTAAATTTATTTTGTATTATGTATATAGGTAATTTAATGCATTTTATGAACTGACTGTTGATTAGCTGTAGGTGTAAAAATAGTATTTAATAATATTATCATAGGTTGTAGGTATATTAAATTTATCATGAATGATATTTACTGTTGAGAATATCAACTTAACTTATTGTTTTTTTTTATAAATCATAGATGCCATGCAAAATTATTATTTCATGAAAAATGATGCATATAAATCTCATGGAAGGGTATTGTAATGAATTTTAAAAATTTCATTGAAATAAAATGATTCCAAATTACATTTCCGAATTTTAATGTCTACATGCAATCGTTATGTTACCTTTTTATACTCGGTTCAATATTATTGGATTGTAGACAGAATAATGTGTGCCGACAACTGAATTCTAAGACGAGATATGCGCTTTATCATTGATATATCTATACAAATGAATTCAGTATTTATATTGTGAATGATGAAATTATAAAATTGATTTTTAAATTAAGCTTTTATGTCAGCATACAGATAAAATGTGATCTATTGCTACGAAAGCTGTACAATGACCATTTGAAAAATTCACTCTCAAGTTTGCACATAAAATTATTTACAGTTACATAATTCGCAACAATTTATTAAATATTCAAGCTATATTTATATCTCTTTTACTCGCAGTAAAAATCACCACCAACATAACCTTTCGAGTGCATGTAAAAGCTTATACAATGATTTGAAATTACACCAAACACATAAATACAATCCACTTTGTATCTAAGTCAATGTCAAAATAAACTCAAAACTTCTTTAATGTGTGGTATTAATGGAAAGTGTTACGCCTATGAAGAAATCCACATTTATAACAGATCAATCTTTTTTATTGACCGCGTTAACTTGAGACTTCCACTGTGTACTTAAGTCATCATCGCAAATATTTCTTCTGTTTATCTTCGGTCTAACTCTCCCTGAACACCTGGTATAATATCAATGGCCTAGTACACAAATTCAAGTGCACCTTTTCCATTTCTTTCAAGTATATATTTTATTCTGCCCTATCCAATCTGTTTTAGTAAAATATATTATGATTTTAAATTGTATGATATGGGCTTGTAAATTTTGGGCCAAGTGATGTACAATTTACAGTAACAAAAATTACCATTCATTTATTCCACACGCTCATTCAACAAAGTCCCAAGAAAAAATTAAATAAGCTAATTTACAATCTGGGCAATAAATTTTTTCAAATTAAAAAAGTTATGAAACAGCGTTGTTGGTTGTGATACTATGTAAAAATGTAATATTTTGGTGAATCCTCTTCACTGTAGGTATTGATGTCGAATTTAAAAAAAGAAAAGAAAAAATATAAAGTTTTAACTCTTTTAAGCATTGTTACACCTTTGTAGATGATTATTTTGTTCCAATTGCTTACATTGATTCTCGTAAGATAGTTAAAGTGAAATAATATATAAAGAATAATGGGTTATACTTTATGCGGTGATAACAAAAAGACTATATAAATGCTACAAATACCCTTCCCACATAATATATAATGAGTTAAGATAGTCCATTCTGGAATCAATTGAAATTTCTGCATAATTTCTTCAGATACACAATGGGGTCAATGAGAAACAAAACTCAAGAGACAGTACATTGGGAAGGGAAGAATTTCAATGATTAAAATGTTGTTATTTTTTATTCTATCAAGCACACAAGCTAGTGATGGGTAATTAAGCAATAATTATTGTGTTTATTTTTATAAGTAACTGTCCAATCTATCAAAAATATTATTATTTTTGTTTGCTTCTCTAGCAGCAATTTTTTTCTTACGAATGTATTTACTGTGACATTTGTTGAAATTTTTGCTAACCACAGTCTCCAGTTTTCTAGTCCAGAGAAACTTTGAAGTCCTATTGGAGACAGCTGATTAATAGTCTTTGAGATAAAGTGTATAATTATTCCAATTTATCCTTTAAAAAAATTTGCGATAAATTTGGAAAGAATTGACAAAAAATTGTTGTTTCACACTCGAAGAGCCACAAAATTACATGTATATTTTTTGTGAATTTATGTAAACTAAATTCTCAATGGGAAATTACATTTCTCATCTCATGCTTATGCTTGTAGCTATCGGTTTTGATTTCTTGACTTTGTTTAGAAGTCGGAAAAGAATATATTAAAATATATTATTTTAGACAATATTTCTATACTAATATGCTGAGTACTTAATAGAATTGGATTTGCTTAATTAGTTCTGCAATGAGGTAAATAGGCTAGTGTTACCAGTTACCCAGATAATTTGGAAAACTTTTATGGGCTAGTTTTTTATTATTTTACTCTAATACTTTTTTAATTTAGGATTAATTGAAATGAACATTATTTTATGAAATTTGTTGTTTTAGGTCACAATAATAAATAAGTATTAAAGGTATTTAATCGCAAAATATGATTTATTCAAAATGGATTCCAACCTCACAATATTGATAGTACATATTAAATGAGATGGATGGTCATTATAGGAAAATCAAATCGGCTGGCTACTTGTTGGTTGAAATAAATTTTAGAACATCAAATGACATTCTTTATTCAACTTAAATAAATATAGTGGAACCTTGATCTATTGTTTTTGCATTCATCGTATTATTTTGAGGTCCGTAAAATTGATAAAACGGGGTTCCACTGTATAAACAAAATATGTAAATAAAAGTACACAAAATATAAATTATTAAAAGGCGAATATTATTTATTTCCCATGTTTAGCAGAGTAATATCTAATATTGTTATGATTTGATCCTCGGGCATATTTTGTGAGAAGAGCATTTACATTCAATTTCTCTGTTGTAAATCGTCTGAAAGAATAAAACAAAATATAATATTTTATGTCAGGCAATTATGTCCAAAAAAAAAGTATTACAATATTCAGATGTGAGTAGGGTAGAGGTTTATGGAAACATTCCACTCATTGCATTTCAATACAAATTTACATATCGACTAAAAGTCAAGATATTCAAATGTTTGCTCTGAGATTTGAGCTCTGGATCAAAACAGAACCCTAGAGTTCCTTTTTGGACACAGTGATCAAAATGTATATACCAATTTGTATTTAAGATATCTCAATCTAATCTATTATTTACTTGATAATTAATTACTTACTCAATATATGGCGTTATTTGTGCTACAGTCCATTTTGGTTTTGTTTGAAAAAGAATTCGAAATCTTTCAGAAACATTTTGCGGCAAAGTGTTCTCGTAAAAAGCCCAAATGACCTGAGGGTTGGAATCCAAATCGATTAAAGCCATCCCATCAAGCATGGTCTCCTGTAAATAATTATACCGGTGGATTATTTTATTAGGAGCGGGAAATTTGATGTGAATAATGTGATTAACATACCTCAGCGACCATTCCCTCGGGGACCGAATCTTTCCATGCTTGCATGAAATCATTTAAATTAAATTTTCCGGCACTCTTCAACAAAACCTGTGCCAAAAACCGGCACACCTTGTTTTCTTTATATTTAAATAGCTGTTCGAGGCTGTCTTTACCACCCTCTTCTGTGTAAAAATCAAACATATTGTCTAAAATCACAGGAGGTACCAGATCCTTCAGAGCCTCTAGGGTTATTATTTTGCTAATTTTATCGGGTTCCCACGAATTTTCATCAATCAAATCCAGCATGTATGACACGACTCTGAATTCGTATTCAAATGATAAAATGCGAAAGTAGCCATCGATTTCCATAGCCTGCAGATTGTCGAGACCTTCCGATAGTTCTTCATCCGAAGCTTGAATGATATCTTTGAGCTGTTGGTGTGTCAAAAGTAACTTTTTATCTACTGAGTACTCGCATTCGGGTCCCGAGTACCTGGTACATTGCAGGAGATCGTTTAATTTTCCCAAGTGCGGTTTACAAAGTCTCGGTTCATAATATGTATAGAAAACTTTCAAAATGTCTTTGTGAATTAGCTTTCTCGGTGATCTATTCGCTTTATCAGAATCGGTGGAATTATTCAAACTGGTGTCGGGAGAAATATTCTTTTGCGGCATGTCAGATGATTTGTTGTGGTTTTCTTCCATGGACTCATCATTCATCGAGTCGTCAGGGTTATTTAGTTTGGTTTGCTTTCCCCACAACAAGCCAGGTATCAGAAGTAAACTGTTAGATGTTTCCGCTTCTTTGATGTCATAGGTTCTGGAAGATGTGCAAAGCACTGCATTGTCACTTTGAGAGCCTGGAAAAAACATTATTTATAAAGATTTATGTTCACAATGAATGCAGAATTTCTTATGGTAACTCTTTTCCTTTTAGACACAACAAACACTCAGACTACGAACAGAAATCCATAAATCGATTGAGAGATCAATTTATGAAAACCGTCCGCACCGGGATCTGAACCCTAGACATCCGTAGCCGTAGCCAACAACGCTACCAACTGCGCCACGGACGCCGACATATTATTTAAGGGATAAATAAATATATGGCTTTAAAAATTTATGTTTGCTTAAAAATTCAGAGATGTTATAAAAATTATAAATATGACTTCTCATTTATTTTAAATTTGATCATAGAAATGCTTAAACAGTACAACAAATATTATGCACATTACATATTTAAAATTCAAGAAATGTTGGAGACTTTATAGTTTCTTTAATATGCAAAAGTAAAACACCGGCAGTGGGTGTGGATATATAAAATTATATTGTGTAATACCTTTGAAAACAACAGTTCCTCCTTTAGTCAATTCTTCAAGCAAATGCTGATCCAACTGCAGAAACTTAAGGTTTTCGAAGGAGGGGTCTTCTTCAGGAAATCTCAGCACCTGAGTGAGGTCTGTCAGCTCTGATTCGTGAAGCTTGGCATGTTTGATTATTTCCCTGACATCTGATGAGCTTCTATCGTAACTGAATGAAAAATACTTCATAAAATAAGTGGATTTTTCGAAAAAACGTCCAGTGATAGTTGTTTATTAAATGGTAAGTTATATCATAAATTAATTTTTGACATCAGCAGAGATACAAACATTACTATTATATTCTCCATTTTAATCGTTTCGAACCATTTTTCATACTTCTTACCATTTTACATAAAATTTATTTAATAATATACACTTTAATTTATTTTTGTGCCAATTGACGCTCAGCCGCTAGTGAGCTGACCGAAAACGCTCAAGTTGTTTAAATAATATTTATTTAAAATTAAAATAAAAAATATTCTGTAAAAAACGAATAAACAAAATATTGTCGGTAAAATTGAAAATGCGGCTAAAATTATAAAAACAATATGAATGCATTTTTGTCTATGGATTTTGTAATATTCTAATTATTATTACAAAAATAATAGCGATAACATGTTTATTCAAATTTACCGCTTCGCTAACATGTGACGATGTTCACGTCGGCCTCTACGAGTCTGCGCACGACGCATTAAAAAAAATCTGCACATAACCTCCAAATTTCTTCTAGAAATGACAGCGAACGACCGAGCCTAGCATAGTTGTGTAATAGTGTTGTGTACCCCCTAGAACGTCTATTTCGCCGTTTAGTGGTTTAAAATAGTGAAATAGTGACAGTAGGAGAAAATGGCTTCAATATTCAGCGAATTTAACTTCAAACAAAAGAACGACGATGAAAATAATTCGAGCTCTACCTCCAGCAAGGGAGGCACGGGAAATCTGTCGCCGCTATCGCCGTATTTGAACTTCGACCCGCACTATATTCCTAAAATGCAGCCCGAATTTATATATCCAGATGAAAATTACAAGGCTCACACCACCAAAAGGACTTCGGTCGCTCTACCGCAGATAGGCGCTAGCTGTATCATTGGTGCTGGTATGTGAAGGCAGTAGAACATCTTTCTAACTGAAATAAACCTCAAAATGTAAACATAGTCATCTGTATCATAATTTCTTCGAAAAGCCAAACTGGTCTCAGCCGTTATTCAAAATAAACAAATGTTCTTAAATGTGCCAATTATTGCACATAGTATATTTTTACATTGTCTATTTAGAGAATTCTTATGGTGATTCTGTCTTTATTTCAGTAACGACCCATCATGTATTGCTTTGAAAAACAGTTTTCATTCTCTCGGCCCTTGGTGCTAGTTATGTTTATGAAAACAAAACATACTAGTGTAAGTTACAATTATCTTTCCGAGTCGAGATATTGTTTATAGGTATAATATTAAAACTATACCTCTCAGATTGGCCAAAAATAACACAGGAAATATGTGTGCATGTTTTTATTGATTTATTTCGCATTTCATATAGATTTTTTTATTTTTAATCTCTAAAATAGTATTAACCATAAACATTTTTACATTCTGGAATCGAAATAAATCAAAAGAATATTCGATTTACTCCATTCATTAAAATCGCAATTAAAAATTTAACTGTATGTTAATCGGTTTAATTGTAATACTTGAGCATTTGAAAATATATTTATAGACTGAAAAAACCAAAAAGGTTCATAAAAATCTTCTCAGGGTAGTATATGTTGTGCGAGCCACCATCCTCTACGAATTTATAGCTCTAACTGCAGCGTTAAGCGCTTTCAAATGACTGTCTAAGAAACAGTAATCCAAAATATGGTTCCCGTGCACTTAGTTTACTGAAATACTGACAGTCTATACATGGAAAGCTTTTACGAGTTGAGATTGACTCGCTTTCAACTATTTGGGAGTGGCCGACTGCACGTGACTGGAGTAACTGATTTTTCAATGTCCATCTCTTGATGTTTGCTTAGGGTGTGATTAGCATCTTGTGGGAAAAAAACTTCTAAGTTTACTAAGAAATTTTATATCTGAATATTTTTTAAAGGTCTCGGCGGTGCAGCAGGACTGTACAATGGCTTAAGAGCGACCACCCTAGCAGGCCAGGCGGGCAAAATTAGAAGAACACAAATCCTTAATTACGTTATGAAACAAGGTAAACATTGATTTCTTCCACAGGTGAATTAATTGATGATGCATTATTAACAGCTTAATGGCCGCGAACTCGTATTTGAGTCCTTGAAGAACTTCGGTTGCTGTCTGTGGACTCATATATGTGTCCTACGTCATACATTCCATTCTATTGAAAAAGTACTGGGTTATAATCGATTTTGATTTCAAATGTCAATGAGAGAAGGTGGTATACAAATCAACGCATTATTTATCAAAAATTAAACTATTATTTTTACTAAATAGTTTTGTAAAACTATTCTCACTCTCATGGTATTGGTTATTATTATTCACACATTGCGTAGTGATTTATTGAATGGGCCATATGGCATTTTTTATGGTGCTCGAATGATTATGATAACCATGTCCTGTCCCAGGGTGACCTATACATTGCAAGATTTTACATATTTAAAAAAAAGATCTTTTAGTATCTACTTTTTCACTACGCCACATAAGTATGCAACACACAGATATAGAACCACTGCTCAAATGGCATTGATTTATGCGGCAAAGTATCTGGAAGCCATCAAATCAAATTTGGTTAAGATATCTCAATTGGTTTACAGATTATAGTGAGTTCAGTGAAATGACAGTTTTTTGCGAATGTTTTGCAAAATCGCCCGGCCGCCAGGTGAAATTCAATAAAAAAACATGCGACCATTAATCTGTTAAGTTAAATTTACATTTATTTTTTACAAAATTTTTACGTATTTGTATTTAGTAAAAAAAAACATGAATTGTAAAAGAATTATTATGCCTTAAAAAAATGTATGCTGAAGGTCATTATTTATGTTGACTGTTGATATTTCAAATTGAATGCATAATTGCCACCATCTATAGAGAAAATATTGAAATAAAAATTTAAATATAGCTATTTTTGTGACTAAAAATGTATTATTATTTCAGGTTCAGCCACCAGCTGTACATTAGGAATAATTGCATCATTTTACTCAGTGGTAGGCGTGGGCATATCATACGCCCGAGATAAAGAAGACACCTTCAATACTTTTCTGGCGGCGGGAACTACCGGAGCTCTTTACAAAAGCACCTCCGGAGCCAGAGGATCTGCCCTCGGTGCCGCGGTGGGCATCGCCGTAGCCGCCGTTTACACATTAGCCACGTCGGCCGACGACACGGCTATCTGGGGCAAATTCAAACGGTTGCCCATGTGATGGGATTACACACATTGATGTTAGAGTTCTGTTCACGCAAGATGGATTCTGTTCATAGTGTTATGTTCAATTTTTAGTAAGTGTTTTCATTCTAGTGAATTTTAGTTATCCTGAAAAAGTGTCAAATAGCCACTCATTTGTGTTGAAGTTGAACTATAAATGTTATACAAATCTAGGGTTAAACTAAATGCATGGAAGCAAAGCCATATTGAATTCCAAACGCTCCACTTATTTTGAAGGTTTCTGACATAAATCAATTCCTTATCTGTTTTGAAATATAAACTTCAGTATAGTGAAAAATCACCATAAAGGAAGTATTATGAGTTAAAATGATACATATTGCATTAAATATTTTAATTTGTTATCTACAAGTATTGTTTTCTTTTCTCCGTAGAAGGTTATAAACTGTAGCAATGTTACTGTGATAGCTGAATGCTGTTATAAGGGGCATTGCGTAAATCAAAAGAGAGGTTTGCAATATGGTTTACGCTACCGAAGTGTACCCATTTGATTATTTAACTCTATTAAAAATTCTTATGTAACAATAAACCGTTTAAAGTTAGAAATATGTAATAATAATAAAGCTTGTAGACTTTGCAGCTCATAAATATAACGTGCAATCAAAATATAATTTTGTCATTGCGTACTTCAGGTCAGTGTTTCCCAACCAGTAGACCGGTGCCGTCCCACTAAAATCTTTCGCCAGTATGCAAAAACGTTTGCAATTCGACTGTTATATTTTTGATCGGTCCGCAGGTGTAAAAAGGTTGGGAAACACTGCTTTAGATCATGACGGTTTTTTGGGTTATGAGTTTAAACAGTGACAAAAATTGTCTTCGTGGCTGATGGTGAAGACTTTGATTAATAAAAAATGTTTGAGAATTTATGTTCAATCTCTGCAATTTGTGTTGCTGGATTTTTACCGCTCAAAAAATCGGCAGCAAACATACACACACCAAAAAAAAACATGTTTCATACAAAATCAGATGAGCGCAAACTTTCTATAGACGTTTTAAGAGACAGGAATAGTCTTGTTTATGTGTTTTCCTTCTCTGTTTAAAAATGTCATTAGGCGGTTATTAATGAACGATTTTGTATAACTGTTTCCCTTAAATACACACTATCGTGTCAGCTGTGCTTATCTGATCCTTCATTGTAAATAAATACATATATGACATGTTCAAAAGAGAAGTCCCAATATGAGTTTTATTTTATATCTGATAGTCTTTACAGCCATCCTGTAGTCACGAGATAATGCTCTAAGGCAGTGTTTCTTAACCTATGTAGTCGTGGCCCCCCAAATATTCTAGAATATTTTCAATGCCCGCTGTTTGTAGCAACATCATAATAGAGCCTTATGTATCTATATGTTATGTTCAAGCGTTAAAATCACCAAATGAACGAAAAAACAGAATGGGCTGCATTTCTACTCCTTGAGGATACGATTTGGAACAATAAAAAATGGATTTGGAATTTTTGTCAACATTGATATTATATTACTTTACAAATAGAAGTTACCAGGTGGCAGCGCCAACAGTCAAAATTCACTCAATGCGTAGACAGAGAGTGTGTTGTGTGCTATGCGTTAGAGATGGACAGATAAATCGAGAAAAATATGTATTGTAACAATTGGTGAAAGAACAGCCTGAAGATGCTTCTCAAATAGGTGTAACACGTGTCGCATTTAGTAACACAACCAGTGGAATAACAAAGTAATCAATTTTCATTTTATATTAAAAATGAACTCCACATATATGTATAATTTTGCTTCAATTGTGTTATTCATGCTTTCTGCATACAGAAATGTAATCAATTGTGATGACATTTCAATATTTTACGAACCCCCTAGTGAGCCGTAGCCCTCCGGTTAAGAATCACTGCTTTAGAACTTCCGTCCTATTGCGCTGACAAGAGCTTGAATCGAGGAATGAAAATTTTAGTACATTTCTTTCAAACTGATTTACGTAGTTTTATGCAAAACATGGAAGTTGGGATATTTTCACCCAGTCTAAGCGACACTGAAACGAGAGCGATTTGCTTAACACTTGTCTTTCCTGATCTCACCCTTCATTCATTACCCTCTCTGAAACGAAATTAACTTATCACACTCCTGGTGAAATGCTTTATAAGAGCCCTTGTGTGCCATATTGTGAGCAGACGTAATTAAAAAATAATGAATAGAAAGGAGATGGGCAGATCACATACTTCTTTAAAATATATTAAAAAGACTACTAGAAATTATAATGCCAGTTGGCAGTGCCACCTGTAAGCATTCGCTCGATACACATGATGTAAACGATGCGCAGCGGAGAGAGAAAGTGTTTGTTTGTGTGCTGTGCATTAAGAATTCAATCAACACTTCATTCACATGAGCATACAGTGTGTTTGTGGGTGTGCTGTGTTACAGATAGACAAAAACGAACAGATAAATCATGACAATTATATCTTGTAATAATAAAAATGGCAAGTCTAGATATCCAAACTGATTATGTTAAAACAAAAGTACTTTATTTAACGAGTTTATGGTTATGATGTACAGTAGACTTGATATGTATTTTTGAAGGGACCAGTAGGAACAAGTAGGGGATAAGGAAAATATGCAAATTCTTAACTGTAAGAATTAAAATTAGTTTTCCTAAAAAAGAACCATTGCCTTGGAGGTGAATTAACCTATACCACATGATTGGTGAATTACTGAGATATGGGTATTTAAAGTCCTACAGGTTTTCAATGATAACTTCGTCACAATCTCCATAGTCTTTTCACAACTAATAATAATATGAACAACAATTAATAAAAGAGTGCAAGTGAACGGTTATAAGTTGCATTGATCTCTTTACAAATGCACTTAGGTGTGTTGGATCCTTCAGAAAATAATAAAAAAAAATGTTGCATTTAAAAAACTAGTTATTTTTTTTCATCGTGATACAATTAAGTATTTTAAAAATCATTTGGTATATATACAGATTAGTTCACCACCAAAGCGACAAAAAGTAGATATGTATATAAGAAACTAATTTCTATTTAAAATAGTCCAAAATTATATAGTTTTATAGGGGAATGTAGATATTGGTAAAAGTTTTTCACAGAATATTTTAAAGGAAATTTTTTGTCCCAGTAAATAATATTTCATGCAAAAATTATTGATCGGAGGAATACGGCAAATTCAATAAAAATCAATGGTAAATGAAAGAACAATCAATGCCATCATTTTTTATCAGAATTCCGGACCTCACCAAAAGAATAGTACATGCAAGAAAACAAAAGATCGGGATTCCATCGCAATATTTTTTTTATGTCGGCAATAATTGGGGAATATAATTTTACATTAAAATCGTCAGTGGATGCAGAACTAGTTTAATTAGTATTTTTTCGAAAAACGATGTTTTTGGCTTATTTTCAAGATTCTAAGTTTCACTATAGTTGTAATATTTCAATTGATTTTCGCTACTGACTTGAAGTCCGAATAGGGAGATATAGAAAAGTAAAAATTTGTAATGGCTCTGCTGCACAGTTTACAAAATGTCAGATTAACTAGTTCTGCATTCGGCTGACGAAATAATCATAAGTAATTCAGAAGATAGTTTTTGAATTCAATGAATAAAGTATGTATTTAGTGACGATCCGGCTAACTTCAAAGGAGATTCAGAGGCAGTATCGATCACTACGAATAGGTTAGGAAAAGGGCGATAGATTGTTTTAATAAACTGTTAATACGAAATGATAACGATTCTTTTCTGATGCATAGTGATTCTTATCACAGTTAATACGATACGATAGAAATAAACATTTTAATGGTGTTTTGATTTTCCCGCTCTTATATGTGAATGTCAAGATTTTAAACGGTTTTAAGATAATGATAGTATTAAATATAAAACACTTATAAAAAGTATGCGTTACCTTTCATCCATTTTATGTTATAATTAAGTGTATTATGGTTTTAAAAAAACACTTAACCAAACCAGTAAACTAGTCTTAACTTTACTTTTAAGTTTCAAGTTTTGACACTTAAGTCCATAGACAACTTGAGACTTAAATGACTTTTAGGTAGATTCCATATATGCATACATTACATTCTACCAAAACAAAAATAAAATTACTATGTCATTGAAAAAAGAAGTAAATAGGTAGTTCAAGAAAAGGGTTTATAATAAATTTTATATGAAA
The DNA here is from genome assembly GCA_022494535.1 of Himalopsyche phryganea. Lineage (NCBI taxonomy): Eukaryota > Metazoa > Arthropoda > Insecta > Trichoptera > Rhyacophilidae > Himalopsyche > Himalopsyche phryganea. The sequence goes on from JAGVSL010000024.1 coordinate 283,798, forward strand.
AAAAGCGCTTTCGGCTAAAAACTGTTTTATTTTAAATTTATAAATAGTACAAATAACAGTTGGAGGATAAATTAATAACTATTTATCCAATTAATTTTGAAATAGACTTTATAAAGCTCATTTTTTTCATATCGCTATTTTTTAATGGAAAAGAATTCAATTAGGGAAACCTAACTATTTTTGCATAACTAAAGATGTCGAAATTATTCGATGCCAGCTTTTATGTGATTTAAATATATATTTTTTTGTATTATTAAAACTGTGAAATAATATATCACTCCAAATTATTCCGCATAAAATCTTGGGCTAGAAAAATTATAATATTTATAACTGGCTGTAATTCGATATCACTGATTAGCAACATTGATTATGCTTCGTTTATGTGGCTATCACTTCCGTCTGTCAATGGCCCTACAAACATTTTGTGGCAGATCATCTAATAAGGTGCAACACAATAAAATTTGGCATTATGGCATCAAAAAATGAAAAAGATCGCGTCAAACAAATTCAGGAAAAATGCCAGACAATATTAACACAGCTCTTGAAAGATGAGGACAATAAATATTGCGTAGACTGCGATGCCAAAGGTATTTAAATTTTCCTACAGAATTATTCGATACGATATGAATATTTTTCGATTTGCATTTAGAATTGTCTGAATCTAATTATGTAGTTTTAGATAGAAAGCGTTTGCCCGCATTATTTTATTCCTAATGTAATTAAAGACCGTTGCACGTCGAGACCTTGAGCCATTTCGATGTAATATAAGGATTATGATTCAGTATTGAGATAGATACGCCTATTTATTTTACTAAATGTATTTGAATTATAGTTATCAGTTCTCTTGTCAGATTGATCCATTGACATCACGCAGAGAATAAATTTATGACTCAACATTTATGTATTATTTATAATGTACTCGCATTGTTCATACAAATATTTTCTTGTTTGTCAGTAGAGTAAATTAACACCTACAAGAGAACGGTTGTTGGTAAAATTTCGATAAAAATCCAGATTAGAGAGAGTCCAAATAATTATTAACTTTCTTTATTACATCATGCAAGTGTTTCACATTTAGAAGTGCTTGTAAAAGAAAATTTTGCAAAAATATCAAATGCTCGATTTTTTCTTACTAAATTGAAATTTGCAATTTATGTAGCATAAATCATTTATCTACGGTAAAAAAAAGAATAAGCGAAGGGTGATGAGCAAATTTGTTTCATCTTTGAACTGGTAAGGAAGTATTTCAAACCTCCTTTCCTATAAACAGTCCTGGCTAGTGTGTGTTACTAAAACATCTGTTGATTTAAGAATCGGGAGTATATACGAATTTGTTTTTTTTTATTTAAAGAAATAATTATGGATCATCAACTCTACATTATTATTATTTCGTATTGTTACTTATATTATAAATATTTATTGTGGACTTAATGTATTGTGGACTTATATTATAAATATCATTGAGGAGACATGATCTCCGGTGTGATACAAACAAGTTCATCGCATTAAAAAAAAGATCATCAACTCTGTGGTCTGGCCAATACTCCAGAAAAGTGATTTGTCAACGTTACCTCTCGCAATTAACACAATCAGTAACCTATAATATGTAATGAATATTTCGGATATAATGAACGATGTTAAATTTTACGTTTGAAAACAAATAACATAAAAAAGAGTGCCGAAAACGGAATTTTAAATTGATCAAAAAGATTTGTTCTAGCAACAGAAACAAAATGACTATTTTTTCCACCATCCACCTTAAAATAAAGGGAATTCAACTAATTTTGAATTGATTTAACAAACCAGTGCACTGCGACAATCTATTTGAGTCCATCTCGGCAAGGGGCATAGGTTAATCCCAAGAATGTGTTTATTTTCTGAGATACTGTTAATATTTGTATTAAACGAATCTTGTGTATTTTGCTATAATAACTGCAGCCATTCATGGTATGATGCATGTACACATTCCATCATTTTTATAACAATACTGATACAACTTTTTCTTGGCCAATTTGAGACAGTTAGCAATCCCAGAATGCAAGCATATTCAATTTTGGTAATGTACATAAAAACCTTTGTACATTGTAATTATTTTATTCCCAATGTGAGTGCTTCTGTATTTGTTGTATTATCATTGACCTTTTTTCAGCTTCAGGTTTCTGCGAACATTTTAATTTCTGAACACTGGTACTTCAACGCTCTAGGCTTCTTTATAACATCTTATCCGGAAAATTCCTAAATTATTTTATCTCGGCAATGTAATGTTCGAATGGTATTTTCAATAATTAGTAACAAAAAACTGTCTGTATGTATTCTTATGGTTAAAATTGATTACAATAAGTTTTAAGGTAAACTACCTACTAGAACAAACTTCTCAAATACGGAAATTCTCAGAAGGGTTGCTCTTTGGATTAGTGAATCCATTCTTACAAATACCTTTTATAGTTTTATTACCTGAGAAAAATCAATCTGTTGGCATCCTCTCTTTGCAAGTTTGTGGTTTGCAAAGGTATGCATGCGTGTTCCTAGTTTTATTTTTGTATGTTTGTCAGTTGCAAATATTCTTACATATTTAAATATGATTTACTACATAGGGAGGTGGAGAACTCATTGATTAATGTTTCCAATTGTCTTGGATGTATTTATGAAAAATGGTAAAATACTCATTGGGTTAAAAAGAATCATGAAAACTCGTCTAACCACGGCGTACTGATATAGTTAAAAAAATCAATTTTGCTTCTCCAACAATAATTTAGTATTAAAAACTATACCTCTCGTAACAGATGGTTTATTTTAGATTCAAATTTTATCAGGTATTTAGGAAGCTATTAGAGATTATAATGTGTTTGTTTAACAAACAAACGATCTCATATAGCTGGGCTGTTTAATACAATAATATGCAGACAACGGCTAGATACTTAAAGGTATCCTCATTTTTTTGTTACTTAAAATTTAGGAATTTTCTTTTAAAATTGACTGAAGTATATTGAGTGTTCATGAGTATTGTGAAAAGTAAAATATAATGATAAAAATATGTAAAATGCATATTCCACAATTTTTAATAAAATAACAAAACAGGTTGAAAAAAATGATTAGAATACTATACAAGCTTTATGAAAAAAATTATATTTAAAGCAACTATATAACTAAGAGAAATCTTCTGGTGAAGATATATTATTACACAATAATAATAAGTGGAAATAAATATATTTAAATGGTAATTCCAATTTTATTTTATTTTGGAAATCATAGTGGACGAAATAATAAAAATTCAAAACTGATGATAAATGAAATGACTCTTTAAATGAAATGACTCTTTAAATGAAATTTCGATGCGCATTACCAGTATCTTGTTTTATTTTTTTAATATTATGCCTTTTTACCAAGAATTTACACTCAACACCTTAAACGTGGTTTATATACTCGATCAAATAGCCGTATAATCGGAGGAATCTTTTATTAAATTCATGAATATTTTCCTGAAGGTCCTCGCTGGGCATCATGGAATTTGGGAATATTTCTCTGCATCCGGTGTGCCGGCATACACCGGAATCTCGGAGTACACATCTCAAAAGTTAAGAGTGTCAATCTTGACTCGTGGACTCCCGAACAAGTTGTAAGTTTATTTTGAATCGTTTATGGTAAATCTACATTTGAATAATTTTTGCTTGCGGTCAAAGAAATGTTCCACTAAAGTATTTTTAGCAGATAAATATTGACATATCTTAGTGTACATGGAACCTTCGGATACATCAAATTGTCACTTGATATATCATTTTATATCCAATACTATACATAACACAATTGCTATGTATTGAGATACGTTATTTTGCTGGACTGAGTTAAACTATTTTCAGATCTTTTGGAATGTTATTTTTAATCCAGTGACTCTCAAGTTTTTTTGATATCTTGATTTTGTAACGAATTAAATCACTAATTCTTTCAAATGACATTCATTATTTTTTTAATATTTCAACTATTTTAAAGGAGCTTCAAATCTTTGTAATAACATTTTAAATGTATATCTATCAATTTTGTTCATTAGGTTTCGCTACAACAGATGGGCAATTCCCGGGCCCGTGCCGTATATGAAGCAAATTTGCCTGATTCGTTTAGGAGGCCGCAAACAGATTCAGCGCTCGAAGCATTCGTGAGAGCAAAATATGAGCATCGGAAGTATGTTGCAAGGGAATGGGTGCCACCGTCGCCTCCTACTGTCAATTGGTCAGTGTTACATCACACATTTTGCTTAGTTAAAATAATTAAATACTGAATACTAGAATGCAATGATTGTCGTCAGCCTCTGTGGTCTAGTGGTAAGAGCTTTATCTTAGCAGTATATTGGTCCAAATTCATGTGTGTTTGTGATTCGAGTTGATCTCCTGTTACTTACCTATGTGATTTAAAAAAATTAAAATATTTAGCGGATTGGTAATTATATATAAAAAAAAGAAACACGCTTTTAATATACCAAGGGTTGAGAACCTGTCGGCTTGTAGGCTATCATGTTTGGTCTTAAAAATTGATAACATTATTCTCTTGAATAATTATTGTGTTCTGTCAAAATAAATAATAACGAAAATAAATCACGGAAACGTAAACTAATTTTTTGTGTATTTTGTTATCCTTTTTTCGTTTGACAGTTTTTTTTATATGTAATAACAAACATATTAAAATCAATTTGAATGCAATTAGCATTTCTAGATTGAAGACATATTAGGTAACAATAAAATTATTGCAACACAGAAAAGTTTCCTCATCTGATACAGCCTTGCAATTAAAGCCTGCCAAATTTACATTATTTTCTGGTGTCTTGGAAATGTTTACATCTTTCTTAAAAATACATGGGAAGTTCCTGTTTAAAATTACTTGTGGACATTTGACCACAAGTAAGTCTCTGTTACTTACCGTTAAAATGTGTGGCCGAGATATCAGGATGTGGTCAAATGTAAACTAGGTATTAACCTAGATAATAAAAGAAAATTCCCTTTATACAAAAAATAACCTGCACGCCTGACTTGAGTAAACATTTGGAAATTGATGTTAATTTTAAAACTCATTTCATTAATCCCATTGAGCTGTTGCTCTATCGCATTGAATGATGTTCATAATGTTACATCTGTTATATCATTGACATTCATTTAGAAGCATATCAAAATGATAAATTATAGTTGCACACTTGAATCGCTGCCAGAAATGTATAACATAGAAATTATACATTACGGATAATCAGGTGGTAGTTTCAATTTATATCTAATAATAAGTTAATCATTTATTGTGAATGGGTCGATTGCCCCGTATCAAAAAGCTTGAAATATGCTCTTATCATGGATAGCGCATTTTTCTTTTGAGGTTACTGCATCCATCTTCCCAAGGTATTGAGCAAAGTATCCGCTACAGATTTACAGTCCTTACCGAGTTTATCCCATAAGACAGTAGCATTAAACGATTTCAAATGTTTAAGCAGTCACCCAAGACTTAGCGGCGGTGCACTAGAGTGTGCTGAAATAAATACAGTTTGTAATTTGAACGTTTCTATGAGTTGGGAACTACACGTCCGTGTGAATTTGTAAATCTAATCGAGGGTATATAATCAATTACTTATTTCTCTTAGGCGTGCTTACGTAAAAGGCCATATTGAGTATATCTACCTTTCTTGAGTATGTCAAACGTTATGCTCACGATAATTATACGAGGAAGCGTGGATGTGATTTTTCTTCTTCTTCCAAATTGTAGAACCGTAATACCAGTGAAAATAGCTTTAATGTTTTTCAACAACATAATACATGTTGCAAATGTGAATTTTCAACTCAACATGGCCACTGCATAGTTAATTATTGTTTATTAATATATTTTTGATGATTATGTTTATCAGGGACAAAGAGATCGATGAGGAAATGGAGCGCCAAAAAAAAAAGAAAAGATCTACTGGCTCAGCGGCATCCAATTTGAGCAGCACTCCGCTACCCGGGACAGATAAGAAATCAAGCGTAAGTAGCATCTGTATCATGACTAAATTGACATTGAAGCACAATTGGTATAGTGAAAATAGTTACACTTCAAACTATGGTGTCAGAATATTTCATATTAAATGAAGTGCCGTAGCTGACAGGTGAATTCTATTGCCCTTTCATCAACTTAGTTGAGTGGTTTATTTCCCTACCCACCCTGAATAGAGAGTTTGAATGAGTGATTTACAACCAATGATGTGTTAAATAATGATACTTAAATTTTACATCAATAAAGCACCAGAAAAAATTTACTTATAAATTAGATTTGACAATTGTCAGGCTGATATTTTATCCTGTTTGAGTAAAAGGGTTAAATAACTTCTGCTGGGATGCTTCAATAGGAATTCATATGCTATTCAGAATAGAAATGTTTAAGAATTTGATATCCTAAATTCACTATTGTATGCAATATAGAACAATGTAATATCACCATTGACTTAGGAAGGCAAAGAAACGCTGATATAAATATCTACAATGTTTGTAATAAATTTTCACCAAAATTTTATGGTTTGAAACAATTGTGCATTGTGATCTACTAAGTACTAGGTGCATGGTGTAACCTGCAGTCAGTGTAATTGAAAGCAAAATTTTTCTTAGTCAATGTGAAAAATATTTGTAGATTAAAATTATTAACAATTAAAAATCATAGCTATTGCTAGTCTATGGCAGGGTACATTCGATAGATAAAATAATTGAAATTCAGAAAATATATCATATATTGTACCAACGGTGATAAAATTTAATCCAATGCCTTGGGTTTGTTATCAGAAAATGAGCCAACATCTGTTCTTGTATTCAGGATGTATTCAGGATGAATCCAATAAATTCAATTGTTAATAAAAACAAGGAAATATTAAAAATGCCTTTGAATTTCTGCTATATGGTCTAAAGCTCACCACATGATTAAATTCATTTTTGCTTAATTGTTTTCAGAAATCAGAAGTAATACCGCAACTATTACCCAAACCGAAATCGTCTGCAAGCCCTAAACCCGGGAGAGCCACTCCCAAACGAGATTCGGGTAATACGACAGACCTCCTTGGAAATTCCAAGCTATCCTCGTCCGACATCACCTCTTCGGCCTCTTTGAACAATAGTGATGATGTTTTCAGTAGTTTTCTATCGGCGCCGCAGCAGCCGCCCGCGACCCAAGAAGTCAAAGCGACCGAATCCAAAGCCATAGATCTCAAATCGGAAGAGGAGAGCTTCTTCAATCAGCCAGCGCCGAGTGAGAAAGAAAAGTCTAAAATGACTAAAGACAGCATTCTGGCGCTGTACGGCCAAGCTCCCAATCCGGTGTCCAATGGAGCGTTCTCGCAGCAAGTCGGCGGAGGCTTCCCGCAGACTCAACAGTTCAATCAGTTCCCGCAGCAGCAGTCGCAGAATAATACTTTTCAAGGGTTCGCGACGCAAGGATTTCAGAACGCATTTCCGCAAAATGGCAACTCTAACAACTCTTTCAATTCTTCACCATTCGGACAGTTCGGTAATAACACTGCCTCAGTGCCTCCGCAAAACAATCAATTTGCACAATTCAATCAGCAGCCTGCTTTCAGTATGCAGAATAATGCATTTCAAAGTGGAAACATGAGCGCTTTCGCATCAAACACGAACACCCAATTCAGTGCGCAGCCGACGCCCTTCCAGAATTCTAATCTAAACGGCGCTTTTGCATCTAGCGGAGCGCAATCCTTCTTCGGAACCCAGACGTCGAACACTCTCCCGCAGCAGTTCGGAAGCATGTCTCTCGGACACCAAACGAGCCAACCCGGAGTCTTCAATCCAAACCAAGGGTCGTCTCTGCCCGGAGCTTTTCCGGTCAAGGCCCAACAGTCGAACATGGCCGCTAACAGTGTCTGGCAGTGAGAGTCACAGATTTTAACTCAAAAGGGTTTTATGTAATTAAATTATTGGGACAAGTGTTCTTTTTTAAGCCGGTAAACTGTTTGTTGACAAATGACGAGGTAGGGAAACAGTCCTCGCGGTTCGAGGTAAGCTTTCGATGTTTCGGTAATATGTAGATTTTTAACAAAAAAAAACTATGTATTCGATGCGTCATCGTAGATTAATGTTAACTAACGGTGCAATAGCCGACTTCAAGTTGTAAGTTTTCATTACCTTCTGTGTTTTGATGAATTAATAGGAAAAGCTCTCCGGTCTCAAATATTCCTTTCAGCGACTATTTATTCCAATTTTGTGACATCGCACATCTATATCAAAGCTAAGCATCCGCTGACATTTAGTTATTTGTCGAACAAACAATTCCTCTTGTCACTTATCTGATTTTGCAATAATTGTTTTATGTATTTTTATTAGAGATAAATTTATGTATATCTTAGAAAAACGTGGACCGTGAAGTTGTATAATCCTTAATTTTATTTTTAGTATGTAACTAAGACCGTTTGTTAACTCTGTGTTTACTTCATTAAAAAAATCACTGCACGCTTAGCATTCTTCATTGTGGCTATGCTTGTCACAACAAAAATATCATGAAATAACTCATTAAAAAAGACATTGCGTCATTAAGTCTTCATACATTTTGCAGCATTATGAAAGCGACAATTTTGTGAATTACCGATTATTGAAAATCTCTGTAATACTTTTGGTAGTAAGTGATGATGCATGTGGTGGTTCCTATTCTGATATTAGTAAAAAAATTATCGTTTGGGTTGCAGTAGTATTAGGCCATCTATTTCCAAGATAATTAACTTTGTAATAAACGGTTGGAGTTAGCAGTTGCCTATAATTTTTTGCCATAGGATCTTCTTACCTTACTTACATTTTGAGAACAATAATCGAAATATTTCAAAATCCTCATCAAATCTATTTCTAAGTGCAATCTGTTTTTAGTTTTCTGAGATATTACGTATTACATTTTAATGTTTTATTCTTGAGTTAAAATGTTATGAATATTTCTTGTAAAATTGATTCATTTAGCTAAAAAAAATAACTAAATATACATCTTAGAGGTAGGAATATTTTTTTGATAAAATTGACTTTAATAAATATTTAAAAAAAATTATAAAACTATTACATGCAATTAAATGAATCGTTTCTCAAACTTATCTGAATTCATTTTACTATTCATATTTACTTCGTTGATATTTAATGATCCTATAGGAAATGATGATTTTCTTTCATATTTGCTTGAAGAAGTTTGATTTTTAATATTTAATACTAATTACAGTTTAAGCAATCGGTCTACGTCTTGTCATGTATTCAATATTGGTTATGCGAAAATAAATCTTGCATTTTATGAAGCTTATTATTGTGATATTGAACTATGAATATTAGAAAAATTAACCTGCAACCATTATTAACTGTTTTAGTTGAATACTTACCGTCATAATGATTCTTATTCAATGGAGTGTGCGTCTTACTCTTTACTGGTTATATTTAGTTCAATGAAAAGGTAGAAGAAAATATGTTCTATATTACTGTATTCATTCAAAAGTAGTAATGGTGGGGGATCATGATATTCGTATATTCAATATCAGAAACAAGAGGTATATAGGCTAATTATTTGAATTAAACTGAACTGAAAAATATGCTGTGGAAACAGTAAATTTTAAGCACTGATTACCTTTGCAAACTGTGAACAATAATTAGTTTGTATTGCTAGATTTTCCCAGCAAACAATCGGAGTGAAAAAGTATTAGCGGCACATCCAGTAGTAATACTTGGCATCATTTAGTAACCTTAACAAATATTATAACATCTTTCAAATTTACCCCTACGTCTATTTACCCAAAGTAAATGTATGAATATTTACAAATCACATTTTTGAATGTTGCTACATTAAAAAAAAACAAATCACCTATATGTCATTTGTTTTTTATCTGAGTATACACTTTTAATATGGCAATATTACAACAATCAACTATTGTGAAGTCGTAATAATATTCCAAACACTTCACATCTAGGCCTAATGTGTGACTGAAAAATCCATTTTGTTTGCACTTTTCTCTATAATTACATATAGGTATAAAAAATTATTTACTTAAAAATAATAGCAATGTTTTTGTTTATGTATTAATGTTAACAATTACCACTGTGATGACTCAAGGAGAATAAGCATTGTAACACGTAAGGATTTTAATATACATACATATATAGGAGCTGTGGAGTTTTTCCTTGACAAACCAAATTTTTACAATATCAAAAAATTTACAATTGTTGATTTTCTAAGTTGAAGATTTTTGTCGAAGTGATGTCTAAAAATTGATGATAATCCATCTCAATAAAAGGATAGTTTCACCTGTGTCATAGACCGGCAAGAATAAAAAAAAAATCTAATATAAAAAATCTAAAATAGCCAATGTTTGCATTGAATTAAATGCAATGTCATAACTTCTTAAGTTCCTAAATGTCTGAAAGTAAGATGATCTAAGTATAATAAAATACTTTGCAATGCTTTTGGAGAAATAATATTATCTACATATTTACAATGTGCTTTTTATAAAATTTTAATGCACGGTTTAAATTAAATCTAAACAATGATAATTCATTCTTTTGATGTAGTATTACGGCAATTAATTTGAATTATCAGGTAACTATCGTTTGCAATAACTATCAACACAATTCGTGCAATAGTCTTTATTTTTTGTATGATATGTTTAGAACAATATTTTTTACTAATTTATGTGTCGTGGAAGTTCAAGAATTTGAATATCTTATGACAAATTGAAATTTCAAAAAAAAAAATTGTAGTCCAGTTATTCAGGTGGCAATATTCCCAAGTGGTTTAGTATCCACTCATATTGACGGTTGGACTAAAATTTTTTTCAGTTGTCAGAAAAACATTTTAATTAATGAAAAAATGCAGTGCAATTCTGTGTAATGGTTACAATTTCAAAGAAGCAGGGTAATTAAGTAAATAAAATCTAAATACTCTATGAAATGCTTTCAACAATTATATGAAATATTGCTACATCGCTTTCAATAGATGGTACCGCTTCAAATTTAAGTTGCTCAAAATGAGAAATATAATATGTTTTTGTACTTATTAATGATATAAATTAATATGATAATGCATTTCAGAAATTGTAACAATTTACAGAAATGCACTAAAAATTTATAAACAAAATATTAAGTATAACTATGTATTAAGGTAATCTTGATGTTGGGGAAGTATTCAATTCTATGTTTATTTTGAAATGTGTATATATTATGAGATGAAAAATATACCTTGTAAGATCTTTGATGTAGTAAATTTATTGTTATTCTTAATTTTGTCAAAATGTTTCATTTTATTATATAAGTTTCAACAATTAAAAACTACATTTACTATAAAAGCGATGTGAGAAATCAATTTGTGTTTGTTATTGTCAAATTCTTCCTGCTTTCATTATAATGATTGATATTTTCTGCATCATTGACTGCCTGTTATGATTCAATGCATTCTGGACAAGTTAACTTGTATACGGTGCTTCTAAAATAGATACTTGCTCAGGAATTACTAGTACAGTGGGTTTAAAACTTAGTCAAGAATTCTGAGGGAACAAAGCGGACTTATTACATCCATAATTAAAAAGGAAGCCGGTCAATTTTGTTAGCCTGGAAAACTGCTGATTTCCATGTACTCAGCAGAGATGGGACGATTTGGGAGAAAAGCAAAGAGGCCTATGGGGAACAGAATCTTGGAGTCACTGTGTGGTTTACATAAATATGCTCTAAAGTGGAGAGTGGAAAGGGTCAAAATAAATCAAAATATCATTGTTATAGAACAATTTATTGATGCTAACAAAGTATATTAATTAACACGGCATATTTCAAACTTCAATAATAGTATCTAGTACACTCTTAAAAAAATATAAAATTCCTATGACTAACAATAAATTATTATATAATTTAATAATATAAAACATGTTTTTTTTTTGTTAATTATGTATGAGAGATTATTTCATGAAATTGTCTTATTTGTGACGCCGATATAGATTCGCTGAAGGGTTTTTTAAAATTGTCTTTTCGATTGTGTTAAGTTTTTTGGACCCAATATTAATGATTAATTTGGTATTACGCGAAAAATTCTTCCATTCATCAAAAGTATTTGCTTTGGAATGTGGAATTTTGACAGGTCCGATATACATAATATACACAGGGCATTACTTGTCGACTTCATAGTTGATATGAAATGATGAATGTAATATTTAATTATTAACGGCAATAGAACACCAATAGGATCTACGGATCAAATAGATCACTGCTAACAACAGATCAATAAAATAAATTCGGATTTTGCGGCAGAAAATAATTTTGCCACGTTTAAAATTCATAGAAAAATAGTAAACAAATAACACACTTTAAAATTAATACATCTAATAACAGTTGTGACTTATAGGAGATAAAAACAAGATGTAGAACAGAAGTGAATTGTCCGCGGTGAAACAATTTATCGTAATTTAGAAGAGCCGGGAATTTATCCACATAATATATTTTATTTAAATAATATTGCACAAATTATATGCACCGAAGGGAGTCTGATTTCAAACAGAAGTGACAAAAAATAGCATTCTAGCCAATTTTTACTCTACTATTTCAGAGTAAAAAAAGAGCTTGCAAAAATATTAACGTTAACACATTCATTTTAAATTTTCGCACAGTCGCAATAGAAATAGCTTTACATTTCACCAGCGAAAATACACTTAATAAAAATTAGAAAATAGAAAACACAATAAACAATTAATTATCATTAAGTGCTGAACATAAAATAAACTTCGCATTTAAAAATATCAAGAGTTAGTTATAATAGAAAACAGTTAGATTGCACACAGATTTTCAGACTTCTAAAAATTGCTAAGATACCGTGTATTAGCCTAAATATTATGTAACGCAATCTATATATTTGGAGCAGAATATCCAACAGTGGGCCGTCACTTCAATCAAACAAGCTTGACAGGTTTACAATTAATTTTTTACTAGATCCCGAATATCATGAGTGCTAATATTTTATTTGTTATATAAAGAAAAGAATCACACATGGCTTTACAGCTGAAGCCAATGCCCCAATCAAGGTAAAAGACATTTGAGTTATATTCTGGCTAATATGGTATATATTTTTTCCTTGTAGTGTTGGTAGGGTGCAGTAGACAGAAGAATTTTTGAATAATTTTACAATGTAAGCGATGGCCTCAAATATTAATATCTTTCAGTCGATCGTATGTATCAATAAGGATATTCCAAGTGGTTTTCGAAATGAATAACTATAGATATTACTTCTAAATGCAAAGTATTTGTAAATCTAAATCTGGAATGCCTGGTGTGACACATGCGCCAGTAACGTAATGAGAGCGCTATACGTTTACAATATCACACCTTAGATATGTTTTTCTTGGTATCGAAGCTTTAAAATAAATATATATATCAATTATGTTGTTGAAAAAAATGTGTCATAAACTTTAGTGTCAAAAACAACACACTGACTCTGACATACTTTGCGAATCATAAAAAATAAATAATTTAGATGTTACCGAACGTTTTGATTTAGCACATTAGAAGGTCATCGCATATTTAAAACAAATGTATGTAATATCAAGGTTAAAGATTTAATGAATATCATTTTACTGCAGATACACTTCAGTACAATTTGTTGACTTCATTTTCGTATATATTTCGTTGACTCGTAAAATAGTCAAATTTATACTTATTAAAATATCAAATGTTTGAGTGTTTACTTATGAACGAAACGTTTATTACATTATTTTTTAAATAATAACAATCATAATTCACAGACGCGCTATTCATCTTATTTAAATATTTACTATCTACACATTAGATTAAATAGCTAGTTAAGCTCTATTGATACCTATTATGGTGATGCATATTAAGATCAAATCAAGATATATTGTAATTTTCTATATAAATATTTATATATATATTTAGAAAATGACTCCTTATTACGATGAAAGTAAAATTGGTGCATTAAAACTATAAAAATTTTCAGCAAAGAGTAACTGTTTAAAAAAAAAAAGTTATTCAACAAAAAAATAGTTAATCTTATATTATTTATAATGTGGCAATATCTATATTTTTAAAAGCTATATCATTATTTAAATTTCTTAATATCTAAAATCACACTGATTTAATGAATAATAATTATCCTTATGTGTTAATATTACTGTCTCGAACATTTTAAATATATTTATTTTTAAAAGAGCTCTCAGCTTCAAAGCGATTATAAGTCTTCAACAGAGAACCAAAAACGAAACACAAAATTTATCCAATCAGACGTCAGTCATCCCGATCTCGATACAGTAAATACATTTTCTTGCGTGGTGAGATTGAATTTTTGAGTGCGGCTTGTTGGATTAATATTATTTATAACAGAGCACCGGATATATATATTTTTTTGGATCCCTGCTTTATTGATATATTTATTGCTATCGTTTTCATTCATTCGTTTGGGTTTTTTTTTAGTAATATTCGGTGACAGTTTTAAATAGAGTAAAACCAAATACGTACTATCGATGCAAACGTTGCGAATTTTAGGCGAAGAATCCTGCATGACTGTCGCCGCCGATGTCTTAATTCTTCGAGACCGCCGACGCGTTTATAAAACTGATATGACCGAAGACGATTCGAATTGCGAACTTCTTCCAATGTTACTACATTATCGTATGCATATGTGACACTTTAAACGTATCATAAAATTAAAATAATATCATACGGGTTCTGAATGTTAGCATGCTAGCTTACATGGTACAATTATCATTAATAATATCTACATTTTATAATATTTTTGTTTCAATTATACTAAATATTATTATATAGATATACAATCGATGAAAATCAAAAGGAACATTTATCGCAACGGTGATATTTGATGCGCACACATAACACTTTTCCCAATACATATGAGAATAATATATTCATGTGATATTATATTTATACAAATCATTTTAATATGCATGAATGGTATATTTACTTCATTAGATATATCAATTTATAGTACTTGTCCATAACATATAAAACAGTCATTCATCTGATACAAATATTCGATAATTGCATGCGGATAGATTCTCAATAAAATGATGTTTTATTTAGTTGCAAATTCGGCTAGTCTTCAAATTAAAATACTTTTAATATAGCTGGTAAATGTCAGTAAAATTTACATAATGATAAATATTACAAACAATAAAAAAACTATTGCACTATTATCATAATATTACTGATTCTATTCTCACTTTATTCAAAATTAAAATTAAAATATTAATGATGGAAGACATTGTAATATTTGCTGTTTCTTGTATGTCATTTATTTAATATTTCACTAATGATTATAATTATTACTATTTAACTAACTTAGGGATATATTATTGATGCTTTATTCATTGAAAGTTTACATGCAATTAAGATACCGTGCTATTGCTGAAACTTGTTCTGACGTAAATGAAAACAAGAAAAAATATGTTCTTTGTGATAAAAATTTATGACTAACAGTGACGCTATTCAATTATTTGTCATCAGTCTGCAAGAGATACGTTACAGCTGCTATTTATTAATACTGCATACTTCAAACGCTGTTATGCAAACAAGTAATACTAGCAAATTTTATACATAGAAAAGAAAATTTCATAGATTATTGCACACACGTGTCACTAAAAAAATGTAGAATTATTAAGTCTTCATTAGTACAAAATATATGGAAATGTACAAAATCTCAATAATTCAAATTTTTTATTAAGTCTAGATTTTTATTATTTCATATAACATTTAAACGATTTTTTGTTTGTTCGAAAAAAAATAACATTTCAATGGCAAGAGTTAATAAATATTTCAAAATATTTGGCATTACAGCAGATTGCCAATGCGTAGGTTACTTTTGGATATCAAATCGTTTGGGATATACTCGAAGATGATTGACCGAATCCACCCGAGATCAACTCGAGGAGAATAGACATCTCAAATGTCCGCGCCCTAGATCTACAATTGAATTTAAAAAAAATTACTTTTAGGCCTCAGGGGCTACAATAGCATCATATAATTTTATTTAAATATAATTTTTAAACAAATTAAATAAGTGAAATTCTTATATAGTTGTATAGAACAGCAAAATTTCTGTACTTTATTGATTCTTGGTATTCTACAGCTGAAGTTAACAATTTAGTGATAATATCTGTAGGAAAATTTTTCAAGTAAAGATATTAATTCAACGTTGATAGTATTATATTTAATATAGTTAGTACTTGAGGATATCATATTACGAAAAAACATCGAGACTCAGCATTTACGCAATAGAAACGCTCTTTATAAAATATTATTTGCCTGCTTGGTCAAATTACATTTTAGTTCATTTTAGAGAGGCTCATATGATTTTTGCATATTCTTCAAATGAATTTGATATCATGGTTACAGTACTAATTGAAATACTGAAACAATTTTTTTCTTCTTTCTCAAAACAAAAGAAATATAGCAAGCTTTAAAATTCGGTGATTTTGGAATATAAATAATATAATGTAATACACTGCAGATAGTGAGAGAGGTAAAGCTCATTCTGTTTTTCGTGATATTTATAGTACATAATGCTATCATATATACGTATATATGTCATCATTTTACATTAATTTAGCGAAATGTCACCAAACTTCAGCAGAGGCTTTGAATATTTTTATTTTCTCTTCATAGATAATTTAAAAATAGTATGCAATGAGCCATCAAAAAATTTGTAGCTTATTTCTCTTGGTGAGGAAAGTAAGTAATTAAAATAAACATCAATGTAATTAAAAAATATCAGCATGCTCAGCATTTTCAATAATCTACAGAGTAGGATTTGATTAATTTCATTAATGTCAAATTTTTCTCATCAATAGATGGGACAATCACACAATCTTCACCGTTATTTTTTGTCTTAAGGACACATATAACACTATGTAAAAATTGTGCTGCAATATGGAGCCTGTCAGGAGATATGAGACATTGAGTCACACGCAATGCTAAATTAGGGCAGGGTGAAAAGGGCAGAATTACAAAAATGATTTTATCGTTTTAGCTGCCTTTCTAATTCACCATGAAGAGTTCGAGATATCGGTTGGCCAGCGGCGGAGGTTGCTGTCTGGAGAGTACGTGAGGAATGGCAGCGGTCTGCGGAATGGGAGGTCCGTTAATGCCTGCCATGCTCTCGTATTGCACAGGAAGGGGACTGCCCGGCAGTGGCATGACGTCACCAGGAACCTGGAAGAAAACATAATGAATTGTAAGTATCAATTCGAATTCTATTTTTCCTTAGATAAATTTGACACTTGTTCTTTAAATTAATCTTTCTAAATCATTGCAGGAAGACGAAAAGTGATTGATATATCATGTTGAATGAATTTAAAACAGAGGAATGCATATTTTATGATCAAAATTATTAGCATTATTCTAAAAAATTTGTATTATTTGAGATGAATGATTAATCCCAAACGAATCACCGAGGTTGAATAGAGTTTATGTTTTGAGTGGATATTACCAAAATATTTATTTTTCACGCTTTATCATCTGGCAAAAGGTATAAATTCATAGAAATTGAAAGCATCTATATCAAGACACGAAGGAAAGCGAAAATTAAAAATTCCTTGTTCATAACAATCATATTATTTTTACGCATACGTTATTTAATTGAATGTGATTGACAAGTCAATATTCTACAACAATGTTGATATACCTTACGGAACCTCAATGAGCTATATTTTTTCTTTAAAGAATATCTGTTTCTATTGTAAATAAATATCACATATGGTGATGATGTACAAAATATTATACCAAATGAGCAGGCGGCGGCGGTTGGAAGATATGCGTGGGAGAAACCGGCGGGCTCGGATAACCCCAGTAGAATAGAGGAGCGAGCGGAGGAGGGTAGAATGCTCTCACGCCGACTCCGGCTCCTGGATTGGCCGCTCCTCCTGTGCCGTAACCAAACGGCCCGGCGTGGAACCCGGCACCGGGCAAAAGCCCCGTGTGACCTGAAACTGAGCATATTTCAAAGTCAAAACAGAGAAACACTTTTGGAAATCATTACTATGGTAAGAAAAATTATTTTTCGAGAATATTTTTTAATAATATATATGAGTTCTAATTAAAAATAAATAATGTCACATTTATTCAATACACCAGCGGTCTTTAAGCGCAATAGATAGCTACAATATTGAGAGAAATCCCCGATGTTTGAATTTTAAGTAGCAATCCATACAAAATCTAGCTTGTTGATTTCTTACTATCCAAGTAAACTTAATATGAATTCACATTCATGATGTTGCTGATTCCGCTTCTTTGATTACAAACAGCCGAATCATTCAATTAGGCCACTCATTTTAGATATACCGTTATCGCTCAAATACCACTGATATATTAGTATTAGTAATATAAAATTCGGTGTACATAAATAAGTAGACCAAACTATATGAACCGGTGATTAATGACATTACCTCTAATCATTATGTAACAGATAAAACAAAATTTTTCATATATTATATTATAACCAACTAGCATCAAAATTTACAATGTAACTAAATATAAATAATATCGACCCAATTCAAAAATTTGCTACGGACTAAGTATTAAAATTTATTACATTGTTTATGGAAAATAACTGAAATAATGTACTTAATTTTATAACTTAGGTATTTCCAGAGTTGTAATCGGTATTTTTTTTAACAGTCTTAATTTAAAAGTAAATTGCAGGCCAGGGACACCAGGATGTGAGTATTTATTATTTGATAAAAAAAATACTAATATTTATATTCCCATGATTTCTATAAAAATAAGTTATATTACGTTGAGATCAGTACCAAGCGTTTTGTTTTACTATACTATATATAGAGAAAGAAGCATTATTAAACACTTAGTTAAATAAAATTATAATGATTGTATTAATTGAGGGCTGTCTGTTTGGTGTGATGATCTAATGTAAACTGAAATAACTTTGGTTTATTATTACTAAATATAGTCAATATGCTGAGTGAGTATAAACCAAGCATGAATTTGATAAATTAACAAGTCTGTCTCATCCAAAACTGACTTCAAACTGATGCATTAAGCTTTACGGAAGATTTAAAACCCGATTCACTGTTGCTAAATTACAAATGGCTTAATATATTTCAGGTTTACTTGGCTTAACTAAAAGGCTTGTCAGTTTAGAAAGAAAACAATTGGAAAATAACGCATTGCACGATACAAGGTATTATGAATTGAACTGCTTAAAATTTCAGAGACACAAGTTCGAATTACCGAATTTCTACTGTAGATAATATTGTGACCTTTGAGAATAACCGTACATGTCAAAAAACAAAAATTTTCAGTAGTGTTTTTTGGGCGATATTGTTTTGATTAAACCCGTTCCCTGCTGAGCCGTTTAAAAGATATTCCAATACCAAATATTCCAAAAATTAATTCAGTAGTCAAATTATCAGGACAAATCAGACTATATCTTAATACGATAGTTTGCTTGTACACAAAATTTTTAACGCTGTTGGCACTCTTATTATTTTGAGTGTCAGCTATCAACACACTGAAATCTGTCTCAACAGTTGAGATGAGCAGTCAGCAGGTAAAAGAAAGCTTTGTTATTAAATTCGGTCACTGACAACGGAAGTCATCCAGTGTTTTAAATATTAGCATAATCATATAAGTGAGACTTGTATGGTTTTCACTGTGTTAAGATAAATAATTGATGTTATTATTTTTTTTCATAAAAGTACACTTTCTAATGAGCATTTGCATACATCAAAAGCTTACACATAAAAGTTTTGAATCAAGCTTACTTAAAGAATCAGCAGTATCATGAAAAAGCAATTTCTCGACTTGTGGAGTTATTCACCCTGGCCACAAATATGTATACATATATCTTGAATTTGAAGTGAAAATATTATATACAACTACTAAACAATGATAACTGAAGTTTGTTTGAGAAAAGAAACAAAACAAACCTTTTAGTAAGCGCGGAAGGATGACAGAATAGTTTCAAAAATATTTAACAGTGATGATAGATAATATGGATAAAAAAAATGGACACTCACCTCGTAACATCCCAGACACAGAGAGCAACACCCGTAGGTCCCAATATCCACCAACATCCATACCAGCATAAAACCCACCAGGCGATAGTGTCAACAAACCAATTCTAGCCGCTTGTTATGTTATAACGCGAGCCTCTCAGCAAAGGTCACATCGAGAGGAGGTATCGCTCCCCGCTGAAATATCTCTTTTAGACAACGCTACACGATTGAAGCATTGAATTCTTTATATCGGTTGTCACGTGATACTTATGGTGAAATTGTATGCATTATAGTTTTAGAACAGTTCTAATAGAGTGAATCAACAGAGAGTTGTGAAACCTGTACTCTAATGAATCTCAGCAATTTATGATATTTGAAATCGTCTTTAATGTAACTGTAAAAATAAATTATATTTTCAATATTAACGTAAGATCGTTCAATTAATTCTTCATACATTACCTTTTCATGTCAACAACTATCAATCAGTATCAACTATCAAAACACAAACCTAAAATGGTACATTTAAAAAGTGTGAATTGCGAAAAGCTACACTCCCCTCTCGACTTTGGACGTATGACCGATACTAGGGCTCGATACAACATGTAGTGTTTACGTGGATCAAGAATACGACAGTCGATACAGAACATTTTGCCTTGTTGTAATTACAACCCATTCCCAAACACCATTGCTAATAATTATGAGTACCTAGTATGTGTGATATTAATAGACCAATAACATTATTGTAACATAAAGCACTGATTTGCTCTGTCCAAAAAAGAAGTTGAATACATTCAAAATGACTATTATTTAAGTAGTCAGCATATTTAAGATCTCGGAAGATGAAGAGTTCACTTATTTTGATTTCAGTAATTGAAGCATAATGAGGCAAATCATCCAAAATGACCAGAACTCTCATTACCTAGTTGCAGTCAGTAATGTGTGATTATTTCTACATCGGTAATATTTTTGTTGTTAACTGGTAAACAATCAAAGTAGGATCTTTGTAAATTCGTTCTTAAAATTCTGCCGTCTTTAATTTTTATAATAATTATAATTCAAAATAATATTAGAAGTTGCGATTAATGTTTCATAAATTAAGTATAAGCTAGACATGCGACACTGTCTATGGAAATCCGAGTGAGATTTTACAATCTTTCACCTGGCAAAAGTAATAGCAGAGGTACCAACGAACAATTTGCGGGTTAGTTTTAGTTTGCACATTCACAAAATATTTCTGGACTGTCACAGAAAAGAACGAACGGCTGTAAAAAAGTGCACGGGAATGGGTTAAGATGCGAATGTGTAAAGGCAGAATAATATACATATGGATAAATACGCATACATGGAAGATTTCATTAGTATACATAAAACCCCTCCTATGCACAGATGTGTGGGTACTCAATGATGTGATGCGTGTGTGTAACCTTTTTATCTGCTCATCCTCTACATTAGATTAGATGACACTCTTTAACTACCTTCAACATATCTTAAATGTAAAAATCGAGATAAACATTCTGGGGCAACTTTGGCAACATTCGTTAGATAAATGAAATGCCGCTGTTTTCTAGACGGCATAAGTATTGAAAATCATGCATTTTTCGAGTTTCCGCGATTGCCAAAGTTGCCCCGGTTCACTGTCACGCATAATTTTTACACTGATACATTCGCCACCCGGTCAGTAGCTACTTTATTTCAAAAATGCATGAAAAGTACCAAACATTCTGAAGGCTAGAAAAAGCATAGAAAAATAATTAGTCATTAAAAACTAATACTAAAGTATTCAGAAAAACCTTGTAAAAAAAATAATATTATTCACTGTCAGTAAACCAAACACTGTCCATAAAAGTACTGTTGGCAAATTTTACCCGTGATTTTTATTCATCGCGGAGTCGTTCGAATTCCTCAACCCACCATCATATTGGTGATATAAGAAATAAAGTAGACATAAAGCAATAAAAAAAAATGCAACATTTCACGAAGGCGAGCTGAATTTGACCAACAGTACAGAATAGAAATTTGTATGTGGCCTACCCGATAAATGTGCAGGAATTACCGTCAACCTGTCGCCAAAAACATACAATTTAATATCTTCATACGGCACACCGTTTCTAAAACACACTCACAACCCGGAAACATGAGGAGGATATGGAGAGGAGCGATGTTAAAACACAAGATATTTTTTAATATTTTTGTAACACATATATTAGAATTTATTTTATAATAAGAAAATAAAGAAATGAAACATGTCCTTGTGACCACAGTGATCGAGTAATAATTAAAACCTGGATTTTTCTAAAAATAAAATCTCACAATAATAATTACAGTTTCCTTCTTATTGGAATAAAGGATATTTATGACAGCGCTTAAGGAAATAGCATATTATTTAAAGGCACAATGGCTACCGTGCTATTGGACAAATTGAACTATTTCAGGTTTTCTTTTCTAATTCGATTCAATAATAAAAGCATCAATGAAAATCTTTCGCTGACGGTATCCATTTTCGCATTAGTATTTTTGCATACTAAACAAACAAACGTGAACTTCAGCCAGTGATGTCTGCAATATATTGTACTATTTAATTGGTAAATGGCGGCTCCATAAATATTTATGTTATTGTAGCCTTCTCCTCGGCGCCTTTCATTCCTAAACGTTTAGCCTAATTTTCCAAGTTGAGGAAAAAGATTCGTCGAATTATCGTTTACAAAATTTACCGTCAACATGTTTGGAATTTATCTACAGCCAGTCGATGTTGAACTGCAGCGAGGATGTGAGTTAAAAAATATTCTAAATTCTACAGTGTGTAGTTTGTTCTTTTTCGTTATACCGATTAGGACGAGTTAGTAAGTAACGACAGAGGCCCAAACACCAGTTATACGATTTGCTGCCACGCTGGTGCGTGCGAGCTCCGTGTGGCGACATCGAAAGAAGATACATATGCGGCATGCCTCGGCCCAGTGAGCCGTGATCGCCATTTTGGAGTGTGCAGTGTTCAATGTTCCATTTACAAATACGAGTCAGTGACCAAACCGAGAGATGAGTACAAATCGTAGACGGCATAGTGTTTTCGTGAATACTTAGCGATTATGCATGCGAGAGAAGATAGAGTGCCCTGAATTTATGAATTTGACAAGTTGAAACAATGATAATGAAACAGAAAGTAGTATAATCAACGAGAATAACTAATTGAGGATAGTGAAAACCTCAGCATATTACAAATCGATTCCCAACAAAACAGACAGTAAATATTTAGAAAATTATATGCAATATAGTGCAAAAAAAAAATACAAAGTGAGTAAAACAACACAATTTTCACAAATTAACTAAATTTTATTTTTTAATAAATCTGCAGGCTGGATTGCTGGTAAAAATGAATACACAAATGTTGAACGATGACTGCAGTTACGTAAATGGCAGCTGCGACCGTTGAGCAGTAATATTAATTGAAATAAAAAGAAAACGAGAAAATAATAATAAAAAAATGGCATGTCAGTTTCATAGAAAATGTTTCTAGCGCTCTACCCCTCCGGAGATGCAAAATAGCTTTGTTATAATATATGTCATGTTAAAGCACAGTAACTTAACTATTAAAGATAAAAGCAGTGTAAACCAAAAAACCCCTGCAGACTCATTGAAATAATTTCACAAAATTATCATCAAGCAGTTACTGAATAGTCAATTGCTTTGAAAAATAATAACATTGTGTAAACATTCAATTTTATATATTTTATGTAAACTTACCTTGCAAAGACCGACGACGCTCGATTCGATTATTACTTATAATGTAAGACTAAAACATTACACATGGAAATACTGCCAAAATAAATAACGATCATACAATATTTCGCAGCTGTAAATACCCCGTTGTTAGGAAACACATTATGCATTAATTAATTAACTTTCATTACTAATAAACTCAGAAATTATGGTCTAATATAGTTCGTTAAGTCTACACTGCAGTACATAAAAACACAATGATAAATAAAAAAAAAACATGCACAAACCAAAATGGCGGTCGATGTTTGATAAAAAAAATAATATGTTGCTAGTTCTAAAAAGAAAACCCTCATCCTTACACAACAACCCTGATTACGTTCATAAAAACTGTCTCGCCGGACAGCCGCGATCAATTATATTGTTGCGGAATATTTTTTTCAGAATATCAACGCACCCACAGTGAAGAGTTCAAACGTCAGATAACTTTCAAACCTTAAAATGTAAAAGAAATATTAGACACCGAAATCACAACCGTACGAAAATTGTAATTAAAAGTCAGATACCGAATTGAAATTATTGGCTCTTCTGTTTAAACTCTTCATTGGCGAGGTCTGCAAATCGATATCTGAGAAAATAATGAATATTCCCAATGCGAACGGCGAAGGAACGGAGTCCTGAGAATCGTTCTCCGAAGGATTCGAATATACCCCGATAGAGTGCACCCTCAGACACAATCATTTCATACAATACCTATACTAGACCTACACAAAAATATAGATTACAATTGCCCGCAAGCGGTAGGTAAAAAATATCGAATAAACTTTCATAAAGCGACACCTGCCAAATACCAATATGTAATAATACAATAATTAAAACTATCAAAGAACTGTGTTAAGATGTGTTAAGAAAAAAATAACACAATACAGAGATGAAGAAAAGAGATATGTCTCTCAGCGAAAGCGTTAGCTGTGACAATAGTAATACATATTAAGTATAATTATTGAAAAATGGTGAAGTACGAGAGTTACACTCATTAAATGTAATAATAATAAGAGAAACCTCCGGATGAAACAGTCCAATAGCCCAGCGGTTCGCAAAAAGACAGATGTCATCTCATTGAAGTAATTTTCAAAACGACATGTTAAAAATCGAGGTCTGCAGATTGCTATTATTTACCCTCGGAGGATGACCATGACTGTTATTGATTTGAGCCACATTTCATGACTTCTGAAGGCCAAAATCACAATGATGAATAAACAGCGATAAACCAAGAAGCGCTCACGGGAAAATAGGCGCATAAAAGATGCTAGAAGGGTTAAGCGATTTAATCCTAGGTTATCATACTTTTCATGCTTAATCGGTTTCCATTGTTTTTTAAATGAAACTACTCTATGTTAGTGAAGAAAACAAATGTTGTAAAATATTAATCATATCTTCGTTGAGCTCGATAACTTAGAAAGTAAATGATTTATCCCCGAGAGAACAATTCGATTGCATTCATTATATGTCAATAATAACCATCTGTGCAAATTGCCATCGGATTAAAGAATGATTTATTTTCACACGTCTGCATAAACAGAGTGATATTTCTGATGAGAAGCCGTCGATCACTGTTGACTTCCGACAAACAGGCATTCTGTCTTTTGCGAACCGCTCTCAGATTTGCCGATAAAAATATTCCCGGAGCATAATATTTCACAAGTGTTCCTTCTAAAGCAGAAAATAATGCAATTTAATCTTAAAACAAAATGTACATTCTTTTTAACAATCCATCGCCAAGATGTTTCACAGCTTCTTCTCACTTCATTGTAATTCTGATTACTCTGTCAATCCATTCTAAATTATTTCAGCAGGTGAAATTTTCAATACTTGACTGGCATTGCAACTTGGCGATGGATAAACATTGAGTTTGTATCTTCTAAAAGAACTAAAAGTTATATGTAATAAAGTGTAATGGACTGCGAAGTATACACTTACTGATTATAATAAATCCAGTCTCCCTCGAGAGCTGCCAAATTCAATTTAATATTGTAAACTAAACTCAAATAAACATCAGAGGTTAAAAACATAACTGGGCAGTCAGGGGAACGAGCATAAGAATTACTACGCTAGCGTCCGGAGGCAATGATAAATTTCAGTATTGGACGTTTCTAAAATTAATTTCATTTTAATTAATCTCCTGCGATAGCCTAATTATGTTTTTAACACTAAATAGGGTTTCCTCACAACATCCTATCGGTGTCGAACAATTCAAAAAAATGTATTGCTACATTAATGGCAGAAATATTAGAATGGTTCAATTAACATTTTTTTCAATCAATTATCCCCACCAAAGGAAACGATCATATTTTTAGAATTGCAAAAGCAGACTCTATAATTATCAATTAACACTAAAAACAAAGAATCAATAATTTAAAAGCATCGTTGAAGAGCTTTTGGAAATAAATCAAACAATAAGGCTTACTGAGCTGCCATAGTCCACGCTAATTCCATAGAATAGCCTTTTATAATTCAATTATTTAGTTTTAAATATTGTTTTTTTATGAAAGTTTTAGATGCAAATGTAACATAATGATACGTTTGACTTATTTCTCAAGAGCTTAATTTCACTAAATAACAAAGCTGCTACAAATAATTTTAGATTGTATTGTCTATAATATAAAACAGAGATTATCATTAATTTACCTTTTTAATATTAAGATAAAAGTATTGTCATGTTTAAGTTTTTTTGACAACTCGATTTTGAAGACAAGACAATAAAATAGGAACAATATTTTTTTTTATCATCATAAATTTGGAATGATTCAATTTTTACAAACGAAACAAATTCAGTTACAACTTCAAAATGTGTTTCCATCGAACATTATCAGTAAACAATGAAAAGTCTAATAAAATATTCCGTCCGCCATTACTCATATTACCGAGTCTCGTTTCGAAAAAAAAAAATATTCAGTCTAATGTACTGCGAGGTGCAGTTCAATTGACCGCCCAGTAAAAATTAACGTTCAAATCAAATTTTGATAACATGTATCCGAGTACAATATTATTCAGAGTTATAAAAGTTCGGTCTTGCAAAGATTTCTTACAGATAGTTGAGATGAAATGTATTTTAAAAGTAATTTAACTGCTTGCATTTTAACCCTCTGCAATGTAGGAGAGAAAATTTCAAAGTAAATATTTTAAAAGTCGGTGCACTTGGCTAAGATACAAAAACTTAGAGGCAGAAATAAGCGACTTTTAAAACGTCTCAATGTCAATCTCGATACATGCATTTTATAATTTACTCTATTATAATAACAGCGTAAAACAACTGACTCGTGTTGTTGTAATTCACCTAGATACGGCACGACAAAACAAAGCTTTGCGGAAACCGATCGTCAGCGAGAGAGAAGTGGGACATACAAGTGCAAAGGGTTAATATGTTACAGTGCATTAATGAAAGCATGTTTATTTACAATGTTACCGTTTACACTTTCCATAACATTAAAAAAATCTCACAATACCAGTTGTCACCGTAGATTACGGATGACGGTCACTCACCTCCAATTATAGCAGTCGAATCTCATTCAGAGATGGTACCATTAATTTATTACTGTCCGTTAAAATTTTGTGCGTAACCGCATTATTTAAACGCGATCGGGCGACGGGAGCTTTTCACGGCTCGCGCACGACTATCGATCGCGTTGGAAATTGTAAGAAAAGCCTCAAAGACATACCGATGCAGCAAACTTTGCAAAAAAAAACCACCAAATTTACCATGAAATACCATCCCGAGTTATAGTTTTTAGCGAGAACAGCCATACAAAACAATAAAAAAAACTTGAAATATTAATGATGGAATGCAAAAGTACAATATATTAATAATTATTATGACTATTAGAACAATATTTATACACTAATTTTATGTATATTAAAAAAATCAGTATTCAATATTAAACAACATAAGGAAAAAAAACTAAACTATTAATTATTTTGTGTCATTTAAAAATGATTTGATAAAGATGCTTATGCAAAATATCAATGGACAACGGTGGAATGTACATCAACCGAACTTGAATACATTATATATATAAATATATGCGTACCACAATAGAATTAAAAAAATATCAACAATTATTAATTACAATATTATAAATGATTGTACATTCTAGGACAGGAATATAAATTGGTCATTTGGAAGATGGTTAAGGAACGGTCTGGGAAAGAGGGAACGGCATTCTTGGCCACTTCAATATCGAATTTTTCCCGGCCGAACCGCAAAATAGAAAGAAAAAACCAATTCGCCGATTAAAGCATAACAAGGTTGAAGTTGCCATATCATTCAGGTGATCGACTTTGTTCAATAGAAGGTGGATTAACGAAGAAATTTGACCATCAAAAAAGATAAGAGAAGAGGTGGTGCGTAAATCATTTGATGTTATGGACGGTGAGAATGAGGAAAAAGTAGAAAATTCTTTTCGATCAAAATAAAGAGAAAATTGTAGTCAGAGTTCATTTAACTGAGTGCATTCGTTGTCAGGATGCGATCTCAGAGTTGAGCAGAAAAACATTCTCGACAAATGAGTCAACTGAACCGCTGGACAGTATTGTCAACATTGATAAAAGCTTAAAAATATCTTATGAAATATTGATTTTAAGCAGAACAGTCACGTTTCTCAACGGTTTAAATAAAGCATGGAATGTGTCTTAAAAACACTCGGAATTTTTCTGGTGTATGGCTAATGGGACTGTAAGTACTAAGATACGAATATTAATTACGTATATTTTTACTGCTAGAAACCAATAAAAAATCTTATATTACATAATAAGATAATCCTTTCTTTTTTTCCAGGCGTATAGATTAGTCACTAAGGCACTAAGTTCAGTTGAGGAATTGTTAATTCTTTTTTGTTTAATACTAATAGAAAAAAAATTAAGTATCTGATGAAAACTATCAATAAATTTATTATTAACTATTAAGTTATTGCATCATCGTGAGTTTTTAAATAAATCGAAACGCCATTTCAAAACTAACTAAATGCTACCTACCTATTTATAATAATTTTGTACATTTTTTACCACTTCACAAATTGAATACAATATTCAATACGGTTTAGTACCTAAATCTTCATATAGTATTATTTAGGACTCTCATTCATTCATTCATTATTTAGCGAGACTAAAGACTCTTTATGAAAAAAGTTTCTTTAAATAATCATTTTTCCATGATCATTATCATATTAAGCAAAATCAATTTTCAATACAAAAAAAATATCATAACACAATCTTATTAAATTAACACAACCCAAAAGGCATGAGAAACTAAATGTCTTATAAGTAATATGTATTTCGCAACCAAAATATAAAATAAAAAGATAACGGCTCAACTGAAATTAACAGGCACTGAAATCCTAAACAACACAACCAAAAAAGGAATTACGTCAACTATTTATAAGAAAAAATTTTTCTTATGAAATAATAATTCTCACTAAAGGGTTTTGAAATTCAACATTTTATCGATGGAGGCAACGTATCATCAGTTTTGACTTTACCGACAAACATCTCAACGGAGTGTTTTTAAATAAACTAATCTAATTCAAGACATCAACTGAAGGTGCTCGATGGAACTTCAATATTGAATTTGAAAAATTCCAATTTAAACTAATCTAATTTTTATATTATATTTAAAAAAAATTATAGAAACTAAAATATTATCCATGTAGCATCATAATTTAGACCCCATTTTTTTCGATAGCTGAGCAGAAAAGTGTGTATACATACCTAATCTCTTATTTTCGCATGTCTGGATCATAAAATAAAAAAAAAAAATTCCATTATAAGATTCTGTCGATTTAACAAACAACAATACATTATTGATTCTGATTGATCACAACGAAAAGCCATGATAAAGATTCTGAATCATACAGCTGATTTTAGTAAGCAATATGAAAGCACATACTATTTAAATGTTACACTTAACGCTACAAGGCAGTGAAAATTAATGGAATGTCTTTCTCTCATATTTTGACACTTTCATAGTTCTCTATGTTATGTAAAAGGAAACCTTTCTGTTTGACTTCTTTTGAAAGGGTTCCGTTGGCAAATTTTGTGATTCAACAAAAAAGTGAAAGTTTGCAGTTCAAAATGATTATACGGAACAAAAGTATGGTAGAGGAACAGCCCGAGAAGAAGGGCAGAATTGTAAGAATCACACTCCCTAGAAGAAAGACTGGAAAGGCGAAGGCGGTAAGTGCAGAGACGGGGGACCCGCCTGTCCGGGATGAAACCCGGTGTACTGCTTTTTGGCAGCGTGGCCTTCCGCTGCGGCAGCGGAGGCAAAGGCGTGCTCGTAGGAGCGCTTAACGGCGGCGGCCGCCGCGGCCTGCTGCTGTACGCCGGCCAGCTGCTGAGAGAGATGCTGCTGAGAAAGATGGTGCTGAGTCGCGGCACTGAGCACGGCCTGGTGGTGCTGGGCCGGCGACGGGGGCGGTAACCCCAGCTGAGGGGAGAGCTGCGGACCACCAGGGGGCATACCGTAGCGAGGTGTCAAAAACAGGTACGCGTTGGACAAGTAAGACTGCATCTGATGCTGCAGTATTTGCTTGGGCTGCTGAGCAAGCTGGTGGTGAGGGGAGAACTGATAAGGATTAGCATACTGATGCATCTGGGGCGCAGCCGCGGGAGGAGCGGCCAAGTAGGGAGGATAGGCACTGGGCAGGTATTGCATCAGAAGCTCCCGCTGCAGCGCCTGCTGGGCGAGCAGTTGCGCTTGCGCCGCCTGCAACTGACCTTGGGACGGGGGCTGAGCGTGATGATACGGAGAGACGCGAGAAGAGGGGGGCGGTGGCAACGGTAAGGGCGGAGGCGCCAGGGCGACCTGCGGCGGCGGTGGCAAGGGGACAAGAGCGGGGAGGGGAGGTGAGGAGGGCGGCAACCTACCGGGCGAGAGGGCTTTTCCGCCGGCGGATGGCGATGCGATTCCACCGGTCAGCACCAGATTCATGTCTTCGCCGGAGCACTGGAACACCTGATAGACAAAAATTTTAATAACAAAAAGTGTATTTCCCAAAAAAAACTACAATGTAATAGGTACTTAGCAGTAAGAGGGACATGATACAAAACATAGAAAAAGTATCGATCCCTAATAATATTTTCAACTAAGTCTGACCTCAATATATCTCTGTTTTGTTCCGAAGCTCATGTATCTGTGATGCTTTTGCTGTGCAGAGAGAAAGGCGCTGGCTTCGCTGTCCATTTGGATGAAAGCTTCTCCGCTCGGTTGACCCTGGTAATGGTTCATTACAAATTTAATTTAAATGACATTTGACATATTTCACATTCATCATACATAACTGACAAAGCATTGAAAATCTATAATACTACCAAGCAATTATTGCTTTTATGAGGAATTTTGGTATTTTTCAATATTAATGAATTTGGATTTCATATAGATTTCGTTGAGTGTGTATATATATACCTGAGCGTTGTATACCATATGCACTCCTTGGAATACAATGTTTTTGGCAAAATCATCTAGAAACTTGAGGATGTGTTCTACTTGAGCCTCGTAAGGCAACCCCCTCAGCCTGATGCAGTCTTTGAGCGTTCCAGAGGTGATGACGTGCTGGGGAAGCAGGGCCACTTGGGGCATTATGGGTTGCGGCGCTTCGTACGTCTTCGGGTCCAAGGATCTGTTTAGTACCTGCCAATAATACAATGGATTCAATTTTTGTGACTCAAAAATCAGTCAGATTTGTTGGTCTCCGTCGGACACGTCAACTCTGTAGCGCCTAGAATACATTACAAGGCAATAAAATTCGCAGAGTCCTATGGAGAGCGAGTAGATCTAAACTCTTCCATTAGTCATATCCTGTTATATTGTAGCGCATGCTAGTTTTCATGAACTCTCTTCTGAATGTCATGATGAGTACCCTAGGGAATGTAAAAATACCATGGTATATAAAATAAGTTGAACAATACATTGTGAAATTTCATTTTATAGCTGGATACGAAAATGTCAGGCAATCAACCTTTTATGCTATACAACTGAATATCTTCAACCCTTTATTGGGTAGCATAGGGAAGTTTTGCATTTTCAGTTAATTGTAAATTCCTATTATTCAATGAAAACACTACTATATAAAATTACTACAAGCAGTAAAATTTTATTACACTTACCAAATGTTATCCGATCTGAAGGAAAGCTAATCAAAACGAATAAAATATAAATGTGTATATGAGTTGTAAAAATTAGTCAAAAACAGTATATATCATAAAATACCTGGAAGACATAAATACTCACATCATTCACAATGACCAATGGCATATTGGTTCTATGCTTTTTTACATTTACGACTTCTCAGATATTTGTCTTAAACACAATATAGGTTAACATTTTCTTTCAAGTACCAGATTTTTCATTACGAGTCTTATATAATGTTCAGACTCAGAGGTAACGTGTAGTTTTCAGATAATCTAATTGTTTAATAAATCCAATTTTTCATTCAGGGTATTTTAATTTGCAATGATTCAGACCCTTATTATGCCCAAAAATTAATGAATCATTTGCAAGGTTTTCTTCAAATGTTTACCTCTTTCTCAAAATATTCAAGTATTTTTTTGTCCATTTGAAACAAACAATATTGTATAAAAATGAGTGATAGATATGTGTAGTATTTATAGCCATATGAAGTAATAATTATAATTTAATTAAAATTACGAGCCTGTCAAAAGATAACAGACAACAAAACACTCGGCCACATCTGTGCGGCAATATCAATCAAAGGGTTAAGGGAGAGTAAAGCAACTGACCAATTCAGGACGTATGGCACGTAAGTCACTTTACTTACGAGAGATTATAAATCGTTCTGATATCTCACCTGCTGCACTTCAGCCGTTGTAGATCTGAACAATTCAATGTAGCGCGTGCCTATGAGCTCTCTATGTTTGGCCAACGCTTTAGGAGCGTCCTCTTCTCTAGGGAAAAGGACGAAAGCGTCCCCGGTCGCCCGACCGTCGGCGCGTTTCACGAACAGGACACCCTCCGCTCCGTCCAACACCGAACAGGGATTTGCACCGGTTGAGAAAAACTCCAACTAAAATAGGTGAGACCGCATATAATAATGACACATTTGCCAGTTGATCGTTTTTATGAATAGCGGTAAAGTAACAAGAAACGTAAAGTATGTGAAACTCACCACTTGCGGGGGTGTGCAGTCATAGGGGAGTCCTCTCATCCTGACGATGACTTGAGCTCCCCTGGACAGAAAAGCGGCGGCTTCATTGGTGGCTCCTCCTGCTACTCCCAGAAAATCTTCACCAGTCGCCTTGTAAACCTGAATTGTGGAATGTGGGAAATGAAAAATGTGGAATATGTACAAGACACAGATGTTTTCGTTAAACCTTAAATTGTCTTTCCACAAAAGAATCCAATAGTAAGCAATAGTAAGCAAAATTAACACTAACTTATTAATTAACGAGTCATCATAAAGGGAAAAAAGTATCATTAAACATCAAAATAATAGACAATTGAATCAAAATTTGTCAATTAGGCAGGTGTAATATGATGCTATAATGTTGTATAAGTGCACATATAATGGGGGTCATTAGTCTGTTTGTCAAAACATATCCATTACTGGTAATTATTCACTAACCCACAGGGCTCTGAATCGTTTCTGAAATATTTGTTTCAGTTTACTACATCCACCACTAGGGGCAATGTATTGAAACAGGTATACAGTCTTTCGGATTTCATACTTTACGTCGTAACATAAAGAATTGGTTTTACTTTTGAAAGGCGATCACTAACTTAGTGTTCCTCTTCGCTTGTGAAATTTATCATTCATAGCAGTGACAAAAAACGATCTCGTGGCATTGCATCAGAATAAATTGCCGAATACAGCAATGGATTGGCAGTAACAAAATAATTGTCAAAAAACGTATATTTTATCAACCCAATTCTTATGGCGTTCAGATTCACAAACCTTTCGTTGTTTTATCAACCAATCGAATAATAATGTCTTTATCAATGAAATATTTGAAAGTCTGATTCATTAATTTTTTCCCTCCAAATTCATTTGCCATCCAGACACGCTATCATCAAATGCTTGAACTTTTGGTGTAAAGTCACTCTCATTCCAAATAAAAACATTTCCATTTGGGGGCATTTCAAATACATCTTCAATTTCATTATTTTCATCATTTCAATCTGTTTCAAAAATGTCGCATAGGTGATGTCTGATATTATGCAAAATTA
Organism: Himalopsyche phryganea; assembly: GCA_022494535.1. Taxonomy (NCBI): domain Eukaryota; kingdom Metazoa; phylum Arthropoda; class Insecta; order Trichoptera; family Rhyacophilidae; genus Himalopsyche; species Himalopsyche phryganea. The sequence continues at coordinate 317,727 of JAGVSL010000024.1, forward strand.
TTTATTCCTTATATTGGATTTTGACATAACCATTGTTTAGACAACTCTGACAAGATAAGATTTTCCGAATGATTCAATTTGTTTTAATAATTTCACAATGGCAATGATTGATAAGCTAAATGATTTATTTCTCGTATTGGATCTCGACATGTCTATGGTTTTGGCAATCCTGATGCTACCTATATGATTTTCTTTGAATTTCATCTATTAAATCTGTGAAACTGGATATTTATGTACATATTACTAGCTGTCGGTAGATGGCGAACCAATGTTATATATTCAAAAGTGATAAATAACGTAAATTCATGGTAAAAAAAACATCGCGCCCACCGGTGGGCTTATAACGTGTGGAGCGCATACGAAGACCGCACACCGGTGTGCTTATAGCAGTCTAGTGGTTAAAATCGTTTTTTTTTTAAATTTCATACTAATATTTGATAGATACTTTTATATTAAAGAAGGGTATACCAGAATTTCAAAATGCAGCATTCTTATTTTATAATAGATGGCATTTATAGTATGTTGTATAATACCTCTAATTTCGTTTTTATAATTGAAGAGTTTTAACACATCAGATGCTGACGGAATCATTTTGTATGTAAATATCACGCAAAGGCGCGTGGCCCGCAGTCAATGCATTAAATCGCTGATACAATGAAAATTTTACACTTGATTTCAGTAATACTATCTACATTATCAATATTATCAATCACGAAAAATATAAATAAAATTCAGTCAAGATTTGATACCTGAGGAGTTCCAGAATATCGCGGAAAAACATTTGATATACAGCCCTGATTCAACATATTGGTGCCGATTAAATGAATGTTAAACAAAAAAGGTTATAAACTAAGTCGAGCCTTCTGTAGTTCTTAATTTATTTACAAGACTATAATGATCAACACAGTCAGGCTTTAGAAACACTCATAAAAATGATACCAACCTGACAACAGCAGACAAAGAATGAGAAATATTCTTACTATATACAAGAATATCACCATGTTCAGGTCTTAAGGGTTAACAGACATTTAGTAAAATTACTCTTCTCTGACAAGACATAATGATTCCGATTAGACTATGAGACGATTGTAAGTAAATTTACCTCTATATAGCGGTTGCCGATGTGGTGTTTATGCCGTTTGAGCGCCATGTCTCGATGTTCCATTGACACAAACCTGACGAGAGCCTCACCGTTACGACGCCCCTGTTGCGAAAGACAGAGAGCTACACCACCCCTGCAAAAAAACAAAGACACGGTTACTACTTCTCAAAATGATGTATTATGAAATTGAGAAAACAAATGTTGATAGTATACGTTACACAATAATAATTATCATAGTGTTAAAAATTTTAAGTTGAGTTTGCATTATTCCTAATAAAAAATTTACCTATCTCTAGATCAGTGATGGCGAACCTATGAAACGTGTGACATGCCAAGACATTTTCGGTACATGCATTGCTTACAAACTTAAGAATCTGGAAAGAAGTCGTTTGGAGAATGAAGTAGATTGCCACTACGAATATGAACTTTGTAGCGTTTTGGTGTACCCACAATTTTTCTCTCTTCATACTTTTGTCAAATAATATTAAAAAAGAAACCAAACGATAGATGAAGTTAGTAGCTCTTGCTTGGGCTTGAAGTGTACGAAACACCAACCTTCATTGAAGATTTAGCAACAATAAAGTCACCAATATAAAGAATTGTTTGTTTTTGCCTTTTTAATAAATAAATATATTAAAAATACAACTCTTTTTTAAACTAAATATCACAAAATTATGAATATTTCTAGATGTGATATGGCACCCGAGTTATGCTAGATAGATGCTAGGTTTATTCTGAATTTTGACATACCAAGCTCAAAAGGTTTCATAGTTTAGATTGCAAAATTTTATTAATTAATAAAATTTTAGGCCTAATTTTGTGCCTAATTAGGCACAAATCATTCGATATTTATTTTACATATTATTTGTCATTCAAATGTGCAATTTAAAATATGTAACACTTGTGCGTGAAAAATTTTATACTCACTTGGCGACATTCAGTCCTCGGAAAAACTTGGCAATGTCCTGGTCTGAAGACTGCCAAGGCAGGCCACGGGCTCTCACTACACAGTTGCCGTCTATTTCGTCATCTTTTGAGCTGAAATTAAAGAAAATATACAAAATTAAGCTTCCGTATTGTTGATATTAAATCAAAAAAATAAAAAAGGACATAATTAATGTCATGTAAATATTTCCAAGCCCATAGTCTTTGTGCGAGGGGCAAAGTTAGTGCAGATCAAATTTGATCGTGTACAGGTGTCAATTCTGAAAAAATTGGCCAGCAAAGAAAGCTCAAAATATCAAACGCATCATCTTTAAAATTCGACAATCCTAAATTCTAGCTAAATGAAAATTGTTTGAAGTTATTGCTTTACATTGCAGTGTAAGCTCTGTCTGCATAATATGGAACTGGGGAATCTGTTTTCATATTGAATTTTTAATTTGGATCCAATGGCGTGGTTGGTGTTTTTTCAGCTTAACCACACACAAATTTACAGTTTACAACTAGGTTTCCTTCCGCCTTTTAACTGTTCAATTCTGAAAAGGGTGATTTACTACTGGCTCACATCCAATCCTGAAATCCCTAGTAAAATATCAAAGGAAATGTGATCAATTGCAGCCGGACGAAAAAGCCAGATGAAAAAAATGTCTTAGAGGAAATATCATATTACGAGTGTTTAATTTTGCACGTGAAAGTGTCCAGTTCGTGATAAAACGAAGATACTGCGTCGAGTCTACTGGCATTCCAGTAGACACAGGTGAAAAAAAAATACTTTTCTTTCGGCTGACACTCGACTGCAACCCGATCGCAAATAAAAAAAAATACAAAATAATGCATTTCTTTACTGGTATGATTGCAGTAAAACAAAACAAAACAACGAGACCCAATTACTATCGCGTAGTTGCGTATTCAAATAGGTGAAATATGTACCTATAGTAACTTATTTTGTTGCACCAGAATTACGCAATACATTTTATGGCTATTTCACATTATTTCTGTGAAACCCAACTAATACAAACACTGTTTTTTAAGCTTTTTCTGATAGACTTCTACTATGTTAATTCCAATTCAACAACGGATATACAGGCGTAAAAGCTGACTTGCGTTCTTGGAAATGTGTATGAACCGTGAATTGTTTTATCTTGGGCCTTGGACCATCGACGCTACGCACTCGTACTGAGTCAACACAAAGAAACGGTCGTATCGGCGGGTAGTCGTATCGCTAGGTGTTGTCCCTGGCGTACATCGTACAACTGTATTGTTTCAGTGATCTCGAAATAGCGAATACCTAGGTACATATAGAGAAAAACAATTCGGAAAAGCAAAAGTCCAACGAATAGCAAGCGTTTTTCTTGCGCGTTAATATATTTTTATTAATACAATGATTGAGATGCACTGGTTACAAAATATATACAACTTTAAGATATGTATTAATATTATCATTGGGCAGGTTTCGGCAAGAAACATCTGTAATCTAAGTTTGACAACGACTGACAATATTAAAATACATCACGTATATTCATGTTTTTTTGGTATAATCGCTGGCTTCCAAATGAGCTGTTGTGTTATGCAAACGGAGGCGTAACTAGCGAACACACATACATGCAATATCTCAAGAGTCTTAGACGTCTCCAAAAACAAACATGTGCGCCCCTTTTCTACAATTTAATCCTAAATTATTGATTGAAAATTATGAAATAAAGTGTCAAAATATTTGGCGAATCGGTGGATAATGTTGAATAACTGGACACAGTTACGCATAATCGCATGAACTCATTTTTTTATTTTATTTATGGTGACTAAAACAATGGTTGACAATTATGGCGTTTTTCAACAGTCAAATGCTAAATAACGATATTTTGTTGACAAAATTTCAACTTAGTAACAATAATCTTGAATAATTTAAGACATCGACTGAGGGTGCTGATGGAATTTCAATATCAAGTTTGGATTTTAGAAATAGTAGGAATGATTTTATTTCAAATACCGACAATTGGCTAGGTATCTACAATATTAAAAAATATAGGCATTGCGCATCCACCTACCTATGCTCTGAAAGTATTAAGTAAATAATGTAAAAACCCGCAACCACCATAGACTAATTTCTACTATTTTAATACCTTATTCACAATATTAAATTTGAAGAACTACCTAATCACAAAAATAAAACGAAACTTGTATCCTAGAAACCGAATTTATTGAATTTTTATTTTGTGGTTTACTGCATATTTGTGTATTTATTTATAATTAAAAATACGAATTATCATTATTTCTTGACCAATTATTACAGGCAACCGCCTGATTTTGGGTAAAATAAGTATGTAATATAATATTACAATTGTGTCGTAATACACAAATCCGTTCACAGTGTGTACCTACTTACCAAACCCAACAAAAAAGAAAGATTTTTGTCCTATCTCGAAACGTGTCAAGAAATGAGTGTAATAAGTCATATCCATCCACATAAAGTTGGGCCGGGGGTCAAAGTTACTACAGATAAGAAGCCGATTTCCTATTCTCGGACGAATTTAAAATTTAAATCATTCGCTGGGTCGAAATACGCACCCACCTATGAGATATTATTGAAGTCTGGCCGTTTTTATGGAGTCTAAAACTACGCTTGAATAAAATATTGTCGATGGTTCGAATTTCGAATGTTCATTGTTTTTGAAACGAGAGATTTCCGTATGTATTGAACTGTTCCATAAGAGACACTTTAAAATTGTCCTGATTCGTTTTTAGTAACGCCGTTTCTCAAGTTGATATACCTCCATTAGGAGTCCATGTGCTCCATATTATGGAGCGGACATGAAAACAGTAACATTTTTTGTCAAGTGTTTTGTTCAAAATATCGTAAAAAATAACTAGGCAGTCCCTACGTATAATTCCGTATCTGCATACATGAGATTTTACAAGGGAGCATTTCAAAGATTCATAGCGCAATTGGAAAGTAACGACTAGTATAGTAGTACCTAATTTATCTTCTTTAAAATTGAGACAGTGTCACTATTTTAAATCTAATTTTCCGTTGTTTGATGTCTACCCGTAAACTGAATACGACAGAACGATAATGCAAGACATATAGGTAATAACATATTTTGCACTTCCGTGATTATACGTAGCAGTGTCGATACAGCAATAAATGAATGTGAACTAGATAGCTATAAGATTCATATTAACAGTTTTTTTAAATTACACGTTTGCTTTTACGTATGCTTTTGGACATGTTTTTAAGCAGAATTTTAATTTGTCTGTGTCTGGCCGGACGATAGTTTGAAATTGATTTTTTAATATAAGTAACTCAAAACACACCCTTTTTGACTTAATGTTTAGTGACCAGAACGGCTAGATAATAATATCCTAATAGGGAATGTCAATAAGTGATAGGGTTCATGAGTGTGGGGGTAGGCGGTTCAACAAATAAAAACTTATTTGCCGATATTTATGTTAGTTTAATTCTGACAAACATACACCGTCAATAATTACGCTCCCGATACATACTAAATCTCAATTTTCATAAGAAATAACAACATGGATAGTAATGTATCCGTTCTTTAAAAAAGAATCATACATATCATAGGGTGCTTGTTCCTAAAGTCGGCCGCCGCCAGTGGTCGGCCTTTTGAGCTTAAAACTTAAATAATAGTGGATATATTAAAAAAAAACATTTTTTTGATTCCAGTACGTAGTCTTGCCACTTGCGTATGTATATCTGCACTATATTGACCTATATGATGCAATACGCAATTAAAAAAAGCACATTTTTACTTCGCAAGTTTCGACAAATTCATCTTGTATGGGGATTGCTAACAAAATATACTTTATATTGTCATGCTTTGTATCATTATGTTTTTTATTTTTCTGTCTACTATCAGTATGTTATTTCATTGGATTTTGGGGGCCGACCACTGGGACAATTGGCATTTTTTTTGTAAACTTCTATTATTTTATGCTTGGTACAATACTAACTATTTTATTTTTAGTTGGTTACATTGCTTAATCCCTGTTTAATGGAATAACAGTGAAAAAATATGTATTTATCATTCATTGACTCAAAATCCCCTTTGAAAAGTACACCTGTCGCTTACTGGCTGAGCACTGGCCAAACGACCCTAGTCATAGGTAGTTATAATCGTATAACTGTTTTTTAAGTGTCAAGCTTACACACTCAGGTTACAAAATTATTGTAGTAACTTAGCAGTTCACTGATGACATGAAAGCATATTACAAGCAGTTGGGTAGTTACCGACTTGGGTTCCAGACAAAGCCCGTAGGGTTGAACTATGAGCCTTAATAAATAATGAATGTAACGATAAGTAAAAAAAAAACAATATCAAAATTATCATAAGGTACACAATGGAGTTTGAAATAGATATCAATTGTTAATTACCCGTGGAGAAAACCCGTATGAGTGAGTATTGACTTTATAATTTTAATTTACAAATGATATCGATAGTATCAATATGTACCTTTGTAGTCAGGGACGCGCCAAGCGTGGGATTTAGCACCCAGGTTATTTGAATTGAACATATTTTATAATAAGCATCGGATGTCATTGTAACCGATACTATTTTATATGAAACTTAGATGAAAAATAAATATTTAAACTTTTCTTCATGTACGTCAAACTTCGGTTGGGATCCGGACGGCAACCGTCCTAACCTAAGCGCTTCCCTGATTTTGGGTACACATTTTAAGCCCAACTTAAATATTGAAAGCAATCTTTAAAATTAATCATGTTTAGATAGATTTAAATATCATATGCGTTATATTCGCGTCTATTTTATATAAATTGAGATCGAGCGGTCGATAGCGGATCACACTAGAATTTGGAGTTCTTATCCTAAAATTATAAACATGCTACATCGCGATTCGTACTACAATTTTATAGATTTGGTCATTTCAAAAATAGTGGGCACACGTGTTATATAGTATTTCGCACTGATTTAAAGACCTTTTCATGAAATGAAGCCGATTCTTATACTATCATTTGACATAAAAGAAGTTGCGAAATAGGAAGAAAATGTAGCCATCAATGATTTATAAGTAGATACCTGTATTACGAAATATTCTGAAAAATATCAACCTAGATATCGCTTTAAAATGTGTAAGGCAATTAGGGTCTTTTCGGCAGTGGTCGGCCAGTTAAGCGACAGGTGTACTTTCAAACAGGATTTTGAGTCAATGAATTTCATTAAACAGGGATTAAGTAATGTAACCAACTAAAAATAAAATAGATAATATTGTGCCAAAGCATAAAATAATATAAGTTTACAAAAAATGCCAATTATTCCAGTGGTCGGTCCCCAAAATCCAATGGTCGGCCTTTCGTTGCCCAGTGTTCGGCTATCACTATGAAACTTCATAAATATCGCCAACGAATTTACTGAGAGTAGACAGAACAATACAAAACATAATGATGCAAAGTACGAGAATATAAAGCATGTTTTGTAAGCGATCCCCATACAGCATGAATTTGTCGAAACTTGCGAAGTAGAAATGTGCTTTTTTTTTTTAAATTGCGTAGTGCATCATATAGGCCAGTATAATGCAGATATACAATGGCAAGTGGCAAGACTACCTACTCGAATTTTGAAAATCTGTTTTTTTTATCCACTATTATCAAAATTTTAAGCTGAAAAGGCCGACCACTGGCGACGGCTGACTTTAGGAACACTCGCCCTATCAGACCTAACTTGCAACTTACGGGTACAATGGGTACAAATCATTACGAATAAATGACAATTAATTTTGTTTATTTAAAAACAAATCGACTGTGGAAAGGAAAAAGGACGTAACCCACACGAAAAATATTGTATATTTCATTGTTGTGTTCAAAGTTAGTGATTTTATATACGTTTGCTGTTTGATGGCCTTAAGCGGAAAGAAAATTCTTTTATGAGTTTATTACATACAAGTTCGCGTGAAATAGGTCATGTTTCGTGAAAATTTTACTTACGAAAAATGTGTTGGACAACGAAAAACAATTTTCTCGTATTTGTGTCAGAAATATTGAGCAAAAATTCGTTTTATTGGAAGTGGTCTAAACATGCTATTTTTACACGGAAAAGTACGCGAAATTAAATGTTCAAGGGTAGAATAAATCAAACCAAACCTAATACATCACGTCCACGTCCAGTACAACTAATATTTACCAAATATTGAATCGTTACCTATGCGATTTGAAATCCAAGAATGTTAATTAATAGTCCCCGACTTGTGAAGGTTTGCAACAATTTCAGTAGTGATTAAATATTAATCCAAATAAACTAAAATATATTTAAGTATACTATTTACGTGTTTTCATTCGCTAAAGTTATTTTCTAAACTGTTTTTCTGTTCTCCGAAAACTTTTGATTTTACAGATATACAGATTTGCAATGGAAACGACTGTATGCAAATATTTAGAATGAAACCACCTTGTAAAAAGAAAACGAACCAATAAAACTGTGAGTCAGTGATATTATGTTGAATCGAATATATTTGATATAATACAATACAAAAGTTTAACTAACCGTCATGTAGGTACTTGGAAATCTTATAAAACTTCAATCAAAAATCTGACGAATCAACTCGAAGCAAACAGCACTTGTAAAAGAATTATTGTTGAAAATATGTTTCCACTGAACTTTGTAACCCGCGACAAATTATTGACGTTTTGTATATAATAAGGCAACAGGAAAGTAGACACTACTGAATTATATGTCAATAATGTGTGAAAAATGTCGTCTAATATTATATTTTGACAAACTCCGTATAACGCACACAGTACGGAGCACGAATACGATACGAACACGACCGCACTTCTATTCAAACTTCAAACACAAATGAATAATCAGTGTTGCCGGAATAAAAAAAATATGACTTGGAACAGAAGTAAAAATACCTACCTACCTAGATAATTATGTTTAGAGTTTAGGTAATAACATACAATCTGAATAGGTTACTTACAAAGCATTTTGTTTTTTACGTGGAAACAGTTCTTTTAAAACTATGAATATATTTAATTAAAAAAAAATGACCTGCATAAGTCATATTTTGCTATTACACTCATTATTAGAATACACGTTATTTGTAATAAACTCAATAAAAACCTAGTATAATAAATAATATAATGAATCATGAAATACATTGCGTTATTAGTGAAGACGGTAATATTTTTGACGACTATCTGTTGCCAGAATAGACTCACAAATTAAATTGAAAACTAATATTACCGTCAACTGAGGTTTTTTTGCCTACCAAGTACAATTTCGCCTAATAAAATTTGATTTGTTTATATAGCCACAAATTTTTTTTCGTATTTGGGTAGACAAAATATTTGTTTATGTTATTATTCTCAATAGTCAGTTGATCACACTAAGCCATTTAAACATCAGAATTTCTAGTAAGTTATTTTAAAACTTTACTTTTGTAAACGGTATGTGCAAATGCAGTTACCTCTACTGTCGAGTTGTACCGAAGAGCGAAAGAGTTGTTTTGGAATTATTCCTCCTCAAGTAGGGTCATCAAAAGACTTTTAATAAGTAATATTTTTCTATATCAAAAAAATATATAAATTTTCCCTATTATTTATTTTAGCTAAAAACAAAAGATTGTTAACCAGCAGCATCGAAAGAATTTGTTTTAAATTTATGCTACGATTAATGTAGTGTAAATATTAAATCAGATGCAATGAAATGTGAAATTTGTTACAAATTATTCCACTGGCGTTGTATGGTGATATAATTATTTGGTGTATTTTATGAAATTCCAAATTGCAAACAAAATAACAAAAAATAAAGCATACAAAAACAATGGTTTCATAAATTGTTTTCCTCTACCTAATTAATATGCACATTACCTTATCAAAACATATCGGTATTCTGAATGTAGTTTATGTATGTACAAAAATAATTTATTATATTGCTTGCACGACCCCAAGTTCAATTTTCAAAATGTATGCAATCGTCAGTGAAACAAGGGTAATAAAGCCTAGAAAATTTTGACGATGCAAAAACTCACAAAAACGATGAATGTAAATGGTTTATGGTATTTAATATGTTTGCAGCACATTTTATGAATATTATTCTACTTTATTACTGTTATAACGTAATTTTTTTTCCATGTCCGCTCCCAATGTGGAGCATATGGTCTCCTAATGGAGGCATCTTAACAGGATTTTTTCTACGAGAACTCCTTGTTACTCAGTTGCTCAACCTCTCTTTTTTCGAAGAGAGTAGGGATAGAAGGATAGGGCTAGGACAGGACTAGTGGTTAGCTAATCGCTGTCGCTACGCCCCGTTGGGATGGGATGGGTGGGAGGGAGGACTCAGACTACGAACAGAAATCCATAAATCTATTGAAAGATCAATCTATGAAAACCGTCCCCACCGGGAATTGAACCCGAGACATCCGTAGCCGTAGCCAGCGACGCTACCAACTGCACCACGGACGCCGACGTAATAGTTATAAGGAATTACTCGCATATTTTTTTTAAATGGGTGAAATAACCCCGAGCTAGTGCTATTTCGAATACATGTTTATATCAGTGAAATCAATATATAAGAATGTAAATCGATGATATTTACCATTTTGAATAACTACAAAAAAATAGAGTACAAATTAACAACACACCGTAGAAAAACCAGACGAAATAATAACCCCGTTTAATAAATAATATTTTGTGAAATAGAAGATAAGAGGAGATAAATTATATGTTTAAAACATAGGAAACTGAAGGCCACTACTCAATTGTAAAATAGGGATAACTAACACAATACCACATTAAATATAATTTATATCGTGTAAAAGAACAGTATGCCAGTTTATTATTAGTTATGAATGATACCGTTTTTAGTAATAATATCTTTGCTCAGATCTAATACAAATAGTTTACGGTAGAGTATCGTTTAAAAAACACTATTATTTATTATTAGAATGTATGTTGGACGCTACATGTTTCTAGGTGTGAGTTCTTTCTGTCTCTGAGGAACACCAATCACAAGAACTGTTCCTTTAAACCTTTTTACCCTTTCAAAGTGATACTTAGGCGGCGTCCGTATATAAGACGTCACTCTCAAGGGGGGGGGGGGGGTTGATATAATGTGACGTTTGGTGATTTTTTAGTACAATTCTACGTGAAGAAATGTGACATGAGGTGGGGGGGAGGGTTAGCGATATAATCAAAATCGTGTGACGTCATATAATTGATGGACGCACATTAAAATTATAAAAAGATAGTTTAGCTTAGCTACTGTAAAATGTGATTATTTCGCGTATTGAATAATATTTTGTATACGGCCTTAACTTATTTTTACACTCGCGTATTTAAATCGTTTAAAAAAATTTGTTTATGACTTTATTCTCAATCGACAGTTGATCACACTGAACCTTTTAAACGTCTAGAATTTCTCGTAAAATATTGTAAAACTTTGTAGTAGTTTTGTAAATGGTGTGTGTGTATGCACACAAAAGCAATATTTGTTTTCGGAAGAGTAATTCAAAAGGAGGCCTTTAATTTTTTTTCTTATATAAAAGTCCTCGATTTTTTCTCATTTTGGACGCACTGCACCGCGGTACACCTGTGGTCTGGTTTACATACCGAACTTAACTACTTAAGTAGGTATTCACATTTTGGAGGAGTCATAAGGTCAAAATTATAAAAGCATTGGATTAGAAAAACGATAAAATAGTTTTTAATGTTTACAAAATAAATAATTATATTGTGTTACCTATCATTAAATTTTGTCTCTGCAAAATAATGACGATCCAAAAAAAATTATTCACAATGTAAGTAATTGCGAAAAAAAATAAATAGGTGTAAAAATTACGTCAGTATCCGAATAAAAAAGGGACCTGGTAATATTGATTTCCATGCCGGCCAATTGATCAGCTGCGATCTTGATCGGAGTTAATAATTTCTTTTGTAACTTTTCATCATTAACATTTCCCACTCGGCAATGTACGCTAAACGTATATTGTTTCTAATTGTGTTAAAGAACTGACAGATTTTTAAAATAGTATCATATTATTTTATATCGAGTAGCTATGAATTATTTTCGATGGATTTAGCGGTTACTTCAATTCGAATCAATAGAAATTTTGATTAAAAATTTTACAAATACCTATCCGTTTTTTATAATTTAGCAGGTATAGCTTGAATCCGCATATTGCAAGTAAGGAATCTTTGATTTGCACATTTAATTTATAATTTGTGTTTAAATGTTTATTCAAAGAAATGTTATCTGTTAAAAATGCTGCGTAAATATAACTTACTTCTAAGTGTATTATATTACAATGATTTAGTGTTGCTTTGCTATTATTACATGGCAAATAAATTAATGAAACGTTGGAATATAACTTATTCACGTGTAAGATTATATTATAATTCTTACTAACAGACAAAATATAATGCTTTTAATGTAATTACAAAAGTAAATACGTATGTTTACAAGACAGTGCAAAGCACTTTCGAAAAATGTCAAGCATTCCCTATTACAAAATGTCTCAGACGCGATATATAGATGTTTAAATCATATTTATATGCTGTGGAATTTGGGATCTTTACCCTGCCACGTCTAGGGGAAAGTGTAACGTTGGTACTTTTTAAAGTGGTAATCAATGAATCTATTGAGAATAATACATTATCGAAATTAACACCAATAAAATTTAATTATTGAAAGTCAACCACCTGTAAAAGCAAAATTGTCGAATGCGTTGACTTAGTATATCTTCAATGTGGTTTCATAACCGAACGTGTTGATCAGAAACAGTATTATCAACAATGCGTTATGTAGCCCAAGTTTGCAAAATTATTTTTGTAAGATTAAAATAAGTTCTGAATTGCAATGATTTGGCCTCGTCCTATTTTATGTATTCTTCTATTTCTCTACACATGGGCGGCCCTAGCCATATTTGTTCTACGTTCTACGCGACCCTAAATCTCCTGATTGTACTCGGAAATGAAAAGGACCGACTTGTAATATATTTTCTATTGATATCAAACAATTTATTTAGTAGGTATTTGATTAAAAAAAGAACGATTAAAATTATTATTCTCTTTTCGCCGAAGAACTAGAAAATTAATATAATAACTGAATCAGAATAATTTAATATGTTGGTAATGTCATTCTTGATGATGGAAAGAGAAGAAGTTTTGACGAGTTTGAATTGATTGACAGTACTTTCATCTGTACAAATACACAGTAAGAAGTTAATAAGAAAAATGTAATTTTAACACTCACCATATTCCTGGTTCTAAAACCATGTCGACTGTTTCTGGTAATCCAAACTGAAATCCTGTAAAATTAAAATTAATAGGATTAATAAAATGTTCACCGATTTATTATTGTCCAGGGATTTATTATTTATTCATTGTCATATTTACGACGGTCACGTCGTGAAAATTAATTTTAAGTACCAAATTGAAAACTTTTTTGATTGATTGATTGTTCTTCGTGTTAAAAGTGAAATAGTAAATTAAGTAGTGACAATAATACTTTCGTTCTAAATGTTTTCGTAATACATGCCTCGTTCTAAAGGCTTTCGCAATATCATCGTTCTTCTGGCAAAAATCTATAAGTGGGAAATATGACTTCTGAGTAAATTATGATGAATATTTACATGGAAATTGAGTGTTATAAAAACACTGTTTATTTTAAATGAATGACGTGTTTGCCGTACCAATAATGCTGGGAAATAAAACATTTTAATATGAATTACTCCAAATACGATGCTGTAATATATTACATTCCTCAAGTATTGCTAGTAGAATGGATTGAATGTATATTTAATATCAAATGAAGACGGCAAGAAAACAACGCGGGAATATATTTTCTATTCTATTTATATACAAGTTCTCTAAAACATTATATCTAGGAATTATTTGATTTCACTTACCATCAGAGATCATTTTTTGTATCACATCTGCCATGTCTTTAGCTTCTTTCATATAAAAATCATTCCCTTCGTATTTTGGTATTGTTAGATCTATAATATGTAAGTCAAGGAAAGTAATATAGGAAAAAAACACACGTCATTATATTTATCAAAAAATCATTATTAAAATGTAATGCATTTTGTTCTAAAATGTATATGAAAATTAGTCCTAACTTCATTCTGATCAATTTATATAAAATAGCACGATATAAGTATATCGTCATAAATCGACATCTTAACGACGGTATCTAATTTAGACAAAATAACACCCCTGGAAATTTTGAATTCATAATCAATTTTGTCAAACAAGTTTTGTATTAAGTTCCGCGACCACGTAATGGATGGCTAGGCCACATAAATTTATAAAATAAAATGTGTTATTGCACTGGAAATAACACCAATGCTCAATGTCATTCGTACCATAAAATAATAGAAATCAGGTTGTTTTTGTAGTATGCAGTAATAGGCTTGACGTTCGGCCCCATAAAGCATACAATAATAGATTTTTCACAATAAATTTGTGATAAGATTAAAATTTCAAATACATATAAGTAATATTGATTTACTTTTTCCAAACATACTATTCTTTTATTTTTAGTTGCATATTGCCACCTGTTTTTGCAATTTTAAGTATAGATAAAGAAGGCTTCTATAAGTGGAACTTTATATTTTTATGTACAGATGGCAATAATACTATAATGCTAATCTATTATTCAATATCGTAAGTTGACTACATTCAATTTAAAAAAAGGAAATCTAAGACTATTTATATCTAAATCTATTTAATTTATTTAGTTTTATACTTTGGACTTATAATATTTATAAGAGTTACCTTAAAGTAAATATTTATCAATCAAGTAACTAAGCCGTACATATTCAACTAATAGTGTTAATAAATGTGTAATGAAGAAAATTATCGAAAGTTATATATATAATATTAATTTATAACCAATTATAAAAATACATAATACCCGGGTGCTCGGGATTAGGGATAGCAATACCGGACGAATATACCAACACCGGTATTTCGGTATTTCATATAATATTACATACCCGTATTGCAAATATTATTATCGTTATTACAAAAAAATAGTCAAAAAAGCAGCCAATTCAGTATGATAGCAATAGCATTATTTCGATATTTCATATTAAATTTGAATTATTGAGATTTTGTACACTTCCATGTATTTTGTCACTAAGGACCCGGGTTTCGCCTTTCGGCATCTTCAGGCATTCGAGCACACGAATGGATTCGAAATGACAGACAGTCAACAGTCTCTAACTATTTTGTCATGTTTGTATCTTGTATATAAACGCTAGAGACTGTTTACTGTGTGCTCGAATGCACGAAGATGCCGAAAGGCGAAGCCCAGGCCGTTAGTGACAAAATAAATGGAAATGTACAAAATCTCAATAATTCAAATTTGATATTGAAATTCCATCAAGCACCCTCAGTCGATGTCTTAAATTATTTCATATTAAATGCTGTGTTAAAAATATGTATATCATAAATACAAAATGCTTATTTCTATATAAACATTCAATTTATTGTTTGAATTACAATATAAAAGCACACGTTTATTAATGTAGACATCCGTCAATCTTGATTGGATGTGCAAATAAGTAATATATTGTAGTAGCGAATTACCTGTTTTGAAAATGCAAAATATGGTTAACAGCAGGAATACCGCGATCCCGGTTTCGATAATATCGGTATTGTAATCTCTACTTAAGATTTCATTTCTAACTCAGACATGTAAATCTAATAAACTTAAAAAACCTTGGGAATTATTGGGGATAATAGTTTAAAAACATTTGATCAGTTTTGGAACGTGTGTAAGTAAGCTGCACACACAAAATTTTTGTAGCGGGATTTTTATCGTTATCTCTCCGAGCCTTTCCACTCAATATTAGTGTTTCAAACTTAGTCCCAAAGGTCTTGCAGGACTTGGAGTTCACCGCCAGCGTTAGGGTTTCATGCGCCATAATGATTACGACATTGGTAGACGTTAGACACCAATAGTGTTACGTAAACCGACTAAATGCAAATTAGTTCAAAGATCACTCGGAAACGTTGACCTGAAAGTTCAGTTGGTTATGTAAATGGCTTTATGTGTCTTGATAAAAAATCTATTGTCAGCGTTCCAACTCGAGGTTTATTTTTTATACAATAATACATATATTATGCACATACCTAAATGCAGGATTCCGAATATAACTTTGCAAAGGCAAACCCAGAAATATCAAACTAAGTTGACGTTATTATCACACTATAAATCGACGTAATAATATTATATGCATAATATAAACGCACAGTGATAGATAGTGGGCAAGAAAGACAGTAACCTAGGGCGGTAAATTCGGAGAAACGTCAAATTGTCGGCGATATAAAGTAATTTCGAAAAATGTTTTCACATAATTAACCTTAAGTACAGGAACCTGTGGGACTGAATTTAAGATACTGTTTCCGCCCTTATGTATTGCATTACCTATTTAAAAAAATTAATTATTTGCGAAAAATTATCGCAGAGAAAATATCGCATTATGTTATATTTATAGACACAAATATTTATAAGCGGATCTGACAAAAAAAGAGCGTATGGGTGCTGTTGTATACCATTTGTAACGTGAACAAATTGGTTAAATACACTATGTATTGTACTTATACTACCAACAATATAATGAAGGTACATGACCAAAGATGTTGAAGAGACTGGGTAGATAAACATCTGTAGAAATAAAAGTTTCATTAGAAAACATATCACTGAAAATATTTCTATATTTATATTAGGTATACAAGAGAAATACAGCAAGGAATTTAATTTCAGTTCATAAAATCGTCAATGTTCCAAACTATAATACTATTATTAATGCACAACGCCAGAGTTTGATAGAAATAATAAGAAAAGCGGTAAATTGTTTATTAAGGGTGGTAAATTTGTTCTTGTTACCAAATATTTATCAAATATAACAATAAATTTATGACATGTAATAAATACTTGATATTACAAATAATATTATTTTTGATAAAAATATCGCCATTACTCTGTCAGTAAAGTTCTCGATAATATGCACTTAAGGCGAAAAGCGAAATCGTAAAAAAAACCGTTCAAGTTTAATTTACGTAATCATTGAAAAAAAGTGTGGATGACAAAATGCACATTCAGAAATAAAAGCTATTTACGTAAAACCAACTTTTATATATATTTATGTTAATTATTAAAATTTGACTTGCAACCTAGGTGGCTGATCGCAAACCTGTCGTTAGTCGAGAACTGTCTGTAAATACTATGTAAGTGAATAGAGCACACTTATTGTGTAATCAACGACTTCAAGATACTATGCATGGTATATTATAAGAAAGTGTAAATTGAGCTGTAAAAGGTATTTCATATATTTAATATAAAGCGATTTTATTTCAATATCAATTAGTTTATACTTAATTATTCCACTGTAATAAATCACTTTCTATTTGTAAGTAATAAACATTCCTCTGACGTTTGGTGTCAAAACGCAATTGCAAATCGTTCGACGTGGACAGGGGAAGAAGTGACTAATTGGGACAAGGTTATTCATCACGAGTCGATTTAAAGTTGCCGTAGTTCACATGAGCAAATGTTCTAAAAAATATATGTCTGTTTCCTGCGTGTATGTGCGTGTGTTTGAAAATAAAATTTATAATCATTACAATATTTATTGCAATAAATTTCAATAAGAATCGTCAAAAAACATTCTTTTGCATTATATTTTTTGGCAAAAATGCCATCTTTGCCTATAGTCACCGTGGTTCAAAATTTAACCAGGTCACACCGAGTAATCAAATTTGTAACAATATGTTATGGACTTTCTCGAAATCATTGGTTTTTAAATTAATAATATCGCATTACGAGTTAGATATTATATAAATAACATAATACATCCTTTCAATAATGGCGATATCGCATTGTTGCAGGTTGGACTTGCAGTGCTTAAACAAAATTCATTAGTTTTATGACATACAATGCCATTATCTGCACTTAAGTTTAAACCCAGTTAAATATTTAATGTTCAGCCAGAAACTAGAACGTGTTAAATATTTTATTTTCGAATGCTTTTCACTGATAAACGTAAATACACAGGGGGGGAAATTAAGCATCCCCAGTTATGATTTTGTTCACTATCAGAAGACTGTGTGACTGAAATTCTGAATTAGGCGGTATCATTTATTATAGAAAATATGTATTGCAGTTTTTTATAAAATAGATGTGTATTAAAAATATATTCGAATTTTGAATGTGTAGCAACGAGCCCTATCTTCCCCACAAAATCGACAAATAAATTAATACAACGAAGTCAAACGATGTTACATAATGAGAGAGACGCGTTAAAAATACGTAAATTAAGAGTGTTTTCACGTTTTTTTAATGATGCGTTTAATTGTTTAAATACATACATAAATTGTTTAATTATAAATATTTTAAATTTCTTAGCTGGTTATGTTGTGGTAAGTACAGTAATTAAATATGAAATCATTTTTTTTATTGTAAATTAAAATTTTTATATCACTATGGCTTACACGTATTTCTCATTTATAACTGACAGAATACCTGAGGCTAGTTTTAGTATCAATCTTAAAAAACAGGCAATGTTTAATAATTATAAGCCTTTACCTATAGCATTAATAACTAATAATTTAAAAATATAATATTCAACATTTTTAAGCCATGTCCGCTCCGAGTATACGGACTTTTACGTAGCATCTCATCAAATTTAGTTTTTATGAAAACTGATCGTAACTCAGTCTTTCAATATCTCTTACTGGAAACGGTAATGAAAGAGCGATTGAGTTAGGAAAAGAAAGTTTAAGTTAGTTAGTTAGTATTTCTTTTTCTGAGATCCGTTTTTATGGAGAGTTTAAGTCTATTAATTGATTGAAAAATCTATGTATGAAAGTTTACATTCTGGAATTATAACCCGTGACGAATGACGATGATTGAAGTTTTTCAACGTTGACCATTCGGCAACATGACCGACACATTTTATGGGGAGCTTCTATAATGTAAGGTGTGATGCTGTTTTTGTTGTTGCGGGGAATGTTTCAAAGCATGGACCAAATGTAAAGTTTTTAGGGCCCCCAAAATTATCGTCACGACACTGGGTGTATTTACAATGGATACGTGTATTAAGTTCTAATATTTATTCTCGATTTCTATACGTCTCGTGTAATGCAAAAGTCAAATAGGTAATGTATTTTTAGATATCGCGTGATATTAATAACAAGCGTGCCGGATACGAAAATGCAGTTTTATATTGTACTTTTATAGCACCAAAATGCAAATAGGTATAAAGTTCATACCTTAATTTAGCCGTAGTTCTGACAAAAAACGTTAACCAGAAAAACTTGTTTTAAGATTATAAATGTGTTCAATATCTAGCAATTACACATTGTTTTCTTCAAATATCGTAAACATAATAGTTTTGAGCAATAAAGGCATAATTATCTGAATAATATAATATATAATGTAGTTTTTAGCCCCGTGGCAAACGAAACCATTTATTGAAAACCTCAAAATGTCAACAAAGATAATATACTTCGTTTAATAGTTTGTGGCTTCCAAGTCTTAATTTCAATCACAATATCCAATGTTCGGTGTGGGACTAATCGAACAAGGAATACATTTTTCTCTCTGAACAACTGTTATTTTTAAAAGGCCTTTGTCATTATTATTCACAGTGACGTACTGGCTCTAAAAATATTGGTTGCCAGGAGTCAATGGAGGCTCACCCAAAAGCGGCCAGTTAAAAATGAGGGGGGGCCCCTACTCTATATACTAATTCCTATGTACTAATAAGTCATTGATAATTTCAAAAATTCACATGTTAAAAACAGCTAAAACAGACATAGAGAATAAGTTTATAATCATGATGAAGTATGAGTTCATTGTGTATATCATATTATATAGTTATTTGATTTTACTGAGGACCCCTGACATACAGCGGGACCCACTTGCCATTAGGCAACCTGTCTAGTATGGCTAGTATGGCCAGTCCGCCACTGATTATTCATGTTACCAGAAATAATGATTAGATGTTCTCTTCTCGAAAAGTTACAAGAATATGAATTCATGACAACTTCTATAGATCAGTATCAGATGGTGGTGAATAAAGTGTTCATTAAATTTAGGTAGATATATGTATTCAGTTATTTATTACTAAATACTTTGATTTTTATGAAGGTCGTCGTTATAAAAACATTTTCATTCGGAATTTTGCAGGAAGCGCGCCATTTTAGTTGATAATTCTGATTTTAGTACTTATGGTTATACAAAAAAATAATTGCAGATACTGAACTGCTATCTGATAAATACAATGTATACAAGACAAATTGAATGTACGATAGAAAAATTATTATAGATGAGTTTTGTCTCATTGTTGCTGAAATAAATATGACAGCTAAAACGATGTCATGTTATTTCTTTCAGTAACAGTTAATCACCACTAAAAGATCTTGCACAACATTTAAATTAGTGTATTTAAAAAGGATACGTTCTAAAATATCTGTGAGTGCGATGGTTGGTGTCGTCAGTGGGTTGGAATATAATATCTGGAATTCTTTGTGGAGATCGTGGAATCTGCTGTAGTACCCTGGAAGAGACAGAGACCGGGCGCATGCTTGGGGATGGAGGCATTGTCTGAAAAAAGGGTAAGAAAAGGTAAAGCATATTATTATTTGTTAAATGTTAATTAAAGAAGATGAACCTATTTTTGGTTTTGTTATTTATAATGTTTGTCTTCATAATATTGTCGTACGTAGTGCATTGAGAGAATCGTACCGTTGTACGAAGACTAAATCGTCGTTGTTCAGGTAACAAAGTCGGAAAAACAGGTTTTGAGAAAATAAACCGATATTAACCACTTGTGTCACATAAAATTAAACAATTTATTCATCCAATGCCTATCGTAAAATTAATGTTGGGCAATTATAAAATTAGAAGTTTTTTATTTCATTTGAAATTTTAGAATTACTGCAGGTTTTTTGAAGGTGATTGTAAATTGAACGTTAATTTCAATGATATTAAAATATTCCTAGAATAAGTATAATTTATGTATACTTAAGTTTATGGCATTTAAGGTTAGAAAACTTGTAGTATTTATATCAGAATGTGTATATATTCGTATAAAATATTTACCTGAATGGAAGTTGTCCGTCTGTGACTAGTCTGAAATTAGTAGAGTCAGGGTCTAACTTCAGGGTACGGAGTTTTCTATCAAACTGGAAAGAATAAAAAAAATCAAGATATGTATTTAAAACATGTTATAACAATCAATGCATCAGTTATTTTAAAATCGCACGAGCTCAATCCGAAGAGAAACGACATCACAAACACCCATGTCCAAGATTTCAAATATCTTGAATAAAGTAAAATTTGATTATGACCTTGCCGGGTCTTGAAGCCAGACGCAGCTGATTGCTAGATACAAAATTATACCACAGAGAACGTAAAAAAACAATTATTTATCTCTGTTAATTTGTATTAATTCATTGCACTACTGACGAAAGATTCCAATATGAATATTCGATATTCGAATGCTCAAAAAGTATTTGCAATTGTTTTAACATAATATTTCTCAAGAATGATAGTGTCATAGCAATAAAAAAGAACTGAAGATCTCAGGTATTTAGATAATTTTGAACTGTCATTGAATATCTAAAAATACTACTCACGAATAAGTCAATATCACAAGATATCGAAAAAATGTTTTCTAAACAGAATAATCAAAGAGTTAAGAACAAATTGAAAATTCTATCTCTGGCAAATATTCTTTGGTAAGAAAAATACTGTATAACGACGAGTTGGTATTGACTGTGTGGTTAATCGTACACACCTGTGCTATAACGGCAGGTAGAGGCTGCCCAGCTCTTCTGACCAACTCATCGGTGAGGGCGGAGGCCTGCTGCAGTTCTTGCGAGAGGAGAGGTATCGTGGCAATACTGGCACCTCCACTCTGGTCTGTCACTTCTCCTTCCGGTGGCCTGATCACATATTGTTCAACGCAGATTATCTGAAAGAAAAAATAAGCACATTGGTCAAGAATCAAACATGAAGATACATCGTACAGTAAATTAATTTATTACAGTTCACTTTTATGTAATAAAAGATTTCATCGTCATAAAAACTAAAAGGATTGAGATGTTGCAATGATAAAAAAATATAAATCATTTTTTTAACCATGTCAGCACCAACTATGGAACATATGTGCTCTTAACGGAGCTATTCTCAACATAAGTATTTTTACGAGAACTGTTTGTTACACAGTCAGTCACTCTACCACTATTTTTAAGGAAGAGGAAGGATAATAGGACAAGGCTACTACTGGTTAAAAAATCGTTCTCGCACGTTTATAGAATTGGATGGGTGGGAAGGAATTTAGACTTCACAGACATCCATGTCTTCGAACACAAATCCATAAATCAATTGAAAAATCTGGCGAAGCTTACTACTCGGCTACAGGCCTTAATAATTGTTAGCAATAGTGAATATAAATAACAAATGTCAATGAAATGATCGATTATGTTGTCGATTTTTCTTTTATCAAAAAAATATTGTCTTTTAAAGATAGTGATGTTACCAGGAGAGAGTCGAATAAAATTTAATCTCAATGATTATTAAAAAGCCATAATTCCGATTTAGGAAACAATCATCGTTATATTTTGAGACACAGTTTTGTCGGAGAAAACTAATTATCATAGAACACATCTTGAAAAGTTGTGGAAAAATGAATCATGTTTATAAAACTATCAAACATTTAAAACAAATGAACATCGATTTTGTGATCAAAATAATATGTTCTATTCGTTCGAAATAAGTGACAGATTGACAGCTAAGTGAAAATTATTGTTCAATACCAAAATATGTATCATTTAAAAATGTATTTACTTCTACTCTGAGTGAAACGGACAGTAAATCATATTTATTAGGATTTTCAAATTATTTTTTCGATGTGTAATATAAATACATATTATATAATTTCCTTCTGAATTCAAGTGCTGCCATAACAAATTCCGAGTAAATTATATTATATAAATGCATGAGTAACAGAGCAATGACGCTTAATTGCAATTCTGATGTAAATGGGTATATTTAACTCAAATTTAATATGGCATTGGGTAGTATAGTGCATTCGGTGACTTTCTGATTCGCAAACAGGATGTGAGTAGGGAAATCTAGATTTCTAACTTGAGAAATTTACACAAAACACGCGTTGTGTACCGTTTTGACATTAATAATTATCTTCGTATTCATTTTTGTGTTAATTATTTTAAGCGATGCGTTTTTCTATATAGTAATAATATTTGCCATGCCAATATCTATATACATAAAAATGAAGATTTGTTTGTTTGTTTGTCCTCCATGCATTCCTTTACCATTCATCCGATTTCGATCAAACTTTTGTGAGTTGCTGTGCGCACACCCGTGAAGGTTTCTGATGAAAAAAAATTAAAATCTAAAAAAGTCTAAAAAAAACAATCAAATACGTACGACTAGCGACATCCTGAAACCAGGCGGAAAACAAAAATATGGAAACAATAATATATATATTGTTTGAAAAGTATAAATGAATATTAAAAAAATCGAGTTTTTTTCGGGCTCAGAAAAATAAATCTTGGCTTCGGGTCGAGTTCGGTTAACAAAAGTGATATTGAGACTCAGGCTCGGGCCTGAAGATGACAGATTCGGACCGGGTAATTTTTTGAAATTTCAGCCCATTTATTCCTCTAATCCAAAAGCACTTCAATAAATAGAATTAAAACACAAACTCTTTCTTTCTTTGAGTGGCATTGCAACGCATGCCGGATACTCACTAGTATTACATAAATATGCATTCACAAGGAAATCATTCTGTTCTAAATGTATAACTGCCGCGCGCCCTTAAGAAATTGATTTTTGATATTGTAAATGCAATACATTTTGTTGGTATTCAGCATAAAGCCGCTGGTAATATATTTCATTTTAAGAAAGTTAAAAAATATATATAATTGTGAAATTATGTATAAATAGTTTCAATGATGAATTGAAGAAAGAAAATTTACTACTAAAATATGTTTAGAATTTCTGTTAGACATAATTTTTTCATTAAACGGACCTGGTTTAAAGGTATATTTAACAAAAAATAATTTGTTACTAGTAATTAGGTTTTATGATTAGAAATTCTGATTCGTCCACTTGATGTAAGCCATTATTATATCGAGAATCCCTACGTATAATCCCGTATCTGAAAGCATGAATTAGTAATATACAGGAGTGCATTTCAAAGATAGCGTAACTCACCATATAACGTTTTCGATAAAAATAGTTTTTACTCTCTCCTGAACAATTTTAATTTTGAGGGTTACATCAATTGACCAAAACACGGTCGATATTAAATAATTTTCAGACGCGCTTCTCATCTAAGGTGTACACAAATCCCAGCATTTAAATAGAAACGATTTACTTGAAATTAGACCAAAGTAAACCTGGATTCGCGAACGCTAGATTTGTTTACTAGGTATGTCAACCTATTATGAGCCCAGATCTCCTTGGCCCATGGAAGTGGTAGCAATGGCTGAAGATTTGCGGCTGAATAATACTGTGAACTTTGGAGCTGACAATCACTGTATCATTCTCACGTGCCTGTCAGAATTAGCAAAAAATATATCATTATCCGACTATTAAAGATTTATTGTCGATGTTGTTACATTGCGGTTTTCGGACTACTGTGACATTATTTTTTTATATTACGACTGAAAAAATATGTCAGCCAAGTCTATTATTCCCAACAGAAATATCAGCAGATTTGAGAGCCTTTTGATCTTTATCAGTTAATTTAAATTTTACTTAAAATTATAAGTGGAGAAAAGGTTTTACATATTCGCCTAAATAATGATTGATATGTGCCATAATATAATATAAGTAAGGAACCAAAGAATTTAAAAAAGCATATTTTTTTAAATATGATTCCAATTTATATTTTTAAAATTAACATTTTGGCAAGCAACACCGTGTATTATTCATTTTATTATTGTTTGATTACAGCTCTTGGGAATGAAACCTGCAACGAATTTTAATCGCCATCAATTATGACTTGGCGTTTTTTACTTTATTTATTAAAATAATTGCTTTTGTCTGATTTTCCATCAATCGTTGTGAAACTTTATAATTTATTTGCATGAAAACTGATAGCAAAGTTCAAAACAGCAACGAGGTCTTCTTTGTGAATTTTCAACATAGTCTCAGAGTCTAAAAAGTGATTTTTGGAACCAATAGCTTCAAGCGCAGAATAAATAAAAATGAAGGAGAAGTATTGCAAAAGGGTTATTTATATTCGATTATAATGATAAATGTAATGAAACAAACAAAAACTAATAAATAACTCGGTTTTAAAAATGTTAAATTCCTTTTGGAAAGTTGTCAAACAATTCATTATTATATTATGCACGATTTATTGACTTTCTATGATTTTGACCTTTAAATATTCAATAACCGATTCGTCACTTTGTAAAATTAATTTTCAATTTAAAATGGGAATTGATAACACGATTTATAGCTAGGTAGACACTTAATTGTATATTATGTGAGTAAACGCCGTATAATTTTGCACTTTTCACTACACTGATACGCTTTCTGTTTAATACACAGAGCGTGTCAGTGTATTAGTGTGTCTGGATCCCGTGATCCTAGAGCAGTGTATGGATCCTCTGATAGCCGGAATAAAGCAATACGGCGTATACTCTACTTAATTTTGGATATTTGATGGAATTTTAATATCAAATTTAAGCGATTCAAAGTATATGATTAATTAGTTTAAAAAAATGCTCATTTTGCACAAAGTGATATGGAATTAACATCGTTATGATCTGTTCTGTTTATAAAGAATGATTTTTATATATGTAATATTTTTTCAGTTCAATATTTGATGATCGCCAATGTTTGTTATACTGCAATATTAAATTATAATCGATGTGCGTATGGTAGGCTCGACGATAATAAGGAAAATATAATGTTATAGCGTATATTCACATTATGTACGAAGATTTGAATAAATATTTGACAACGTATTTCTAAGGTACAAACATACCATACTACACGAGTCAAAGAAAACACCTTTGGAACTTCAAGGAGACAGAGTTTTTTCTTAGAAACTGTGGAAACAAGTGCCTACCTTGCCTATATAAAATAAATACTGTTGTTTTGTTGCAGGTATACATTTGCAGGAAAGATAAAATACTAACCTAATGGTATTATTGACTTATTGACCCTTGTGTTTAATATCGATTTTAATTAATAAATTCTTCATTGTATGCATTACTAGGTATTATCAGAGGCGGATCTAAGCTAAATAAGCTATTGGAAAGAGAGGGGCATTGAGTATGATTAAAAAATATACGTTGTTTTGATTTATAAATCAGTCCAGGTAACATAAAGATGATCTATGAATGTATATTTGTATAAATGTGCGTATAATTTATACAAGTATAATTTACACGTATTTAATTGTAGTTTATAAATGATAGTATATTTAAAACTACAAGCTTGAAGAATGCTTTGAAATTTGGGATATGTTTTCTCTCGTAAAATTATTCTCGGTAATTTTTAGTTTATCGACTTAACTGATCGAATTTAATTGATTTACCCAGCTCATGAAAAACTACTTGCCACTTCTATTTTTCTCAAGCACACTAGTGTATGGTACAAAATCGGTCCCGTGTAGCTGTGCTCGGGCATACATGTGAGGGGTAGACTCTATTTTCTGTCGATAACGTTGTGGAAAGCGGCGATGAAACATTGACTGCACAGGACAACGGGTGGTGGTAAGAAACCAGATAGTAGATGGGAAAGAATGACAGCATCGCAGACATTCATCGATCGAAAAATCAATGTATGAAAGTATCCATTTCGGAATTTAAACTATTGACTGGGGAATCGAAACGGACAAATTACAACAGCTTCGACCGCTCGTTTAGTGTATTCAAATTTTCTTGACTTGCATTTAGTTTGACTCTTATTTTTTTTTCATAAAAAAATATCCGCGACGTGGTACGTTTCAGACGTGCAAAAAATGATTGGCAGCCACTGTTCTGCGTTAACGTAATTAAGTTTATCAATAATAATTGACAGCACGTAAAAAATGTCAATAATTATACGCTTGCTAAATATATTATTTTATACTTTATGGTGGATTGTCTGTCATATTTATGTAGTAACTTGAACGCTGATGAGAGCGGCTATTATGACATTATTACTGTCAGTCAAGGTTTTTCTAAGCAACTCAATTACGAAATGACATAAAAGAAATCGAAAGAATTGCTCAAGTGCTACTTCGTGTTGGGGAGCATTATCGACTTGATGTTATAATGATAGAAAAAAATAATGGCTACCTGTTAACCCTTCTACTACGGCGTGACGTATACAGTCATAATGATCATTATTTAAATACAGTTGATTCCATTTACTTGGGTCACCAGTTAATTGGGGTGGCAGCTTATTTGGACAAAATCTGAAGAAACGAAAACCAAAACAAAGAACTAACTGAAATTAGCAACGCTTTGTTGTCAATTAATGTTAAACCGATACCTCAGATAAATAGTGTAACAACGCAAAAAGCATAATTCTGAGATACTAAGGAAACAAGATTTTAGGCAGGCTTAATTATTTATTTCACCTACATCTATTTTTGTAGATTTTAATGAAATTCTAGGATTACCTAAAATATATTTCTGATATTACAAACATTTCTTTTTAAGAAGTTTTCACATGATTTTCTTAGTTGTAACAGTTTGAATCCAAAGTACTATAACCAGTGTCAATCCAAAATAACCACAGATTACCACTTGTTATATTTTGGGACTGGTAGATATCGGTATTGTAAGCATTTCCTTATACTTAACTCACAACTGATTGTTTTGATTTGTTGCACTGTGGAACTGAGGTATCAAAATAATATCTTGTCATATTTATTATATGTGCAATCTATCGATTTTTGTTTCGAAATTCTTTTGGTGTAAATAATCAAAAAAATCAACTGTTGTGGAAAATGACCAATCACTTGCAATCAGTCTTTAAACACTGTATTACATTTCTGATTTAGTTTTTTGACATTTGTGGGTACAGTAATATTATTTTGGACATTTTATCTAGACATATACTATATGTGTAAGATGTTAAATATTTAGTTAGTCCATTTTCGTAAAGAATGCATTAATCACTTTCTCATCGACGATATATTTAATTAATATGAATATTTTTGCTAAAGAACAATATTTAAAATAATCGTTACTGGGAGTTAATGATAATGGGAAATACACAATGTATATCGGTCTCTTAAGGGTTATGTAATGTGTAAAATCACGCAACATAAAATATATATCAAAGTCGTAATAAGACATAACGAATGTACCATACGCGCAGTATTTAAGCCATGAAATGTTTTTTTACAAAGTTTTACCGTGGGTATTTAAAATAACACCAATGTTGAAATTTTGATGCCTTCTAAATATCTTTGATAGTTGGATTCGTTTTATAGCAAATTTATTGCATTGTAGATTGCCTTAATGCATAAAGCTAGTACCTATAATATCGACTACATCCCTAAAAAAATACGAAAATGAGTTAACGATTGGATCTCATTTTAAAGACGACAGAGCAGGTCTCGGTCAAGTAAGTGTAAGTAAATAAGAAAAATAAACTGACCACTTTTTGGAAGGGAAACATCATTTTACATTGGTTTTATGATTAGAAATTCTGATCCGTCCACTTGATGTAAGCCACTATTATATCGACACTCTCTACGTATAATCCCGTATCTGCAAACATGAATTAGTATTATACAGGAGTGCATTTTACTTTTTTACTCTTTCCTGAAAAATTTCAATTTTGAGGGTTAAATCAATTGGCCAAAACAACGTCAATATATATTGTGAAGATGCTTAAAAGCTAGGGGTCCAATCGGTGACCTACTGCAAATATTCACCCCAGAAGAGAGGAATAGGGATGGTTATTCAAGTATATAATGTAGTTAATTATATATATAATCAGGCGCGGTTCGTCCATACGCACTGCGGAACTGCAGCATCCCCAAGCAAGTCAAGAAAAATGTAATATTATAATATACATAAATTTATGTTTATTAAATTATTATTTAAGTGTGTATTAAGCTCGCCCGAGCACCGATACATCCAATAATTATCAGACACCGGGGTACTAATATCAGAAAGTGTGGCATCTTCATGATTTTGTGCAGTACGGTTTTTGATGGAATATGCTCAAGTGGGTCAATGTCAAGATAGAAGGGGCGCGCGGAGGAGGGTATTGCATCTAGAATATTGATCTGAACTGCGAATTTGACAGTATTTCGTGTTCTGCGTGTGAAGCTATCTGACCCCGCGCGCAACATCTGTCTAAATAGAAGTGATATTTTTCAAGGAAAAAAGACAGAAGAATGAATTTTATAATGAAATAAAAATACATGTAATGTTTAATTTTAATAATTTTGATGTCAATAGTAAAGTATAATCCAAATAACCATTTTTTTATATTTATAATTAACCGCAGCACCCAAGATATCTTATCCACGAGATGCCACTGCGTATAATACATTTATTTTCGAAATTAGACAAGTTATATTATGTAAATTTTAATTTTTAATTATACTCATTAATAGATATTACTATTACAAGAGCTATAGTGTTACTACTCTAGCGTCCTGTGATTTTTACAACGTCGTCAATGGCCAGTGTTGAGAGTTTTTTTTCCTGCCAATAAGTGAAAACGGTAAGGTGAGAATCAGAGACAGCATGACAATACGTATGGTTTTGTTTGCTGAAGCTTTATATTATTGAAAAATTGAAAGTGAATTGCGATATTACGACAACATTTCGCGGTGTTAACATTACTGTTATAAAAGAGGGTTGCAAGCCTCAAAATCTTGAGAGCCTATGCCCAAGAACAATATCACTCATCGGACTATGGCGATCGTATGAATAATAAGTGCGAAAGTCAACAAAGACTAGATGTTCCAACTTGTTCGTTTGCAGTTTTGTCTTTGTACAAATGACGATTACGAATTTAGTATATTGTAATAATCACATTTTGCAATGAAGCAGTGTTCTATATCAAGAAATTCTTCACAATAGATTAGTTAGTGAGTCTTAAGTAAATATTTTGATTACACAGGTAGATATGTGAATTGATATTCTCACGGTTTGTTCGTAAATGTCGCAACGTTAGTTCGCACGACCATTGAAAAACTCGTTTTTTAAGAACAGCAGACAATATGTCATTTTTGTTTCAGTGGGTTATTAATGCTATTATGGCTGATGCGATGATGAAAAAGGTATTGTCGTTTTTAAGAGATTTATATTGTAAGTTTTTAGTTTCTTTACCTCTAGCAAAAGATTCGGATTTTTTTGTTGCAGTTTTATGGTAACAAGATATCAGTTGAACTTGTTAAGATGTTAAAATTGTAGTCGACGATTATTTGTAAGGTAATAAATATTTATACGATTTCACATTTCTGATTTACACGAGATGTAAGATGTCTTTATTTCAGCACATTTTAGTGAAAATTAACCAAATCGTAATTGTTACTCAGGTACTCCTGGCAAGCTTTTGATAGTACTTAGCGCTTCTGTGTGTTAAGGGTATGTTATATAAGTGCATATAGCGTTGAATATCCTGGGAAGATTGCGATTGGGGAGAATTTTTTTTTACATTCCACGCACAAATTAATAATGTCGATATTATAAAATATGGAGAAAAACTTATTTTATTGAATTATAATATCATTAGTATTTTGATATCAGCCAGATGAAAAAGTATGTTTTAAAATCATTCACTATACCGTCTATCGAATTTATTATGTTAATTAATTCAAATAGTTTTAGAATAGTAGGTATAAATTAAATCTTTTTATTGATTACATATCTTTGATAATTCAGTTACTTATGCAAATTTCCATAGTAATGTATAATTATGACGATGCGATAGGTGACATTGGTACTTGGTGATAAACCTTTTCATATGCGCATTAAAAATAAAACACGAATAATATTTGGCCAATTACTGACGAGCCAGGCAAATTTTAAAAAGTGAAAAAAATATCTGTACAAAATTTTCAGAGACAATTTCAAAAATTATCCTATAATTTGTCACTTGTCGTACAAAAGACGAAATCACTTGGATATTATTGATTTAGTTTGAAAGTACCTATACGAAAATATACCATGATATGATCTATTTATAAACCATTATCGTGGCATGATTTTATTATGTGCCACCTCGGCACGCGGGTTCAGGGTTCGTTATACCTACTTTAATAAACTCTTTACAGAATTTAATTTTTATAATGTTTGTTTCCAGGTAAAAAAATTATACCTTCTGATTTAGAAGACTTCGACGCGAATATTTCATAATCATTTTTTTAAATTGATGTGTCAAATCGTAAATTTTTGATTATTATTATACTAATACATGAATAAACTATTAGCATTTTTACATTATAAATAAACAGTAATACATTGTTTTTAAATAGATTATATTATCTGTGCGTATATAGTGACGCAAGAGATTTTGGATTTTGATACCGGTTTATAAAGGGAGGTAATTAACAATGTTGAGAATGATTTAACACTTATCAGGTTTATTTGATTATAAATTATAAGTATGGCTAAAATTATAGTATATAATTAGTAATTATATTGTTAATTCTTAAAATTATATATTATATCATTTTGGGACATATATTTTGAAGACTTTTTTAAAAGAGTTTTTGGTAGGAAAATCGTCATTGGGTTTTTATCAGATAAATTGCATAATTTCAATGTTAAGAGTTTGATATATAATATAACTGTTCTATGAAGCGAAATTGTGGTATCAGGCAATTTTCGTTATTTAAATCTACTAATGAATTAAGATTATTCAACATAATTCTTGCAATTGATAACAAATTAAAACTTAAACTCTATATTAGTGGTTCTAAGGAGGGTTTCCAATCCTAGGAATCCAAACAAACTGCGTTTTATTTAAAAAAAAGATTGTATGTTCAATGAAAACCGGTTCTCGACACCCTGCTTTCGGAATCGTGTAAGATGGGTAGGGAGGGATAGAAACTTCATAGATCTCCATGAAAGTGTACATAAGGGGATATGAAACCTTGACCGTGAAACCGGGCGTATAACATTAGGCGTCGAGATTAATCATGCTTAGGAATACAGTAAATTGATCGATTTAGATTCATGACTCAGAATAAACAGGTATCAAGCGTTTAAAATATAACCTATTTTGTCAATGTCAAAAGATAAAAAACATTTTATTTGTTAATACGCTAAAAAATGAAATTACGCAAATACGGCGTAGTTTATATTTTTATATTTCAGCAAAAAAACACAACACAGCTAAATATTTATGACCGAAAAATGAGCACAATAAAATACATTATTTTACACATAAAAAAACAGTATCGTGACAAAATGTTGCTAGGTTATAATAATAAAATCTATAATTTATATAATATATCTGCAATAAAGTATAAATGTTGGTTTTTATAAGTTAATTTAACTTCATAACATTTCACAATTGATTTCCTATCAAACAAATTTTATTGTTTTACTTTATTTACTACTGATAGCTAATATATTACGAAATACTAAAATTAATTGTTTATGACTTATTATTAAATATTGTAAATATTAAAAAAAATGAATGCTTCGACTGAGTGGAAGTAATAAGGAAATTTATTTGGCATGGAAAACGGTAATGCTGGCGAAGGATGCAATTGGACAAAACTAATCTTTTGAATACCTATCTTTAATTAAAAGTCGAAAATACTCAATCAAAACAGGTCCTGTATAATAAAAGTTATGCATTGTGTCTTATTAAGGTAACACATTAATGTATTTATATTAGTTTCGCAAGAATTATTAAATACATAGAAATTGATAGAAATTTCGGCATAGCTGTCAACTGTATAACAGAATTCTTGTACTTCTTAATGTTTTGTTACATGTTCATGTAATAAAGTTGTACATGGTATGTACTTATTCTTCTTTTAAATGCCAATTCAATTAATAAATTGTGTTTTATTTGTATACATGTAACGTGTTTCCAATAAGAATTTACAGTGTACACCATTCAAGTAATTATAGTAGATATACAATAGCCTACGTTAGTACAGCTTTCTGCAGGCTTTTAAATAAAATGTGTAATTATTTTAAGTTTATTGTAATGAAACTTGAATAGAAGTAGACACAATCATCCTTTTACATTCGATTTCCCAAAGTTAAGAATGTCATTTTTGCCCACCGTTTACGCATAATTCAGACTTCTAGATCGACGAAATCTTAACGGTATTCTTTGATTGACGAACTCTACAGTAGCAATATATGATAGGAAAAACAGAGAATAATATGAACTTGGAAAGCATGGGTACATTTTCGAAATTTCGTTTGTGGATATCTGTAACAAAACAAAAGAATAAATTGATCCACCCCCACGTTCGGAACACGGCCCACATCTCAAATTACACATGTATCCACCATTGCATAATTTTGACGGCCGAAGAGTTTGTTTACCTCTCGAGTTTACAGGTAGGTATTAAAATGGCAACCAAACTATGTATTCTGATTGGTCGCAGTTTGTTTTTAGCCGGCGAAATTATTTTTGTTTAGGCCTACAGCGATTCGCTGGATTTTTATGTTGAAGCACTTTTCCGCTCGGGGATATTCGATTGTATTCGAAAATGCTCGCGATTTTTGTTAGTGGTTGTTAACTTGCGGCATTTATGCTTTGATAATATTTATATCATGAATAATATCCGCTGCCAATGTGGAACACATGGATTTCAACTCGAGAATCTAAACGGAATTTGCTTAACGAGACGCTCTCACTTCGTCGAAAGTAAAGAAAGAAAGACGGAATGGGATAAAGGAGTCATAGTTGGCTTAAAGGTTTCCGTACACACCGTGTATTAGAATCGTGTAGGGAGTGTGTAAGGAGGGATGAAAAAATTACAGACACCAGCTCTCTTTGTATACAAATCAATAAATCGACTGAAAAATCAAAGCATGAATGTTTATATTTTGGGAACCCTTGACCGCGCAAACCGAGTAGGCGATATCCTGAGAGCATTGACTCTAAAAAGTAGGGTACTTCCCTTTATATCCCCAGGAACAATACACGAAATGACCGAACGGTCATTGCTGCACCTCACCATCCACGTGGGGCGTTACTCGACCGATTTAAAAATATAAACAAAACATTCATACTTACAATCGGCGTGCGTTAGATTTATCTATATCACACAAGCAAACTTGCGCATAAGCAAGTAAGTTGTAGTACAAGAGCATTCACCCGCATGTATCTCACTCGGACCCTTCACTTTACATGTGACTGAGTGAGAAAGAGAAATACATGGCAAGCCCTTGGGCCGTCATTTTCGCATAAATGTATATTTGTTTAAAAATATTACCTATCAATATTCATGCGTACTCGAATACCCAGTTAAACCTTCAGATGATATTCATATAGTCGAAAGTATGAAAAAAAAAGAAACTGCAGTACGATTTTTACAATCGCACAATATAATAACGGACACTTAATGAAACTTTGTATGGAGGACGAAGTTGGGTAGACGGGATGCATTTACTGCCATATTAGAAGATATTGCCAAATTTTTGACGTTTATGGAAGGTCAAAATTGCGATGATTGACGATCGTTGGTAGCGTTGGAGTGGGGCATGAAAACGGAAGGTGAAAGCAAACATAACTATACACATGCATGCACGGTTGCAGCTACAGTTTTTGTGAGTTATGTGACGTGTCATATGACATATTATGGATGACTGAAACGCAGCGATCATTTCATGTTATGGTGCCTGGGGATATCCACGGTAGTATTAAAAGTAGTTTACGATGTTGTTGAACGAATGTGATAAGGCCCTAATTGTACACTTTACATAAATATAACTATAGTACCGTATTTAATATGCGGAAAAGTAAGATTTTTCACAGAACGAATATTTATTTTAAATAATTTCTACAAGCATTAAGTTACTAAAACTAAGAAAGTCTCGATTGTTATGAAATTGTCCGTAGCTATGACGATTATTGTAGAGCTATTTGCATGTCGGCGTCCGTGGCACAGTTGGTAGCGTCGTGGGCTACGGCTACGGATGTCTCAGGTTCAATTCCCGGTGAGGACAGTTTTCATAAATTGATATTTCAATCAATTTATGGATTTCTGTTCGTAGTCTGAGTGTTTGTGTTGCCTAAAACTACCTACTCACCACCCACCCATTCCATCCTCACGGGGTGTAGCGAGAGCGATTAGCTAACCACTAGGCCTGTCCTAGCCCTATCCTTCTATCCCTACTCTCTTCGATAAAGAGAGGTTGATCAACTGAGTAACAAACAGTTCTCATAGAAAAAATTTGTTGAGATACCTCCATTAGGAGACCGTATGTTTCACATTGGGAGCGGACATCATTGCTTTTTTACCCGAGATAATTATATGAAACAGACTCTATCCATCGTAAAAAGAGTTCTGCGTGATTTCATATAAAATGCATTTATTTGTGTGTTTGTGATATTTGAAACACAGGTAATCTATTTAACATCTGAGACAATAAAAACTCTAAATAGATATGCATCGCACTTTGAATTCTGGTTATGTCAATAGAATAAATAGAAATGGACAGTCTCAATTAAAATTGTGTATCTTTATATGTAAGTGCATCCCCTTACAATAAATAATAAATATTGTAAAACAAATATACCTAGTAGATACACGTAAAATAATGTCAAAATGTTTAAGACCACTGCCACCTGAAACGTCAGTGTCATTAATTTTTACACTGTTGCCGGAATCAAATACCGTGACACGTTCCACACTGAACCTCTATCTAACAAACACAATTTCATTCATCATTTTGAAGTTTTTAGAAAAATTACATTTAATTCAGGTTGGGAATATTAAATTTATTATATTTTGAAGACGTATTTGTCAGTTGTGTGTATAATACAAAAACAAAATAATACAGTGGAACCTCAATTTATCATTTTTCAAGAAAATAGCGATAAATTCGGGAAAGTCTTGAATTATAATATTTTCTGTCACTCAGATAGAGCACTGGTCGCAGGTGTTTTTAGGCAGAACAACTCACGATTCAAAACACATCACGCGGCAAAAAAGAATACACAAAAATGTAGTTGCAAAGCAAGTGGAATAACACATCTATAAATTTAATATGGATAATGAATTACCTAAAAGTAATCACGGAAATTTTTGAAAAAAGATGAAAACAAGTCTCGACATTGTCTTTACTTTTGATTTGAATTGATTAGTCTTTGGACTGTCATAATAAGAAATAAAATTGAGGATTATAAAATTAAATTTTTTTGTATCCCATATTTAAGGTCGTTATAGTGTCATTAAAGAAACACGTAGATTATAATTTTATTCACGACTTAGTTAATTAAGTGGAACAAGTTTGTAATGTTTTTTTGAATATATCTCAGAATTCGATATAATGGCAGAAGACGATAAGTTGAAAATCGGCTTTTATGAGTAATGAAAGCAGTGCGAAGGATTATAGGACGCTCTATAGTCTGAAAAAACAAGCTTAGCTATATACCATTTATTTTTTACGTAACTTGAAAAAATCAATATCAATTAAGTCAATTTCGTTAACAGCAAAACCATAATTCACATTTATATAAAAAGAATATCGAATTCGTGAATGATTGTCGAATTTCATGAAGTGGTTAGTGGTTAAGGTATTTAAATAGGAAGACTTAAATTTCATGATTTTTTAAAAAGTCAATGCAAAGTTTTTTGACATAATGCTAATGTCACAATACTGACGATATAATAATATCCATACTGGGTCTAGAATATAAGTGAAAATGATTTAAACAAATATTAAAAGCAAACGTTAAAACTGGCATAGGAAAAATCATTTGCTCGATCAACGGATCTAGTTCCCGAATGGAAATTTGCATAAATTTAACTCAAATCGATTTATGAATTTATAACAAATCGCGCGGATGCGTTTAATGAGTCCACAGCGTCCCATCCTATCTGTCCAATTCTAGAAGTTTGGAGTTCGAAGTCCGGAATGAACGATGTCAAAGATGGATTTCAGCCGATTTATAGATGTGTGAAGTAAGCAAAAATGGCTGTTTACATTTCTTCCCACTTACCTCTTCCCCTATCTAGTTATGAAAACAATAGTGAGATTGAATAGGTCACTTCTAGTCCTCTACTAACATCATCCTTGTATTCTTGTCCCCTCTTCATAAATAGACTCTTGTAGACCTTACAGCTCGTAAGTGTGAAACAAGTACTGATCGGATGCTCCATAAGAAGTCTATTTAATGAGGATGTTAAAACCAAATCATATCAAAATCATACCGTGAGAAATCAAATAAAACCAATACTGCGGTAATGTCGTTGCATATATTTTGCATGTAAGCTCATTTTATAAATTCACTTTTCACAGATTTCTAGGGATATTCCAATTGATCTATTGAATTGAGTTGAATAAATACACAGTGATATGAATCATATTTTTGCATTCATAGGTATGTCCTATTCGACTTTTCGTTGGCAATGACGTTTTTGCTTTTAACGTCTTCATATTATGTTACCGGACGGTCGGTCAAAAACAAAATCAAAAACAATGATTAAATATATTTAAGGATAAAATAAAAACATATTCAAGGCCTCAGTTCAAAAGGTGAAAATTTTGACATATTTGTAGAACGTGATAGATGAAAAAATAAACCTACAATTTTTGGGAAAACAGAAATCACTTTTAGAGCTGGTTGTAATCGTCTTCAAATCTGCACGTCATATTGGCTTGTTAATAAAATGTAAATAATTTATATAGTTAAAAACAGATTAAAATATGAGGATTTTTCCACAAGTAAAGAATGAATAATACCTCAACACGCACGCAGAAAGCACATACAAACAAAATTTTATGTTTATTCTGTCCTCCTTCTTTTTCTAGTATTATCTTTTATAATGAGGTAAATACTTCGATATGTTCATCTTGTTAAATTGAAGTTATATCGAGTAAATGTAAATTTAAACAATTAATCACTTTTAAGGTGTTAACTGTCAATTCTTGAAGGAAATTCATTATGTTTTTAAAAATAAAACAAAATTTGTTTGTACTACTTCCAAATGTTTAAAATGATCGGAATGGGTTTCGCTCATCACGCTCATCATCATTTGATAATGCTCGTGATGAGCGAAACCTATCTTGATCATTATAAACATGTGAAAGTAGTACAAAAAAATTGTGTCGTATTTTAAAAAATCTAACAATTAAATTCTATAGCCGACTATCGTGTCGACTTGCTGGTAAAATAAGTCAAAATAAATTGGTCCCTGTAGCAAGCCGCCTCATTCGCGTTTAAGTGTGGCTATCCCTGTTTCAATTATCATCACATTAGTATTATTGCATACATTTGGATTATTGAGATTTTGTACACTTCCATGTATTTTGTCACTAACGACCCGGGTTTCGCCTTTCGGCATCTTCAGGCATTCGAGCACACGAATGGACTCGAACTGAGTCCATTCGTTCGAGTCCATTCGTGTGCTCGAATGCCTGAAGATGCCGAAAGGCGAAACCCGGGTCGTTAGTGACAAAATACATGGAAGTGTACAAAATCTCAATAATCCAAATTTAATATTGAAATTCCATCAAGCACCCTCAGTCGATGTCTTAAATTATTATTGCATAGTTTTCGTATTTGGCAGTTTACTCTTTTGAAGAGGAGATTTCAAATTACGACTAATAGGAGTATTTTTTTTATTAAATTGTGATCTTGCTGGAAAGCGTGCGGACCCCTGATGCACTACCATTAGCAGGTTTTGGCTTCCGCCGAAAGTAGCTTCTACAGTTCGTGTTTTTTTTTTTTGATTACTTTTATTTGTGTATCTCTGACTAGTACTCATAATATTTTTGTAAGTAGGTAGAGAGGCACATAAAACATTCCTCTGTGGGACGGGCGGGAGGGCCAGGCGGCGCGGCGCTGCTCGACGGACCGGTCAAGCGACTGCCCGCGGGCTATAGCCATCTACTGACGTACACGAGAGTACACAAACACACCAAAGCCCGGTACATGTTCTCTTCCTGTCTTGACTGTCCTATACTGTTATTTTCCCCATTCAGTATATGGACCCATAATATGTATCGTTCTTATCATTCATGAGTCGGTTAGATCCATGAAAAACTATCATACCTGTATACACAAAATTCTTTCTTTACACGGATTTTAAAAAAGGATCAATAAAATGAACGAACTAGCTTTCAAAACTGATTATATCGTTTGTCACTTATTTAAAAAAATTAAAATCGATAGTTATGATATTATTTAATGGTTTTAATTGTCAGATCTTACTGGAAAGGCATGTCATCAATAAAAATAAAACATTTTTTTGTACCTACCACTTTTTTAAAAATGATCGGGATAGATTTGCCCAACGTGAACATTTTAAACGTACAAAATATCGAAACGAAATCGTATAAGTAATGTTTTTTTACTTGATTTGAATGAAATAGAAAACTGTGCAAAATTATTATTTCAATGTAATGTGTACGTATAAATAAAAAAAGGTATATTCATTTTAAGAAATCGTACTTTATTTTTCATTTCAACACTTACTTATTTTACAGGGTTTTATTTTTGGACTGTGGTTGCGTGCTCCCTGTGTAAAAACCGATTGGGCAAAAAGCGTTAATATAAATACTTTCTGTTTATCATTATCTATATATTTTTTTTATTTGAGACTATTGTAAAGCATCGTTGTCAGCTTTAATTACCTTAATAAATTAGTGCATATTCAATGCAGAATATTTCCTTAATCTTTTCTCAGGTGAAATATTTTAGAGCAGACTTTCAAAAGAATTTGAAACCTAATTTTGATCGCGAATGATAGAATTTAGATTTAAGGTTTGTAATTGATAAAAATGCATAAAAATTGTCATATAGGTCGTTAGATTGATGATGAAGAAAGGAGAAAATGGCATACACACCTAAAGTGTGGAAGAAAACATTAATATGTTTTCTTTCCACATTATTTTAAAAAAGAACGCAAAAAAAATTAAGCCTTCTGTGTTAGAGATTAAGCAATTGCAATAAAGGTAGCCGTTATATATGATAAAACAGTTTCCGATACACGAACTTGGCGGGTATCATTTTAATAATACATTAATTAAAATCGGATGGCAGGCAATCAAGTTTTAAAAATGTAATGTGTATAGTGATATGATGTGTTAAACGCATGCCCAATTCGTATAAAACAAGTCATTAAAAATATAGCTACCTCCTGCTTCGACATGTTTCCTATCAAATTGGAGATGAATACGATATCGAGTATATTATTTATCGTACAAAATGAGGTCGGCGAATTAAAAAAAGGAAATAAAAACTATGCATTATCCGGCAGACAAGTACAGCTATAACGTGACTAGCCAGAATATGACCAGCCAACGTTGACACAATAGTACAAAAAAGAAAACAATGATTCGGCCGTGTCGGCCATTTAAAAGACGATAACGTTTCAATAACAAAATATCCATCAATGATAGGCTACCTAAATATTGTTTAATGGCATCATTATTTTCTAAATTTAGAGACTTCCTATTGCATTTTGACCGCTAAAATTCGATAGAAAATGGCACAAGAAACGATGACACGGAAAATTTTATCGAGGCGATCTCTGTCAAACAAATATTTTATTAAGAAAAACGTGAAATCACTGATGCAATTGGAGGAAATGTTAACTAAAAATGATCTCATTACATTCAGATTAAAAAGTTTGCTGTATGATTAAAAACCAAGAAATTTCCATGGATTACTACATGGACATACTAATTATAGTTAAAAATATTGTCAACCAATTTTCAAGCAAGTTCTGTCCCAATGTGGAGAATATGGACACTGAAAACTGGTCAGTCAGTCGACGTATTTTTTTTGGAGGAAGAGAAAGAAGGGTATGGTTTAGAAATAATTCGCAGTTACCTTAAAGCTCTATCGTTGCTCCCCTTTCAAATAAATATCAAATTAAAACACCACAAACGTCCATGCTTATGGATACAAATCCACCCCCGTAGTTCAAAACATGCATTCGTTTTTGACAACAGACAAACTCAATTCCTTACTTATTAGAAACTTATTTGTTTATATATAAAATATACAATATATAAATTAACGTTCTCTTTTAATATAAGCTCACTAAACATAAATATACCGTTACATTTAATTGATCTATTTACAATGGATTTCATTATTTTAATCTGGAAATATATCTCATGTAGAGGGACGTTATTTATGCCTTGTTTGATATAATGATTTTTTAAAAAATATTTATTCTTGATAGAGAATTCATTAAATTCGTATCTTCAAATAAAATATGTGCAATATTCATAAGAAAACATGTACATATATTTTTTTTAAATTATCGAGCGTTCCGCTTCATCAAATTTTCCATGTGATTATTTATTATTTGATAAAGTTCCATCCTTTTTCTGACCGAATGAAAACAATTAATAGAAAATTGAATTTTCCTTACAAAAGATTAAATTCATTTTCAGCAGCCACTACATCTTTAGTGTCTAGATATGATCGAGACTCTTTCATATCTAAATCTCCACAGTTACGAATTTACATAGACATGATGCAAGGTTTAACTTTACTCTATAAGTGATTAAAATGACTTCGCAATTTTACCAAATATCTTTGGTACCCGATTAACTAAAATTCGTTTTAACCGTTGTTTTAACGGTTCTCATATTATTCCCTGTTAACTAGGACGCCCTGTATATCAAACCTAACGAGTTGAAGCTTTCAGCATACTGATTAATTCTTGTTGATCATGTATATACACGTCCATTTAAATTCTACAACAGTTATGTTGAGATGAATCAAATCCGTTTTGAGGTTTACTTACGGCAGAAAAGTCTGAAAATGAATCCACCTGCCAGCTGTCGAGGTGAATTATGCGTAGGGTTACCACATGTTATTGACAAACAACCTATTCTACTGCCTTTAACTATTTTTATATTTCAGTATACATACTTACATAACGTTAGTTTAAATTGAAAAATATGTAGTGCGTTTGAAAAAATGTTGGTCAACGAAAGTAATACTGAATAATTCAATTGATTTAATATAGAATCTACATAGCCCTTGAATGCAAAAAAATCTGTAAAGTGTTTTATTTTTTTAAAGCTTCATTTACGAAAAACCGTTTTCTTGTGTACAAAACTAAAAAATACAATTATTCTGTTTCGTCATTTAAAGATGGCAAACATTCTTATTAACACCATATACAACCATTTAAAACACCCATAATACATATTATGATAAAGTTAGATAAGATAATATTGACATAATATTTCTGTCATTAAAAGTAATTGCAAATTCACTAGATATTTTTAAATTATTTAATATTGCTTTAAAACTTTAATAGAAAAGAAACAATTTGGGTAAGTTTGCCGATTTGTCTAAGCTTGTCCCGCTACATGGAAAATATACTGTTATGATACCATGATAATACTAATGCCATATGAATGTTTTTTAGTTAAGCAAAGGGATTGAGTAGCCCCTGGTGGTAAAAATATTAATTAAGCTTGTTTTATTGATGAATTTGAAAAACGATGAACAAAGTTATGACAGAAACACAGAGCGTAATGTGGTTTACAAAAAGGTCCATATCATCAGGAGTGAATTGAGAAGTCGTGATAGACACCTCGTGTGATCGACATAAAGAGTAAGTGGTGAATTATGTATAATTGTTTTTAAGTTTCAGTTATTAATTAATATAAAGTGATGTAAACAGTCCCAGTGGTTCCATTGACGTTGAAGGTCAAATCGTTTTTGACGACATGCCCGTGGAGGGTTTTCGCAGCCCGATGAGTGTTTATAATGATTTATAAATAATGCATCGACTGTCTCGTGTCTGCAATACGTGTGGTATCTCCATTCGTGAGTTGAGCTGAGGTGAGTGGTGAGGTGAGTTGAATAAATTGTAAAAGCAAGCAACATTTTTGTGTCGAATGCCGCGGGCAGTGTACCGTTACCGTTACACCAACCCAGCCATCGGACGGGCTCGGTTCGCGAGCCGAATGTTCGACTTTCCTACATATTTCATGATAACAAATTTAATATGTATATGGTGGGTAATTTTGCGTTCTACCTTTTGAGTCGAGAAACACATAATTTGTTGCTAAAATGCATACACAATTTATGAGTTTAGGTATTTTATTATTTGTGACATTCAAGTTATATTGTATTTTGCTATGC
Source organism: Himalopsyche phryganea (assembly GCA_022494535.1). NCBI lineage: Eukaryota > Metazoa > Arthropoda > Insecta > Trichoptera > Rhyacophilidae > Himalopsyche > Himalopsyche phryganea. The sequence goes on from JAGVSL010000024.1 coordinate 361,023, forward strand.
AACTTCAACATTGTTTGCGTTGTTATGAAGACATGGATTTAACGTTAGGCCATGCGCACTGGAATACAGCTACAAGAAGTTACATTATACACATCATGCTTTATGTGGTTTTCCTTATATTATGAATTAGGCTGTTGTCATCTGACAGTATACTAAAATGACAGTTCCAAACGCAACAGTTCTACGCTTGACTGTGATTTTCAATAATATAGGCTATACAAGGTGTTGCACCGTGATCATTTTAGGGAGCAATACCTGTGTTTAGTATTATATTAAAATCGTACGGGTAGGTATGTCGTGCTATGTTGTCAAACTTCTCACGCATTTTCGTGATTAAAAACTCTGGTGATGGATACAAATTAGCTTTATTTTATGACCATGAAAATACGATAATCTTTTTTTTAAGTTAAAGTTAAAATATAAAGAAAACATAGGTATTTGGTATTACAGTTAATAATTGCAAAGGTGCCAGATATTTTTAAATCGTATGAGTTAAATAAACTCCATGAGAAAAAACATCACAAACATTCAAGTTCTAGATTTCAAATGCTTAACTGAAAAATCTAAATTTAATATTGACCACGTCTATCTGGTCACTAGAGTAAGCTCTTACCACTAGACCACAGAAGCCTATGGCTTACAACAAAGAGTAATGATTACAAAACATATTCATTAGTATTTTCTATGGACACATTTTGAATAGCTATGAACTATGACTAAAAGCACAGCTTTAAAATGTAGTGACAATGACTCAATATCGAACACCACACAAGGTCATAACTACTCCCATAAGAAATAGTTCCGGGTAACTCGAATCTTCAATCTCTCAGTTCTAATTCATGCTATTGAACTTGATTATAACAAAAAAGACACATGGAACGATGTTTGTAGCAACTATTGAACGACGGAAGGTTAAAAGAAAATCTCTGCTGTAAATTAATGAATTTGTGTAGATAGCTCGTACAGCAATCGGTTGGGAAGTCATGATTTTTGGTGTTGTATAAAGAGTCTTCACAAATCCGCCGATTCCGGGGTCTTTTTTTATTGATTGATATTCTTGTTCGAAGTTTTTTATTTACAAATTAATATACCTTCATCCATACCCACTATTTTACTATACGATATGTCATTTTAATGACAGCTGAAATATAAAAAAAAAACAAAAAATTTTCGTAACCTAACTCCACAGCAATGGGGGATAACTTGCATACTTTAATTTGCAGATCGGTAATCGATATAAGTAAATATATTGTATGTCACTTTTAAGGTATTAACGGTCAATTCTTGGTGGAAAGGGTTCGCTCATCACGTAACATGTGGAAGTAGTACGAACAAATTGTGTTTTATTTTTAAAATAGAATGCCTTTACACCAAAAATTGACAGTTAACATTTTAAAAGAGACAATTTATTATGTTTTCATACTAACAAGAAGTTATTTAACTCTAATAATTGAACATGTTTAGAAAATATTATATTATATTACTAGTGGGAATACCCGTCATAGATGACGGTATTGAAATTGAAATACTGAATGTTTAGAGTAGCTGCACTTTAGTTTCCATACTGACGGACTGATTGTTGTTTGTTTGCCTCATATTTGCGGCACGTCGGAACTCTATTATTTATATTTACCGGGGACGTTTAGGTCATGAGAAAATTTCATACCTACATGTGTATTTGATAATAATAAAACATCTACGACTACAGACCGGTCTGGGCTATCATATATAAGATTTGATTTTGCTTAGAGGCTATATTATTAAAAATATTCAACATAAAAGTAGATTCAAATCTACAGGCAGGTTATTTTAGCTATGTACTGATCCATCTATCACTCGCGGTGGAGAATTTAACGTTATATGTGTCTATACACCTGATTTTTTATATACATTGTTCTTCAACTTGTCTGTGTGAGTCGTATTTTATTGCATTGAGCTTATAGAATATAAGCCTCATTTAATTTTTTTATTTTGAAAGTTATTTGGATATTTGAATGATTTATTATTTATGTTGAGAATGCTTTTTAAAATATTGAAACTAAAAACATTCTTTTTAACATATTCGGGAGAATTTGTAAATTCTCATTTTTTTTTGTTTTAATTTATTTCGATAAATAGTTCCGCATTTTCGACTTTATTTATTGATTAGAAATTATGATGCACCGTATTCCTTCATATATTATATAAATGTATAAAATAAAACATTTTATCACAATTATTAAATCCTCATACTTGAATTACGCAGTGTGTAGCGAAGCATAACAAAAGGTGGAGTACTCCAACATAATACTATTAAATTGTTAATTTTATTCCTGTAGTGATTGCAACAGGTCCCATTATAATATGGAACTTGTTTCATTGTATGCAACAGGTTCAACAATCTACCTGTTTTGTCGGGGGAGACCATGCCATTGCCGATGGGTTTGATGTTTTACTGGATATCGCTTGGATAGTTTGATACAAATACTGTCAAATACTCAACAAATTTAAAGCGATCGTATTCTAAATCGGGAATTCAGCTTCTCTCAAAAGCCTGAGAGAATTAAGTATTTACATACTTATTGTGACATATTCATATTATTATTATGTATTTATTGTATGCGTTCCAAATAAGATAGGTATCACTTATACCTAACATCATGTGTGTTGAAATCATTTTATAGATAAAATCAACTCACCGCATATTTGGAAACAAACATGTCGATTACTATTCTCAATTTGAAATTGGCTACAGGTGTTTGTATTTCAAACGTCAAATGCAATAATGTAAATATATTTTTTTATAATGACATTAAGGGCCGCATTTTCTTAAACGTTTTAAGCACACATAATAGTAAATTATTATTGATGTTTTAATTATATGCACAGTAGCTAGCAGTCGCGATTATTTTATTATAAACCTATATACCGATTTCAAGGTTATTGATGAAATACGGATATTTGAAAATCGCGATATTACGTAGAAAATATAGTAAATAATAATTAAAAAACTTTCAATTTAGTTAAAATACTCAGTAGCGGATCTGTAAAAAATATGTTGCCATCTCAATCCGCTGATATTTTACGAATTCAAATTAGAAAGTTGATAATGTCCTAACCCGAAATCGATAATATTATATTCGATATTAATTAGCATTTTAATCAAATTATAACGATGGTTATTATGTCAATGTCATCGTAGAAACTATAGAGTAGTGCGAATTTTTTTTAAATTACAAGTTTCGGAAACATTTTAACAAGATTGTAGTTGAAAAACATATGAATTCATATCATAACACGTGTTAATAAAATTCTTGGCAAATAGAGGGTAATAAAAAGGATTGACCAACGTAAGAAGTTTAATTTAATGACTGTGCATAAATTATCAAGTGTTCATAGTGCTGTATTGAAACCGAAGAAACACGAAAGAAATACAAAATTAACAGTCGATTTAAAAGTATCGATAAATATGCAATGGGATTATAAAAACCTGTTATGATGAGGTTTTATCATATTATATAGATAAAGCAGGCTACTTCTATTTTATTTAATGGAAATACAACAAATAAGAGCCAAATCTAATTCATATTTTATACCAATTTGAACGTCGCACAGCGGGAAACATTGACATTTTTTCAAAAAAGAATGTAAAATAACGATTTTTTTTTCAAATTTGAATGCAATCAATTCAATAAACACTGTAAAAAGTATTGAACGGTTTTGTTTACTGAACTTTAGTTGCCACTTTATAACTTTGCACTCCGGCTCTAGGGACCGCCGGCACTAGGTAGGGTCACGGAATCCATACATACGTACTGATACAGTGACACGCTCTACGCATTATACACAGAGCGTGTCAATGTAGTAAAAAGTGCAAAGTTACAAAGCGTATACTCTACCACAGTACGTATTGTTAAGGCGTGTTTTTTAATTATTGTTTTCTACATTCAAAGCCTTCAGTTGACAGATTTTTTAATCATGCAGTAGGTGCGTAGCTAGAATACATACGAGAAAGGGATATAAAGATTTGGCATGCACCCAGCTTAGAAATATAGTTAAGAAACAAGTAAATTGGATTGGTTATTCATTTTATTTTAAGACGTGCAATTATTTGCTGTCTCGCAAAGGAAAGATTTGAGAGTATAATGTATAATATATACTTATATAGAATAAGATAATAATTATCAGATGTCGATGTCCACCGCAAGTGTAAATCTTATGCAAGGGTAAACTGCAAATTTCTTGGCAAGGTTCTTTCTACTATCGGCCAGTCAAATAAAAATGACATGATGATCTTCTTAATTTGATACTTTTCCAGATTTAAATACATACGCAATTTCTTTCGTATTTGTACCATGCACCATTGACCTTTATGTTCGATTTTGGGCTTCGGTGTGCCGAAATGAGGTTTTCAATCAATTAAACTACTTGCCTTTTTTTCGAATAATTACCTACATGAGTAGCGATTCGGATAAGTATGTAGTTATAATTTTATTTTTTAAAATCAATAGCACAGAAATAATCACGTGCATTTCTAATATTGTATATTAATTAATTATCACCAATGTTCTCGCAAGTCAGAATACTAGTTTCAATAAATTGATGTGGAATATTTGTACATAAATCACAAATAATTAAACAATGTATGTATGGTTCAAATATTTATTGAAAGAATAATTACTTTTGAGAAATGGATGCAAGTGAATCTATAATTTTTAATTGAAGCTTTTAATCGTATCTTTTGTACATATCTTTTTAACAGATTGTCATTTTATTTATTTTACGTGTTTTACCAGATGAAAAATCTTGATAAATCATTTGGGTATGGCTAAATCAAAACCCCTCAGAATTTAGAAGTCTATGAACTCTTGAATTGTATTAATTGTTATTTAGAAAAACATTAAATTGATAATACATTTTTACACGTGGTTATTTTATTTTAAAGACATGCCGGAGAAAAATAGTAAAATAAATTTGAATCTTGCTAGCCTCTCACCGAAGTTCCTATGAGATTGAGAAACATTACTACCACTTTATAAGAAATGATTTTTCTGATCTAAATATATACAAAGAAACGAATGGAGTCTTTTAAAGCAAGTGAATATACTGAATATTTACCCAAAATAGTTCACCAGAGATGTTCATAAAGCTGGTGCATGTGCAGACTTATATTCCAAGCCTTACGATCAATTTCATAAAATAAAGCATGATAAAATACCAGTCCATAAATGATATCTCTACCTACATAATTCGTCTAGTTTCTAGAATAATTTTATAGTTCTTATCACCGTTATCATTGTTTATTTAATTATTTATAAATCTTACATGTCACTGAAGTCGCTGAAATCAGCTGATAACAAATCTAACATTTTAATATACGATAAGAAAATAATCTAATTCAATAATACTTTCCGCCCTCTTTTTATTATAACCATCAATCTAACTGATTTGTATATCCACAGAAAAAGGATGAGCAAAACAACATTATCGTACTCCACTTTATTAGGGTTAACTGTTATTTTTAGGTGGATAGACATTAAACTTATAAAACTGAATCATATTTTACAGAACTCATGTCAAAATTTAACGTTATGATCTGATTTCGCTGAGCGAGAGACCACCTTCAAATATTATGAAATATATAAAGTAAATTTTGTTTGAATTATGTTATTATATTACCAATTTAGAAGGTAAATTTCCACACCCCACAAACTACAACTTTACAGGAGAGTGTAATAGCGTCATTAATTAATACACATACTTGTTTGACTAATAAGGAGGTAAGATTACAATGGTTTGTGTTAAAATAATTAGAATATACCCAAGTATATTGATTTTGGTCTTTCATCAACTTTATTGTCAGCTTCGAGATGGAAGCATACACTTATATGTAAAATAGATATCAACGATCTCTTGGTAATTGTCTGCATACAGGAGGAAATAAATGGTAAATAGCAATAAAGTAAGTATTTTTTTTTTGATTACATAACATTATAGATTACAAGACAACATTGTCATGGATCTGTTATGCATATTTTGTTAAAATGTTTTTTGAATTTTCGAGGAAATGCTTAAGATAATAATTTGGGAATAATCAATATTACTGATTAAAGGTAGTTTATTAAAAGACCTTTTATATAGATATTATAGAATATCGTTCGCCCAGATTGCGTACAGTAATGTACAGAATGTATTTGCTTCTTTAATATACTGCGGCATATTTGAATCCTAAATAACGCACAAATAATATTCTAATTACTATTGTATGTTGCTAGTTCAGATTAAGACCCACATCCATCAGTATATAGTATTACTGATGTTGGCCTGTTTGGTATAGACTTACTATATTACATTTCATTATCACACAGAAATAAAGAAAGAAAAAAACAGAGAAGTTCATTTTTGGAAATTTTTATTGTAACTAAGTGTTTCTAAAAATCGGAGCGGCAAAGCGGTAGAGGTGACCAATCTGTGAGCTGTAGCGCGATCGAAGAAGAATAATAATTAAGTATTTTCGTTTTTATGCTCTCCTGTAATATTTTGTTTATAGAGCTGCAAGATTAACACTCTATCTATACTGACAATATAACATGTTTAATTGAATTTACAAAAAATATGTATTAATCAAAACATACTGATAACTTTCATACATAATCCAATTGAAATTTGATTGATTGGTTAACCTTAAGCTTCAGTTATTGATAAGAATTTTATTATTAACAGAACATGTATGATCCGATCTGTGCATAGTAATAATTATATAATACATTTTTTTTCCATGTCCGCTCCCAGCGCGGAGCATACGGTCTCCTAATGGAGGTATCTTAACAGAATTTTTCTATAAGAACTGCTTGTTACTCAGTTGCTTAACCTCTCTTTTTTTCGCAGAGAGTAGGGATAGAAGGATAGGGCTAGGGACAGGACTAGTGGTTAGCTAATCGGTCTCGCTACGCCCCGTGAGGATCGGATGGGTGGGTGGGAGGTCGTTTTAGACATCACAAACACTCAGAGTACGAACAGAAACCGATAAATCGATCGAAAGACCAATTTATAAAAAACGTCCGCACCGGGAATTGAACCCGAGACATCCGTAGCCGTAGCCAACGACGCTACCAATTGCGCCACGGACGCCGAATATTCATTAATATTTATTCAAAAATAAATAAATGCGTCTAAGAAGAGAAGTCCTTATACAATATAAAGACCTTTCAAAATATAATTGTCGTACTGATTCACCCTTTATATTACAATACAAAAAAATCAGCTCCCAGTGTAGAGTATATCGATGGCCCAGTTCCATAGGACGATAAGTCAAAAATTTGATGTTTTGAGTTAAGTTAGCCATTATATTTGGACACCGCTCTTCTACAGTTCCACAAAAGTACAGCTGGTAAAATGTACAGGGTTTCTCGCAAAAGGCAGATATGTGCATATGGAAATCAGCAAAATTAATTAATTTTTCAGTTTCATATATATACATATCGAGATATCGTATTATGGAAATACATTTTTGTGAATCGTGGCGTTCCATAAAAAAACAACCTTTAATTTTAAAACTATGAACTATCGACCAAATATTTGAATAAAAAAGTAGTACAAATAATAAGCCATCACTTTTCACTAGTAAGTTTAGATGAGTCAAAACTTTGATCGGCCATATCTCAAAACTACCAATTTCTAAATGTATCACTATGGAACTAGGCCATCGATAATAGAGATTATGTCAAAATTGTAAGCGGCGCGGCTATCAACCATTTTTGTTAAATTGCACTCCTCATATAACAAAAATGTTTTTATCTTATGTAGTTTCGGTTATTTCAAATTTGTGGTCACTGTGAATAAATAGCATTGTCGTGGCAAGAAGCGTGTGAGCAGGACAGGCACAATAGGCTCTGGTCCAGGAAGATTTGTAAAAAAAAGATTGATTTATGCAACGAAAAATGAAATTTTCTGCTATAATATGATTTTTACCACATTTAGCCATACTGTAACCAAATTGGGAGTGGACATGGAAAAAAAACCAGCTTCAACAATATTTTCATAATCTTTATTTGCTGGCAGGATGTACGATGTCAAAATCGGCATATTGTTATTTCGAGTAATTCTTAAGGACTGAATTTGTGGGGGGTAATTATAACATCACGGACATTCATTCCTTCAAATCATCCATTCCTTTGAAGAAATATTTGCAACAGTTACTTGTACAGTTATTTTAATACACATTATTGACTAATTAATGTTTCAGGAGTGTTTGAATGGTATTTGAACGATCTTTTACGTCTATAGCTACCTCTAGGTTTATATTTCAAGATTATATAATATTATTATAACCTATCTAATCGTAAAAAGATTTTGAATGATTAGCAGTCGATAAGTTTTATTTTATAATACTCATTGCATATAATTTTATCTCAGTGTAATTTGTAAGTAATAGAAAATACATATTGAATAAACGTAGGAGGTTAAATTACAACTGATTAGTTAAGGAACGCAAAGAAAAACACAAGCACATGAACATCCAATCGGAACTGACTGCTGCAAATCACTGGAAATTTGAATGGGTGGTGAGGTGAAACAGATTGAGAAAAATACCTACGTTTTTCATATAAAATATTTTATAATTCGTCTTACCTTGTTTGTAGTGAGTTCGATGACCACGAACGCCAATAGCACCAAAGGCTGCTCGTCAGCCCCCAAGTCCATGCCCTGTTGGCCCGCAGTGGCGGCCCAGACCGCGCACGCGTGTCCATCTTGCCGCCGGCCCATCGCGGCTCGCGGACCGCGGATCGCAACCTCTGACGCACAGCCGACACACAACTCTGCCCGTCGAGAATATTTTACACGGAAGAATTTTCACGAGTCTCACAGAACTGATTTAAAACCTTTTCGAGAGTTAGGAATTTCACTAAATTTCCATTATATAATTGATTAATTGTTATGTTTTATTGTTTTAAGAATAATATCAAGTATTGTAAATATCAATCGGAGCTCTGTAAAAATAATTTTTGAGTTAATATGCGGCAATATCAAAAAAACTTATTAAGCATTGTAAATCAATTACATATTCGAAATGATTGCTAATGCGCTAGATGGTTTGAATTCGAAATTACCTGAGATAAACTCAAAACTTCAATATTCAGTCTAGATCAACATGAGGCGAAAGACATAATAAAAACCCACGCCCTAAGCCTCAAATATTAATATAAATATTAGAATTGGATATTGACGTTACCATCTGAAATCTTCCATATTCGTTTAGGAACAACGAAATGCGGGCTAAGTATCATTTTTTTAAAGGTATTTTTCCAACTATTATAGTTAATCATGTATGCCCCGAGTTAATAATAATTGTTAAGTTAAATACTTTATATATCTTATTATATAATATGATGTATAATGTATAACTGTACAAAAAGATCGTTCAGTTCATTACTCACACATCTCCAAATAAACCATATTGAGATAGTTAGAAAAGCAATATTCAAATGGTCACTATAAATCAAATAGTGTTGATGTGTTTAACAATTAGGTACTTTCTGAGTATATAGTAAGTAGGGGTTATTTAGAAATTTCAACATTTTGTTTAATTCTTTAGAAAGAAAACCTTCAGCAAAGTTTGCTATTATGCATGTATTTTAAATTAACTGTGAAGTAAGTGTAAATTGGATTGTTATTTTATATAATTAATTTTATGAAATAGCGTTTTTCAAGGATGTTCACTCAATTACCCACGGCTTATGTATTAAATTGTAATGGAGTGTCTCCCAAGAGTAAAAAGGTAAATTAAATATTTTTACTAATGCATTGTTAAACATTTGGAAGTAGGTAAAGTTTCGAAGAAAAATGGTGCAGTCAAGGTCGGTGTTAAAAATGCATTGTAATTAAATTATCCAAGAAATATTCAAAGACGATCGATTTGAAAAGCAATCGTTTATGTGATTATAAAAATTACTGTCAAAATGATGAAAGAAAACCAAGTGTATTTTTTTATTTGTGTGGATAATTTAGATTTCAAAGTTTTAATGTATGCATAGGTGAACCGAAATCAGTTTAAATACAATTTTGATGATAGCTAGAAGCCAAAATAGCTATCAACTAAATATATTACATAGTTCTTGTGGATTATTATTTTACGTATTCTTTTTTTTAACTAATTATAATAAAGTTCTACCATGAATGCCAATTCAATCAGTAATTATAAGTTAGTTATTTAATGTAACCCAAACAGTCGTTTTTAATCTCTATTTTCTGAGCATTTACAAATCGAGTTATGGCAAAAGCGCGCGAAGTATAATTAGCCATATTTAAAGAAAGTAAATTGAAAAATAAATGACAAATGATTATTTGCATCGCATGCTTAGCATATTAAAAATTCTCTTTAATATATTATTGTTGATTTTATTTTATGTGCGCGTTCTTATTTTCATTGCAGTTACGCATTGAAATAATAACAACTATATGTATAGGCAACATACAACTATTATGGAAGCGAATTTTAGCATAAAAAAACCGTTTTGAAACAATTTCCTCTGATTAATTGAAAATTACACTCTTATAAACCTACCAAGCCGAATAATAAATGTCTGCTAACATGTTTTTAGCACTTTAGTGACTTGAAATCGGTGCGTTTTAAGGACATAAATGCTACCTGTATATTATGTTGAGTGTCCTGGGCTGTAAGTTTTTAATTATTATATATTACATTTTACTTAGATTATAATCCCGTGAATGTATTTTTCTAACAGATGGTGCGAGATTAAGAATTGGAATAATATAGTGACTGTTTTCTTCAGAAAGCAATAGACAAACTACGAAATTGGTAGATAGTGTTGCCAACAACGCGTGAATTTTGAATTGGCGGGAAAACTCGGAAAATTGTGAATCAACTGTTAATATGTTGAAAAAACAATGTAAATATCATATTTGAGTCCAGTTGCACGTAAACATATATCTTTAACACTGAGTTTAACTTCATACATAAAAATAGAAGCTTTTCTGTAAAATTTTTGTGTTGGTTCAAGTATACATTGATGTCATACGTGATCCGATATTGAATAAAGTTCCTTACTTGCATCCATACTTTCTGTATGCTTCCATCTATATCACCAAACTAATAACATACCATAACCTAAATTTGGCGATACAATGCGTGCAATACGTCAAAAATGCTACGCTTTTCGTGTTACCGAATGATAAAAATAATATATGGGTATCATTAATATTAAAATTGCTTTATTTCGTTTTTTCCCAATTTTTCCATGCGAGTTTACTTTTGGGTTTAAATTCGCATGGAAAAATTGGGAAAAAACGAAAAAAAGCAATTTTAATATTAATGATAACTGTATACTATTTTTAGCATTCGGTAAGGTTTATTTTAAAAGCGTGGCATTTTTGACATATGCACACATTGTATCCCCAAATTTAAAGTTATGGTGAGTTATTAGTTTAGTGATTTAGATGGAAACTTAATTATTTATGGATGGAAGTAAGAAATTTTTTTCAATATCGGATCATGTATGACATTTGTGTATACTTGAACCAACAAAATATTAACAGAAACACTCATGTTTTTATGTTTTACGTATTAAACTCAGTGTTAAGCACATATGTATATGTGCACCTGGACTCAATATGTTGAAAAAACAATCATATGTAACAGTTTATTCCCGATTTTCCTGGTTTTTTCCCGTCATTTCAAAATCCCTAGTTTTTTTGCAACACTACTTACTAGAGTTGCGAGTCATTGCACCTCACCAACGCACAGGGTAACCGTATACTGTGCTTTGAAAACAGATGTTTGCGGCGAATACTAGGGATACGGTGGTTTGATTTTGTCAGGAACTCGGAGGTAAGAGAGCGGACGGATCAGCCTCTTATTACGTCCAAAATAAAAAAGTATACTGACCTATATTATCCAATACGCAATTTAAAAAAGCAAATTTTTATTTCAAAAGTTTCGACAAATTCATGTTGTATGGGGATTGCTAGCAAAATATAATATATTGTCATGCTTTGCATCATTATGTTTTTTATTGCTTTGTCTACTCTCAGTATATTCTATAATTTAAGATGTCGACTGAGGGTGCTTGATGGTAATTCAATATCAAATTAAATTTGAGTTTGTCAGTTCGAGTCCATTCGTGCGCTCGAACGCCTGAAGATGCCGAAAGGCGAAACCCGGGTCGTTAGTGACAAAATACATGGAAGTGTACAAAATCTCAATAATTCAAAGTTGACTCAGTATATTCGTTCACGATATTTATAAAGTTTCATAGTGATGGCCGAATACTGGGCAACGGAAGGCCGACTATTGGATTTTGGGGGCCGACCACCGAGAGAATTGCCCTTTTTTTGTAAATTTCTATTATTTTATGCTTGGTATAATATTAACTATTTTATTTTTAATTGGTTACATTACTTATTCCCTGTTTAATGAAAGAACAGCGAAAAAAGTATGTATTTATCATTCATTGACTCAAAACCCCCTTTGAAAGTACACGTATCGCTTAACTGGCCGACCACTGGCGAAATGACCCTACATGGTCCGAATTTTTATTGTAACAATGTATTTTCGCAATACATCATTACAAAAGAAAAAACACCCCGAGTGTACTCTGTATGTCTAGACGTAAACACCTCGCTTAAATTATCGTTTTTTACACGTCATGCCAATGCGTAACGGTACTGAATTTATTAACTTTGTGACAAAAAGAAAGTCTCAAAACAAATGTGGATACGAGCTCGATTCATGATTTTTACATGGAGTTCGTGAAGTTGCATTTACGTCACAAATAAGATCTGCAATGGTGCGTGTTCTGTCGACTTAAAAATTGTGCAAAAAGTTTGTAACAAGCAGGAAAATTGGTTGCATCGTTTTTTTTAATTAGGCACTAGAATGACTAGAATCTGTTGCCTAATGGAGGTTCTCACAGCATTTTAAGCTTCAGTCTGCGTCTACAAATATGATAAATACCTACTTATATTTAATGTTGCCAGTGATGATGACACAACTTCCATTTTGTGACATTATAAAACCCGGGAAAACGCAAAAAATATAATAACACATTCAGTACAAATATATATTAATAAAGTGGGTTCAGCTTTATTATGCACCGATTTATCAGCGACATTTTTCAGTTTATTACGCTTCTTTTCTACTGGCTCTGAGGAGGGGACTAGATACAAACAATAATAGTACAAATTACCAAAACACTACCAATTAAAAAAATAATTACTAATTAAAATTAATTAGTTTGTAGGAAAAAATCCCATGGGAAATAAATTTAATAGTAACAAACCACCCGTCCTATTTGAAATGTAACTTACTAATAAATTACATTTTCACGTACCTATCTAGATAGAAAAAATATGACCCTTCATTTTTGTAATTTGTAAAATAAGATTTAAAATCAATGTTGGTATACCGTATAATTACATAACTTTACGATACAGTTAGAATGAAGCGCTTCTCAAAGGGGTGAAAAACGTGTCACAGATAGTAACAAAACCAGTGGAATGGCAAAGTTATCAATTTTAATTTTATATAAAAATTAATTTCCACAAAGTTTGAAAACACTTCTTTGTGACGAACATTCTAGAAAATCCTGATTAAATAGTAGAAAAATCAGCTAACTGGTTCACCGTTTATCCTTATCTTCTGATTTGATGGTTTATTTAAAATGAGTCTGTATAAGTACTTCACATTGACACGCATCATAATAAATTTATTGTGAATATTTAACAAAAAAACATGGCACATTCAACCGGATATGCACTATTATTATGATAGTAGAAGTTAATCCAAATTAAGAAAAACAAAACCTTTTTTGAAACAGTATTTTTTTCAAATTTCTAAATCATCGGGTCTCAAAGAGTTAATGAGAGATGTTTTATTTGTACATTATGAGCATCAAGTCATTATACCTACTCATAATTTTTACGGACATAGGTAGGTATAACATGTTTTTTCGAATTTGCGATGGTAATTTACTTACCACAATACCATGTAGGTATTTTAATGGCTATGTTAAAAAATTACATTTTGCCATCTATTTTTATTTGGTAATATTTTATGCGAACACTGAAATCACATTGAACACTATAAATTGCCATCTAAGGCGAGATGTGTGAGAAATTCTTGATAAGTTTACGATAACACGGAAAGAATTGAACTTTTCACGAGTAAATACCGATTTAAAAATATATTTCAGCGACAAGTTTTAATGCGGTCTCAGGACTCGACCGTTTCCACGATTTGCCAAATACAGACTGGCTAAAAAACGGACGCCAGGTATTCATATTTTTTTCATTTTTTGTAAACTCCACATGCGATAGCAAAACAATGAAGTTTATAGCCTCGCCGAGCAGTAGCGGCGACCGCTATGATTTGCAGCTTAGGCGGCTGACACGCATTGAAAACATTTTGAAGGACTGATAAGGGCTGTGTAGTCGTTAAAACCACGCGGCTCCGACTCTGATTAAAAAATGTCGAATTGTTTTTTTTCTGCAATATTCAACAATTCCTGGTTTTAAATTACATGCCGTACTAATATATCGTTGGCATAGTGGTAACAGGCGATAAGAATGAAACTCCGCTGTTTCGAGTTATGAATGCAGTTCGATAGATTTTAGTGCAGTAGGTATATCGTCTGAAAAAACAAGCTTAGTCGTATTCCATGTATTTTTTAAGTAACTTGATAAAATCAGTATGAATCAAGTCAATTTCGTTAACAATATTAGTGTCAAAAAATTATAAAAAAATACCAATACTTAAATCAAATTCGTAAATGATTTACGAATGTCATAAAGTGGTAAGTACAATAAATGATAATAAAGGTATGTAAATATAGAGGGTTAAATTAATTTAATGATTTTCTTAAAAGTCGATTATCTCAAAACAAGGTTTTTTTTTATTTAACGCCTTCTGCCACTATCCCGACGAATTATATTATGTAAATGTTGGTAATGATTGGCATAAACGAGGCAAGTAGGTAAATTGTGAGGATTTTCAATTAAACGCTTGAAAAAGACAGACATGAAAAATCTTTGGCTTAAAAATTCATTATTTTTTGAAATTTATTCTAAGTTAATACAAAAATACTTTGTTTTCGTATTTACAGTAAAATTTCAAATGCAAAATTTCGCCTGTATTTAACCGGGGTGCGTTTTTTACCGTTTTGTAAATTTATGATGACGTTAAAATGATAATAAAAAATAGATTCATTCTGAAAGCCATACTTAAGAACCTAGAATCTAGAAGACCGCAGGTTCTACGCGTGTACTCAATTAGTAGTCCACATGTTTGACATTGGGACCGGGCATAGTTGAAGAAAAACAGTGTTTGCAAGTAATTGTTTTTGTAAAAATATGTTCCGCCACACCGAAAGAACGGTTGTACCGCCACTGGCCAAAGGTAAAGTTATATTACCTGTTTATTCTAGATTTTGCTGCAAGTCATTCAGTTGGGCATTCGCCACTTATCACTATAATATACGCGACACTACCAGCATACGTAACGCCGCACGTCAATGTGGGTATTTGAAAAGGAATATTTTACAAAATAATACCGACCAACAATCCAAGTTTTATAAGCCATCGATTTTACATTTAACATTAATACTTGCTTTAGATCGAAAAAAACGTTGATACGAAGCTTGACGCCAAGTGTGACCCTTAAAAATTTTGCACATTTAGGTACACATTTAGGTACACACAAGGTACACAGTAGAATCTCCACAATTTTAATCTGACAAGATATACCTAAAAAATCAGAATTATATTAAATATATTGAGTTAAATACAGAAAAGCAGTGAAATGACATGAAATTAATGACACTAGGAAAAATATTAGATGATATAAAGGAAAAAAAACTAGACATTTAAAGTAATTAAACATTAATTCTATGTATTTGAATTAGTGTTTGATGACTTTAAATTTCGAGGTACCTACGGAATTTTTCAAAATAAGTTGACAGCCCTTATCAGACACTATCTCGTATATTAGGTATCTAAAGATATTATATTGAAATTCTTAAAAAGTATTGAGTACATAAAAAAACAGATAAGATAGTGAGGGTGGAAATTGTATAAAAATCTTACGGGGAATCAAATTTTGTATCTCAAATTTGTCTTCAAAGTAAAACAACTATTTTAAATTCATATTTATATTAAACGAACAGCAAGGTATAATAAAATACTTTTTAGCGTAGTAATTATGTAATAATACAAGTAAACTACATAAATCGATATTTAGGAATTTACTAGTTCATGTTATTATAGGCATTCAATTTGCGATCATTAATGACATTTAAATTACAACTTACCCGGATGAATTTCTGACTGACCTTTGTGAAATATTACAATTTAAATACAATGTTATTTAAATAATACAATATACGTAACGATGTTCATTTCCATTCAACTAAAAATGAATCGGTACACAAAAAGGATAGCTGCAGGTCACATTTGACGTTATAGTGTCTATATTAAAATAATGCCCATACCAGGAAATAAAATGAATAAAATTTCCTGAGTTATCATACATTTATCGTCAATTTAAAAATGACGTATTACTTGAAAATGAACACATTAAAGTAAGAATCTATAATAAAACAAATATGATAAAATATAATTAAAGACGAGAACAATATTATCATAATCAAGGTAAAATCGTAAATGTAGATTTTTACCAAATATCTGTAACTATTAGACGGGTTCATCCATAAACGCAAGTTAGTTCGTGTTGGTATGGTTATTTAAATTTGATCTGATCAAAGTTAATTACTTTTTGAAGTCACGATACATTTGAGATTATTATTTATTGTACATGGTAAAATAATTTCTATCACGCATGCTATATCATCATACTCTTCGTTAAAAATGCTTGTGGAGGATTTAATCTCCTTAATTAGATAAAGTTATTGGTGAACCATAAAAACCACATGAAAAATGTACGTAGAAAACCGTGTTTCCATATTATTTGCGTCGTTTATTGTTTTGTTTGAATTGATATTCATTTTGTAGAATTTGGTTATAATTCGGTAAAAAAAAGCAACCCAAGGTGTTTTCGTCTACATTGCTTTTATTAAAGAAATATTGTGGAAGTCATTTTTAAGATTTCAAGTTATATTTTTTGTATAAATCTTGATTTCAATATAAGTATTTACACGTTTATAAGTATTATTTAAAAGTGTAAATATAAAATTGCGTCATAACGCAGCGGTTTTTTTTATACTTATGAACAAGTAGCTTGTCAAGATATATCAACCAATTAAACAAAAGAAACTTAAGTAAATATGCTTATATTACTGTAAATAATATAAAATATTTATATTCAATTCAATGTACAGTTATATACAGACCAGCCAATGGGAAGTGTAAATCCGTCAAGTGCAAGCCGCTTTCACTGTTTAAGAAAACGCAATCGTTTTAAATTTGTATTTATTAAAAGTTTATGTGAGTATTTTAAAAAAGAATACCGAGAAAATATCATGTCTTGAAAAATATGGGCAACAAATTATTAAAGATAACGATTTGGCAAACACAGAAACTGATTGATATGAATACACAAGAACTGATACCTGCTAGAATCACGGATTTACACAATAACTAGTTGTAAATATCGCGAATAGTTTCACATTTTCGAATACGTATGATATATTGCGTGAAACGCGTAATAAATACAAAGATTTACAGTTTTATTCGAGTGTTGAAGTTACGGAAAGAATTGAAAACTAATATGCCACGTGTATGAAAACATTCAATGGAAACATAAAGTTCCACAATGTACAGCGATACAATGTTTTCGGATCTACGTTGCAGTCGAATAATAGCAATGGATTTGCCGCTCGTTGAATGTTTGAAACTCACTGGTGATTTAATGCACGTTTCACTGAAGGCACTCGGTTAGTTTTGTTCACTTTGTATTTTTATGATGGCGTAATGTCCCGTTGGATGTTAAGGAAGCGAGTCCTCAGAACCGCGTTAAGGTCGCCGTCGACGATCGGCGTGGATGACTGCGAACCGTACTTGCCGGCAATCGGCTTCGGTATGATCTTCACAGGTGGGTATATCCCCCGATGGCCAGGTGAGAGAGGCTTTATGCTACGTTGCCGATTCTTTTAATGGCTGTGCACGAATAGTGGATAGTGATATTATAATCGTCTTTTGAATAATCGGCAGGTTAATCGATCGAAATAATATTTCCAACTCCTAATTGCATCGAAATTTGCCCGATTGCTATAATTATCAATGTATTTTATTTTATTAAGAAAAAAATAGCTTAAACTAACGTTTATCCAACAAATGATAGTATGAACGTATGACATATTATAATAAACCTACAATACCTTCAGGTTTTCTAATAGGATACAAGTACGCTAAAAAACTATAAATTCTATTTTTATTTATAACATTTCATAATGAGCTTAATGGATTCCAAATAAAAAATACGCTTTTTGTTTAATATGTATAACTTTATTTAATTTATCAAAAAATGTGATGCACTAAGTAAATTAATCAATTCAATCATAATATATCGATGACTTAATGTTATAATATCGTAAGCGATTTTTTTTAAATTACAGGAGGCTAAAAGAAACTGAATATTTACTTTAATATATATATTAGACGTTTTTTTCTTCTAATTATTAAATGGATAGTATGTTAGAGTACTTTTAAATCATTAGGAAGTTTAAATACTTTTTATTATTTTAAATAAACGAGATACGGTTTATTAAGACATTTTCGTCAAAATATCAGATAGGGTATATATCATTAGGCCATCGATATTATATAAGCTATTTAACGTTATTGCAAAGTTCACCCTTACTCGATCACAGTATAATATATTTAAAAAAAAAAGTATAAAATTTTCATAAAATATAAGCAGTAGCGCATCGAAATGTAATTTTAAAAAAATATCTGGAATTACAGCTGACAGCCAATGCGCCAAATATTTTGAAAATAAGAACATTATGCGAGGTAAACTCAATGAGAATTTTTAGAAGTCATTAATGTCCAAGATCAAAAATTTAAATTGGAAAAATCTAAATTTGATATTGACCTTGCTGTGAATTGAACCAGGACCCACCTGATCGCAGAAGCCGACGAGAGTGAATGAAGTCATATTTTTAAAACTACGTCCTCTTCAAAGGTCACATGGACTCCTTATGGAACATCGACAGAGTAGTTTTTATGCGAGAACTGGTTTTAATTCAGTCGCTCAAAATCTTTTTTTCGGAGAGAGTAAGAATAGAAAGATGAGAGACAGGACTAATAGTTATTTAATCACCCTCTCTAAGCCGCGTTATAGGATATATTGAGAGGGAAGTAATATGGACAGATATCCATCGAACACAAATCAATAAATCTACTTAACAATCAATTTATGAAAGTTGTGATTGAAACCCGTTGATACCGTAACTGAACAAGACAACATTGAACATTGGTTACAGATACAGCTATATAAAATATTTAACTAGCCACATGAATTTAATTTTTCTACATAAAACGTCGCGTCTTTATATTTAATGTAGCAGCGCTGAAACATAATAGACAATAAAGTATTCAGGACTCGAGACTATCTAAGGAAAGTATAGTTGAATACTAGATGTTTACACGACACACAGTTAATTTAAGTATATTACAAGCATTTACTGATAAAATGTTAGTTATAATTTCGATGGATTCGGTGTTAACTTTGCGGAAATTCATTTTTAATATAAAATTAAAATTGATAATTTAGTTATTCCACTGGCTGTGTTAGTAAATGTAACGCGTTTCACTTCTGTAAGAAGCTATGTCAGTAATTTTTAAGCTTGCGCTGATGGTCAAAAATATTTTGATTTAGATTTTAAATGAATCTGAATTTAAATAATATTATTTATAATTTAAGACATCGACCAAGGGTGCTTGATGGAATTTCAATATCAAATTTGAATTATTGAGATTTTGTACACTTCCATGTATTTTGTCACTAACGACCCGGGTTTCGCCTTTCGGCATCTTCAGGCATTCGTGCGCTCGAATTTCAATAATTCAAATTTAATATTATTTATTCTTTTGGATATGTAATACATAAGACAGCTTATTATATGGAAGTTCCACCTAGCGTCGTCTATTGCTATTATAACGAGAATTTTTGTATTATAACAACCTGCGGTTCATAACATTGCGACACACAGTAATTAACACTATCGTATTAATAGTTTTATCGGTTAAATGAAATAATAAGATTGTTTCTCGATAAAATATTCGGATACTGCGAAGAATAATTTTAAAATTTCAATAAAAATCATTTTAAGCGGAAACATGGAAATCTAAAATGAAAAAATAACTAATGTGGAGTCGATTTATTTCTTATATATTTGAACAAAAATACTTTCAGCATACTATATATTGTATAATATATAAATTGAGCCTATATGCGAAAAAATAGCGTTGTCCTAAAAACATTGTTAGGTATAGTAGCGGTTGGTTGTTGTGGAGATACCCTTTATTGATCAAAAAATCTTTTACTGGATAAACGTGTTAACAGAAATAAACCAAATAAAGACTCACGCTGTTTTTTTGTATGTGGGTTCAATTGTAAGTAACATTATAATGTGGGCTATTTTGAGTGTCAAAAATAAATGATACCCTTTTGTTGGATTTTCGCGGACAAAAAATATTAAAAATACCCAAATATTATTAAAGTTTCAGGGTCAAGTTTGATTTGGAAGAAGTATTACTAATCCTCAAGCTGACTATTCTGACTTACCAATGGAATTCATCAAATCACAAAACAAGGCCAAACGTTCAAAAATATACTCCTAACTTCTCTTTTATCATTGTTGAAAATATTCCAAATTAAATTTTGTAAAGAGATACAATTTAAATCCGGTCTAGTTTCCGTTTTATTTGCATTATTTTCTTTGTGCTTAAATGAATAATATTAATGTATAATTTTCTACTATGAAAAAAGATCCAATTGCAAAGAAAATAGTATGTGAAGATGCATAATATTTTTAACATAACCATGTAGGCATGTACTTGGATCTGTTTCGTAAAAAAAAAATATATTAGTTGTGGAAAATATACTCTCTCCCTTGTCATGACTTAGTTAGTGGTATAAAAACTATTACCTAAAGGTGGCCGTTCTTAACAAGAAAAAAGAAGTTTCCGAAAGGGACGTCGATAAATAAATAAATGACATTGGCTGAGCATAAAACTTCATAAGTGTAACGGATAATACTTAGTTAAGAGAGAATATTTTCATTACAATTCAATTGTTGTAAAATCACAAAAGAGCACAACCAAGAGATAAAGTTAAATGTGATCGCAATATTCTATAGAAGACGGTACCATGAGAAGACTTACATTGCATATATTGATATTAACTCTATTTGCATATTGCCTGCATTTGTAAAGCAATCGTTATGACAACCTAATTCAGTAAATGATGGTAATTGATACGCCATTATTATTATTGTAAAAACACGGAGTGTATTCTAGTTTCCAACAACAGTTCTCTCCACATTCTCATAGTCAAATACTCTATCGTTAAGTCTAGTCACCGATTTCTTGGTCCTGCACATTGCTTTCTTCATAACTAAATAATTGGTCACATAAGCAATATTTATTAATGGTGAAACTTTAGATAAACTATCCAAATTATTCAAACATTCACGGAATGGAGGATCTATTAAAAATGATATTCTTTTTGTACGCACTACGTTGCGTTATGTACCACGTGATTAATAATTTGCTTTGTGCACTAGCGCACGCTTTGATAGCAATACATTTGTGATAACTAAGTGCCAATATTTAATAACCATGAAAGAAACAACGTTTATAACTCACGATTCATATTGTATATAATGTGTAATTCCTACATGTTGTAATAAACAATAATTGTGAATTGCGACATGTAAACACGATCAGTGACAATTATTGTCATTGAGACACAATTTATTGATCGTTTTCATCTAGTACTTACAATATAACACAATGTTTTCTATATGTTTGGTTTGATATCATAATATTATTATTCTGCAACAAACTATATTGTAACTTTTATTGATTGAAATAGGCGACTTAATTGATTCTACGCTTTCTAAACAAGCTAATTATTAACTTCTACGGTTGTAGCGTAACAAGCTTTGGCGTAGCACAGTTCACGCAGTGTCTAGCGGGGGATATCACTACTTTTGCGCAATCGACCAAATTTTAACATATCAGAACGTTCACAGTGAACATATAGCAGAAATTTCTACATCTTACATTACTTTTATTATTAATCATCAAAATAATATATTTAGATGACTGACACGTTAAAATTGGCTAGGATACGTTATGCGAATACCTCTAAAGAGTCTTAACGATGCTTGTCTATTCTTCCGACCGGCGGGTTCTCTGACTCTCTGGTGGCAGTAGGATAATTGTTTTCGAGTTGGTAAAATGTGTTTTGTGATGAAAAAACTAATGCCTTCTAGTGGATAAATTTTATTTGGCACTGTATGAATTGTTATTATTATTATAAATGCATCACGTTAAAATATTTGCATGTAAGATAACAATATAACTCAAATATTTTCATTTCAAGACATATCCAACTGGTATTTATACGTATAAAAACACGCAGATAACCAACATTAGTATTATCCGACTATTCTTACGTATAACAGAGATTTAAATTTACATTTTAGAAGCACTTAGTTTTTGTTTTTATATATTAACTATGCAAATAAATGATATTTAAGTTTTTATGATGTATTCTCTTTCTGTGGGATTTGTGAGTCACCAAATTGGTCGAACATATCTAGTAATAAGAAAGCCATCATATTAAAATAAAACTGTTTTTTTATTGTGTGTGTAAAATAACTAATCTGTTGTTACATTAGTTAGTCGGAAACAAGTAATTGTCACTATCCATGAAACATTACGGATTATACAACATTCGAGCCCTGTCGTTATCTATAGATAGCGGTGTTGCCAAGAGAGCTGGCTTTTGACAGTGCTTACCTGTACCTGACGGACTTACTTATTTATCTATACTCAAAACGTGGTTCGCTTAAAGCAAGCATTCTATTTCTACATTGCCGATAGTAATATTTATTAATTTATTGTTATAAATTTAATTCAATATGTCGTACTATGAAAACCATTTCAATTGATGTACCATGTAAAAGATGTAAAAAAATATTTGTCATATTCGACTCGAGCAATATAATTATACCTGTTAATGAATTTGTATTTTTATTGTTCTGCAATTATTAACTATGGTACATACATCTTTTGATAAGTATTGTTTACTGTAAATCATTGTTGGAACAAAATTACATGTTTTAGATGAAACACTACGCATATTTCACAATTATTTCATTAGGTTTTTTTCAACTATTAAGCATTTTCAGACTGATTGCGTGGAATCCTTTTTGTTTTTTTTTTAGCCAGATAATAGTGGTATTTGAATTATACATTTTTTCAATGTAAGCATTTCCAAAGAGTTTAATTATCAATTAAGTTTTGCACAGTGTTTTATTATATTCTGTATACATGCATTTTATTCAGTATGTCTCGGTTGTTTTTTATAGGAATCAAAAGAGGATTGGCGTATTCGAAGATTCAGAAGCACAGGATTTTAATGGCCATAAAATAAGTGTTTAAAGATGTGTGTGTAAAGTATTTACCTGTATTATTTTCAATGTGTGAGTACATCTAACATATCTGGCGCAACGCCTTGGTCCCGTTAAGGGTGAGAGAGAGTCACCATAAATCAACCCGATCTCCTTATTCCTCACTCCCCAGAGCAAATGATATCGCTCTGACTCTTTGACACTTGCTGCAATAATAATACGAATTAGACGATGTCCTTCCAGTTGATTTACATAACATGAATACCTTCACAAGAATTAACCGTCATAATTACTTGTAAATATTTTTTTAAAACTGTGTGTGCTACGATAAATATTAGGATATCTTTTTTGTTAAAAACTCGTCAATACTTGCTGTATATTTTTTATAGTGTTTACAACTTCCGCCATTCATATTTTATATGCCATTATTTAGAGGGGGGGGATTTGTGACGAACAAACTTGGGGGTTAAGGGAGTTGTTATGAGTTTTACGTCACAAAACCAACAAAATTAAAACTTATTTTTACTCAGAATACTATATTATAAAAGGGTTTCAAAAATGTGACAATCAATTTGGTGAAGGAGTAAATATGTTGTGACATTTAATACATCCGGGTGGAGGCGAAAAGATGACTGGATTCCAATCTTGTGCAAATCAAACGCTCGTTCAGTCCAGAGATTTCAGAGTATCTTTATTTTTTAGATGCAGTTTGATATTATTGTCTTTATTAAAGGTGACTCGTGGAGGTTCAGAGCTCGCTACAAAACAGGGCGGTATCACATTATAGAAGGGGTTGAAAATATTTTATGTTTTATAGTACGACGTCATTTATTGAAAACAATTATACACCATAATATATAAATGTAAATATTATATGTTTATTATAAGAGTCCTTCGCAAATTTAAAATCCAGTGCACATACATATTATATTTACACTGTAAGCTTCAATGAAAAGGTGAAATTTGGATTATTGAGATTTTGTACACTTCCATGTATTTTGTCACTAACGACCCGGATTTCGCCTTTCGGCATCTTCAGGCATTCGAGCACACGAATGGACTCTAACTGAGAGACAGTAAACAGTGTCTAACGTTTATATAGAAGATACAAATGCGACAAATATTATTTACGAGGTAAGATATTATACGTCTGAGAGCCACACTGATACCTGAGTTAAAATTTCGGGAATCGCCCTAATCCTTATTTTGTAAACACCATATTAACAGAGTGGCGAATTGCCGCTTTTCAACTTCTTTTAGAAATACCAGTGATTTTACAATTATAATAGTATTGTGGGTTTTGACGGGATGTAATTCGACGAATGGGTAAATATATACAATCATTCTACATTCTACATCATCATTCTACATCCTGAAAAGGTGAAAGCTTTTATTGATTAAATCTTACATAGCATTTTAAATGCTTTAATGTTATCAGTCGGGTCCGTGGTGCAGGGGTAAACGTCGTTGGCTTCGGTTACGGATCTCACGGGTTTGAGTCCCATTACGGACATTTTCGTAAATTGATTTTTCAGTCTATTCATGGATTTCTGTTCGTAGGCATAATTATTTGTGATGCATAAAATTCCTACCCATCCAATCCTAAAACAGAGCTTAGCGAAAGCAATTAGATAACTAGCTCTGTCCTATCCCTACTCTCTTCGAAAAAGTGAGGTTAAGGAACTGAGTAACAAAAAGTTCTCTTTGAAAAACTTGAGTTAAAACTGTTGAGATATCTGCGTTAGGAGTCCATATGCGTTACATTGTGAGTAGTCATGGTTACAAAATCGTTTTCCAATGTTATTTCGTTGTTCAACATTAACGAGTTAGAGGTCGTCCAATTTCGTCGAGAGAGGGGGAGTGTTTGATATAATGTGACGATTGGTGATTTTTGAGTAAAATCCTATGTGAAGAAATGTGACGATGAGAGATGTAAAAATAGTAAAAATCGTGTTTTCATTTATTTTAGATAAAAAAGCAACATGGTTGTAAAATAGAATGCAAACAGTCTTATCGAAAATCGTGGTGATGTTTATTTTATCACAAAGTTAGTTATCTTCATAAATATGTTTACGTTTATCCCTTTACGTTGAGTTTGAATATAGTCTACTCAAATATTGCAGTCGTGAACTCTTGCATCGTAAGATTGAAGATCGATTAATTAAATGAATTCATCGTAAGTAATTAAGAGTGAGCGATCCAACATCTAAACAAAAAAGAAGGAAATTGTGGAGACTTTTATTCCTCACTATCTGATTGTTAACATTAAAAGTTTCCGTCAAATCTGTCATACAAGTTTCTTTAACGCAAGATTTTGTTTACTCGATTCCGAATCCAGAACTGGAAAATTTGATGCATAGGTTTTTCAATCGATTCATGGGATTATCTAGTCTGTGAACTTTTCATACCTTCCCATATACTTTCTATCCGATCCTGAAATCGATGAATGTAGAAAGAACTACTATGAAATATTAAACCTTTCATAATTCTCATCTTATTTCCTTACCCTACTGAGACAGAGGTTGGACGACTGACTGACAGGCATTTTTCTTAATAACAAATTTTGTTGTGATACTTAATTATTAGTTAATATTCTCCACATTGGCGGACGTTAATTGATTTAATTATTGGCATTAACTAGGGAAAACTCCATGATAATAAGGTAAAAAGTGTTGTGTTCCTCTAGAATAATTATATAATGTAGTTGATGGCAATTTCAGCATCACGCCGTCGTCAGAACTATCTATTTGTATTTTGACTGTTGAAAATATACATAATTTGAATTATTGAGATTTTGTACACTTCCATGTATTTTGTCACTAACGACCCGGGTTTCCTTCCTAATTCTCCGTTATTATATCCTATACGTTGAAACACCTAACTGATGTCACTAAACGTGGAAATGATTGTATATATTTACCCTTTCGTCGAATTGCATCCCGTCGAAACCCACAATGCTATTATAATTGTAAAATCACTGGTAATTCTAAAAGAAGTTGGAAAGCGGCAATTCGCCACTCTGTTAATGTGTTGTTTACAAAATAAGGATTAAGGCGATTTTCGAAATGTTAACTCAGGTATCAGTGTGGCTCTCAGACGTATAATATCTTACCTCGTAAATAATATTTGTCGTATTTGTATCTTCTATATAAACGTTAGACACTGTTTACTGTCTGTCAGTTCGAGTCCATTCGTGTGCTCGAATGCCAGAAGATGCCGAAAGGCGAAACCCGGGTCGTTAGTGACAAAATACATGGAAGTGTACAAAATCTCAATAATCCAAATTTGATATTGAAATTCCATCAAGCACCCTCAGTCGATGCCTTAAATTATATACATAATTGTTTTTTTGATTTTTTATAACCGTGTTAAATGAAACACACAAATATTTTTTCTGATTTTTTAAACAACGTTACTTTTAAATCGCGCAGGCAAATTTAAAAAGACAATTTACTTGCAGTAATTATAATAAAAATCAGTTTTTTTCTTTTATAACTAAGAGGGAAAAGTAATTCTTACCCCGGATGGCATACGTCTGGCGCTCTCCCTGATTATTTTTAATATAAGTTATTATTGGACTCGTTTTTTTATAACGTTTTATTCAAAAAAGATAAATGCATCGATATCAAGGTTAATTGTTACACAGAAGAGGCATTCAGTTCGGTGGACAGCGCTGAATTCGAGAGACGTTTGTGAGAGCAGACACCTCTTTCTCGTTACGTTGGTGTGTAACAATATAGAGGGCATCGACTCCTTTGATATGTACGGAAGTGGAACGCCCGCCTGAGTTACAATATCTTCTCGTTTGGGGATTGGCGCGTTTCTGGTACTCTCCACAAGGACGCGTTCAATCTTGTCGGCACACTAAGCAGCGTCACCTTCCAAATGCTCATCGGTTAATTTACGGGTTAAATTACAACAAATACAAAACGGACAAGACAATTTATTTATAAACTGTCTCGTGGAACGTGTAACAAGCTTATTACAATATGATGCAGTTGTATGTCATACTAATTTGATAAAATATAATGTTCGTAATAACCGTTTAGTGTCAAAACCCCCAAAATGATTTTCATCGAATTTAGAGTTAGATATATATATATATACAATTTAGAGAGATGTTTTAGCCCACTTTATAATGGCCACACTTTTATTTTTAAAATATGCTTAAAACTTTCAATATTTCTGATCAACGATGGATAATTTTCAAGGATTTTTGTCGGCGTCTCGGATTTTTCATAAATTGATCTTTCAATCGAATTATGGACTTTTTTTGTGATGTCCAGAACACTTCCTCCCATCCATCCGATCCTCACGGGGCGTAGCGAGAGCGATTATCTTACCACTAGTTCTTTCCTAGCCCTATCCTTCCATCCCTACACTCTTCGAAGATAAAGAGAGATTGAGCAACTGCGTAACAATCTGTTCTCATAGAAAACTTCTGTTGAGATACCTCCTTTAGGAGGCCACATGCTCTACGTTGGGAGCGGACGTTAAAAAAATTCATTCTGAAGCCCGCTTAAATAAATAAGTCAATCACCGCATTCATTGATTGATAAGTGATATGTATGTTTAACTAAACTACCTTTTAAAATGTACAAATCCTACCATGATACACAAAGCTCACTAATTCGATAGATATGACTTTATCAGACTTCTACGAAAAATCGATTTAGGTGTTTTTGAAACAAAGAGTTTCATATTTATTTGACATGAATCATGAACAAGCAACATATTACACTAAATCAAAGTTTTCTTCTTATCTATCGTAAATAATTTCGCTCACAATTAAGTGTTCTAATACTTTATAATGAAATCGTTGATGTCAAGACATACCTATATTTGCTTTAATTTTACTTGTGTTCACGTATCTCTTTAATAACGATGTTGAATTAACAACTTAATTAGCTAACCTTACAAGCAATTCAGTATTTTAAAATTGTATGACGTAAAACAATTTAAATATATAATTAAATTGAAATTAACAATAATTTAAATGGCTGCAAGGATTAAAATATTATCGTTAAACTGGTATTTAGATTTATAATCTACGCACACGAATAATAATTTCGCAGATATTTTATTCAACTCTTGATTTGATGCGACCTCAATTTTTCAATACTAAAACTGGATTTTTACATTACATACATGCGCAATTCTGGGTTATTTCCTATTGCCAGTGTATGTAATTAGTTGGTTAAGTTAATTTCGAAAATATTGATAACACCCGCCTTTTTTAAATAAGTCAAATTGAAGTTGAATAATAATTGTCTAGCACTTATTGGCACCCCTGCTATATCTTGTAACTATTATAACTAATTACACATTGATTCAGAGATTACGGGTCTGTCTAAATATGAATTGGAAGCTTTAATCATATCCGATATTCTTGTTGCACGATCCAAGAACACGAACCACTTGTTTTTTTGCTAAATTGGTTGCTATTTTTATTACAAATCATCGCCTTGGGTAAATATGGTTCCATTTTTTACCCTTTTTAATGCAGTTTTATTCGCATTCAAAATACGGTTCTATCTGCATTTAAAAAACCTTACAATTGTCTGTAAATTCATCAAAGTTCAAATTAGAAAAATGTTCTAGCTGAAAAATATACAAAATTTACAGTGCATCAAGATTCCATCTGCATACATAATTAGAAATACCGCGTAAAGGAAATCAATCTCTAAATTGGTTGTCTCTTTCATTCACGTATGTGGATGCATAAGTGTATTTCATTTAGAAAGTTACATTTTCTGAAATCTTAAATCGCTTCTCCTGATTGATCTGTTTTTGTAGATAGAACCTTGTTTACCCAAGGTGACGAAATATCATTATCATATACTTTCTAACACTAAAAACGTGTATTTTTATAATTAATTTAATTGAAATTGAAAACTGTTTCAATTTAAAAGGATAAAATAACAAAGTATTTAGTTCTACAAAATTTTATTAGGTAGTTGATAGCTATCTTGGCTTAACGCCATCGTCATAACTACTGTATTGCTCTGTATAGTTCTGACTATGTCGTTAAGCTGAAATAGCTATCAACTACCTAATAAATTTTTTGTAGAACTAAATACTTTGTCATTTTATCCTATTATAATGGAGTTCTACCAAGTAAATGCCAGTTCAATCGATATGCTACAATTTAAATACGTAGTTTTTAACCATCTCCGCTCCCAATGTGGAGCGTACGGACTCATAATAGAGTATATTTCAACAGAAGTTTTTCATGAGACTTTTTCATGACTTCTTGTTACTCAGTTGATCACCCTCTCTTTTTCAAATAGAGTAGGGATAGAACAATATGGTTGAGACAGAACTAGTGTATAGCTAATAGTTCTTGCTACGTATGTAACTTATTAAAATATTATTATGCATAAATAAAAACAAGATGATTTGAAGGTTACTTTTATTTCGGATTTTTTTTGTTCACTAGAATCGGCTATGAAAGATATAGTAAAAAAATATGTATCGTACATATTCCAAAAATTTTACGTAATAAAACATAAATGGTTTCGCTCCGCTTCTGAGCACTTAGCTTCCCTTAGATCAGGGGTGACGAACATGCGGTTCTTTGATACGTTGTGATGACATATATTTTGACTATTATTACTGTATAATATTATTTTGAAATATTTTTGACATTCGACGTATTGCAGTATCAAAAAAAATTTGTAACTACCCACGTAATGTACAAAAAAATGCGTCACACTGTGATTTACGCATTGAAAAATTATTTTTTTAAGCATACGTTATCAGTGACTATAATATTTGCTTACGTCAAATTAAAAAAAAACTCTATTGTGTGACAGGTACTGATCGATACTGACAATAAATAAAAAGCCTAATGTATTATGCTAGTGGGAAATTTTAAGCATAGACAATAATTATTATATGAACAATTTTCGCGCAGGAGGTATTATCACTATTTTATCTAATTTAGAATTATTTTGATAAAGTAAAAATTTGATGTAATAGGTTTTTTTCATAGATTTCTTAACTTTTTTTACGGAGTGTCCCTGTAAAGCAGTGATCGCCAAACGGTCGCTCGCAGTGGTTTCTCGGCAGTTCGCGTAGGATATTTTATCATGTATCGTCGAAAACTTTCAAGAAGGTGGTCTTTCATCAGAAATGTAATTGATAGAATTTCAATGTGATTTGTCGCTTAAGAGTGTTGCCTGAACTGTAGAATCTGGATGGAATTTCGTCCCGACAGAAAAGTATCCAATTTTAGCTCGAATTGCGCTCAAAATGAAGACATTGTTTTGACCTACTAATGTGAATCAACGTTTTCCACTATGTGGTCAAAAGAAAATATAGAAACAGGCCCACAGATTTATATCTTGATAATTGCATTCGGATGGGAGTGACAAGGCACTCACCAAGAATTGAAAAAAATTGTGGAGGAAATTGAATGCCATTCTTTTCACTAATTATTTTTACTTTTACACTTATTTCAAGAAATTTTTCAATTATTATTTTGTTTATAAATAAATAATTAAAGTACAAATTTTATGTTTCATTGGAAGCCCAATGTCTTAATTTATTTTAGGTAATATAATAATATTATGTATGGTACGATATATGATGATGGTAAAAAATTATATAGAAGGAATATGTATAAGTAGTTCACAGGACTAATTTCAATTTCTGAAAGAGGCTCACCTCCTTATTGAGTTTGGAGACCACTGCTGTAAAGGAATGTTCTTTGGGCTCAGTAAAATTTTCTGTTTTTACATACAGTTTGTATTGAAATGGCTTAGATGTAAAATTCGATAGGAAGTTATGTAAATAATTTGCTTGTTATATTGCAAATTATCCATACATCAAGTTAATTTAAAATATACGCGATACCTCATTCTCGTAAGGGATTTTTCTTAAGTGTTTTCCCCACACAAAAGCCTTCAGCATAGATAGCAGTACTTAGCTAGCTTACATGCGGGAAAGGGATATAAAGACCTAGTCTGTACCCACCCTAGCACTAACTTTAACCAGGAAACTAGGAGTCAATTAAAAAACCTCCCTTCCCTCACACGCTGCTGGCTTACACTCGATCATACGAGAAGCCGTACAGAACTTATCCACAGAGGCCAGCAACACTTCGCTGCCCCTGTAACACATCCACAGCCGCCCTCGGCTACAGGTCGGACACTTCCGACCCAGAACAATGGAAACTCAATGTCTCAAGATCGTATTTATTTATTGGTGCAGATTTAGGCTTGGTACAATTTTTACACGGTTTTAGACAAATATTCAGACACATTTATAAGTTGCAAGACACTGACAACTTTACAACAAATTTTTGACAAACACCTCGTGATTTTTAAATTTATTAACCGACGAATTCTTTAAACTTTACTTTCCGTCGTTCTCCCCTCCCCTTAAAATCAACCCCGCCGTCGCAACCGGCGACTTCATCCCTTAGCTACGAATCCCCACTCTCCACTGACTAAATCTGTTATAAAATTTGTGTTCCTCGCGCCGAAGGGCACTTGACCAATTTTACATCCCAGGTTTCAAACCTTTTGGACGAGTGCCCAAGTGACACATCAATATTGCTTGAAAAGCATTTATTATTGAAGACTTCTCACTATATATATATTGTCCGTTCAAACTTTAACTGAGGCATCGCTACAAGTGTAGCTATTTTTATATAAATGAATTTGTTTTGTTTTCCAAGGCGATCTAAGATTTAGGCTAACGGACTAATCAACTTCGGCTTATGCATAACAAAAATGAAGGAATATAAATCATATATAAATTGGACGTGAAAACTAACAATAGCCGAACTCTAATAGATGATAACTGGCATTGAATTTCATTGATTATTAAGTAAGCTATTCTGTATGTGACACAGACAAAAAGGTTTGCCATCATTGCATTTCCTGTGCGAATTCCTCGAAAATAGTAGCTGATGGCGGGCCGAGAAATGGTTTCGTTTTGTCAACGCTACAACTTTTGTCACTGAAATTTCTTTCGAACACAGAAAGAGCGGCAAATTTCAAATTCATTACCAGGGAATGATGAAATCGAAACTTTAAATAATTACTTAAATTACAGATGGAGATTAAATTGAAACTGGCGAATAAGTGCGGCGATTTTAATATTTGGCTATTAAATTTTTTCAGTGCTGTTAAAAACCATCCCCTTAATGATATTTAGCCTACTTAGAAGAGTCTGTAGACGGCTTTTGAATGGCCTATAGACCCCTCTCCACCCCGTAAGTACGAGGCGGTGTCAAGTACTTACCTACAAAGAAGATGCCATTGGGAAAGTGGTTAATTTGTGGACATTCATTTAAAATATATCAATAACATTGGTTTCACTTCTGTGAGAATCGTAAAATATTCAACTTTAATGGATGTATTGATCTAATCCGTGGAGTGTTGTAGATAAATATTATAAATAAGGATTGAGTAAAATGGTTCAGAGTGACATTTATAGATTAAAATATGTTATGTATTTTTATTTATTTTTTACAAATAAAACACATTTACATGTAAAACTGAAATTTTTAAACGTCTCATGATGAAATCATTCCCTGTTATATTATTCTACTAAACTTGTACTCTATAAGGCGGATAAGGTGCCAGTGGCGTGCTTAAACAGAGACTTATAATTTTTTCAATAAATTCATTCATATCAATCAAAATGCAATATTTATTTTTTTAAATGCTTATAGTATACTCAAAATTGCAAAAAAGAAAAGGATGAATACAACCACATCTTTATTCATTTTATTTAATAGCATAAACACAGAGCTCCATAAAATTTAATGTTCAAATATACATTTTGTTTGATTTTCAATATCGAAATATCGGTGTTTTGCATTTTCAAAAGCAGTAATTCGGTATTGAAAAAACAGTCAAAATACCGGGATCTTGAATTCCGTAATTGCAGTCCCTAAGTGTGATACATTATTGGCGGAGGTCTCTTTAAATAAATTTGACTGTTTATCTTATTTTAAGCTTTTGTAACATACTGTGATCATATAAATAGCTGTACCCATAAGTAATGACAGTAATTATTTCGCTCTTCTGTCGGCTACAGTAATGCTTAAACATCCATCGTTATCTATACATGAATTATTATGTTACAGCGAGCTTTGCTCTTAGATGGATGAAACTTGTCCGTACACTTTTGTCATTGACGCAAGAAGAAAACAGTTTTTTTCTACCAATAGATATTTTTTAATAAAAATCTTTGATTTATTCTCAAAGTCCACATTGAAAACCTGTTCCGAAATGCCCACTACGAAACGCCAAAAGGCGTTAGTGTGAACACTGTGTAATACACAATTTATATCATAAGCGTAGACAGCTTAAGTGCTAGAATGGTTTGAATACTTTTTTCAGCCATGGAGTTTATATTGGCTTCTTTTTTCTATGAATCGGAAGTTTTTCGGGCTCGAGAGAAAAGCACTATAGCTGGTAAACTTACAAATAATAATTTTTATCAAATGACGTGTTTATATTTAAATAACATGTTTTTTTATTGATCTTGTTTGTAAATAACTGGATTTATTTCATAAGTATGCAAATTAAATTATGAGTGATAATGTTCTACCAAAATGTTTAATAATTTATACAAGAAAAACGTCAGCTTATTTAATACGATACAGACAAAATAATTTAAAACTGACCACGTTTAGAAATGGTTACTGGCCGTTTATTAAGTAAGTTAGAGACCAAATAGTTATACGTATAAGTTGGCTATACTTAATAAAGTCTTTCATACAATTTCAATCTTATTTACAGAATACGAATTCATTTATTCTGACAAAAATGCGATTGTGTAAGCATACGTAAATTTGTTTTTTTAAATTAAATTAAGACAAAAGGGGGAAAAAAACCATTTGAAGTCCGTTAGTCTGAAGATGCTTCTTAAAGAGGCGAAACGCGTCACGTTAGTGATAAACCAAGTGGAATAACTAAGTTATCAATTTTTAATTTAATTTTATATTAAAAATGAACTTCCACAAAGTTACCGCTGAATCCATAGAAAAAAACCATTTGTTTTTATTTTATCACAGTAGATAAAAATCTGTATATCTCATATGAAATAAAAAATAGTGTTTTTTGTTTCTGTAAAAGATTACGAAAAAAGATATATATTATATCAACGGTGTACATGCATTACCTCGGAGTCCACGTTTTTGTGATTTCGGGGTTATGATGATTCTTGATCCAATATTTTCTGCCATGTTATTTGGTAAATTCGTCTTATGCATACGTAACATGCAAGGTGCGTAAACAACTTAAAACATGTTTCTCGTAACCCGGACATGTTTGAAATTGGAAGCAATACGTCGTATCCATCATTAGCAAATCAAGTGTACAACTTCCGTTTCTTAACAACGTTTTTAGAGTAATTTAAAGAAATTAAATGAAAAGTGAACACATTCTCCGTATATAAAGACTAAATGTAAATTTAGTTTTTTGTGTTTCCTGAACAAACTAGTTGTTTGGGTTCCGTACACCGTCGGTATGTACATTATTTTTGTGCCAATAAGTACAACTCGTGAATTTTAATTTCGAAAGGATGGCATATCGTCGTTTCCATTGCAAAATTGTATATCTGCATAGTACTTTTTTGACTTTTTGTACTATGAATACTACAAAAATGAACATTGCAAAATAACACAACTTAAAAAAATATGGTTAAGTATGTATGTTTAATATTGGTTGCGTATTTTTTTATTTTTGTTTTAATTCGATAAAGTTATTTTTAAAATTGTTTTTATATTCCCCTGAAAAATTGAGATTTTACAGATTAACAATTTTGCAATGGAAACGACGATACTGCAAAGCATCTAAACATATAAAATTGTATGTAAAAAGTAACTTTAAATTACCCAATTTAATTTGAAAAACAATTATTTGGAAGGATATTATTCAAAATTCTTACACACGTATAAATGAATAATTTTAATATCATTTAATAAACATGATAAAAAATTGTGTAACAGATTCATTTGCAATTTAAATCACTTTGAGAATTTATTCCGATTTCCGGACTGAGTGGTGGCGCTCGTTTTCATATTCCGAGTATTCAATAACAGAATGAACAAATTAAAATATTGTCTTTACTGTGATAAACGTGACTTAATCCCTTTACACCTTACCCTCTCTTGGAAATGACGTAATAAAATATTTATAGCAGGAGATATGACTCAATTAATGACAAAATTAAGTCGATATTGATAACTCAGAACTCACAAGTTTAGTGATCTAAGGAAATTCCTGCATATGAGCAGCCAACGCTTTAATTGTCAGGTCACGAACAGAATCGTGTACTATATTATTTTTTATTTTTTCTATGGATTCAGCGGTAACTTTGTGGAAGTTCATTTTTAATATAAATTTAAATTAAAAAGTGATAACTTAGTTATTCCATTTGGTTTATCACTAACGTGACGCGTTTCGCCTCTTTAAGAAGCATCTTCAGACTAACCGTATCGTAAGGTTATTTATTTCTAAGGTTAACGATGATTTTATTCTTAAAAGGGTGGGAGTGGGTTTTATTACATTCTACTGAACGTGTGGAAGGGGATAAGCTATAAGCACTATTACACTATATACAAATCAATTACTGTACCTGGATGTGAAAAACCCAAGGGGAATAAATTTAATAATGGCGAGCCGCCTGTTCTGTTTAAAATGTTATTTACTAATCCTCCATTACTGTTAATGGTTTTAATGATTTCTAAAAATTCTAGACTATTCATTTTAATACCTTTTTTATTTACACGATGGAGTATTTCTACGTTATTATTTTTATTAAAAGTATGATTACTTTCAATTAATTGATTAGCAAACTCTGAAAAATAATTACTTTTGAGACATCTGATGTGTTCTTTAACTCTAATATTAAAGTTTCTACCTGTCTGTCGTATATAAGAAGCTTGACAGTCTTCACAAGAGAGGCGGTATATTCCACACTGTGACAATGATTCTATTCTATCTTTATTGTTCAATAAGATTTTACCTAAGTTGTTAACTGTATAAAAAGCTGCCTGCAGGTTATCCGGTAACAGCTTTGACATTTTTAATGATGTCTCTCCAAAATAAAAGATTCTACGCCAGCTAAAAGTTCTATCATGTGTTTATAAATTACATGACATTAAGACTTACATCTTACAAGTAATTGTAAATTAGTATCGTTCGACGTAATAAATTTATTTACAATGTACCGACAAATGAGTGTAAAAGTATAAAAATCTGTCTGTCTGACACAAGAACTCTTTCCAAACGTTATACAGTAGCGACGTGAAATTTACACGTGTTATTTTGGCAGCCATTGCTTGGTCAACAGTGCTATTTTAAACATTAATATTAATTGATGGACCATATTATATTGTGGGTGTTATATGAAGCACGGTCCACTGTGATATTTTCATGTTTCAAATTCTTACTCTCAACATTAGCTTGCTACAAAATAACGCCATAATAGTTATAATAATGAGCGCCTTTTATCTGTACTAATTCAAATCAGTATGTTACAAAAAAGAGAAAACTGAGTTATTAAAATATTATTGTGTAAAACAGGAAATTAAAATAATTTTTTGTTTGTTTGTAAATTTTAAATTAAATTAAATGTTTACTATTTTTGTCCCACACTCAAAAAAACAACTGGTGTATTTATTTTATAATTACGTTAGTTTTCCTCTGATGCTATGTAAAGAACTTTTGGAAAATTGTGTCTGCCGATGTACAATGTACTTGAGGTTTTTACCTTGCTTCGTACCTACCTCTATATCGGCCGTTCTCGACCAGGGGATATCAAATTGAAATTTAAATCGGACGCGATGTACATTTTGATTATACACCTTTCTTTCGATTTAAACGGTAATCGATGTGCACAGTTTCAGTTTTGTACAGTCAAATAAATATATGCAAACATGTCTTTAATTTCAGGATAAAGTTTCGGTATAACACGATTTAAAAAAATATAATGCATATTTATATCGACTGCATTGACACGTCCCTCCTCATCGTGATTCTTTTTTAAAGATTTTAAAAATTTGTATATCTACTGTTTTACATTAATTGTATTTAAGCATTGAAAATATTTTATGTATTGTAAATACAAAACCAAAAAATTCAAATAAAGAAAAAATGTAATTTTTTTGGAAACAATCTTCTATTTTCCATACAAATTATGACTGGATTAAAGGGGCATTTTTAAGTAACCAATCTACCGTGGAAATCGAGGAATAAGTGTTCAGTTTTATTGAACAAAAAAAAATAACACTGATTACAATAAGATAAATATAATGACGTCACACTCTAGGGAGGAGGGGGTCTGATATAATGTGACGATTGGTGATCGGTGTGCCGCGAGACGGTGGTAGGTGTGCCGTGGCGCAATCCGTCCATAATGAGAAAAATCGAAAAAAAAATATTAGAAAAAAAACTACTTGGTTGCTAGATATCCATTTTGTAAAAAGTTTTGTGAGTAGACTACTGGTGAGGACATTTTATGAGCAACAAACAAAGATTATGACATTCAATGTAATTATTGTATTATGAGTGGTTTGCACAGATGGTTCACCGGCAACGATGAGGGATAAAACGGGGCTTGTCTTGAGTATAAAAAAAATAATGTATTAAAACAATATACATTATTGAATCAAGAGCCTTCAATTTTTGAAATATGAAGAAATTAAATTGGAATGTTAATCCCTACTGTGTTGCACAGAAATACTAAACGACTATTTTTAATTAAAATTAGTGAATGTAATTTTTTCTTTTGAAATCTATACAAATTTTTGCTTGTGCCGTGGATGATAAAAGGTTGCGGAGCTCTGGTCTATGTAGTCAAATAAGTGACTAAAAAAATAGCTTAACAATTATTTTTGTATGTAAAATATACCACAATATATTGGACAGCCCTGTTCTCTTGTAATAATAAAGTGTACCATTGAAAAGCAAGACCTTTTTTATATAACTCTTCTGATGCCTTTTATGCTCTTTTTCGATTGATCCATCGTTTTTTCTTGTTTTATTAACAAAACACAGAAGAACGTGTTTTTATCGAATGATATTACAGAATCTAAATAAGTAGGTAGCCGGTCGTGCCAACGTTATCCCTATCATAATCAAATACATGTAGCCGCTTAATAAGTCGGTTGTCGCTACACCACGTAACGGGGGAAAGGGATGAAGAAAAAAAATTGTGATTGATTAATGGCAAACAAAGATCGCCTGTCTTCACAATATCATGGAAGTTACAGTTTTGCAGAACTGAACCAAAAACCGGAAAAACCGTTATTTTTGTCGAAACGAAAACCCGATCAGAGACTGAGAAAAAAATATCGGTTTTTTCAGTTCGGTACATGTTCAAATACGCGCAAAGAAATCATTCACGATCGTGTGACGCATATCGACATAATTGTCATAATTTATAATATATTGTTTTTTTAAATTATTGCAACGGCCGTGCGGTTCAGCACAACCTTTGGTTTCGGAGCGTGGCGCCGGGCTATCATATTCAAATACCATACAATGTTCTGAATTATGGTAGAAAATATTTTTGTTCTACAAATAAAAACTTTTGAAAATTAATCACTCCGAGCTGAACCGAAAAACCATTATTTTTTTCGCAGCGAAAGCCTGAAACGAACAGATATATATTTGTTCACTTGAACTTGTATGTGTTGTCTATCAGCTATATACGTTAACTCCTTTCATAACATAAATATATCAAATATCGCAACATTAACTAGAGCCAATGAACCAAAAGTATTGTATATTGGCATTACTGTATTAATGGCGGAGTCGACTATTTACAATTCACTAAATAATGCGTTGTAAATTATGATTGAAGTAATTAATAATTTTGAACTCTACATTTTACAAATATTCGAGGTAGTATGGAAGATGTTATTTTGAAATCGGCAAAATAAAATAACGTCAAAGAATTTACAAAAACAAAAAACATTTGTGTAGTAGAGGTTTCCACGGGTCGAAATTTTATAAAATCGAGTCCGAACCCAACATCTTCAGACCCGGCTCTGTCCGAGCCCGAGTGTCAGTATCACACTAATTACTCGAACCCGACCCGAAACCCAGATTTATTTTTCTCAGCTCGAAAGAGCGCGATATTTTATCAATATACTTTTACATACAATATACTTGTTTCCATATTTCCAACAATATTCATTAGACATGTGATACAAAATTGTTTGAGTTATGAATAGTATTGCCTTATGGCTGACTCATGACCCGAACATGTTCCGAAATATTCTTCTGAAAATTAAATTCCTTACCCGGGTCCGGCTCGAGACCGAATCCGAATTGTTTTTACCCGCCCGAGCCCGGCCCACGAGACGGGCCGGGTTAGAACCCGCGTGCCAACTCCGGGCCCGTGCAGACCTATAATGTGTAGCTATATACACTATTACGTAATACTAATTTATGACGGTAAAGCAAAATGTGTTGAGAATTAACACAAAAAAAATGAATAATCACAACCAATGGTTAATCAATAGATATGATAAAGAAACGGACACATCGAATTGTTATGCAAAGGTTTCCATTCAGCGATAAACTCAATGTCTTGTAAGAAGACAAGGCCATATTATTATAGAATTAAATTTCCTGAGTGGATTGTATTGTTCATTTTTTATGTGCTTACTGTCAATTATTGGTGGAAAGGCATTATATCTTTAAAAATATTACACAACTGGTTTTTTACTACCGTTACTTACACACTTTTATAATGATCAGTACCAGTTTCGCTGATCGCGAGCAACATCAGTTCATAATGCTGGCGATAGTTCTACAAAACAGGATTGAATTGTATTAGAAGAGAAATCGACAAGATCGAATACATTTGAGTGAAACTAGCAAGACTTTCATTGAACAGTGGTTTAGCAGTTTGTCGACTTGTTCTCAGTCTGTCATAAATATGACATCACGCGAAAAGGTGTGGGGGTCTAAAGTAATATACAGACTTTCGAAGAATAGGATTAGAGGAGTCGCACAACCTAATTACTTACATGACATTATAATCGATCATTTCGGTCGGTTCATTTGTTCCTGCACTGTTAGTAATGAGAGGAAGGGACTAACTAAATGAGATTTAATTAAGAGTGGATACAATATTTTGTTACGAAATATGAAACTGGGGCGAAAAATATCAAAAACGTGTGTTATCATTGAATTTATGAACGATCCGACTGCGCTACTTCTTCTATAAAATGCATTTTTGCGTGTATTAATTGTACTTCTTTCATTTTTATTTATGCGTATAACATATGCTTGTCCTCTAATATACATACATATGTATGTATATATTAAATGAATAATATGAAAAATTTTGCCTTTTGCCGGATTGGTTGGTTGATGTATATATAATATGAAGACCAATTACACATAAATAGGAAAGGTGGGTACTGTAGGTCCCGGGTTAAATTCCAGGCGCGGACAGTTTCATAAATTGATCTTTAAATAGATTTATGGATTTCTGTTCGCAGCCTGAGTGTTTGTGATGTCTAAAAAAAAAACCTCCCTCCCACCCGTTCATCCGATCCTCAAAACGGGGCTTAGCGAGAGCGATTAGATTACCACTAGTCTTGTCCTAGATTTATCCTTATATCCCTACAGTCTTCCAAAAAAGAAAGCTTGAGGAACTGCGTAACAAGCAGTTCTCATATAAAGTTTCTGTTGAGATTTCTCCATTAGGAGGCCATATTCTCCACGTTGGAAGCGGTCATGGAAAAATAGGAAAGGTAGGAAAAGAGCCTGACAAAATTAGAGTTTTTTTATTCGTAATCCGAGTCGGAGTGGGAGCTGAGTTGTTTAAAGGCTAAACAGTAAAATGAGTTAGAATTGAATTGAAAGAAAATGAGAATGGCGGACGTTTAGATGATGATTATTATAACGTAGTTTGCCATAGTGTTCACAGATAAAGCCATCAGCATTAGACAGCATTGTCCGTGTACTATTAGTACTGCGTATTACTAATCCAACTTCTTACGGTCTCAGGTGTTCGTTTGCCTCAACTTCAATTGGACTTTAAGCTTGCCCATAAACACGGATAACGTGGTAATTTTAAGTCTTTGATGAACGGCATTGCCACATCGCTTCGATTTCAAATGTTATTAAGTATTTATTGCAATCGCGCATGTTAATGTGAAATAAAACCAATGACGGACTTTGAACAAACAGAAAGAGGGAGCAAAGGTGACGTTAGTGTAGCGATGTGAAAAAATCAATTAACATGCGACGAGGAGCGGTTGCAAAAATAGTCGATATACATTTGCTGCTATTTATACCGAAATCGCAAAAATATTTGGATTTTAGCTGATTGCCAATTCGCCAGATATGATCGAGTAATTCTATTGCCAAAACAACCGGGTCAGTTTTTTATCAAATTTATTCGACAACCTTGAAATTGTGGTGTTGCTTATTTATTGTTATATTAGGGCGAAAATAAAACTCCGAATATATTTGGAACATAATAGTTATTTATTAAACAGGGATCGAAGTGGAAAATTTCCCGTACCGGAGCACTCGATTATTGAAAAAACATGTTGACGTGTTTTTCTTTTGGCAATAATAATTAATAAATGTGTCACTTAGAATAGTAATGGTGTAACTCCAGTTTTGACGTTTTGAGAAAATCAAGGTTTTGTAAAATGTTCAAATAACAACCATTAATAACTGTTTGTCAATCAACTGAAGAACTTAAACGTTAGTGTAGTAGTGAAGTCTGCCCGGACACTTCACTCTTATTCTGATATTGCAGGTACTTCACTATTATTCAGAAAAATATCGTTAAATATGGGAATTTAAAAACAAAAATAGTTTTTTGAAGAAATAAGGAGTATATATGGAGGTGCACCACAATCAAACTAATAGAATAACATCTTTTGAACGTGTTTGAGGTATAAACTCATTTTTCGTAATTTTGGAGTTACACCATTACTATTCTAAGTTACACAAATATAAATCGTCGTTATTCTGAAAGAAGACATTAGCTGCAAAATACTAGTTTTGAGTAATTAGACTTTGAAGTTTGTCAAATATTTGAAATGTTTTACATTTTACATTTTCTTTGTTTGTAAAAAACTGTTTTTAAGTAAAAGTATATTTTTTTAAAAGTAAGTGTGTTCTTTCATAAGGTAGAGTTTGAAATAAGTAACATTTTGGTATGACTAACTCAATATGTGATTTTTTAGATTTAGTGTTTTCTTCCAGAATAGCGACGAAATAATGTGCTGCGAATGCCCCAGTGGAGCCTGAATCCTGCCTGTCTCTTCTACCAACCGGATGGATTCAGCTGGTGATCATCCATAGGATGTATTACGGGACGCTGGGATGACCTTGGAGGAAGCAAGAAGACAGGCGGGGAACAGAGACTCTCAGAAGAACCATGTGATGGCCATATGCTCCCAGTAGGAAGCGGATATGGTTAAAATATATATAAATAAAGTATTTTTGATAATTTATTTACAAAGGGGGACGGATTTTTTTCACGAACCGCCATGTCGTTCCAGTGCGGTGCTTATTATTACACAAGTACCACTATTATATAACAGGTGCCAGTGCCACCTGTCAATTACGCTCAACACTCATAACTGTATTGAGTATGTGTGTTCTGATTACATTCTGACAGAAAAACTTTATATTTATGTACTATAATAATACTTACATGTTTTTATTAGCTTACAATTTTACACTCAGAAATATAAAACCGTATAAGTAAACTAACTGAAATTTATAACAAATTTTTATGTTTCACGGTTTTATACAAAAAATGTAAATGCGAAGACTGGATCAATCAAGACAAATTAAGTCAGTGATTAAAAAAATATAATCATGTAATTTAAGCTCACAGACTATTAAAATTTGCAAATACAATGTAATACAATATCATTGATAGGAATAATATGTTTCATAAAATTAAATTATGTTTAATGTTGACTATTTATCACCTGATAATGTATTTGTGTCTAATTAATTTTTGTTTCACTCAGGTGTGTTCAATGAACGAAAAATACGATCTATTTTTTTAAGCAAGCGAGAGTGGCGAACGAATTTCGAATCGGAGGAACCGTTCGAACAACGTTTTCAGACTAAAGCCACACGGGTTCGTGATTCACGAATCGGAGTTGTCGCTCGCGAACGATAATGATTTTTGTCAGCTATATTTTGTTCTGCAGCTGTCAATATAATATATACACAAGCTGGTGTCCCCACATTCACCCGTTATGAGTATCCAGCTGCAGTTTTACGGCCGCCTTCAATAACGCAATAACGAACACGAAAAGAAACGAATTTGCCCGATGCAGAGTTGCACGGAACCGATCTTTTAACTACACACTATAGAAAAGATTAAAAAAATGTGACTTACTCAGCCTGTACAATTACACCCTTCATTATCAACGCCTTACGTATGGCAATGGCTCCAAGATTTATTCTGTCTCACCGACAAAAAGCTAGTTATAGCATATTGGCCTTAACTCAAATG
Source organism: Himalopsyche phryganea (assembly GCA_022494535.1). NCBI lineage: Eukaryota > Metazoa > Arthropoda > Insecta > Trichoptera > Rhyacophilidae > Himalopsyche > Himalopsyche phryganea. The sequence continues at coordinate 405,098 of JAGVSL010000024.1, forward strand.
AACGAATTTTTCAGAACGAATTGTCGTGGCAAATAAACGATTAATTTCCCAAGCCAAGTTTTCAACTATAGAGTTTAATATTTATATAGTGTGGTATGTGTCATAAATAACGTCAGGTCTTGAAATATTTTGCGATGTAATGCGACAATTGGTGGTGGGAAAGGGGAGGTTTGTAAAAATACTCTCAGTTGTGAGACAGAATTTTTTGACGAAATGACAATCTCACTGCTTGTTACATGACCCCCTTACTTATAATGTAGTATGTATGTAAATTTTCTTCCATGTCATGCAAGGGTTTTCAAACGTCAATGAGTTATTACCAACAATTGACAACCTTGACCATTTTTTTTAATAAAACACAATTTGTTTGTACTACTTCCACATGTTTACAATGATAAGAACCGGTTTCACTCATCACGAGTATTATCAATTGATATTAATAAAATCATAACAGGGCTATTTACATAAAATTGAATGTTAACAATTACAAGGTATTTAAAACAGTTGGTTCATGAACTAAGACAAGAATTTACAGGTAATCAAACGAATTTACAAGTAATCAAACGTGTAATACGAGGATCGTGTAAAAAACAGCATTTTAAAGTTTAGACTCGCAACTGGAAAATTGATAGATCTATCAATTACATTAAAAACTTATATTATTGAAAAATCGCCATCAGCGTGCTTAGCGACTCAGCGACTCATTTTTGCAATGAAGGTTTAAATAACTGGAAAGTAGAATATGAAAATATGAAAGTATTTAAGGGAAAGTCAATAAATTATGATAATTGTAATAATAATAAAGCTGGAATCTGAGTTTGATGAAGGATTACGTTTAAGGTCGTATTGGTTACTTTTAAATATTGCAATGTTTGTAAATTAATGCCAATTTTGGAACTAGGGTTTAAATATACCTTATTAATAGGTATATTTTTCCTACTAAAAGCGCAAAGACTATGTCCAAATGACGTTGTTTTTTCGGCTGTAAATTGAAAATCATTATTTTTCACTAATTTAAAAAAAGAAAAATACACACGTTTTTGGAATTTATTAACGAAATCTCTCAATATGATAATTATGTTTTGACTCTCTCTTGTGAATTTCTCGTTTATGGAATTACGAGCTTTTCATTCTAGGCTGACGATATGTATTTGCATACATAATATTGTTAAGTCCTTGATCATATTGTAATACATTATAATCCAAATAGATAACTTTGTTATTCCACTAGGTGCAATAACTAGTGGAAATACAAAGTAATCAATTTTAATCCTTCTGTACTTATGATGTAACAATGCGTTACTTCGGCCTTTAAACCTTTAAATTATCTGTGAAATAAGTCAGGCAAAAAATTGAAAATACATTATTGTTTACGTCTTCTTTGTATAATTAATCATAATTTGAAAACCTCGTCAATTTTACCATTGAAAAAGACAGCTTTATAGTATAGCATAGTATTAAATATAGTATAGTAACGATTCGAGATGTATGACCGTACCGTAAGCATGCGTTTTGTTTCAAGGCACTGAAACACGTCTCGAGCCTGTTCTGCTATGAAGAATTTCGATTCTTGCGTCTTTCGATAATGTCGCATAGTTTGATATGTATTTCAAGTTTTACACACAAAATATGACGTAAAATAATTACTTAATACTACATAAAACCATATTTCACTTTTTGAAATTGTCATTTGGCTTTATAAATACGTTTGTATGAAAAAACCCACACGGTAACACAATGTGACTGCATGAGATCCGAAGGGATTTTTTTAGCATGAAAACGGGAAGGTTAGTAATATCTCTGAGAACGTTAACGATGTCTGTGTAACTTTAGTTGAAATTTTGATACAAATTTCCAGGATATTTATTTACCTGGAGAGCGTTGATCATGAGAGCGCACAGGGGCGGAATTAGTTTTGGGACGAGGGAGGGGAGGATGGACAACAAAACGATGGATATTTCGATGATATAACCGATGTCGATGGAGTGTGGACCGTTGGTTAGAGTTAACTAACTGCCAGGACCTGTTTGTTCCTCGTGCGGTCGCCGAACCCGGGATCTTCCGCTTCGATATAAACAACACGAACAGGTTGCCGCCGATCATCGGATGAAAACCTGCAGGCTACGTGCCACAAATGAAAGTGGGCATATTATTAATTTTGTATGTAGGGTATTCATTAGTTCAATAATTGACATAAGATTAAAGATTCTTATGCACTATCGAAACAAAAATCGAGTCATTTTAGATAAACAATATTAGTTCAACTTATTTTATAGAAATGATGGGGTACAAACAGTATTTTTTAATTTAAATAGTAATGTTTTGTCAACTATTATTCACATATATTTGCAATTCACTTTCTAGGTTAGAATGTATTTTACCTCCGTATTTATAAAAGTTAAAAACTGATTTAATCCATGTTTTTTATCCACATAAGAACCACAAATGCTCTCTTAAATTTTCCGCTACAGGCGCTCGCTCGCTATGCATATTTGTGTCACTTAGAATAGTAATGGCATAACTACAGTTTTTTGAGAAAATCAAGGTTATTTAAAATGTTCTTAGGATTAAATAACAACCATTAATAACTGTTTGTCAATCAACTGAAGAACTTAAACGTTAGTTTAGTAGTGAAGTCTGTCCGGACACTTCACTCTTATTCTAATATTGCAGGTACTTTACAATATATGGAGGTGCACCATTATTGAACTTATATAATAACGTCTTTTGAACATGTTTGAGGTATGAATTCATTTTTCGTAATTTTGGAGTTACACCATTACTATTCTAAGTGACACATTTATGCATGACGCCGGCACTGGTTGTAGGGTTGTCCAAAACGGGAACAGCCGATAAGTTTTCATTATTACGCGTATTTTATTTTGAGTCGACATTTTGATTCTGATGATATCGATGTTGGTAATTTTATTGTTGTTATACCGAAAATATAATTTCATCATGATTTTACCATCGTTTTTACAAAAAAAATCAATTGCAGAGTTCTGCATTCTGCCATTGCAGAATGTTGATGAAAATACCGAAACAGACATTCGTCAACTTTTAACTATTGTTCGAACCATTCAGGAGGACTTCACTATTAATTGAGAAATGCTCAGTCTAATATCTTTACATGGGGTTACTAAAAGTACTGATATTTTCGAGGCAGTTTTAAGCGCCGTTATGAATTATGAAGGATTCGATAAATATTCCTGCATTGTAACCAGATGGGGTCAAAGCTATGACGCGGACTGGAATCGTCTTTAGTGGACTATTGAAACAAAATAATATTAACTGTCCCACAATACATGACATAATTCACTAAGAAGCACTATGTGGGAAATCTCTGCGTCAAGTCAATTTCATAAAAGTATCTAAAAAATTTTTTTAGGCTAACTTTTCTTTCTCACGTAATTTAAATTAACTCATATTAAGACTCTCTAATTAATTTCATTTATTATTTTGAATGCGGTTCTCGAATTTTTTTAATGTTCAATGCGACCCGTACATTACCTAAGTTTGGATTGCCCCATTTTACATTATAAAATATTATTATTAAAATTCGATATTTGTTCGATAATTATCCGATTAGTAACATAGGACAATCACTATTATGGTTAGTAAATCTCAGGATCTGGATACAAAATTGCTTTTGAAAAATAAACATATTAAGATAGGGTTTGGACTAGGGACTAAGCTTTTTTTAGGGGGGCCAAAAGTTGCCCACTTTTTTTGTAATACACATTTATTTTTTATAATACTAGTGAGTACCCGGCATGCGTTGCAATGCCACTCAAAGAAAGAAAGGGTTTGTGTTTTAATTCTGTTTATTGAAGTGTTGGTGCGTATACGAATAAATCAGGTTTTTCCGAGATGTCGATGTTTGTACGTATTTGATTCTTTTTTTTTAGAAACCTTCACGGGTGTGCGCACAACAACTCACCAAGTTTCATCGCAATCGGTTGAATGGTAACATATTTATAGTTGTACTAAAATTTTCCTTATTTTAAACTCTACCGTATGACAGAACACGCTTATCTTTATAAATTATACTTTTAGTTAACATCGGTTTTGTACAAACAAACAAAATGAAAAACGTATGCCATTTCAAGCATTTGACAATCTTCAAAGTCCAAATCTTCAAAGTTTTTAGTTAGTGTCTTCTTCCAGAACAACGACGATATATATATATATATAGATAATAAATATATTTCTTCAAATTCAGGCGGGCAAATGACCAATTTTTCCCATCACCAATTCCGTCTCGGCTACCTGGACTGGGTAAAGAAAACAATAAATTATACTTATTTTGAGCTCCTAATATCTAGAAGACAATAATATATAATAAGTTGTTATTACGCGACCTAACATGGATGGGGAATAACTTTTATTCTTCTTTGTGTATTTAACAAGAAAACAATTCCAACATGAAAGAAATAATTACCTACAAGACAACTTCCGAATTATTCATTTTAAGAGCGATAAATAAAACAAAAAAAATAAAATCAGTATTGCTATATTTCTTATTCCCTACAATTTTTTTTTTTATGACACAGAGATAGTTAGGTACTTAAGCTACATAAATAATTATAAAGACAAGTAATGTTTGTTAACTCATAATATGTTCTCTCATTGCTTCTCTAACTTATTCATAATATTCTTAGTGTAGGATGGCTCTCCCAAGTTTTTTGAATTAAATTTTTTAAGCCTTGTTCACTTGCAATGTGAAGCATTTCAATATAAATTGTTTACACGAGAACTGGTTGCAAATCAAACACATTCTCTTCTCATAAGGTAAAGAAAGAAGGATTTAATTAGGAAAAGACTAGTCGTTAGTTAGCTGCTTTCCTTACATTAAATTTTCAGGATCAAATAGGATGTGAGTGGGGTGGTATGAAAACATCACATTTACATATTTTCATAAAAATCCATAAATTGTTGGATTTTTATGAAAATATGAGCCCGTGGCTCTGCAACTGAGTCGAAGATAACCCAATAGTGTTGATCATTCTACTAGAGGACCGATTTTAGTAACCACATAACAGTATTTAAAATTATATTTTCAAAATAAATAAGTACATCGCATGAATATCAAATTTGGATTATTGAGATTTTGTACACTTCCATGTATTTTGTCACTAATAGAGCCCAGTTAAATTCCTTGCCAATTTTGAATGAGCAGCTGAACCTTCCTAATTCTCCGCTATTATATCCTATACGTTGAAACACCTAACAGATGTCACTAAATGTGGAATGATTGTATATATTTCCCCTTTCGTCGAATTGCATCCCGTCAAAACCCACAATACTATTATAATTGTAAAATCACTGGTATTTCTAAAAGAAGTTGAAAAGCGGCAATTCGCCACTCTGTTAATATGGTGTTTACAAAATAAGGATTAGGGCTTTCTCGAAATTTTAACTCAGGTATCAGTGTGGCTCTCAGACGTATAATATCTTACCTCGTAAATAATATTTGTCGTATTTGTATCTTCTATATAAACGTTAGACACTGTTTACTGTCTGTCAGTTCGAGTCCATTAGTGTGCTCGAATGCCTGAAGATGCCGAAAGGCGAAACCCGGGTCGTTAGTGACAAAATACATGGAAGTGTACAAAATCTCAATAATCCAAATTTGATATTGAAATTCCATCAAGCACCCTCAGTCGATGTCTTAAAATGCATGAATATCATTGTGAAAAAAAACAAAAATGAAAAATCGGCAATAAAAAAAAGTTGTAGACAATGACACAAAGAAACATTGAGAAGATTGTGAAGACTCATAAGACAATATTAACAAAAACACTTTATATTTTCGTGGCTTTACTAGCAAACTGCTTATCTACATGGTTGAAACTGACTTTATTCAGTTTTAATGCTCTCCTGAACATTTTGTAAACACACAGATAAGCAATTCACTAGTTAAGCCGACGATATGTATGTATATGTTTTTTACTGATTGAGACAGCCAAGGTTCACCCCAAACTGCAGCGCCAGAAAACAAGAGGGACTCAAGCTTGTGAAAAGCAAAAGAGCAAAACACCAGATAGATATTGAAACTAAAAATTAATTAAACGATTTTCATAACATATAGTTAAAATTTCAACAAACATACTGTCTAACTAATGCCCTCATGAATTTAGCTTTCCGACTATTGGCAGCTTCTCTCTGTATCTCTTCGTTGTTGTTAGAATTCAATTCCAGCATGCCCATGACTTTCACGGCCAACTGTTTACGGTGAGTCTCCCCGCGCTTATGATGCAAGTTAATCAAATACTCCAAGATGCTAGTATCCCAAATGCATCCGTAATAACTGTCCATGGCGTCTGAGCACAAGTGTGAAGTGTCCGACAAACATTTAAAAGCCAACACATAGTCAGTCTCTTCTAAAAATTGACATAAAATGGCCGCTTGGGTGGGGCAGTTCAAATGATTACAGCATTTTATCATTCTTTTGAATATCGTTTGATCCTCTACTAACTGTTTTGATAAGGGCCTGACAAAATGGTCCGACATAATTGTTAAAGCGCTCAAATAATGCTTCATAGAAGTGGAATAGTGGCCGCCGACCATGCTCATATCACCGAGGAGTTTAATCCAAGATATGTTGTTGGGGTAATACTTCAAAGCCTGCATAACCAGCTGGTGAAGCGTTTCCGAAACAGATTTCAGACTATACGAGTTGGTGTTGCCGACGAGAGACGGCCACAGGCTGACGTACTCCATGTTTAGATCCATATTAGAATCGTCTTTGAGAATATTGAACAGTCGCGCTAACAACGATATGACGACGTTCAGGACGGTCGGCTCCCGCAGTTTAGAGAAGAACGACAGCATGCCGTCTCTCATTTTGGTGTTGCCGGCGGACTGCTGGTCTTGGTTGTTTCTAGAGTTGTTGTTGCCTCCTGAATACATCGGCTGACCGGAGTTGGATCGTTTTGTGGGTCCCGAATAGTTGGTAGCGAAAATCGGCAATACTGAAAAAACATCGCCGGTTATTTAAATTCTTCATGTCGAATGTGAAAAAAAGAAATCAAAGAAGTCCTGCAATTCTACTTTAAATAAGTTGAATAAAAAATCATCATTTCGATTCCAATTGAAATTTGAGTATAATTTTATCTTCATCATTTTGTGCAGTCAATTTTCTGATTAGCATCTTCAAATGTAAAGATACTTATCTGATTTATGAAACACATAAAAAGAAAGACGTATAGCTGGAAAAGGGCTGCCCATAAATGATGTCACATGAATTAAGTAATTTTTTGGCTCCCTGTCTGCATTCGTTACATTTCATTACAAAATTTTTGCCCCTCCTTTATATGTAGCGACATATTTTTTTAGCCCATTCTAATCGAATTTATTCCCAAATTGTATTGTATTCTTGACTTAATGATGTTTCTATCATTCCTCTTCCCCCCTTCGTCACAAATGTCACAGCCCCAAAGTACTATAAATAAATACGGGTGTAGAATTGCGGTGTTCTGGGTTAATCATTCAGTCAATGTAAAGTGTAATAAGGGATGTGATCCAGAAATAGGGAATGTATGTGAATAGGACATAATTATGCTGCATCACTGATATGCTATCACGATCATTATTAGTTTTACTCTTTAAAATGATCATAATCTGTGTAGTATGGATAGCAAAAAATATATGTACCCATATCCCAAAGATCTTTAGGTAATTTCTTATGTGGTTTTGATCCAATCAAATGATGACAGGCCTGTGCGGCCGCTGCAGCTGCAGTAGCCGCTCCGGAGGCCCATCCTGCATTATTTACAATTTTGTCCCATTCGCCACCATTGAGTAGGCATAGACACGACTGCTCTACTATCTGTAAAATTGAAAATAAGTTGTTTTCAATAACTTCAGTTTTTTACTACTATGATTACTCTATATGAAAGAAACTTACTTCAAGCCTAGGAATGACACTGTCTCCAGATTGCACAGCCAAAATGCAAGAGTTACAATTTTTTAGCAAGGCAGACATATTGGTTTTATGGTTTGGCCAATCTGATAAAACCTAGAAAAGAAAAATATGACATAAAGAAATATTTGAATGAACTAAAAATGTATGTCCAAGTGGAGATGAAACACAGAATTATTTTACATATTATAAATTGCCTCAATTTTTATATTGCAAGATATGTACCGATAAAGAATAGATAAATATGAATACAGATAACCATCGGAAACACACTAGAGGCTGTGCTTACTTCTCTGTAATGTACTTATAATTTTGTAATTATTTAATGTACAATAATATCTCTATGGCAGTAGTACAAAACAAATACAATAGTATGTTTGATGAAATGATACCTGCGTAACTTGCGTGAGTAACACTTCCCATCCGACGAGCTTACACAGCTTGTATATGACAGCATGATTGTTAACTGAACTTCCAACGGGCAGCTGATTCAGTTGATTTCTCATCTCTGTCTCCAAAATCAACAACAGTTCTAGAGCGGCCGCATAGTCACCTGTCTCTCCGAACTGCTTAGCTTTCCCGAGTAACACGAAGCTGAAATCTTTAAGAAAACCACTCGGCAATGACATCACCACACTGTGCAACGGGATAGCTAATTTCCACTGAGGATTCGCCAGCCACAGGGATTGTGAAGGGTTGGTCGCCGCCAGTTTCACCAGGCAGTCTCGTATTCTGTCAGCTGTCATCGCGTCGATGAGCTGTCGCAGGCAGCGGGCTTCCACGTCTTTCGCCGATTTAGCGTTGAAGTCGGGGCATTCCCAGTCTATCGACAACAGCTCTTGCGGTATGACAGGATCAATATCATTCAATTCTGATGTTAGCTCAGTTAGCTCCGAGTCTTCAAACAGTTTATGTACTTTGTCAGATCCTTGAATTTTGACCGCAGCGAGGTGTGTATTAATTAAAGTAATAGGTATTTTATGTTCTGATGTAGCTAGATGCATAAAAAAATGTTTCACTTTGGTTTTGTCCTCAAATGTTAAATTATTCGAGATGAGGATCGGGCTGAAGGCCCACAGGAGAGTGTCCACAAATTTGTGACCGGCTAAATTCATCCGTTGATTGAAGTCGACATGGGTCGACGGAAGGTTGCCTTCAAGCACAGAGCGGACTACATTCAGTGAAGCCACTTTGTTGAGCAGGTCTCTGGAGACCGTCACGGTACCACTTGTTGATGCAGCTATAATAAAAAAGATGGAATTTCTCATTTGATTTATACAATTATAAAACATTCAAACCTTGCTTTAATTATCTCACATATTTATTCAAAGATTAAAACAAAATTTTTTGGTTTTACAGTCGAACCTTGGATTACGAGTTACTTGGTCTGCCAATGTTTTGCGAAATGACCTAAAATTTGATTAACGAGCAATTATTTGTAATTGAGTAAATTGTGCTTGGAAAAAAGAAAAAAAATGATTCCAGTTAGCCAACAGATAACAATGATCCAGTTAGTAACTGTGAAAGTCATCCTAAGCACCTAAGAAAGTCATCCTAAGTCATCCTTCAAATCTTGCTTGCCTCCCGCTCGTCTACTTCAAACGAGCCACAATTAAATTTGTTTACTGTACAATAAAATGGAATGATAAAAATAAAAAAGGTATTTTGTGTTTATCGTTTTAGTATGAATATTTTTGTAGAATGGATCATCTGAGTTTCCATTATTTCTTATGGAGAACTTCACTTTCATACACGAGTGATTTGGATTACAAGTATGTTTATGGAACGAATTATGCTCGCAATCTAAGGTTCGGTTGCAGAAGGAAAATCATGTGACGGACAATATAGGTATTTATTTTTTATAAAAAAGCTGATATAATTTTTTTATTTTGTCTCATAATAGTGAAACACTATGTGATATTGGACTAGCTTAGAATTTTCAATGCTCAAAACATGTTTATTTACGAATCAGGACAGATTTCCTTGATAGAGTAAATGTTTTCAAGTGATATACTATTCGTTTCCATTATATCTCATAATGTTATACCACCATGGATTTAAAGTAACCAATATAAAACTTATCATAACCTTGAATGTCCAGTTCGACAACATGCCTATGCACCAATGATATCTCCCTCGCTAGATTATCCGCTTCTAAGACTTCTAACAGACCTTCGTAGCCGTCAGCAACTGCATCTTCCAACTTCTGAAGAAGGCCCTTTTCGGCTTGACTGACATTCAGAGCTTTCATGAAGCCCTCAATCTCCTCTTCCGTCACACTAGCGTAATCTGAAGTACCGAAACCGCCCCAGAACTTGACTTGTGTTTTAAGTTTTTCTTTACTTTGGTTACAATAAATGATATGTTCTTTTGCTAAATCGTATTGCCCGTAAAAGAAATGATTCGAACACAGGTCATAGTGTATCTGCATTAGCATTTCGTCTTCAGTTATAGCGAGTTGGTATGATTCCCAATTGTGATCCATGTCGATCGTGTCTTCGTTTAGCGTTGCGAACGTATCCGGAGACGGTATTTTGATTATTTTAGTACCCCTGTCTGACCATGTCAACGTTATCTGTGTTAAAAAGTTTAAACTCTGGGCGCGTGTGTCTTCTGACGGGCACACGAGGCGTTCGAAATTAGGATGTATCGGGATAAAACCTGCTTCCACTGCCATGACTCCCCTGCAAAAAGAATATTGCTAGTAAAAGAAAGAACTTATTCTTAGCATAATCTATGCAATTTCAGACATTAAGCAATGATAATTAAACACAATATATGAAGTGTCTCAACATAATATGTTTAAAATATTATCCTTATTATATAATTGGAATAATCTTAAAATAGAATAGATGAAGTTGATCACTGACATGTTCATGTAGGCCTGCTTCGATTGTCGAGTCATCAGCGCTCTGTTGACAAGAAATCTTAAGAGCCATCTGTGGTATAGTACCAGGGAAAACAAAACACCGCCACGCTTTAGCATATCATTTGACACTTCCTGTTAATAGAGCAAAACGGATTATTAATGGAAATTATTAATTCAATAATGTCTGTTTCACCTATAAATAACATAGAGGAATGATTATTAAGCAGGGCTAAATGTCAATTACAAAAACAAATGATGTTGGTACAAAAAATGTTTGAGAATAGTTGGGTACATGTAAAACTTTGATATTATGTAACTAATTGACAGTTTGATTTAACGTGTCGATTTTAAAAGATGAATGCATGCATGTGAATGGGGGATGTAGCGCCGGAATAAAGAAATACAGCATTTGCAGGATACAAAATGATAAGCAATCGATTGTGAAATGTATTGCCAGCAAATAAATAAATGGAAAAAACTTTACCATTGGAGGTACAGAATGGCTTCCATCCGTTGCCATGTAGATAAGATCTTGCATTAGTTGGGATTGAATAATTCGGGGTAGTTTGGTTTCCAGTATATCTAGAAAACGGCATATTCACTTTAATAGCAAATTAATAAAAGTTATTTATTTTACTATTTATAATAAACATTATTTGCCAGGCCTGTAGCATATTCACTGAGACGTTTTCTTTCCATCAATCAATCAATGCTCTAATAGTTGAATAATTATTAGTGATTTGTAACAAATGATTGTTTCCACGCATTAGACCTTGTATGTCACTAGAAGATAGCAAGGTGTGTGATTAAAGTTGATAACTTTGTTATTCCATGGGTTGTGTGATGTGTTTTACCTCCTTGAGGAGCATCTTTACATTAGCACTATCATAATATACAATGTAAAAGCGCAAATTTATTATAATTTTTAATTTTATATTAATTATGAATTTTAATAAAGTTAACACCGAATCGATCAAAAATATGGATCTATAGATTCGTCAGATTACAAAGTGTATTGCGAATTTGTAAAAAAAATGATTACTTAGATTCCATTTCAAGTGAGCAGCAACTTTCAAGCACAATATTTTTAAAGCTAGATGTTTTTTGGTGTACTTTTCTGACTCAACAATACTAAGCGGGGGGCTTTCTGGATCGTCCAAGTCAATCGGCTTTGTTACTTCAGGAGGTTGGGGCTCGGGTGCGATTGAAGAGAATTTGATAATGAGATCGGTTGCAGATGGATCTGGAAAAACAAGTATAACTGAACTCAAGTAAGAACATTCTGTACGTTCAATGGGAGTCATAATACTAATTGCTTACCGCCAAGAACGTAAGATTTTCATGCATTTAAGTTTTCCATAACTTAGATAAAAATAAAAACCAAAAGTATACCTGGTGACGGCTTTGACAGATGATTTTTCAAAAGGTTTGGATTTAACAAGAATTCGAACCACAATATGGTTCCAGGGGGTATTGGAACTGTCCCTGGCCTTAATAAATCCACATCCATGTTGTTACAAAGAGTTTCTAGGTCATCAATGAAATAAAATGCCAAATGCTATGTTAACCTAAAAAAACAATCGCACGTCAAAACACAAACATTTGGTCAGTGAAATACTAGTCTATGGTATTGCCAAAAGAAAAATTAACATTGCCAGTTGATAACAACAGCTAATTGCTTCCAAGTTTCCAGAAAATTATAAACATGTGATTTTACATTACCTTCAGAAATCTGTTCATAATTTATTATACATTGGTTCAGCCAGTCAGGCTACTTTTTCTAGAAATTTCTGCTGTCATTAATTATGACTCATAATGGGTACTCACTCAAAATTTGAAACCTGGAGTCCTTGCACCCTACCTTGCATCTGTGTTTGGATTCAGGATAGAATCAAAAATAAATACAGAACATAATAGAAAGCAGAAGACAAATTATCGATCCCGTAGGTTATTATTTGCAAAGGATTGGAAAAATATGATTTTTAGACGCAAAAATAGGTCAATATGACTAGGAGGCCCACAGCTATTATAATTATGTGCAATGCGTGATCGGCGCATGGTCGGCCACACGTTTCATGATAATATTGAAAAACGACTTTTTGTAACAAATTTCCAATCCCGAAGCCATTACACTGAACTAAAGCAAACAGCCACCAGTTAAAGAATAAAACTCGTAGAGTTGCATTAAATTTAATCCATAATTTTTCTATTCCTATTTTTTGTATTCCTACCCATTTGAAAAATTAAAAACAAATTTTATTAAAAATTAAAACACCTTGAAATTATTTTTAAATTTCACTGCTAATTATTCATCTACTTCAATTTTTAGATATAATAATAAATGTTTAATAAATAACACACCCTTCTACACAATGATGCATGATTTTTAAAAAATCGCAACAGTATTTGTGACAATATTATTATATTTGCACACAGGCCACTAACTCCCTAGGTGCGGCCCAGTACTAGGGATCCGTGGGGATGTCGGGATATAGAAAATTTCTCAGAAATCTGTGAAATCGAGACTATAATAAAACAGAGATGTGGAACCGGCGACCATTTGATTGAATCTTAATAATCAACAAAATTACTTTCAATAAGTAATGCCGTACATATTTATGTTCATATTTATTTTCAAATATATTTGAATCGGGTGTAGATATTAAATTTGGCATTCAACTAGTAATTAATTAGCATGACAATATGTTTCTTTAACTAGTTTTTATTCGCAAGGTGTATTATATTCGATTACTTCCGGTTTTATTCGATTCATATTTAAAAAATTGGGAACGCATCACGTTTGCTTAAGTTTTAAAACTATTTATTGATAGAATCAGCGGCATAACAATATGGTGTATATATCTAAATATGCTACTAATTTTAATAAAATCACGGTATCTTATTATTTTAATTTGGATTGTGGTAATTTTAAAGAAAGATTTGTGCTACGATGCTTGTTAAATTTAATGGGATTTAATAATTTCAAGTTAATACGAAACGAAATTTATACTGGGGAAGGAAAAAAAGATGTCTTTGATCTATTGTGATAACATAATTAGAAATTGTTATACTTATTATACGTATCAATTATGAATATTATTATAATATTCGCAGAGGAATTGATTGTATTGCTAAAACAATAATTGATAAGTACTAATCGTCTCAAAGTTTATTGTTACCCTAAAAACGGTACTGTAAATTTCATGAAATACAATAATAGTTATATTACATTCTTTTACACAATGATATTTGAGAACCGTTCAGGGCAGGCATATATTTTTTCTTGGCGTGGCAGAGCCGCAGCATTTGTAATATTCCTTCAAAGCACTAATGACGTAGCAATAATTGAGTTAATTGTTATAGAATCCTACCAAATAAATTCAAACTCAATCAATAATATTTTAAAGAGTATTTATTTTGTACGGATCAGTGGTGGGCAATCCGGCATCGCGGGTACAAGATTGTCCGTGATTCATAGTCAAACTAATTGTTAGCAAATAATGAAAAAAACATTTGTTTTTAGATGGTGAGTTAAGAAAAGAAGACATGTTCTTTCGATTAAATATATGTTTTGATTTTACTTAAAAATCATTAATCTATACTATATTTTAAAAATAAAATTCAATTTGTCTTGTACTACTTCCACATTTTTATAATGATCAGGGTCTGTTTTGCTCATCACGAGCATCACATTATATCTTACAAGTTTGAGTTGCACTCACACATCATTATGTAACCGGCTAACCTATTGATAATCTACATAGCTACAGCATGATTATATTTCAAATATTAATTTAAAAAAATTGAACGTTTAATATAATATAGTCCGCTATAAAATTATTTGATATATTAATTCTGTTATGTGCTTTGTTCAATTTAGAGCATATTTATTGCAAATTTGATCCATATCCGTATGGAACATATGGACTCCTAATGAAGCTTATCCCAACAGAAGTTTTTCTACGAGAACGGCTTGTTACTCAGTTCTTCAACCTCTTTTTTATCGAAAAGAGTAATAAAAGAAGAACAGGTCTAAGGCAGAACTACTGGTTAGCTACTCTTTCCCGCTACACCCCGTTTTTAGAATCGGATGGGTGGGAGGGAATTTCCGAAATTACAGACATACACGCCTTCGAACACAAATCTATAAAGCAATTTATGAAACTGTTCCATACTGGGATTCGAATCCGCAAGCACAACGGAAGCCAACGATGTTGACCACTCTTCTAACGGCCAGGTAAGTTCTCATGACGTACTTAATTAAAATTGGTTCCATGAAACCCTGATTTTTGTGACAAGTTTGTTTATCAATAAGTCATTGTTTATATTCTATTTTATCAAAAATGACTCAAACGGACTCATTCAATACACTACCGACACATAAAGTTCATTGTATTGACATGTACTGTCAACATGACGCCAGTTTACGTAGAGGTGGATAATCTATTTTTCAATAATTTGGAACATTCAATACCTCAAGTTCTGTTCATGCCCAAGATTTCAACCCTTTTCAAGATGTAACCGCTAGACGTTAGACTATCTAGTTACCTACACAGGAAGATGCATTTTGATAACGTGAACGCAAATATTTTATAAAACAACATGTTATTATATATCGCTCACTAATTTTAAATACTAACCTATCAGCAGTTATTTAAAAAGATACTCTTTTTTTCTTGGTGCCGTCTCCCATCGAAATTTGGCGTCTAAATTGCAGTTTATGTCTCTGCCAGCCAGAGCCACTCATATTAGATCACCAATATTTGGTACATTGAGCCACCTTACTTACTGACTCTCAAGTAGGTTTAATTATTTAATAATTGACAATTACCAGACATTTGGAAAATTTTCTTTTTTAGACAAACATACAAATCTCTACGATACAACAATATATTAATTTGTAGAAATATGCTGACCTGGTACCTCTACTGTAATATGAAGTTGTAGCAATAATGCGTTATCTTGGGTAAACAAGGTTCTATATGCAAAAAGTAAAACTGTTCAGGAGAAGGGATTTAAGATTTCTGAAAATGTAGCTTTCTGAATGAAATACACTTACGCATCCACATACGTGAATGAAAGAGACAACCACTTTAAAGACTGTGATTTCCTTCAAGCGGTATTTCTAATTATGTGTGCAGATGGAACCTCGATGCATTGTAAAATTTGTCTGTTTTTCAGGTAGAAAATTTTCTTAATTTGAATTTTCATGGATTTAAGAACAATTGTAAGGTTTTTTAAATGCCGATAGAACCGTATTTTGAATGTGAATAAAACTGCATTAAAAAGTGATTTTGTGAAAAAACAGCAGATCGAACCATGTTTACCCAAGCCGACGAATGGGCAATTTTAAGGCATCGTCGTCAATCATACTATCTTATTCACTTCTCGATGGATTTTCGCCCTCGTCCAGATCCAGTTTATACACAATTTCTTGATTTTCATTAGCAACGTCAAAAGTATCTACTTTCCTAATTCTTTGCTCGGACATTTTAAATGCGATAATGAATTTAAAAAAAAACTGGTATAACTCACTAACAAGATATAACAAAGATGACTAATTAAACTAAAGTATTATTTTAAGAGAAATGTGAAAATTTAAGTAGCGACCTGTGACAGTACGGCCGGAGAATTATATATCTACGCGCGGCATACTCGGCCCGACTGGATGCAGGTCGGCATTCAATATTTTATCACTAATCGACCATAGTCTACTACAGAGACAAAAATATTAATCGACTATTATTGTCGATCACGTTCGTCAATAAGTAGGTTTCGCAGCAAATGGAATCTATGCCTGTCTTCACCTCTGCTGTACTATATTTTCCTTGCTTTACAAAGCTGAGTAATTCATATTTTTCATTGAAGAAAATTTAAGCAATGCATTTAGCTTTTCTGCGTTTGATGGTCGCTCTAAGATCTCTTCTTAAAAACTCCTCATTGATGAAGTGTCGGCCCAGGAAATCTTTATTATATATGCCGAACGGGCACATACTAAATTTCATTATAAAAAGAATACTTTTTATATTTATTTTTTGACTGTTTTTTTCAGTTGAGTATCCCTGCATCTGTACATACAAAATACGGAATACCCTATCATTAAATTAAGTTAGCATTGTGACAAAGATGAATAAAATCGTTTTATTCAGAGTTTCTACGGTCGCCGATAGGTCCTGTACGGGATCGCGTGGTCCTACCCTGATTTTAAAGAAAATAAGATTAAAAGTTCATTTTTTAGTCAGTGGTCAAAATTAAAACCAGTGACAAAAGAGGAAACCGGGGATAGGTATGTGAATATTAAAAAATATATATTGTCGGATGAATTATAGTGACATTTCAATTATTAATCGCAGGGTACATCTTGGGTCAGTTTGATTCAGTCCAAATCGTGCACAGCTCGATTTGAGGAATATTGCTTAATCTTTGTATAAACACGTTGTACAGAGAAAAGAAAAAAATATGTTTTTACAATAAGGCAAAGCACAAATAGAAAAGGCTTCGAAACTATTGAATTTAACGGACAACATTTTCGGTGAAATTTGAACATGTTAAATTAGTGATTATGTCTGTTAATGCTAAATTAATGATTGATCATACAGCTTTAGCAGTTTTAGCTCGAGCTAGCCGGCGATTTTACGTTCGATAAACAGCACCTAGCTGTGTACATTTTTTACTTTTCTAAAGATAAAGACGTATTCTAAGCCTTAAAATATGGATAAATAGGAAATATGTATATGTTAAAAAAGTTACTTGTAAAAAGTATAACGGACTTTTCCTTGCCTGCATTAGTGCTTATTGCGGCTTTGATATATTAAAATATCGTGGGCGTTCGTTTCCCGCATAAGTTCATTTTGAGATAATCGATGTTTTTTGATTTTAGTATTCTTAAAATACTTGTCAAATATTTACTTTTACAGTTAGTCATCTATTTTTTGTTTTATTATTTATATTAAACCACAGTCTTAATTATTGGCAGTGATTTTTATTAAATCAAATTGTTTTTATAATGATACATATTTAGTTTCTTCATTTTATTACAGAGTACGGATAACAGCCAAAGATGGCCGCTGTCCTCTTCAAAAGAACTCTATTCATATGCTGTATAATCAGCTTTGCTGGGCTACCAACATATATAAATGGATATGTTAATGATCCGTGCAAAGCTCCCACTAATTTTCCGTGTCGCGATGGAAGGTGCATTAGCAAATTGAAGCACTGTGATGGGGTAGATGATTGCGGAGACCTTTCAGATGAACAGAATTGTGGTAAGAATACTTGTAGTGTCATTAATTTCCAAGAACTCATCAATAGTAATAATTCTTCAGAATCAGAATTAGTCGAAATCGAAAAAAATAATAAACGATTAATAATGACTAAAAGTTAATAGTTCTTGGAAATTAATAAGAGCCTAAACAGGAATCAATTATTAGTAGATAAATAATATTTTGAATAAGACAGAGATTTCCCCTCTAAACACAATTAATTTTGTAATTAGTGGTGTTATTGTAATAGGTGATGTTGTTGATTGTGTCTAGCACCCTCCCGCGTTTAGTAGAAAGAAACATCCCTCAGGCACTGTTGTTATTTATAAGTTAAGAATAATTAGAGTCAACGTTATAAAAAATAAAAAAACTTACGATAGAGATAGCCGGAAGATGCTTCTCGAAGAGGCGAAACAAGTGTCACAATCAGTACCTCAACTAGTGAAATGACAAAGTTATCAATTTTAATTTTATATCAAAACTACCTCTTTATTATGAGTAACTTTTTACAGTGGCGGATTACCCCATAAGCGCATAAGGCGTCCCAGAAATTGCGTATATAAACTAGGGCTTCCAATCCCGGGATCCGGGACCCCGAGAAATCAATCAGTCCCGTAATCCCGGGATTGAATTAATACCAATACCGGGATTTCGAGATTAATTAATATTTAACATGAAAAATCTTACCCTATTAACTATATGAATAAAAAGCGTTTCAGGCGTAACTTATTTCGATTTATAAGTACGTACATAATTTTTTATTATATAGATAATTAATATATGTATTGTTTTCTACCTATCTCTCATATTTCGTATCAGCTATACACATGAACAGACAATTTTCTTAACAATATCTATTATTCTCGATGGATTCGGCTGTAACTTTGTGAAAATTCATTTTTACTATAAACATAAAATTGACAACTTAGTTATTCCACTGGCTGGTCAGTGTGTAAGGAAAACTAAAATTGGTTCTTTAAATTCGTGTAAAAAGTATTTTATTTACATGAAAACATGAAAAGCTTTCATTTCCTTAAAAAAAATGAAAGATTTTTACGTTGAAAATATAATATGTAGACAAATGAAAAATAAGAGTGAATTAAACGGGTCTTTAGTTCGCTCTTTCAGCGACAACGTGTTTTGGGGAAGTGAAGAAATAAACTATAGATGTACCAATTTAACTTGGCCGCTAGTGAGGGTGCCACCGTCACGTTAGGAATGTTGCCATACTTGACCAGAACTAAAATTTGAATAAACTCCAAAACTGATATTTTAGAGACGGGTATTAAAAGTAGACAAGATATTTATTTTGCATAAAATGACAATTGGAGAAATAATTCTCTCCGAATTCGGCGGCGGCCAAGTAATGTTGGTTTTACAATAGTCTAGGGTGATAATATTGTTAATAGTTTTTGATTTTTTTGAAGTATTTTGAAATTATAGAGATTAAAAAATTCGCAAAATATCGCGAATTTTCAGGTACTCTATATTATATGAGATGTTTCATACGCAGTGATATAATAAATAAACAAATTAAATAAGATAAAATAATATTAACTTGGAGTCATTCACTGCTTTCGCTGTCGATGACGAAATGCATTCGATTTGGGTTATTTGAACGGACTTTCGAATGAATTTCACTTGAATTTGAATTTTGCTTTGACTCGTTTGATGAAACGCTTTTAAAAGAAATAATCGCGTAGAAAATTGCGGTACCACCCAAAAAATCGCGTAAAAGTGAAATCGATGGAATAAAAATTGTGTAAAAAGAGGATTGGGTGTAATCCACACATTATGGTTAGTTCAGTTTTTAGTACATATTTTTATTTTTCATGAAATTCTACTAATATCGACGTATACAAGTGCATTTGTTAATTTCACATGTCGTCGTTTTTCTAGAAGAAAAAACTAAATTGAAAAAATTACATATTGAGTTAGTTATGCCAAAATGTTACTTATTTCAAACTCTACCGTATTGAAGAATAAACTTATTTTATAAATTACACTTTTACTTAAAAACAGTTTTGTACAAGCAAACAAAATGAAAAAGGTATAGCATTTTAAACATTTGACAAACTTCAAAGTCCAATTACTCAAAACGCGTATTTTTTAGTTAGTGTCTTCTTCCATAACAACGACGATATTATATTAGGCAGTTTTTTCAAGAAATCCATTGCATGACACGCGTTATTTTAAGTTTGAAATATCGTTTTCATTTCGAAGGTTAAGAAACACTGGTCTCGGATGGTGGTAAGTTAAAAGTTTCCTGAAAGCTTTTTGAAATTTGTTTCAGGTACCGATAACTGCACAGGGTCATCTTGGTGGAGATGTCACGACGGTCTTTGCGTGTCATCACTTTATAGATGTGATGGCGCTTTGGATTGTCCTGACGGGTCAGATGAAATTCACTGCCACGGTAAGGATACCTATTATGATAACGGTATTTATAACTTTTTATTAGATTTATCAATAAGAGTCCATATAGTTTTCTTAATTTTGTAAAACGAGTATTACACTAAAGCAGTGGTCCGCAAAAGGGTCCTTACAGACCCCTAGAGGTCCCTGTGACTACTGAGGGGGTTTGTGGCAGATTAAAAATAACTCGGGGGTGCGTGGACAACGTCGGGGGGTCTGGGAAAGGTTTAATATATAAAATATTTGTGACAAATTTTCATTATTATGAAAGTGAAAATAAATAGCAATAAATAAATTGGTAGCCATTTGTTGGGTGTTGGACCCTTTTGCAAGGAGATCCACAAACTGATGAACCCATACTAATACAGGAGCAATTTATTGAATTATCCACGAACGAGGAGCTGAAACCAATGTTTGAAGTACACCACAAATTCTGGTTACAAAAACAGATGCCAATTTTATATCCTGCATTATGGGTCACAGATGCTGTTGATTGCTGTCTCGTCTTCCTATATAGTAGAACGCGGATTAAGTGCAATTATGAACCTCATCATTCTTCAAATATCAAAATGTTTTATTTACATTTCATTATAACATCAACATTTACCATTCAAGATATCAACATTTTCTTTATTATGCAGGTATGGTATGTAGAGTTATTTTATCTGGGGGTTCATGGTCAGGTTTTTGTTTCAAGAAGGGGTCCATGGACATAATAAGTTTTGGAAACACTGCACTAAGGTATACCCCGTAAAAATACCAATACTATTTTTTACAGAGTTGGGTTGGTTAAAAGTGTGACGTCATTAAGATAGGGAGCTTCAAAAATGGCCAAAATCGTATGATTTTATCTTTTATGATTTTATAAATGGATATGTAATACTAATATACTGTTTTTTTTAACATTTTAGAAGATTACATACAGGACACGCTTCTATTCGGAATTTGTCAGAATAGTGAGTTTACGTGTGCCAACGGCGAATGTATTGGAAAAGAATATCAATGCGATGGAGTACCGGATTGTTTTGATTCTAGCGATGAGAAAAATTGCACTTTGAAAGTAAGAAATTCAGTTTTCCTTAATTTTTTATAATTTCGTGATAACAGAAACAAAATGTCAGTTTTTAAAAACATTAGAATCATTTTTTACATTAGAAATAAATTAACTTGCGATATAGTTAGTCTCAAGATGCTTCTTAAATAAGCGAAAGGCGTTACATTTACTAACACAGCCAATGGAATAACTAATTTATCAATTTTAATTTTGTATTAAAGATGTCAGTTATTAAGTTTACATATATTCTTTTTAGTAGTAATTTGTAGATTATATAATTTAAGATACGTAAATTACTGTTTAAACGCATTTTATTCAACCCATCAATTGATTCCGACTGTCATTGTGTTAAAAATAGTACAAATTAGTTTAGCCCATAGGGACCTGAATTGATTTAAAAAAACAGTGAAATCTTTAAATGTGAAAAATCGATTTACACAAAATAATATTCTGGCCCTGCAATGTAGTTTCATACATTTGTTTTTTTTTTAACAAGAAACAATAATCGTTTAACACAGAAAGATTTCGTATCTTGGACGAACAACAGTAAATACCTGCTGTCGGCAGTCTTATTGTCACCAAGACGTGTCAATGTCTCTTAATTAGGCTGACAAGTAGAATAAAAAAAGGTTTCAAGGTCACCGCTCGTCATTTAAGTAGGTACCAGTGGTTCTTAGCCGGTGCACCACGAACGTGTTGCAAGTGCACTGCGAAAAAAATGATAGATGCAGAAAAAACCGCCTAACAGTGAAAGCCGAAAAAGTCCTTCGCGAAATTATCAAAGCCGACGAAAGATCTAATGTGATTTCGATTTTGCTGAATCGATCGCACGCGGCTTCCGTTGGCCTCACAGGCGCCACTTGCCGGACCCTATAAAACCTCGCCAAACCATCCGCCTTCTCACTGTGCATTTCAAAGATTCATAACGCAACTCACCCTCTAACATTTTCAATAAAAACAGTTTTTACTCTCTCCTGAAGAATTTCAATTTTTAGTGTTACATCAATTGGCTAAATCACAGTCGATTTAAGATTTAAGTATTCAAATATTGTCTAATATTTGCGATGAGTTTTTTGATGATATAAACAAATATTAACGACAGCATTTCGTCCATTTAATTTCATCGCAGTAAGGAGAGCTCAATGAGTTAATTGTCTACTTCTCCCAATATTACTTATCCAAGAGGTGTTCTGTTTTATGTTACAGTGTGAGGGTTTCAAGTGCCGTAATGGTGACTGTATTATTATGAATTGGAGGTGTGACAATAATGACGACTGTGGAGATAACAGCGATGAACAAAACTGCGGTGAGTTTAAATACTAGTAAAAATCTCACTTCTGTTTGCAATTTCATATCAAATTTACTACATAATACAATTCACCATTTCATTAATTATTAAAACAAATCCCTACCCGTGGAGGTTGCAAACGAAATATTTTATATAAATACATGCATATACACCCAATCCTTTTTAATGCGACACTTTCGTCCCAGAAATTGGTCCGCGGACCATCTCAATACTCAACGCTTCAAACTCAAAAAGTGGTCAATCAATCTTGTTGTTTTGTGTAGTATAAAGGTACTAGTATATTGAAAAACTCAATCCACAACATTAGAAAAAAACGATAATCATTTTTTGGCTTAGAATCGTTTCAAGGGTGCATTTCTTATGGTCGGTATTCATCTGAGCATTTTGTTCACGCACAACAGTTGAATGACTAAACTTGTTTGTGCGCTTAGCCATCCCGTTTTCATGCTAAAAAATCCCTTCGGATCTCATCCAGTCACTGTGGGTTTTGTCATGCAAACGCATTTATAAAGTGAAATGACAATTTCAAAAAGTGAAATATGGTTTTACGTAGTATTAAGTAATTACTTTAAGTTATATTTTTTGTATTACACCTGAAATAGATATAAAACTATGCAAAATTATCGAAAGATGCAAGAATCGAAATTATTCATGGCAGAACAAGCTCGAGACGTGTTCGGTGCTGTTTGAAACAAAACGGTTGCATACGGTACGTCATTCATCTCGGATTTTTACTATACTTTACTAATTGTTACTATACCATCCTATAATTTTGTATTTTTCGATGGTGAAATTAACGAGGTTTTCAAATTATGATTAATTATACAAAGAAGACGTAAACTATAATGTATTTTTAATTTGTAATTATATGTAGAACTATTTTATTTACAAATAACAAAATTTGAAATTTTTTGTATGACCTATTTCACTGATAATTTAAAGGCTTAAAGGCCGAAGTAACTCATTGTTACACCATGAGTACGGAAGGGTTAGGCGTGCCTATAAACAAGTAATGAAACTCAACACCTGAGCAAGCTATGGCTCACAGCGTGTTGTGCGATCATAAAATGCTAAGATAAATTCCGGGCAATAGAGGCTGGTAATGAAAATGTACAAAAATAAAATCATCAAATACACACTCAAAAATGAAGAGGTCTCAAAAATAAAATAAACAATTGAAATTTTGTTACGTATTGCATTTTTTTTGATTCTCAACAAGCAGTTTGTTTAAAATAATGTGTTTCAGCAACGAAGATTGTTGATGAGCACTGCAGCATTGATGACGGCTATTTCCCTTGTAAAGATAACTCAAGTTGTCTGACAGTCGAAGATGTGTGCGACTCCAAAATCGATTGTCAAGATGGGTCTGATGAGGGAGGTGATTGTTTTAATGGTAAGAAATTTAAAATTACATTATGAACTGCCGTAGACAAATGTACATGGCCAAATACTTTCTCGGCTTCTACGCCGCCAATATGAGACGTCTTTCATTCTTGAAAATATCAAACTTTATGTTCCTGATCATTTTTTGTTTTAATGCGAACATGAATAATTGTTTCTTCTTCCAAAGTGCAGAACTAGCCTGCCAATGGTGATGATATGGCATTACAGCTAACAGCCAAGGCGCCAAATATTTTGAAATTTTAAAATCAAATGGAATTTTTTTGTAAAGTCACTCGAGATTAACTCGAGCAGAAGAAACATCACAAACACGCGGGTTCAAGATCTCAAATTTAGATTGAAAAAAGTGAATTTGATATTGACCTTTCCGGGACTTGAGCCCAGACCAACCTCATTGTTAGGGTAAAGTTCTTAATACAGAGACGTCGGCTGATGTTGAAATATTCCATGTGAACGAAAGTGAGTTCATACGAGTGCTATTTTAAATTTTTGAAAGTGGATCTTGTCAGGCACTATATTTAAAAATAAAACAAAATTTTTGTAGCAACACCACAATTTTATGAAATGATCAGGATCGGTTTCGCTCATCGCGAACATTTTCAACTGACGCTTTAGAAATTAGCGAAGATGCTTGTCGATCCGCGATAATATTATTCATCACCTCTGTGGCTCATTGGAAATAGCTTAACGTATGTTTTCAAGTCCCGGCAAGCTAATATCAAATTCAGATTTTTTCAATGTAAATTTGAGAATCTTGTTCATGGCTTTTTGTGTTGTCATTTCTCCTCGAGTGGCTTAAAAAAATTCTCATCGAGTTTATCTCATGTGATTTAAAATTCGAATATTTGGCGCATGGGCTGCATTTCCAAATATTTTTTCCACAAGTATAAGTCCATGAGGGACATTTACAATGTCCTTCCAATATTATTTACTGAAAAAACACTTTATTTTTGTCTGATGGCATAATATTTTGATTTGACCAGAAGGTATAGACTATTTGTCTATTTCTATTGAGTCTAGCAGAGAGTATACAGCATATACCCTGGCATACCCTCCAATACACCACTTCATAGTATACGCAGTTGAAATAACTACATTTAAGTTCACTTGTGAATGAATCTTTAAATACACATGTTTTTTAATCTTACAGCTAACAAAAACTGCATTAGTAAAAATTGCAGTCACGCTTGCTTGAACACTCCAGAAGGTGCGAAATGCATTTGTCCTACAGGATACACGTTAAAAGACCATAGAACCTGTTCTGATATTGATGAATGTACATTTCTTCATGAAAAATGTTCACATACTTGCATTAACCTGCCTGGATCTTTCAAGTGTCAGTGTGAACAAGGATATGAGCTGATCGCTGACAACAGAACTTGCAAAGCAAAAGGTGAAGAGAATTTGTTTATATCAATATATGACGGATCATAATATAAAATCATAATATCTTAAAAATAAATTGGACACAGCTAAATAGTTTACCAATTAACGTGAAAGTTAATTTTATTAATTGACCCTTATTCTACCCTTAGATACCGTTAGATTAGATATTTTTTTTAAATATCTCTAGCAATCAAAATAATAACTAATTCTTACAATAATGATATATGTTTTCTGATATTAATTTATCATCCCAAAAATAAATAAATAATATAATGATAAAACTACAGATATCTCTAAGTTATCACAATTGGACAATATATTTATTCACATTGTGCACTAAGCTGTGTAGAATAATTCGGTGACTGACTTTTACTGAATTTTACATTATGTCTTTAGGAGGTGATGCCATACTGGTTTTCAGTACAAAAAATGAAGTTCGCGCACTTGATGTCAACACTAAAGAATACCACACTGTAGCGAAAAATGTTAAACAGGTTTGTGCATATGCAATTAACAATACAGGTCAAATATCTCCACAACGCATACAAAAATAACAGATTCTCTAGATTAATGAATATTTTTCAAAGTTATTACAAACTTTCATTCTTTTATCAGTATTCTAGCAAGTGGTAGGATCAAAAGTGTCCACCTGATCAATCATTTTTAGTAAAAAAAATATATTTGAATTTTGTGATTGATTTTTCGTATTCATTACTTTCCCTTAATTCGCAATAATGACATTTTGGTAGGGCAAAATATTTCTAATGGTCCCACAAACTTTGCTATACATATTGTGATTTGACCCGTACATCATGACAGTTCTTATTCAGACAAAGTAGGGTTGGTTTTCTATTATTGATGGATTTGGCAGTAACTTTGTGGAATTCCTTTTTTAATATGTAAGTAATGACTCACACTGAGACCAAAGACACCACACAACAAGGTAAATATCAATGCAAGAAACAATATTAATGCATGTAACGTAAAAAATTCCAGGCAATCGGTGTAGCTTATGATGGAAACTATGTTTATTGGACAGAAGTGTATCTTGGATCAGAAGCTATCATAAGAGCCTCTCTTAATGGATCAAATCAGCAGGTAAATGGCATGTATTTATTCTAACAAAATGACACCTCTTTTATTAACTTAAGGTGAAGAGCAGTAAAGTAGTTTATTTCACAAGAATTATGTAATATAGTTGAAAGCTGATTATCATTTGACAATGAAATAAAATGATAAATGCGGGAAAGTCTTCAATTATTTTCAGTCTCTCATTCACAGCTAGTCTCATCTTTCTTTATAGGGGGCATTTTAGTTGCAAATCAGAATACAATGAGAATTCAAGATAAAAATTAATGCTGACCGACACAGTTTGTACATAGATGCTGTTGGCATCATAATAACAAGACGATGCTTCCAAACTTGTATTCTCAGTCTGTTTTACGGTAGTCGTTGGGTGGGGACGCATGTGCTTCCGAGAGGGATGGTAATCGTTCGGCAAAAACAATAGATCCATATAAAATTTATGATGAGACAGCAATGGCTGAATGGAATCGTGCGTAGTGGAATGTCAAATATTCCACAAAAACGATCAATCGGGATAATATTTGTGACCATAATATTTAACTGATAAATCGAGGAAAATGATAGATCGGGGAACACGAGATTATTTAACATTGTTCTCATGGGTGTTTGGCCGCGACTATAAAAAATGAACGATACATGCAGGAAAACATTGAATCCGAGAACGATAGATCAGGGTTCCTCTGTATAATGTATATATTTATATAGTCAAGATTTCTTGGAAGGTAATAGGGACTCAAGTTGTGAATACATACCGACAATAAACAATCTGTTGTTGTATTCTAGGTTATCGTAAAGAACGGATTGGGAACTCCTGAAGATGTTGCTATAGATTGGTTGACTGGTAATATTTATTTCACCGATATGGAATACCAACACATCGCTGTTTGTTCAAATGACGGCCTACATTGCTCTGTCATCCTCAGCAAATATATCGAGAAACCGAGGGCTATAGTTCTCCATCCACAGCAAGGGTAGGTGGATATTATCATTTCGTAGATGTAGCTTCTTTATTAGTGAAGGTATGATAGAATTTTTAAGCTGAGAACACTGCTTCGACCGATCGCATTATATTTCAGTTTAAAGATATAGACAGAATAAATGGACCCCTTTAGTTTTAATTCATTTATACCTTGTGCAATTATTGCATCATGCGATTACACTTATTATATGTAGAAAAAGGCTTATGCACTATACTAGTGTTGGTAAAATTAGAGCATGCATATGATTTAATGTAATATTTTGCAAAAGAAAAACTAAGTAAGATTAAATGAAAAAAGAATTTTTGAAGTTATTAATTAATAATGAGCATTTGTCAAGATACAAACTATTCAGAAATATTACATGATGATATTTATATATAAAAATATTAAACTATATTCAATGTAGTAAACTTTGTTTTTTGCTTGGCTTGTCCGAAAGAAAAATTGATAAATTGGGAATTTTTGATGCAGTGTTTGTCAAATTATGATGTAAATAGTTTGAGATTGATACATACTTATTGGTGTGTGGTGTGTGAAACAAAAATAATAATGACACCTCCAAGAAATTTCAAGTATCAAATTTTTAATGTAGTCTATTGTCTCCCATAGCCATCAACTTTTATTCAAGTAAATTATGTTTAAGCAATCAACTGATTCTGGTATTTGCCTGAGAAGAGGATTCAAATTGGAATGTTTTTTTGCTGCAGACACATGTATTGGACTGACTGGGGAAAGCAAGCAGAGATTGCACGAGCAAATATGGATGGATCCGAGGACATGTCGTTTGTTCACACGGACCTCGTATGGCCGAATGGTCTCTCGATAGACTATCCCAGCAATAGACTGTATTGGGTGGACGGAAAGTCAGCTAAGTTGGAATCAATCAAACTTGATGGAACTGATAGAAAGGTATACATGAGAGAAGCATCGTCAGGTGCATTCAGCATTTAAGAAATTATCATGTATAATATTTCATTGATTATATGTGTGTCTGATTCGACAAACGATTCAGAATAATTGGATACTGAATCTCAAGAAGTTCGAGATTCCGATAGTGATGCTCTAGAAAAAAATAGATACCTCATACACCTAATTTAAATGGTTGTGTTTGTTTTAATAAAGTTTTTGTAATGTTTTTACAATCTGTATTTAAAAATTAGGCTTCATTATATAATTAATGGCGCCTTATATTGGAGGAAGTACGATATATCGTGTAACTTTGGCCCTGAGGCGAAACTTTGGCCCAAAATCGAAAATGTATTGGAATAGCGATATCTGTGTTCTTATTATGTGTTGCTCAATGACACATCTTGATTTAAGTCTGTCAAACATTTCAAATAACATGAAAACAAACTCAAATTTAACAGCAATTTCCTGTCATACATACATTTGCCAAACACATTTCCGATTTTTGGCCAAAGTTTCCCATCAGGGGCAAAATCAACCCCATATTATGGTGCTATTAATCAATATACAAATAAATTGATCATTATTTTTGTGATTCACTTAAAATAAAATATTTCATTTTATTGTGATTGCTTTTGTTCATATAATATATATGAAATGAGCGTAATCCTCAAAACCGATGTGTCTCCTGAGTGCTAGTAACCCTTAGTGCGATAGTACTTACAGCAACCGATATGTTATTCGAATGAAAATCTGGCAGAATGCATAGATCTAATTTTTGTTTTTGTTTTTGTACGATATGTAGATTGTTTTGGATACCATCCATCATCCATATTGGCTATCGATCTTTGAAGACCGTATTTACTGGAGCGATTGGTATCTTAAAGCCATTGATGTTTGCAATAAATATACAGGAAAAGACCGCGAAACTTTGGTGCGAGCTGACGAGATATTTGGTATAGTATTTCTAACTAACTTATGTCAACAATCATAAATGTAAAAAAAAGTATTACAGCCAACAATTTATTTTCAGTGCGTCAATTGTCAAATATTTTGAAATATGAGAAACTTTAGAGAATCGAATTTTTTTTAGATAATCAAGCTCAATTTGACAATGAAAAGCATTGTGAACATCCTACATCTCAATAAAAAATATTTATAACCATTTCAGGGTTGCAAATTCTCCCATTTAAAAGTAAAAATATTTGTTTGTCAATATATTTAAGTAAATATTTGAATCTGTTCTAGGTATTCATATTTATCATCCATCTATGGCCCAGAGTAGGAAGCATGCATGCGAACACAACCTTTGCAGTCATCTGTGCTTATTGAAAGGGAATAACTCTTTTTCTTGTGCTTGTCCCGAGGGAAAAATATTAGCTGATGATAAAGTTAATTGCCTAGGTAAATCAAATAACCTTCTTAATCTTATTTCTGTATTAAAAATTTGCAATATTTGTCATTATATGAGAAAGGTATTTTGAAATCTTTCAATGACATGAGATAAACTCAATTAGAATATTTTAAGTCACTCGAGATCTGCTTGAGGAGAAAAAACATCACAAATAAAATTGTTAAATTAAATATAACCTGAATTTGTTGTTGACCTTGCCAAGACTTGACCCCAGATCTATCTGATTGTTCGGGTAAAACCCTTATCAGTAGACCACAGAGGCTCACGGTGATGAAAAGCCATTAAAAGCCATTAAAAAGCCATTAATTTTTTCTAACAAAATATTTCTTGAGATGGTTTAAAAGAAGTGGTTGTACAAGTCATTTTTGGGGGTGTAAAGGATGTGATATAAATAAGATGGGAGGGTAAAATATTTTATGACAAAATGTGACGAAAAATATCCAGAATTGTTTTACATCATTTATGGACAACCTCTGACTGCATTAGTTATATATTTTATTTATACTAAGCAGTTTTAAAAACAATATAAAAGTGGTTAGAGCTATAATGAATGATTATCTTTTTCAGATATGCACGAAAAACAGATGCTAATCATCGGTGCTGGAAATCACTTATTTTTAGTTGAGCATCAATCTCTTGGACGCCACGATATCAGTAAAATTCAAGTTGACGTACAGAGCATTGATGCGTTGGTTTATGACAATTTATTGAGTAAGACATCATATAATATGCTATTTAATTTCCGCTTGTTTCACTTGGCTTATAATTAATTAAAAAATAAATCCTATAAAAATTTTGAGATAATTTTTATATTTCCATCATATTTTTGATGAATCAATGATAACTTTGTGGAAATTGATTTATAATATCAAATTTAAATTGATCACTTCGTTATTCCATTGATTGTGTTACAATAATTTTGCCATAAAAATAGAAAATTCTTAATAATATTTTTTTAAAAACTATAATTTGTGGTTGTTTGAATAAATGCATATTGAATAATTATATACATAGTTTTTCCCTGAACACACAATATAACCAAAAATATGATTCGCAAAATCAAATGTTATATACAAATCTTGTTCCAGCTATGGCTGTGAATGCGCAATGGTAAATTTATCAACCACTTATGTATAATAATTGTTTGCGAGTGATCGGTGCACACTTCAAGTTCATCTAACTTGTAACATACACTAAAGAACATTATCGATATCTTTTTTAGGTATTAAGGTTGACATTTCTATGGACACCTTATGAATTGTAGTCCTTAAAGGAGGTGGTTGATATATCGAACGTTTTCGTGCTTTGCCCTATAAAGGGTTAATTACAAATTATATTCCTTGTTGATCTAAAAATACATTTAATACTAATAGTTCAGTTTTCGTGAAAATGGGAATTTTTGATGTACCAAACAACCACCAATATTTTCCATTTTATTTATTGTTAAATTCTGAAATTCTGAGTTCTAATAATTTTTTGAAAACATTCCAGATCGTGTCATCATATACGAGAGTGCTTCGAAGAGTATTCATGCTCTCAGCGGTATTATTGGACCTTCAGAAGGAATAAGATTCATGAAAACTGAGACATTGATAGCTGGAAGTCTTGAATCGATTGAGAGTATGAACTTTGGTAAGAGGACCGAGGGATGCCGGTACCCGGAGTGGCTATTATTAAATTTGTGTACCTTGCCATCCTTTACACATATTACATCAATTGAAAAAATAATTGCAAATGAAAATTCTGTTTTAAAATTAAAGTGATTCCACGAGCAGTGGAATAACATGATATCAATTTCAGTTTTACATTAAAAATAGTTTTATACGTAATTACTGCCGAATCCATCAGACAATTTTGGTGTCTGCCTGGAGGCACAATTGAAGGTGGCATGGATGTGTATGGAAATTTCTTACATGTGTTTTATGAAATAAAAGATGGTTTGAGAAATTGAGTATTTTTTAGAGTAAAAAAGTCGTATGGAGGCTATTTCTTAGTATTTTGAAATGATAATTGGATCACCAGTGACTTATTTACTCAAAGAATGAAATGCAATTTTTTTTATAATCTTTCACTTTTGGATTTGAAAGATGTTTCAAAAATTTCACATGATTTTAAATTGAGATAAAATTTGTGAGGAGACAGCAACAGCAGCTGAATTGAGCCCTGCTTATTTCTGATCAGAATGATAAACGTTTGACAAAAAAAGTTCAATCGGGGTAAAATATGCAATCAGACTGTAAAATTTAATAAGTAAATCGGGGAAAATATGCACTATGATTCATTAGGGAACGATGAATGCGGAATTATTTAACATTGTTCTTATGGGTGATTGGCCGGGACAATGAAAAATAAACAATAAGTAGGGATTCCACTGTACTGACTATGCTGCTATATTTTTACAGATTCAATCACTGACACACTATACTGGTGTGATTCTTACCGAGGTACAATTGAAGTCATGTCAATGGGAACCAGGGAGAGAGCTGTCATCGTTAAGGAGATAAACGGAGATGCCGCTGTTGACCTCGCTCTTGTCTATAAATATGGGTCAGAGTGAACATTTTCTATATTGATTGAATAATAAATTGGGTGTAGTTTTCTGTTTCTCCCACCCCATGCAATGCAATTCATAGTTTCAAGAAAGCTTAGCACATATTTAAATTAATGTGTTCAAACGAAATATGTCATGTAGAAGGACATCAAGATGTTTCAAAATCGTCTCAAAAATTTATAGGTGTTTATGTAGACTTACCACATTGTTTTTTTTCAACCAGTGGAATAATAATGTTATCAATTTTAATTTTATATTCATAAATAATTTGGTAATATCGGTCACTTGTAGGGGCTGGTTGTCAGTCTCACACAGATTATAAACAGGTGAGCATGCGATAATGTTATAATAACCAACATTGTATTCCTCAGTTACTTTATCATAATTTTTTTAAAGTCTGTTTGCTTATAAATGTAAATCTCCATCACACAGCCTCACTTGCGTGTGAGCATATAAGCTTAGAGAGTAAACGACAGCTTACCCTTTTATCTCGCACACGCTCTTCACTCAAAATGTGATTAAGTGAGAAAGAGAAAGATTCACGGTATGCACCTGATTTACATCTATCTAGTTATTTTACCTCTATATATTTCATTCATTACAAAATTAAAGACATTTTAAGTCCTCTGTTGTATGATAAAATTGCATGAATCCTCGTGAATGTCACATTTAAAGTTGGAGATTTTTTTTCAGATATATGTTTGTCGCATTCAGGACAATCATTGGAGAAATCTACATCGCTAAGATGAGTATGGATGGTCAGGGTACTAAGAAGATAATTATTGAACATGGCTATGAAGGTGACAATTTGTTTATAAGCTTTATTAAATAATATATGGTGTAATAAACAGTAATGTTCTTCTGTACATTTTGACTCTGTGAACAATTTCACAATGTTCATACTACTTTTCTACAACAAACGAGAGCCAACCTGTTTCCAACGCATTTGAATTGATTCTCATTTTTAACTGGTTAACACTTAATTAGAATTAAATTGAGAGGCTATACGGTAGTGCTTTCTTTGCGTGATATCATATACTCCATTACATATTCCCCTGTCTAACTTTACCATACTGTGTAAAACTATTTGTACAATAAACGCCTGACAATTTTTTCCTTCATAGTTTTGATTTATGTTTGTGTGAATATAGCAGAGGGTGTAGTGTCCAAACTGCTTGAAGCCATCTAACAGTTGCAAAGGATTAGTATTAGGATTTTTTTTAAGAACAGATATATTGAAAACATATAGACGTAGCAGTTAAATGAAAGAAGATCTAAATTTAATTTGTAGCAGCCAGCAATCAGTTGAAGAAACTGTTATCTTATGATATCTATATTACAGTATTTAAAAATGCCACATGTTTTTTCATATTTCAGGGCCAATTGTGAAATTGCATTATGATCCCTTGTATGAACGCATGTACGTTGCAGATTATGGTACCGGAAAAATTGAGACCTTCAGCATTGATGGTATTACATATTTATTTAAATTTATAGAAAAAAATATTTGTGCTCATTAAATGTTTCAAATACACCAATCATCAGGGCTGCAGAGTTGTTTGAAAATCTACTGACTATCTCCAATATGTTTCCTAAGTAAAATTAGGCATATAGAGCTGTAATTTTTCAAATTACTGTGACATATGAGCTGTTTTTGTGTTTCTCCTTCTGGAATATACATTATTAAATCAGGATAATAGAATATGTGTAAAAAAAGAAAGTAAATTAGTAAATCAACAAAAGTTAATCAAAAACAAACCTTAGAGGGAGAGGAAAATATAAGGGAGAAGACACTTGACCTGATCTAGCTCTATCCGTCTATCTCTACTGTCTTCAATAAAGAGAGGTTGAGCAACTGAGTAACATGCAGTTCTAGTAGGAAAACACGTTGGGAGCAGACATGGTTTAAAAACTAAATTTGATAGTCAAAGTAATACACAACTTAATAGTGATTTCCTCAAACTAAATATGAAACTATAGTGTCTCTCTACTATCTACGAATAATCTAAATCTAAAGAAAAATAAACACTAATGAATATTGAAAATGAGAAATTGTGTTAAAATATTGCTTTATCTTTCAGGTACAGGCAGGATAGGTTTTAAAGAAATAAATTCACCGGTTAGTCTCGCCATCTTGAATCGAGATATATTCTGGACAAGTGAAATGTCAAAGAGGCTCTATTGGACTAGCACGATGACCGACGGTCCGATCAAAAAAATCAAAATCGGTAATAAATCTTTTTTCGTCTTTTCCTTTTTGTCTTAAGTCTTCTTGTGAATCCTAAATATGTACTCTTTATTTATATTTCTAGATGTTCCCCCTGTTGTTCAAATGCATATCACAGCCCTCAAGCCAAAGCCATCTGTACTGAACCATCCTTGTGCGTCCATCGCTTCCACACCTGTTTGCTCACATTTGTGTGTCCAGGTAATATATATATGTATAAGCAGCATATTGAGTGCTCAATCTCAAACCCGACATACTCCACTTTTATTACGTAAGTTTATTTTATGTCCTAAAGGTTTTTCCAAAGTTGAGTTAGCCGGTGTGTGCATTGAGCATTCGATGACATATATATTTGTCAAAAAGAAAAATATCATATTGTAATATAGTAACTTTGACCAAATTTGTCTGTGGTCATAAAAATATGATCTTATTAACAAATCTTTATTGCTTATTCTGTTGTTTATATGAACCTTTAACTGTCATTTTAAAGTAGTATATTATTATAATGTCATTGTTCACAGGGACGGCATTTGTCCCATCCTGAATCTAAAGATTCATACACTTATCCCTTGCTGCACTGGCTTGTAGGTAATATAGTGAGAAAGCCCGGTATGAGAGCGGCGAATGATTGGTTATCAGCATCCAGGATGCGCAGTAGGATCTCAATGCAAACGCCACTTTGGTGCGGTTAATATCTTTTATTTAGAATGTAGTGGTTTTACAAAACAAAAATTACCATTACAACATAAAAATGAGACTGCATTTACATTTACACTTAACACATGAATTTACATTTAAATTTTTAACACAGTGGACACAAACAAATGATTTTAAATTAAATATAATTTCAAAGATAACAAAACAAATTTAAAACGACAGCAATGCGGCGCGGCTGCCAATGCACTACATCGTTGACCGTTGGTTACTCGGGGGAGACTGGCTGCAAAATCAAAATTCTAATTTTTTTTCATACAGTCCCCCACTCTTTTGTCGACGACTGTTGCTACGCAGAGGGTAATTAGAAAGCCGCTTTCTAATTTTGGCTTATAGTCGGCAGGCCAGGTAATTGGCTTCTTAGAATTGTCATTTTCAAAGCATCCAAACGGCCGTTCTGGATCATTCGAAAACTTAATGAAAACAAACAAATTTTCACAAAAAATATCACGACTTGTCAATAGATGAAATAAAAAAATAACAAGCTGGCCATTTTTCCCTTGAAAAAAACTGAAATAAAGTCTTTATACAACAATACTTTCAACTTTCAATAATTTTTATGTTTATTCATTTCATAACTCAAAAAAATAACTATTGCATCTTATTCTTTCATTTTCAAACAGTGGTCCAATTTAGAAAGAATCTGCTTATTACATTATGCATTATATGACAAATGATTTTAACAGTTTTCATTTAGTAGATTACTCTACTGTAGTGTTGAGCACAATTATGCACAATGTGTGATTTTCTGGTATTCTGATTTTTTGAAGAAATAAAATAACCAGATAAATTTAATTCAAAAAAAGGCCACTATAATACCATTCATAACCAAGGCTGTGGAGTAGAAGTTAGAGTAGGTGTCGCGTTTTTTTTGGACGACTCCACACCCCTGTTAAACCCATAATAAACCCATAAACTCCACACCCATAATAAATATCTTAAGTATGCAAAGTATTTACTTATTTATGAACTGATACTTCAGTAAAGATGATAAAGTTAATCAATATTTTATTTAGATATTGTTTATTTATGGCAATGGTAAAATCATCATAGTCAATATTTTTGTGATCCAATGATTACTATGCAAAAGAAAATTTTCAAATTTGATTCAAATTTTTCAGCGAGAGGCAGTTACGGGTGAAGCAAGAGGAACTCTTCACTCATGCCTGTGCCCGACTGGCATGAGGATGTCCCATGATGGCAAAACATGTGAAAAGCTTGTAGAATGTTTAACAAATGAATTCAAATGCACTCAAGACAACCTATGTGTCCCGTTAAATAAAGTTTGCAATGGAGTCAGCGATTGCACAAGCGGAGAAGATGAAGTACAGTGTGCAGGTAATTGCGTTATTATTTAAAATGTATTCATCAGTTTTTTAAATATAAATCATTATTTAACCCATCCCTTGCTGAGCCGCTTAACCTTTTCTGGAGCAAATTGGTTTTTTTCCAAAATCAACTGCGAGCTATATTATTTCGAATTATATATGGTGTATTGGACAGTAATATTCCTATAAAAATAAAAAATACTGAAAATTTTTTTTGATAAAACTATAATTTGCAGTGGTTTTTGTAGTGAAAAAGATACTGTAAATCGATAAATAAATGTAAATTGAATAATTACATTAATAGTTTTTCCCTCAATACACAATATAACCATTAAAAATATGATTTGCAAAATCAAATGGTAAACATAAATCCTGTTCCAGCTATGGCCGAGAATGCGCAATGGTCGATTTATCAACCACTTGCGTATAATAATTGTTTGCGAGTGATTGGTGCACATTTCAAGTTAGATGGTCGATAAACACACTAAATAACTATATCGATATCGTTTTTAGGTATTAAGGTTGACAGTTCTATGGACACCGTATGAATTATAGCCCTTATATTATATCGACCATTTTCGCGCTTTGCCCTATAAAGGGTTAAAGGATATTCCAATACCAAATATTTCAAAAAATAATTCAGTAGTGTTGATGTTGACCAAACTTATGGAGATTATCAGGACAAATCAGGCTATATCTGAATGTAATAATTAGCTTGTACACAAAAGTTTTAACACTCTTATATTTTTGAGTATCAACACACTGAAATCTGCCGTCTCAACAGTTGAGACGTTAGCAGTCAGCGGGTTAAACATACTATTCGGTTGCAGTATTCACGATTTCTAAGTACGGACAATCTCATAAATTGATTTGTGGATTATGTTAAAAGACATGGATTAAATCCTCGCACTTATCTGATCCTAATAAAAAAGAATGTAGCGAGA
Organism: Himalopsyche phryganea; assembly: GCA_022494535.1. Classification (NCBI taxonomy): domain Eukaryota; kingdom Metazoa; phylum Arthropoda; class Insecta; order Trichoptera; family Rhyacophilidae; genus Himalopsyche; species Himalopsyche phryganea. The sequence goes on from JAGVSL010000024.1 coordinate 442,868, forward strand.
GCGATTAACTGACTACTAGTTCTACACTTCACGCATCCTTCTATCCTTACACCCGGGGTTCCCAAACTTTTCTTGCGATGGAACACTTGTAAACCGAAAAATTTAATGAAACACCTTGTTTATTTTGTTGGTTATATAATATCAATATGAAGTCAAGCATGTTTGAATTTGCTGCAGCTGCAACAGCATATAAAGCCATTCCAAGTTTTTTGCGGAACACCTATACCCGTTCTGCGGAACACCAGTGTTCCGTGGAACATGGTTTGTGAAACCCTGCCTTAGACCATCTTAATAAGGGAGGTTGAGCTACCAAATAACAAACAACATCTGTTGAGACGCGTCACATTTGGAACAGACATTGCTAAATAATAAATACAACGTTGCAGCTAAAGGCTTATCCGAATTCTAACGATTTATTAATTATCTATGTTTTCGGAGATCTGAAGATGCTAAAAAACTCAAAACACTGGTTTTAAATGCAAAAATACACTGAAGAGTTAAATGTGAACTAGATTAAATTGAAGACTTTTCCTTTATTGATGAAAAGTTTTTAAAACTTTAAAAAAGTTCGGTGACACCTATTCAAAAACTCATTTGGAGAATTTTTATTTTCAAAAAGGGTTTCAATGTAATGTGTAAACTAACTAATATGTATTTGGTTGTGTTATAATCATCTTATATATAATAACCCAGATCGCTCTGTAGACGTTTTATTATTATCACATATCACATGTAGGTATGGAATTTTCTCATGATCTTAGCGTTCGCGGTGTATAATAAAATAATATGTTATGCAATGCACACACAGTTCCAACACATAAGCTATTTTAGACATTCAGTATTTCAATTTAAATACGGTTTGACACGACCCATTATTATTCAGTGCGAATCGTGCCCAGAACTTTCATCCGATCATCTCTTGTGGCGCAGTCAAGAAAAAGACAGCATTGTAATTTGTTAAATACATCATGTTTAGGCAACGTTGTCAGATAAGTTTTTAGAAAGCCAAGCATTCTACCCTTACAGAAGCAAGGAGGCGTGATCCCACTGCTGGCAGGACGTTTTTTAGCCAGTGGGATGCCGTGAGTAGTCGGGTGCGGTCGGGAGCTCGATCTCTGGCACTGACCATCAGCTAACCTTTTGCTGTCGCGTCACAATTTTGGGGGCTTGTTTTTTTTTTTTGTTTTTATTTTAAATCGTAAACACTACATGTAAACAACTAACTGGAATAAATAGTGGATTTGACTAAGTAAACGAGCGTGTTTGAGTGTACCTGAGAGACCTCCCCATCGTTATCAGCTCGCCGGACGAAAATCTTTCTCACAGGTTATACTAGTACTGAAATATTGCTTATATGAACATTCTACGAGTATCATATTTCAGTCCAAACAACAGGAGGGCTGTAGAAAATATTCAATCATGTGATATCATCATCTTAAATTCTTCCAATTTGACATGGTCCCTTTCGACAGGAAATGAAAGAACCATACATTTTTACATTATTATTGAAATACATCATTTATTTTTAGAACCAGTAAAGGATTGCAACCATGATGAATATGAATGCGGCAACAAGAAATGCATCTCGAAGGAGCTTCGGTGTGATACTCACAACGACTGTTCAGATAATTCCGACGAAGAAAATTGCCAAGATTATGGTAATTATTATATTGTTCATTTATTTAAATAGAAATCTGTAGCCCAGCTCATAACAATCAAGTCAATACAACAAGGAAAATTTTCATTTCATAAATTATTAAGGTTGGTAATAACAAAAATTTTGCAAAAAATATGTAGTCTTTGTATGTATTGGTGTCATTCAATACATATATGCTATGTTTGGCTTTTGCAAGTACGTTTTATATAAAATGACAGTAATCTTGAAAATCGTGAATGATGTTTAATTAAAATACTATTATAATTGTATATTTATTTTCTCTAATTTACATTACTGTGATTGAATTAAACACATACAGCCGAGTTTTTTATACGAATTCATTTAGATGCAATTTAATATAAATATTACATATTTGATTTCCTTTTGGTCCAACCATTAACTTTTAATAGCTGTGCAATATCTATGTGAATTTTAAAGAAGCATTTTTTCCCCTTACTTCCTTCTATCTCCTATTTTATTTATGTCTCAATTTAGGTGAATTTTTATTTTTTGGAACTAATCTTACATTTTTCAAAGCTTTATGTACCTCGATCTATGCAAATTTTGCTTTACACAGTATTTCATGGTACCTACCTATCTATCGTGTAGGTTGAGGGATAAGTGAAATTGTTAATGTTAAGCTTCATATAATGTTAAAGTTAAGTTAAATTTTGTTTTTATTCTTTCAGATCCTAAGAAGCAATGTACAGAAAACGAATATGAATGTCGATCTGGAGTATGCATCCCCAAGACCATGGTTTGTGATGGAAAGCCACAATGCAGTCACGGTGAAGACGAAGTAGGCTGCTCCGACAACGTTTGCAAAAGTTTTCATTTCCAGTAAGTCAACGAGTTTCTCAAATTAAAATTAGAAATATAATATAGTAGACTCCTGCTTGACCGGGATCTGTGATGACCGGATGTAAAAGGAGTCCCAGTTAATCGATTCCCAAGTCAATAAAAACACTGCTTAACCCAATGAACGCGCTGGAAATGTTTACATATTCAAGACTTTATCTCGTGTTTACGGCCAAAGAAGAAGGAGACACTTGTGGATATATGCTTTAAAAAATAGGTAAAACCTTTAGGTAGAGAAATTAGGCAGCAGATCATGAAAATATGAAGTAGAACACAAGGAAGTATATTTTTGAAAAGAGTTCTCGATATTCACTCGGATTTCGGCTTTGAATTGCTGATACGCAGCATTAATCGTCAGCCCTATGTATTACACACACTTGTGTGGCTACGCGCTTGCTTGTGTACGTGTTGGTGGTATATATGAAGACTGCTGTTGATTTCTTGATGTATTTGGGATATCTAATGTATTTTACATAATTCTCCATTTTTTACTTTTGAAATTGATCTATTTTTAGCCATAGTGAGCGTTTTAACAGATCAATTGATTGAAAATAAAGTCATGCGAAAATGGTTTGCGCTATAGGGGTGAAACGAACTAAACCATCAAATATCAAATTGACTAAATGTGAGTTACTGCTTTATTTGTTGGAGCTTTCGATATTTCGAGCTTACATTCGAGACAGATATTTTATTTCTGACAACTTCTTTAATGGTCAATCTGCCAGACTATTATGAAAATTCTGAGAATTCAAATCCAAGCCGAACAGAGCCGCAATAATATAGTCTAAAAAATTTCATTTCGAAATTTTTCTGTTAAAAACATTGTTATTTATGAAATATAAATGTTTTTTTATTTTATTATTCTCTTCAGGTGCCGGAGCGGTAAATGTATACCTGTCGAATGGGAATGTGACGGCGAACTTGACTGTGAGGATGGATCTGATGAACACAATAAATGCGGTAATTGAAATTATTCTTCAATGCCAACAAGTACAAAATCTATTACCCAATTAGCCAATGGCGTTATGAAGAGTGCCAGAGAACAACACGCGGTTTCGTGATTTATTTTAAAAACAGATTCCTCATTAGCACATTTTTTTGTTGCTTTTTAATATTTTTTATGACATATGTAAGCAGTTGATAAAAGCAAAAACAGATATTAATGATTATTTGTTTTGGTAGTTTTCACTTATTCTTGTACCTAAAATGTAGTGCTAATTAATATTGTCTTGAATGTAGACGTCTAGAAAGGTATTGCATAATATTGTTTTTGATTAAGGATAGAAATACTAGGATAAGATAACAAAGTATTTAGTTGTATAAAATTTTATTATGTAGTTGATAGCTATTTCGGATTGATGCCATCGTAAGAACTATACTTAAACTTATTTAAGCTTAGCTATATATATTGTTTAGAAGAGATAGACAATACAACGTCATCTCACGTATTAAAACATTATAATGTTTATTTAAAATTAAACCATTTTAGGTACTTATTGTGTTTTTAGAAAAGGAACATACGTGATGTTATTAATTAATCGTTAAAATAAATGCATTGAAATTTTATTGATTGCATTTATTTTAACGACTAATTAATAACACCACGTAAGCTCCTTTTCTAAAAAAACAATTAGCAAAATAATTTTAAATATACATTATGATGTTTGAATACGTAAGATGACATAATACTGTCTATCTCTTCTAAGTGGTATATATATGGCTAAGCTAAAATAAGTTTAAGTATAGTTCGGACGATGGCGTCAAGCCGAAATAACTACCTAATAAAATTTTGTAGACCATTATACTTTGTTATTTTATTCTATTATAATGGAGTTCTACCAAGTAAATGTCAATTCAATCAATACATAGAAATACTGATCATCGATTTACTTTATATTGTATTTCCGACAAAAATTGTTTTTTAAAAACAATAAATAGGTATATATTATATAGAATATTAAAATTGTATATTGTTTTCAATTTGAACAGCGTACAATAAGCCATGCGCTTCAGGAAAATTCCGCTGTCGTTCAGGAAAATGTATCGATTCAAAACTCGTTTGCAATATTTTCGATGACTGCGGCGATAGAAGCGACGAAACAGCATGTCCAACTGTTGAAGAAAAACATAAAGAAGTAAGAAATTTATGTATATTATCTTGAATCATTGGAAGAATAGTTTCTGCAATGTAGTATTACACGGAAATCCACTAAAAAATATTAAATAATGTTCGAATTGGTAAGAAAACTTAAAGAGAAAAATCTCATCATTTCGGGCTTCATTGTTTGTGTTTATAAAACCTTGGAAAGATGTAGTGTTGTTATCGATGGTAATAACGATGATGAATGATTGCAGGTTTCATTCTCAAGGGCTGTAATTAAGCAATTGAGTTGATTACACTGTGTCTTCTTATCTCTTGTCTGACGGTAGAATATTTGATGTATCCTAAGGGTATATACTGTTTCTACGAAAATAACATAGAGTATACGGCGTACATTCTCCAATACAGAGCTGTGAAAATTCAAATACATTGTCCGCCTCTGTGGTCTAGTGGTAGGGGTTTTGGTGGGTCCGGGCTCAAGTCCCGGAAAGGTCTATATGAAATATAGATTTTTTTCAATTTGAAATTGAGATTTTGGACATGGGTGTATGCGATTTCATTTCTCCCCGAGTTGACTTATGAAAATTCTCGTCAAGTTTACCTCATATTATGATTTTTCAATTTCAAAATATTTGGCGCATTGGCGTTAGCTGTAATGTCGAATATAAATAAATAGCACGTTAAGTGACAATGCGTTGAAAAGTGCAATCGATGGAAAGATAATTTAATGAAAACATTTTTTTGCTAATGATTGATTAAGTGATCAAGGAAAGACTATTTTTGGGCTATTCTGTAGAGTAGAGAGAATTGAGATACGTTTTTTTACTCTTATCACAGTGAAAGACTTAATTTATATATTATAATACTTAATAAAACTGATGTTTCTTCAATTGCAGCTGAAAGATTGTAAAGATGACGAATATTCTTGTGAAAGCGATGAAAGTATTTGTCTTCCATTCTCAGCCAAGTAAGTTACTGTTGATTTCATTTTATTTCAAAATACACAACAATAAAACTTGTTATCTCTTTATTATAATCATAATACTCAAAATAAATTTGAAAAAGTCTAAAACCAAGATAGTTTACTTTACATCAAATCTGTAGAAGAAAATGGTGCATTCTGTATTTTTTCATCTGATTTGGCCAACATTTATTAACCCTTTTGAGCCACGACCCAAGTCGGTATGATTAAAATGACACGTGTAAACGAAAATTAAATCCATTTGTTAGTTGATTAGTAAAATATGCAGAGTATGTTATTATTTGCAAAAAGAAAGAACTCCCTATTCGATTAGGAATAGTCGGAGCCACATTAACTTGTCTATGACACGCAGTTGTACACGGTTAGAACCAAATGCCATTCGCTGAACGTTTCCATTCTACCGGTGCTGCTTAGCTGTGCTAGCGTCTTCCTCCGACCCATGGAATTCCGGCATCCTGGATGACTGTCGAGCACTATCCGCAGGAAATACTCGGCGGAACTGAAGGATGCCGGCATGTCGTGGGAGGAAGCAAAGCAATTTGTGGGTGATAGGGTATTATGGAGGCGCCGCATGGTTATACCTATGGTCCAAGAAGAAGTCTCAAGAATATTGTTTTGTTGAGAATATTTTCAATCCACTTCATAATATGTCAATCAACCATATTATGCTAAGAAACATTCAAATAGACAAACATATTAAATGCTAATAAATTAATTATGTTTGTAAAATGTCCCATGTTTCGTTTAATATAGTGTATTAAATGATGATTTACTTGAACTTTATATCCTAACCATTTTGATTATTAAGAGAACACACACATTGGTGTGTACTTTTCTTGTTTCCTAGAATATTTCTTCGCATTTATACTTTACATATTATACCACTGCTGATTTAGAATGTATTGATTATACAGTAACTATATTTTCCAGATGTAACGGTACTAAAGAATGTCCACATGGAGAAGATGAATTGAAATGTTTCAACAGAATGAGTTCTAAAGAGTGCGAAGCCATCGGTGGAAGATCATGTCTCCTGGGAGGAAAATGCATACCGCCACGCCAGCTCTGCAATGGAATACCAGACTGCCCTGATGCCTCTGATGAAGACACTTATTACTGTAAAGATTTGAAGAAAGGTTCGATTCAAAAGATTATATCTGTAAAAGTGACAAAATATTGCTTATTCTTTTTTTTAATAACTATATACAAATCAATTTGGTCTTCCATTAATATATCCAGAGGCTTTTTTTCTTATTTGGCTCTAAATCTGACATGGCAGCTTTCAATAATCGTTTAATACCCTTTAACCAAGATATTTTGCCTTTGATACATATTAAATGAAATTGCTTATTAGAATTTTATATTTTCTTTCATATGAAAGCAATATTCTAATTAGTTTCGTTTTATATTTCACTGCCATTTTATATATATAGTATATGAAATCAATAGGTGCCTAAAATCATACCAAAGATTTTTTAAATTACTTAGAAAATCATTATAAAATCAAAAATTTGGAATAATTACATAAAGTGCTTAAAGAAACCTCTCTCTATTCTACGAAAAAATCGAAGGATTCCGAAATTTTCCATTCTTTTCATTTGGGAAAGATAACCGCCTGCTACTGTCCTCGTAATGTGCAGTCTACTCTAAACAAGTAATTCCCAACCTTTTTACACCTGCGGATCAGTAAAATATATAACTATTACATTTAAAATGTTTTTTTTTATACTGGCAGAAAATTTCGGTGGACTATCAGTCACTGCCCTGCTCTGAGCACTAGAGTGTCAAATGCATCAATCTCTAATACAAAGCTTGACAATTTTTTTCACAGATGGTATTCAAAGAATATGGGATGAAAAAACTCATGTAAATCTGCATCCTGTACATTGTACGGATGGCTATCTGTGTAAGAATGGGCAATGCATCGACTACAGCGAGGTCTGCAATGGAGTCAGAAACTGTTATGATGGTTCTGATGAAAATGGATCATGCAGTATGTAATTTATGTTTAAATCAATTAGAGCTTTGAATCGATTTGGATTTTATTCAAATAACCATAATTTTATTTTAATTTTTATTAATAAATATATTAATTTGACGCAGATGTTATAATAATTGATAATAAGAACATCTGGTCTCTTAGTCGAGTGATATTCACTTGTTTGCTTTCTTGGTCCTACTCGGTTGTGCGGTCAAGTGTTTTCCCGCATGAGCACTTGTAATATTTGAGAATACTCAGTCGAAGGGCCGAATGATTGGTTTTCAGCATCCAGCGTGCGCAGTAGGATCTCAATACAAACGCCACTTCGGTCCGGTTACTCTCTTTTTATCTAAGATGCAGTGGTTTAATATACAAAAAAAAATTTAATTTCAACATACATGAGGCTACATTTACTTTACACATGAATTTACATTTAAATTGTACTACAGAAACGGTTTTAAAAGAAAACGAATTTAAAACAACGAGCTAAGCGTTCCCGCGGTCGACACCATCTTCGTCTACCGCCGGCTCCTGGTGACTGCCAAAATCAAAATTAAAAATTCAAAAATTTTTTCAAATAGCCGTCCTCCAAAATTTTCCAAGAAAACAACAAATGTTCACAAAAATATCAGGGCGTGTCTTACTGTATTGAATCCTTCGATTGTTATTTTAGACACCAGCTGCACTGGAAGTGTCTGTGAAGAATTGTGTATTGCGACTCCGACTGGAGGAATATGCTCTTGCCACCACGGCCGCAAGCTTGCCAGTAACGGCAGATCATGTGAGCCATTGCCGTCAATGTGCCTTAGGTTTCCGCGACCCTGTGACCAATACTGTAGAGATATCAATTCGACATCTTATATTTGCTCCTGCTTTGATGGCTATCTACTCAGGTGGGTACTTAATACAATATATAACTACAAAAAATTACCCTCAATTGTAAAATAACAATTTTTATATCTCTACTTTCTATTTATTTGTAAACTAAAGGGAGTATACTATCAATATAATATGTATACGCTTATTCTCAGATATTGTGTCAATCTTTTAGAATACAATAATTATTGCAAAACAATTTTTTTTGAATTACCCATATCGTTTCAAAATTATTAGAGTATGCTCCTGATAGGAAAGAAAGCATGTAGATAGTATAGACACTTCAGTCTAATGCATGGGAGCGCTAAAATTTTAACGTTTTAATTATTTATTGCTTTGTATATAAAACTTTCGACATACTGAAACCACTTTCAACATTTGAAAATTTGTCTGCATTATTTTTTTATTTCTAAATATATATATAGTGATATAAAGCTTGGAAACCACCCGTCTAATCTAATGTAACGTAATTTACTTTTAAATAACATTGACATTGATATTGAATTTAATTTTTGTTTCTAAAAATGTAAGTATGAACAATTAATTGAGTAAATTCTTTATATCATGTGAACTAGAAAAGGTTGAAGGTTTTCCTCCAAATTGTAATGACTTAAATCGACACTTTTGTTTTCTTTTGAAGGGCTGATCGCAAATCCTGCAAAGCAATTGGCGAACCATTATCCATTATATATATGGCAAACGATGAGATACGCCGCATGTCGCCGCGCAGCGACATATCTGCAAAAGTAATTCACAAAGTCACAACGCCGAAAATGTCCGGAATCGACATAATTACTAGCAAGAAATCCATTTTCTATTCTGTAGAAGCTCTGGGACAAATCCATCATCTTGACTATTTGACCAATCAAGAGATCGTCGTTTCGAAATTGGGAAAACCGACACTGATAGCTGTCGATTGGCTGACAGAGAATATTTACTTCGTTGATACTAATGTGACGGCTAAAATTGTAGTTTGCCACATAGACAAGCGAAAATGTGCGCGTCTTCATGAAATTGACAGTGATGCAGTGGTAAGTATTTCTTCTGCTATAGATGTACCAATTTAACTTGGCCGCTAGTGAGGGTGCCACCGTCACGATAAGAATATACTGTTACCATACTCAACCAGAACAGAAATTTCTATAAGTTACAAAACTAATATTTTAGCGATGATTACTAAAAGTAGACAAGATATTTATTTTGCATAAAAAATCAAATGGAGAAATTAATTCTTGACTGAAAATTCTAGTTCGAAATTCGGCGGCGGCCAATTAATGTTGGTAATACTATAGATGTTATAAAAGTATGCGATATTGATTCTCGCTACCTCTTAACCCTTTGAGTGTTGTATTGTCTATTAACTTTTGCCGTTCTCATATTTTTAATTGAATTGTCATTATTTCTTCATATATGAATACGACACATTTATCAGTGTTGTTTGGCAGTCATATTATTTTATTATTTGTTTCAAATGAGCATGTTTGAATGTTTTGGCCAATCGACGTAAGCCTCAAAAAATATGATATAATTATAATTCGTGAGTTAATGATTCGATCTCATTTTAAAGACGACAAAGCAGGCCTCGGCCAAATGATCTAAATTAGAAAAATAAATTGACCACTTTTTTGAAGGGAAACATTTTACATTGGTTTTAGGTTTAAAAATCCTGACCCATCCATTTGATTTGAGTCACTATTATATCAATACTCCCTACGTGTAATCCCGTATCTGCAAAAATGAGAATTTACAGGAGTGCATTTCAAAGGTTCATATCGCATCTCACCATACAATGTTTTTGATAAAAACAGGTTTTACTCTCTCCTGTTACATTAATTGGTCAAAACACCGTCGATATATTGTATTCTACCCCAAATAAATTGAAACTGAATTAGCTATTGCAAAGTTGACATTGTTGATTTTGGTTTTTTAGATTACTGCATTTGCTGTGGACCCAATTAACAAACTTATGTTCTATGCCGTAACCAGATGGTCTGTCTTCAACAAATCAAAATCCATAATCTATAGAGCCGACTTAGATGGCACCCACATAACAGAAATTGTCAATACAGAACTATCACTCTGTTCGGGGCTGGCAGCAGATTATGAAAGAAAAATCGTGTACTTCTCGGATGAAGTAAGCAATACAATCATGGGTATAAAATATAACGGAACGCAAAGACTTCGCAATGTCATAAAGAATAAGAATTTCATTGTGAAGCCGTACCACTTGGACTTCTTCGAGGATAAGCTATATTATACTACCGATGGGACTCAGAGGATGACAAAATGTAACATATACGGAGATTCAAACTGCGCTGTGTTTAACATCCACGTCTTCGGAACGCAGGGATTCAAAATTGATCAGTCCAGAAAACAAAAGAATGCTTCAAATGTATGCGCATACGCCAATTGCACTCATTTGTGTGTAGGCATACAATTCGCGTACAAGTGCCTGTGTTCGGATGGGAACTCGGTTGCTGACGGAGTCGACTGCGATTCTACTGTGGTAATATTTTTTTAATTCCTATCTCAAATTTTGCTAATATTATTAAAATAGTTCAATGCCATATGCTCACTTTTAACCTTTTCCCCGCGGTTGACCGCTATTCAAGTCATAGATGATACGTCGGCAGCTATCAGCAGTGAAAACTGCATGGCGTTGTGAACCTCATATAACGGTTTTTTCAACTGTTTTAGGGGTGAAAATTGGATGAATATATATATTTTCAATGCTAACTATAAGATTTACTTGAAACATTTACTATATCAGCTAAAATATTTTTTTGTAACTTTGGTAATCGTGCGTCTTTGGTATATCACACAATGTCAACTAATACTATCAATAACTGTCGGTAGTCAATAGGAATAAGCAGCGCTAGCATACAGAATAATTAAATTATAATTATCATTTACATATTCACAATACTTTTAATTCTTGATTAGGTTTGTAGTAGTTTCAATAATTAGTGCAATCGATTAATTATATTATAGATTTAAATCGGCGTATTTTGGTTGGCGCAATGTTCTCATTTACATGTAAAATAATAACGCCGATACGTCACTAATGTGTCGAGAAATATTTCTTGTAAAAGCTGAAACTACAAGAAAAATTATATATTTCGTTATTTAAAAAAATGCTGTAGGCTCAAATTGACATATTAAGTTGTTCCAAAATATTTCAAACTATATTTAAAGTTGATTAAAAAATAAGTCAAAAAGGTGTATATTGCATACATTCTCTAAAATAATTATTGCTTACGTTCGTCTATGGGTTAAAATCTATTCTATGTAGAAATTTTAGTCTTCATAATTTCTATTCAGAATTTTAAATGGAAACCAAAAATAACTACTGGATAATAAATAATATTCACAATGGCGATTTGATTTATTATGCATTTTAGGATTTGAATTTTAAAACTGCGATCTACGAAGACTGCCCTGTTATAAATAACAGATATGGATTATAAAAATCACAACCCAAAGTTAATAATCAAATCTATTTCACAGAAATATCTCACAATGTTTTGTTTTGTTTTTTTTCCTGTGGCTACAGATGTGTAAAATAATTGTACTCTTTTTGTTTCCACAGAATGTAGGAGTTTTCACGGAAGGCCATGGAGTCGTCTCTCCAGACAGTGGGAAGAGAAAGAGCATTATAGCAGTTTCTGTCCTATTTTCTGTATTATTTGCTGTGCTAGCCTCGCTGGCATATTATCGTTATAAATGGAAGAAGACAACAAAAGCTGAGGACCCGTCCTACTCGTGAGTTAACGTCCACTTTATTATGGTGCACTACAACTCGGTTGTCATTGTAAACGTTGCAGAGGGTAAACAGTAACGCACTCTTTGTGAAATATCGTTTATCGTATACTTATATCCATATTTCTGTGTGCGAAAGGAATAGATTGTTAAGTCCAAAATCTGTACTTTTCAGAAGTTTTTTTTGTATGAACATTAATAAAAAATTTGATGTTTGAGCATAAAATTTACTAATTCAGTAGCACTGGTTTTTTATTCTCATTTATGCATATATGCATGGTAGTTATTTTGGCATATTCAACTCATTTTTCAATTTTTAAGCCTTAGCTCCGATTTCCTTTCGCCCACAGATTTATACCTTATACTGTAACATATTTCCGTACATTTACCGAAAAAGCATTTTATTTATTTGGCTGATTTTAGAATATTTGAATTTAACCATAGGGTATACGCATTTTCTACTAATATAGCAGAGATACGGCGTGCCCCCCCTATACCTTCCACTGGAGCACTGAGTATGATATTTTATTGTAACATCAACCTTCGATACCCTGAAGCTGTAATGAAAGAATAAAGAGAACTCTTGAATATCCAAATTTCTAATGTCATGGCTTTTGCAGTGTTTTTGGTTGCAATAAAGACTTATTTAAAAAAAAAATAAGATAAATGTTTGGTGAATCTAATCATAATGTAATGGCTATAGACTATATGGTGTCACAGCCCCTGCGGTATTAAAGTAGCAGTGATAAAAAGAGCTACAAGTTTTATAGCATCGTCATGCATCGTGGCTAATCAAAATCAAATCTCATTATTATAAAGTCTTATGGCTTATCAGGCATTTCGTCATATCGCTTTCATGTCTGTTTTACAGGACACTGAAATGTGCAAAACAAAAAAGGAACCAATTAACTACCTAACATGATTAATTTCAGGGTTGAAAGTTATAAAACATAATGATTTTTGATATTTCAGAGTCCACTTCCAAAATCCTGGCTTTGGAAGACTCTTATCTCTTCAATCTGCAGCAGAAAAAATGCCGTCTATTCTTAGGTAAGCTCACAAAACACCTTTTTAAATAAATCGTATTCCTTGAATTTATGTTTTAAAAAGATTGTAATATTATTATTAATGTTTTTTTTAATCACCCTGGCCTAAGGTTTGAGGAAAGGGTTTCATTCTGTAATCCTGGTTGAAATCCACAGCTTTGTGGATTTTTCAATTTAATGTATCAATTTGTATCCAACAGTGCTAGTGTTAGTGATTGTTTACTACTGACAGTTTTTGGCAAACCCGCTTCAAAAACAGAGTACTGGTATTTAATCCTCTTAACAATCAGAATCTGTCTATCTACGTAACTATGTAGAAGTTGATAAATTTCATTAAATACATTATTATATTCTATAAAACAGCGACCGCCAATCAGTGGTCCGCGACTAAACTTTGGTGGCCCCTTAAACACATCATAATAACATAATTGGAGCCAAGTATCCATAAACTCGTTTCAAACATGCAGCAAAACATATAGTTATAATCATTTTACAAAAGTGTAAATAGGATTTCATTATAAAAAAAATGTAAATGTTATCATTATTCCAGGAGATTCAAAATTGTGGTATATTGGCCCATATGGTCTGAAAGGTTGGCCTGCTATAAAGGATCTATATGCTTCACATTGATAATGTCCTGTATTGAAAAACAGTTCATTTAAATATATTTTTACAAAATATTAACACTTCGGATAGGATGGGGCTAGTAAAGTACACATAGTTGTATAGTAGTGTGTACTGCTGATTTATACGACCAAAATAATTCAAATAAGGTATATCCCTGATCTATCATTCTCGCATTGACAGTTCGAGTTCATTCGTATACCCGGGTCGTACCCGAGTCGTTTAGTGAAATGTACAAAATTTGACTGATACCAATTTGATATTGAAATTCCATTAATCATCTTCAGTCGATATAAATTCGTGTAAGACGTCTGACAAGTGTGGGGCAGAGCATTGGGAGAGTTGACGGCATCAAGTACATGGAAGTACACAGCACAAAAGAGAGCTTTTGAGCCTGTGATCCGACAATCTGTCATAATAATTAATTCGAAGTCATTAAGGAAGTATTGCTGATGTTGATATGTGAGTTTGTAATACTTTAAATTGGTTCTTTAAATGATGCTAATTAAAATTGCTATCGCTATTATTGTATTATTTGCTGACTGCTCGCTTGCTTTTATTACCTGCTTACTGTTCCTCATATCTAAATATTATGCAAAATCTCATTCCACCGATGACAAACGGTAGAGGATATTAAATTTATTATCATATTATTTAATTAAAAACCACATAACTTGACCATTCAAAACATTGCGATAATAATAAAAATATGGTCAAAATAGAATAAACTTCTTTTGTGATTTTGAAATTTATAAGACAGTGACATCTGTTATTGAGAAAAAATAGTAATGGACATTCACACAAATATCAGTTAAATAATATTAAAATTTACTAAACGGTGCACAAAACTACATTTTTCTAATCAGACGCAGGTGACTTTTTCATATCTATGTATTTCGCGTAAATTATCGGTTTACCCGATTTCCATGTACGATAATGCAAATGTATATTCTATAATGACGAATAATGATACTTGGTGATAAGGGTTTGAGGTAATACATATTTGATTCAATTCATTTTCTAAAGTTTCAAGGTTCTGATCTGTCAAACTGACAGAGGTGACATTTGAATTCAATTGCACGTAGACAATTTTAGCAAAAATGATATAATTTTATATCGTTTGCCTATGGACATATTGTGAAAGGTGTAGTTTGTAACTGCCGAACTGGGGCAACTGTTTTGTACTGCATTAAATTAATACTGTATTTTGGCAGTGAGTCACTTTTATCTGGATGACAATGATAATACCAATGACAATGAGATTTATTTATATATTTATGCTTCAAAGTTTTTTTGCTTTTTAAGCGCATATATTAACATGACGATTGTAAAATAAAATTATGCTATTTGATTATCTTTCAGACCCAATCAACGGGAGTATGAAAACCCTTTGAATAAAAAACAAGACTGGCCAACGAATATGACTGACTCAAATATCAAGCAAATGACACAAAAGGTAATTAGAAACATATTATAATATATTATGTGAATTGTTTTCATAGTTACTTTAAAGACGATACATAACCAACCGGCAAGAGACAAGACTTAATATACAGCTCGCATTTTTCTGGTCAGAATTTTAATTCAGTTTTGCTGCGTTTTTGTATCTGTTTTTGTATTATTATAAACTAACTGCAAATAAAGAGAAAGTTAACTGACGGACGAGTTTCAATAGAAGATGAAGGAACCTGTCAATCATCCTTATCAGCACGCCGGACCTGGGGCAGTCAGTGTGTTGACGTTCCACCTCCCCGTCGAGTAGAACCCTTTCACCTAATCTAACCTAACTTTTTATTCTGACCATATAATAATTTTATTCTGACCAATTGAATTTTATTCTGACCAAAAGTTGATTCAAATTCTGACCAAAAATTGATTTAAATTCTGACTATTTAATTTGTTGCGTTAATATAATGCTTTGTTGAGGTGAACTATTATCATTATTATGTCAAAACACATATTGAACGCAATGATATTTTTTTCATTTTAAGCTCACGATACGTTGTAATAGCATAAGATACTTAATTGATATTGCTGCCATAAGTAAAAAGACAGCTAACGGCAAATGACATATTCTGATTCATAAAACCAAACCTGTGATTTCTTTTTTGTTTGAGTTAATTTTTAGTTTGAATTAATCTTTAATACAATACGATTTAAATTAAAAGCTTTGTTATTCCACTGGCTGTGTACACAGTTGTAACATGTGTTTTGCGTCTTTGCGAAGTTTTCTTCAGACACACTCTATTGTAAGATTTTTAACTGAAACGTAGAAATTGATTTCAATTATTTGTTTTTATTATATATGAAAAATGAAGTGTGAGATTTGTCGTTTACTGAAGGCAGAGAGGGCGGTAAGATATAAAAGTATTCAATTTAAGCCGTCTTTTTCCTTATGACGCCAGTATAATAGATCAAGTACGGCGATTTTTGAAATATTAATGTTTGTATTTAAATGTCGTCATCTGGCTATCGGAAAATCTCGACTTGGCAATTATAGAATACATTATACATACATATTTCAGAAATCATAAATAATTAGAATCCATATTTATTTCTTGTTTTCTGAAAAAAAATACGTATTTTATCTTTGAAATTGATAGTCATCCTAATTTTAAACAGGTTGCTGGCAAGCAGTTAACAGTTCCGAGCCTGCTTGTAGATTCGGATTCCGATGTTGAATCAGACCGGGATCTTCACGATGGAGACCACAAAGAAAAAACGAAACTCATACCGTAAACTAAAAATATGTTAAATATTTATTATTTTGTTTTAAAATTTTAATTCACAATTTTTATGAAAATAATATGAAGTTTTGGTTATAGACTGTATCGGAACATTTAATATTTCAATGATACATCTATATAATTTAAATAATTATTTTAATACTATATTTTGGTACAAAACATGTGCATTTAACCATTTAAGCCTCATAGGGCTATCGATCTGTTGGCTCATCTAGCCTGTGCTCAAAAGTCTCATACAAAAACTAGTGTTGCAAAAAAACCGGAGAATTTTGAAATGGCAGGAAAAAACCCAAAAAAAAAAAAAAATAGAAAATTGGAAATTAACTGGGAAATATGATATTTTTTATTGTTTTTTCAACATATTGGGTCCAAATGCACACATTAATATGTGTGTCTCACCAAGATTAACTTCATACATAAAAACAGGAACGTTTTACGTAAATATTTTGTGTTTCAAGTAAACATTGATTTCACAATGATCCGTTATTGAATAAAGTTGCTTACTGCCATCTATACGTAAAAAATGTTACAGAATGCTAAAAATGATATGCAGTTATCATTAATACTATAATTGTTTTTTCCCAATTTTCCCATGTCAGTTTATTCCCGGACTTGCATCACCACATACAATTGATCTATCGGCGCAAACATTTACGTATTATATAAAAATCAATTATTTAATAAACACCAAATCCTTAATTGTTGTTGATATGATCACAACAAAGCTTGCACCGAAAGATTGGTTCTGTGAGGATTTGGTGCATAGTCTAGGCAGGCGAATAGATCGGTGGTCCTCTGAGGCTTAAAGGTTTAAAGAAATATAAAAAATTCAATCTACTTTCAACATAAGTATAAAGTTAAAAGATTTTTTTGTATCAATGTTCCATAAAAATTGATTAACTGAAGTACCATATGAGCTCAAATATAACAAGGTCTAGAATATTCCAGTTTATTCAAAGCAGGATTGAAAAGAAAAATTCAAATACAAGATAAAAGTTGATGTTGCAGTTTCTCTAGAGATTGTTACTTGGAAGTTCATATCCTATCTTCTTCAAACCTTTATTGATTTGAGTCTAATTTGATCCTTTCTTTTCCACTTGATCAGCCTTTTCTTATTTTGTATATTGTTTGTTTTACTATGATTGCAAGAGGGGTGTAAAAAAACGATAAATCCTATTAAAGACAATTTTTTTCTCTGTATTCTGAATATTTTTACAATTATTTTTTTAAGGATAAAACACCTTGTTATATTCGAGCTAATACGGTAATGCATATTAAATTAATTTGGCATACTTCATGTTATAAAGTGTGTCCTATAAAAGAAAAAATAAATAATGGTTTTTTAAACAGCCCAGGATCGGCTGAAATCTGTAAATATGTAGCTTTTGGCGGTGGAGTATTTTTTAAATGAAGAATTATTATTCTGCTAATATTTTTGTTACAGTTTTTAAAAGATCAGTATAAATTTTTGTGTACGTGCATGTATGTACCTATTTATTGTTTTAAGCCATAATATTATGGTTTTTAACTATTACGAACAGCCATATAATTTTGGAATCCACAAAATGGTACCTAATTACAAATTAGTAGCCTGACAATTAATAGACAATAATACAGTTTAAGGCTGAAAATGATTTGTAATAATATATTGATTGTAAATTATTTTATATAGAATCTTTGGCACTCATGAATCGACTGCTAAAGAGGAAATACAATACAAAATATCACGCACACTTGAGACTATTTTTTTTTAAGAATAATTAAGGAGTAATGGTGGATACTGTTAAATACCTTACAGCCAAGATCCATGACTAATTCAGGGAGGCTGAATGTAACTTCAAATCAATTATTTTTTTATTTTTTGATTAACGGAAATTTTAAGTTGGAGCAATCAAATAAAAACTCAAAATGTATATTTTTGATAAATAAGTAAATATATTGTATGTAAGCTTTTTAGCTGCATTATATGCGCAGCCTTTTTTTACACTTAATTGTAATAAAAATTCTTTAAAAAAAAACACTCACTATAATCACTCGATATCATTAATGTAAGCAAATTTTATGTGAATTATTTTTAGAATAGATTTCAAAGTTGAACTATGTATTATGTATTCAAAAATTTTATATTTTGCATAAGTGCCATTGCGCAAGGATCTAAGAATTTTTTTAATAAATGTTAATTAACTCATTTTCGATTTATACAATTTCATTTTTATTTTGTTGTATGTGCTTATTTTGTAATTATATCACGTATTTAAAAGTGTATAATAAATTAAAATTGATGGTTTTAATTTAAAAGTATACTATTTTTTATAAAATTATTTGGATATATGTAGTATTAAGTCTACTATGAATATTTCAGAAGAACTTAGTACCATATGCTATATATTTAATTCTTCTGTGAAAAAATCTTATTTTTGTTGAACGCTTCATCATAGTATCTACGGTCTGAGGTGGGTCTTGGCCTCACCAGATAGACCTCGATTATTTCTATCCCCTGTTGGCTTTGAATCATTATTTTATATTGTCATCTGTGGCTCTGAAATCATTGAAAAGGAGCTAGTGTATTTTTGTTAAATAAAATAATATATATATACATAGTTTGGAAACTTTAACTAGTCCTATAGTACCCTCATTGATACTACCAATATGTGACCAAAATCATGGAAACCATTACCAGACATGTGTTTGTGCTCATAACAAATAGTTTCTAAGTTGACCATTGGACTAGTTATAGTGTAGAAAGTCTAAATTATTATGTTTTGTAACTTTTTAAATTGTGTTTATTTCGACTATCTATGTTGTTTCAAAAAATATCATTTGAAAAGAAAATTTATTTAAAATGTATAATTTAGTTCAAATCAATGGTCAGTTACATTATTTAATGACAAGATAATTATGGCTGCAATATCATTTTGTATAAATTTTGATATTATGAGGAAGATTTATATTTTAATGTATAAATTTGGATGAATTCCATAAACAACTAGTTAAAAAACGAAGTTTCTGGAGTGAAGAAAGAATTGTTTGCTGATATGAGAATGCAAAAGATAGGTTTATCAACTTCTTTGCTTAGACATTTTATCAGTTCAAATATTTATCGGAAGTGTTGAAGTATATTTATTATAATCAAGTTGCAGTATTATGCGATATAATGATCTCATTTATATTTATTTCCATCATTTTAAGAACTTCTATTAAGAAAAGACTGAGAGAAAATCACAACTTGTATCTTTATGTATCATAAAATAATTATTTGGTGTCAAGTAAAACAGTTAATAGATTGTTGATCAGCAATATCAGTCCACCTATTTGCCATGTAGGTAACATGTAATTATCAATAGTGGGGTTCAAAACGAGTATTGAATCAACAACGTGTTTTGTGTTGACAACAACAGATTTCAAGATTTGGATCACTCAACCATGCAACAAAATGACTAATGTATATTTCTTTTTCACGTGCATAATATAAACGTCAATTTCCTTAAGTTTTTGTTGCGTAAAATTCAGTTTAAAAGAAAATAATTGACTGATAAAATTGAACTATCAATTTCAGCAACTATAATCCCACTACTGGTTGTACAGAAAAAGTATACAAATAATACCATTATGGAAGAATGACTCTGCCACATTATCATCGATGATCGATGATGAATAAAAAGCTTTTAATATGAATTTTTGGATTGTCAAATGTGTTCTGTTTTGCATGCTATTATTTTGTTTATATTGTCTGTGATTATTAAACATTAAGAGTCTTAATCATTTAATTGTGAGATATTTGTACATATTCAAATTACTCTTTGTAATAAAATTGTATGTAGGTGTATATTCTGATAATAAATGAAATATTCAGCACGTTAAATTATTATCTATATTATGTGACCCAATATTTAATGACTTTGTTGCAGGGGCTATTTTGCTGTTAACTAAAGATAGAGGTTGTACAATGAGCAAAAAATATAGTTTATTGAAGAGTGAAGGAAATGGAAATTACTGTGAAAACAATTGCACTTCTTTTAGGTTGTTAATCACTAATATCTTCGAGCCAATAAAGCTGAATAATTGGGTAACGTGACCTAAGCAAGGTATCAAGCAACGTCATAAGTAATATTGTATTCCATTCTTTTGACTTATCGTTCGACAAACACCAATACAATATGTTTTATTCCACCAATTGTAAGTGGTGGGCAATAAAATATTATTAAACAATAAAAACAGGGATATAATGTTCATTTAATAGCAGAACTTCCAGTGTATATTAATTGTGACAACTGCAATCATCATAGATTTTATTATTAGTGGTCAAAAAGTATAACAAGAGATGGAAGCAGTAAAAACTTGAAGCCTTTAGAATATTATCACTGTACTATAAAAATCCATGACAACCTTTCAAGTAACTTGTTAATTTAATTTTTGTAAAAAAACATACAAAATAAAGAGAATGATGTTAATAGCTTGAATTGACATTTTAAAAATAATTAGATTAAAACCCACTGGCAACTCATCTTCAGGGATCGCTGGAGATGAACCAATTTTAACTAACCAAAAGTTATCGATATTTAAGTCTAGAAGTATCCATAGAAAAACTTAAGTAGTGCTCTTTAAGCAATGATAATATGCAGGATTATGGCATTAGGGTGTGATATATGGATACTAATAATTGAAATAGCAGCTGGACCGGTCGACAGGTTTAAAAGGAGTATTCTGAAGTGCATTAAAAATATACAAACCTATGAATGTGAAGTGTGGAGAATTAAGTAAAATGAGGCTTATCGTTTATACCAAGATTCAAAACTACATCGACTGAGGGTGCTTGATGGTATTTCAATATCAATTAAAAAACAACTTGCTGATAGTGTTAGATTAGACCAGCCTTCTATTGCAAAAATTCGTTAGGCAAATTACTTATTAACAATAAACATAGTCCACATTAAGAACAAATCGGGCATTTATAAATTACAATGCAGCGATTGCCAACATTTCTATGTGGGTAAAACCACACGTACATTAGAGATAAGAGTATCGGAACATTTAGCTACTTTTAGATTAAAAAAGGATGCTTCGACATTCGAAAATCACTTGGTATTGGAGAACCATACATTCAATGCGGATGATGGGGTTATAATGTTGCATCAAAACATGGGGGATAATAAATTGTTTTATCAAGAAATTTTGGAAATCAATAGAGCCCAGTCAAATTCCTTACCAATTCTGAACGAACAGCTAAATCTTCCAAACTCCCCGTTGCTGTATCCTCTACGTGGATGATTTCGTGAAAAACATAAATTAACAATCGGAAAATATTGATATCCCATATTAATAAACTCATCTCATAGTCACCCAACAAAACCCACTAAATTTGGAATGATTGCATATATTTATCGTTTCTTCGAATTGCATTTTAAAACCCACAATGCTATTATAAGTGTGAAATCACTGGTAATTCTGAAATTGGTTGACCACCGGCAATTCGCTACATTGTTAGTGCGTTTGTTTTCCCAACAAAGATTAAGATTATTCTAGGAATTTTTAACTCAGGTATCAGTGTGGGTCCTAGACTTGTTATATTTTATTTTACAAATAATGTTTTGTCGTATTTGTATCTTGTATATAAACGTTAGACACTGTTTACTGTCTGTCAATTCGTACCCATTCGCGTGCTCGAATGCCTGAAGATGCCGACAGGCGAAACCCGGGTCGTTAGTCACAAAATACATGGAAATATACAAAATCTCAACAATTCAAATTTTACTACATAATTGTTTGATAGAACAGTTTTTTTTTTTAAATATTTTTAGTTTCATGTTCATAAATATTTGCTTTCGGACATAAAGCAGTTTAGTTTACAATATTTCATACATTTTATTTACATAAGAGCTGACCTATGGCCACCCTTGGTATATAGTCATGTTGAACAATTTACAATCACGTGGCTTGGGAACGTCCTGAAAATACGACACTCCGTTCACAAAAACTGTTTAAGGAAATTCATTTTAACCTTTCATTTCTCTTGTGTCGCCTGTGCGATGGGTTTTCCACATAGACTGTTCCCCGCGATCAGTTTTCCGTACTCGGTTGTGTGCTGACGATTTATGGTAATGAGAAAAAATATTATATTTCCATTACCATTTGCTAGGATAATACTTTTTCATACAGTAATATTTTTTTTCAAAATACCATGTGAATAATATCACCGGTGAATAATTGCTGGGTTAGGCTTTCGTCGTGATCTCTCGTGCTTGTCACAACGTACAGCTATGGTGAAATATCAAAATTATCATTGGCATATTGCCAGGGATAAATTCATTTTTTCAATGTTCACGCGATAAGACTCCACTCCACCCTATCGATGTCCTCTTAAAGGTAAGCGCAAATTTAGGCAGAAGGTAAATATTAGTGTATTTGTAATTTTAAAATTATTATAATAAAATTTGAATGCGCATTTTCAATCGCGTGAAATTAAAAAAAAAACATAGCGAGGTATTCACATTGAAAATGATAACACTGCAGTAGAGATTTTGAATTTTCGATTTTTTCAGATTCTCGAGACATCTCTTTTTGGCAGTTTTGTGAATCTCGAGTATTAGAAAATTTTATTTAATTTGCTCGAAAAATCTGAGGAACATCGAGAATTTTCAAAATTTATTGGTAATGTTGTACATTAATTTAATAATTAACTAAATACTGAAATAATATTAATATGAGACTAAACTTGTTTATATTTTATAAATGGTTCACAAATAATACAGATGAAAAAGAATACAGTAAAAATATTTCACGATTTATAACAAGAAAATATATTATATAAATATTTTGAAGAATAATGATCGACCAATTTAATGAATAATTTATAATTTATTCTTTAAACTAACGGCTTTTTAAAAAACAAAGGCAATCTACTCATTTATCCGATAATCTTGTTCTTTTTTTCGACACGAAATTTAAGGAAATTGAAAAGTTTTTCTCATTCGGTGTCGACGTTGGTTTTATTGTACTTAAAGCTGTTTTTAGAAATTTTAGATAATCTATCAATTTTCATGTTGTTTCGTATATGTTTTTTTTAGCGCGTCCGCTATTATTGATTTCGTATCTTTAGCGTACCTCTAGGCACAAGCGCGTACCCTGGGCTGGGTATCGCTGGTCTAGACGAATACATGACTCGTGCATAACACGTGAAAAGTTTGAAATATTCTCAAGATTCTCATAAACAATTTTTCGAGAAACAAGATTCTCGAAATTTCAAAATAAAATATTCTCGAGCAAAGAAAATCAAAATTATTTAGAATTTATCGAGAATTCTCGATCACAATCACTACACTGGAGTATGTGAAGTAGCTCCAGAAATATTTATCAAAGATGTAAGATTCTATAGCTGAATGGTAAACGCTCTTGGATTATCGTTCTACTCGGTTGCAACGGCTCGAATCCCGAAATGGAAACATTCATACATTGACATTTCCATCGATTCATGGATTTGTGTCCAAGGCGTATGTGATGTTAACTGAGAAGGTCCGAGAGGAATACAGTGCGTGGAGTGAGAGCAATTAGATAATAACTACTGCTTTCCTAACCCCTATTTCTCAACCCTTACCCTCTATAAAAAGAAACGTTGAACGATTGGCCATCCAGCTCATATTAGAACAACTTCTTTAGGGATAATTTCAGATATCGACTGAAGGTGTTTGAAATTTCAATATCAAATTTGAATCTGACATCAGTTCGAGTTTATCAATGTACTCAAATCTCAAATGCATGAAAATACTGAATGACGAAACCCCGGTCGTAAGCGACGAAAGGCCCGGCAATGTAATAAAAATGAATCTTCAAATATTCTTTAGGAGTCTTACATTAGAGCCTAAATAAATGTTTTACAATGAAAAGGAGCAAATATTTACAGTTTATTTTCTAATTTATTTTATTAAAAAACCGGACTGTTTTCAAGTTTTTGACTAATACGACTGATCGGAAATGCTAAATAAAATATATAATTTATTGTGTCCGGTCTGCGAAGTGTTTTCACAAAAGTCAATAATTAGCTGCAATGATTGAACACCTAATTCATAATTCATGAATTGCATTCATGATAACTCAGATATCTAATTGGCAACACCCCATTGCAGCTTTGAGAATGCATGATTGCAGTGATTCTCAAACCGTGTAAATAATGTGTAATAATTAAGTGCCGCAGAATATTTTAAATTTGAAAGAAACAGCAAGCAACAAGTGTAATCTGTAATATACGATGTCCAAATATACTTTAATGGGGAAGAGGGTCCAGAAGTGATTTTTGAGATTTTGACATCAGATAATTATTATTACCCGTGGTTTTATCACTTTGGCGCATTAATGCACTTTGAATACTTTGAACGCACAAAGAGAAATGTTACTGATGACAAATGTCAGCTTTCAACGCTCAATAGAAACTGTTCTGCGAGAACTGCTTGTTACTTTAAGACAGGACTAGCGGTTAGCTAATCGCTACCGCCGTGTTTCATTTTTGAGCTGTATTGCCGGGAAGGAATAAGACATCACAGAAATCCATGCATTTGAAAATAAATCCATAAAACGACTGAAAAATGAATTCATGACACTGGGATTCCGTATTGGGATTCGAAGCCGTTAACAAGGCAACCGAAGTTAACGACCTATACGATGCCAATAAAAGAATTCTGCCATTCTGTAAACTGTCATCGCTATTTTTCTGATGGTTATCTGAAAAATCGTTTTTACGATTTTTTATTATGGCAAAATGTCGAAAAAGCCTGCCAATGGTGATGCCAATAAGAAAAGTTCGTTGTTCAACGATGTTGTTTCGGATGTCAAAATATTTGACCTGGACATGAGTTAACTCAGACTACTATTTTCTTTAGTAAATGTAGTTTGTTTTAAGTAGACATCTTGAAAATTTGTAATTTATTGTTTTTTAAGGTAGGTTACATGGTTTTTGTATCCATGTTAACATTGCAAAATCAGTACAACTGTATTTTTATGCAAGTTGTTTTTTTAAATAAGTAAATTCGGAAAAAAACATCACTCTTGAAAGCATGCCGTGTTATCTATGTTATATAAATAAATAATGAATCCACATTGTAATTGCCAGATTAAAAGATGGCAACAATAATTCAGCCAACGAGTCTGTTGCAAATCTAGCTAAAATAATTAAAATTGCAATTCACTCGAGCGCTAATTTCGCATGCGTTTTAAATGGCGCGTGTGACAAGCCAAACGGAAAGTGATATTAAATATCATTTTTACCGGAAGGCGCCGTGAACCGATAAAGTTAAAAAGCACATGAATTGATACTTATTAATGATGTTATCAATCGAATTGGTACCAGCAGAAGATTTCGTACCACCCGTAACCGACAATCTCGACACGAGCCGTCTACGGTTTTAAAGGATTTCTCTTTCTTTACGTACATACCAATGTATGTTTTCATTTTATGTCTTATATCCGGTTACAATATAATAATTATTCTAAAAAAACTAATAGAATAATATTATTTTATTGTATTATCTTCCCTGCCGAACGACGAACAATATCTCGTGTCTTATTTACGATTTTTTTTATATACCTTTAGGAATATATTTCCTATCGTTTATTGCGTATTGCGATTAAACAGTGGGATGGATGATGATTATGCAGTTTAGAGGAGATGTTTCCCGTTTGGAGAGTGGTGACATAATGATGGTCCTTTTTCTAATCGTATTTCACCTTAGTTGTTGTATCGTATTTTTTCACTTTTGCAGACTGTTTTCTTTTACAATCACATATTTAGGAATATTACGTTTCGTAACTCTGTTATGTGAAATGATGATTTGACATGAGCGTCATTTTATGAAATCTTTTTTTTTAATACCTATTATAAATTTTGTTGACGCGACGTAATGCTCTGGCACAAAACAAGAGTCCTGTATCACTACATACCTATTAGTTACGAAATAATTTAGGTCTCCCAAATAAAATCAATCAGTAGCCTAGCAGTCGAGAAGATTGCCTCCTGCTAGATCAGATGTCTTAACCGTACTGAAGGTGTCGCACCGTTTATCACATTCAAATTATTCAACGCTAGTAAAAACGATAATACTAAACTGCACTGGTGTTAATAAGAGCCAATTTGTATTATTAAATTGATTCTAACATTCGGATACACTGACACAAAGAAACGAACGCTCCCGTCCAACAAGGGTCGACAGAGAGAACTGATTGCATTATCTCAATATTGTCCCCGTTAAATAAAACTGGGCTTGGTCAAAGAACGTAGTTAAAGTAATTATAAAAACTCTCGCACAACGCTGTATTGAAGAAGGTCGGAATTTAGTAGTGTCGAATTATACAAAGTGTGAAAGAAGATTCAGGTTGTAATATATATAAATACACCCATATTCTTGAGTCTTGGAGACATAGTCATATATTATATCACGAAAAATTAATGCATAATGTAAAATAAATATGCAGCCTAGAATTCTAATGCTAGAATAATGAAAACTGCACAGTTGTGGCCGGACGTGGATAAAAATTATTGTGTATTATGAATTCTTATTAGATTTGAGTCGGTGTAAATCAGTCGAGGCCTTGTCTATTGCATTTAAATTCGAGATAATTATGAATGAGAATTTAACAGCTGTATGTCCCGTCCGCTGACATTTTCTTGGCTAAACAATGCTATTATTATTTTTGACGGTTATTTTGTACATATTCATTTTTAAATATAAAATTAAAATTGTTGAGTTGGTTATTCCAAAGATTGCGCCACTAGGTTTTATGCCAATAAATATCGATGGCCTAGTTCCATTGGACGATAAGTCAACAATTTGATGTTTTGAGTTAAGTTATCCATTATATTTGAGCACCGCTCTTCTGCAGTTATACAAAAGTACAGCTTGTAAAATGTACAGGCTTTCTCTCAAAAAGCAGATATTTGTATATGGAAATCAGCAAAATTAAATAATTTCTCAGTTATAATAAATACATACATATCGAAATATTGTATTGTAGAAATATATTTTTGTGAATCGTGGCGTTCCATAAAGAAACAACCTTTAATCCTAAAACTATGAACTATTGACCACCTATTTGAATAAAAAAGTAATACAAATAATAAGCCATCACTGTTTACAAATCAGTTTAGATGAGTCAAAACTTTGATCGGCTATATTTTAAAAATACCAATTTCTAGTTCTATAACTATGGAACTAGGCCATCGATATATATATATGAATGGATTTCCGTGTCATGTTTGAAGATTGAATAATTAAACCTTTTTCATATTAAGCTCAAGTGGAGAGTAGACATATTGCATTTATCCTGCCGATCTAAAATAATGGTAATCGGACAAAACGGAACACGATACAATAAATATAAGACAAGTTAAATTTATTATCTCTCCAACCTGCAGTTATTGTATAAATAATTCTTGTAAGTATCTGTTTTTTTACCATGTCCGCTTCCAATGTGAAGCATATAGACTCCTAACGGAGTTATCTTTTTTCTACGAGAACTGCTTTTCACTCAGTTGCTCAACCGTTCGTTTTCGAAGAGATTATGGATAGAAGCATAGGACTACGACAGAACTAGTGTTCAACTAATTGCTCAGATGGGTGAGAAGGAATTCTAGACACCACAAACATCTAAGTTTGCGAACAAAAATCCATAAATCGACTGAAAAATTAATTTATGAAATTGTACTATCGAGATTTGAACCCAAGACATTCGTAACCGAAGCCAACGACGTTGACCACTGCACCTCGGACCCAATGAATTTCAATGTATTTGATTCACAAAAAATATGTGTTTTATTTTTCTCGTGTTCTCAATCGTCATTACTTTGTTTTGTCACAGATCTGTTTTGTCACTGAAACAAAATAAAACGTACGAATATGGCGTGATTATTAAATATAAGTATTTTATGATGATAAAAACTAAAAAGGTTCTAATGAATTTCGTCACCAATGAACATTGCTGTGACTGTATGTAAGTTAGAGGTCTGCACGGGTTGGTAAAGACGATTGATATTCGGGCTCGGGCCGGGTAAGGGATTTGTTCTTCAGAAAAATATTTCGGACTATGTTCGGATCATGAGTACTCTTGATAACTAAATACTGCTGATAACAAAAAGCCAATAACTAAATTAATTTATTATGTTTTGAATATCATTGGACACAATAGAGTCTTTTATTTGATAAGTATGGAGACATCATTTTATATTTTAGTAATCTGAAACTGAACTCATAAAATTCTTATTATTATCGTGAAACAATGCTTTGTTTATTAAATCATCACCAATAGTAAGTTTAAATAGTTCGTAAATTAATGAAATGTGATCTTATTCAATATCTGCTTTCTATTCGTTTAGATAGTCGACTGTTTCGTGTGCCGAAAAAATAATTATAAAAAAATACAACTGATTCGTTAAAAATGAGTTTCACCGATATAAAGATAATGTTAAAAAGTGGTGACTGTGGTGATGTGTGAAAATCATTTCGTGGAATAATAGATTTTTCTACATGTGAAAAAGTTGGGTAGATACGTTAAGAGTGTTTCATTGTTTCAATCAATTTCAATCAATTTTATGCTACTGTATTTTTTTTTAATCGGGTTTTTTTCGGGCCGAGATATATAAATGTAGGCTTCGGGTCGGACTCGGGTACCAAGTGTGGTATTAAGACTCAGGCTCGGGCTGGGTCGGGCCAGAAGTTAACGGGCTCCGGCCGGGTAATTTCATCAAATTTCGGCCCGTGCAGACCTCTAATGTAAGTACAGCTGTTGTGATAAGTAGTTTGTTTTAATCGATATTAGCCAAACTGTTTGTTATTTTTTCTTCGTCTTACAAAATGAGTATAGATATATACCGCATTCCGAGGCTTTTAGAAACTTTACTTTACATATCTTGAAAAATATTTATCGCGTGCAAAAGTCTCTGAAACGTTTTATCAACGCAATAAAATTAATATCACAGGCCTTGGAAGTGAAAAACTTGTGTTTCACAACTTCCGGCTTTTATTATATATAGCATCCGAATTTTTTGTGTCAAGTTATGAGGGAAAGTTGTAATGTAAGTGTGTGTTGTTTATCATATTGGCCTAGAGTAAAATATCGTATCAGATAAAATCACCGAAAAAGACATTTAAACTCTGAAGCTTATGTTTTCTCACATATTCTTTAAATAACTTCATATTTAAAAAAAAATTCTTTAACTCGCAAAAACTGAAATCTCATATTCCAATAATTGTTTTTTATTGTACGGTAATAATATTTTCCAAAAAGGGCTAGTTGATGCATTACACAATAACCAGGTCCACGCAGAGGGTGGAATGAGGGGCCGCTGCCATGGACCCTTTTAGGGAAGCCTAATAATTATTTATTTGTTCATTTTGCGATATTTTTTGTGCTAATAAATTTTGACATTTTCATCGGCGCGGTAAGGAAAGGGGTCCAAAAACTCTCGTGCCCCATATTTTCTCTTAAAGGTCCTGAATACAACAATTAAACACACCCACAACAGACAATTTTGTAAAACAACGATGGAGGGAAAGACTAGATTATCACTTAACTAACACGTAACGTGGGTGTAAAGACAACAACCCTTTGGATTTTTCTTTTTTACCATGTTCATTCTCAATGTGGAGCATGTGACCTCCTATTGGAGGATGATATTGAAAAGTTGGAACGTTTTTTATTATCACCGCTACTAATGTGGATCATATGGACTTCTAATGGTGCTTATTTCAACAAAAGTTTTATATGAGAACTGCTTGTTATTAAGTTGCTCAACCTGTCCTTATCGAAGAGAGTATGGCTAGAAGGATAGGACTAGGACAGGATTAGTGATTAGCTAATTGCTCTCGCTACTACCCATTTTTTACGATCGGATGAGTGGGTGAGGGTTTTGGAAGTTGCTGTGTCCTCGGTGCAGTGGTTAACGTCGTTGGCTACGGTTACGGATGTCTCTGGTTCAAGTCTCGGTACGGACAGTTTCATAAATTTATATTTCAATCGATTTATGGATTTCTGTTCGTAGGCATGGATATTTGTGATGCCCTTTTGATACATATCTTTAAATCAATGTATGAACGTGTGATTCACACCAGTGACCCCGAAAATCTAGTTGATGAAAGCTCAGAAGCGTTAACCACTCGACTACTGGACACATATTGTTGAATGTAATATTGGTCCTAGAATATTATTTTCACTACATTTCTTTTTATACTGAACTTAACTAAACTAATGTTAAATACAAAAACAAACCTGTCATTATGGTCACGTAAATCATATAACGCATACAAGGCAAAGAAGTGATGTCTCCAATCGATTGTCGGGGCAAGCCGTGCCGACTCGAAGACATCTACTTGCTGGCTTCGTTCGGCTACAAACAGACACGTGGGATTGCATGACGTTAGACGTTGATGATGGCTGAACACACTTCAGTGACTAAAAACAATTCTCACAATAGTGTATTGTAAAGATATCATTATTTATCAAAAATCAATTGAGGTCTGGTGTGCATTTTCAAAATCTGCAAGCCTTTTTAAGATTTTTGGCATTTGAGGTGCGCTGCTGAAAATTGAGTGTGATTGCATAATAATTATTGAAGCACTTGGCATAAAAATAACAAATTCGACCGTTTCTGTGGCCATTTTATTGCATTTCTCGTTTTCCCATCTATGACTTCATACAGCTGTGCAAAGACATATATTTAAAAAAATCCCTCAAATCAGCTGTCAAAAATATGCAGCTTTTCTTTTGCTGTTTTTATGTCAAGATCTTCAATTCTTACCAGTCCTTGTGCGTTCATTTCTTGCTCTGGTTTTGTCCAGTTATCCATACATACATGTCAACTAAGCCCAGGACTACGGCACGATGTTATAAGTGGTATTGACAGTACTAGTGAGTGCCCAACATGCGTTGCAATGCAATTCAAAGAAAGAAAAGGTTCGTGATTTTGGATTTTGAATACATAATATTTTTTGTTTTTCCTGGTCGGTACACGAATAAATACCGATTTTTTTTCCAAGATGTCGTTGTTTGTACGTATATGATTCTTTTTTTAGATTTTAGATTTTAATTTTTTTTCAGAAACCTTCACGGGTGTGCGCACAACAAACTCACCAGACTTTCATCGAAATCGGATGAATGGTAAAGGAACGCACAGAGGACAAACAAACATTCATTTATATATATATATATATATATATATATATAGATTATGTACTAAAACGGGGGACTCTTCCATTAAAAATTTGTTTTGGTTTCTATTCAAATTTAATTCATGTGGTGATCACTTCAATCTTGCAACATCAAAGGTATCAATCACCCTGTCTTTGAGTCATAGATATTTTTCACAATAAATTTAGCCTGAAGATTTTCCTCAAACAAGCGAAACACGTGCTAAATGTAGTAACAAGTTTTAATTTTAGATTGAAAGTTAATTTCGACAAAGTAACCAGCGAATTTAATTAGAATGTTTAATATAATTTTTCAATTAAAAAAAATTCCGCTTATAAGGCAAATAGGGAAAATTACACGGCCATCTGCAAATTTGCGATGTCTTACGGAAAGAGAGAGAGAGAATAAACATTTACTCTTAGAATTTCCAGAGTTTTTTTTAGTTTGGAATTATTCTGCACACTTAAATGCAAGCTGCCAAGTCTTGGTCAATTGCTCAATTGCAAGTGGAAGGTATAGTACAAATTGATTACTATACTAACATAAACAATACATTAATAATATTTTGATAAAGGAAGTAAGGATATAAAATGTTTGCTGTACTCTTTACAGTAAAATACGTTATCTATTTTAAGTAAAAAAAATGTAATAACTAAAGGACATTTCAAATTATGTTTTAAGAACCTTCGATTCTCTATCACTGTAATAAAACGACATAGGTATCTAATACGAATTTATAATAGGCATCTAATCGGCTGTTTTCAAAATATGAGCTACGATTGTCTATTAGGTCATTGATTCTTGGAGATATTTTAATTATAAAGCTTCTTGTTACCATTTAATAATAAACAACAACTATTTTCACTTTTCAGGGATAATTTTGGTATGTTGATTTTTCAATCGATTTGTGTTTAAAGGCAGGGATGTTTTTGAGTGTAATGTATATGTTTACCTCTCGTCCATTCAATCCAAAAATGGGGTACAATGATAACTGCCAGTTAACTACAGCTCTCGTATAAACACTTATCTTGAGATGCTAAGGCGTATACGTGCCTCACATTAGGGGCGGGCATCGTTGAAAAAATGTCACAATCAACGATCTTATGGACACATATCAATGGACCAGTTCATTATTACTCAGACATCTCCGAATAACTCATAAAAGCAGGCTTTATATACAGGCGCTTTCACGCGCGATCGGGTGGTTTTGTGTGCTTTATAACAAAAACTCTCTTTAAAATGAGAACGTCACACAAACTCTTTCTAGTTTTAAGACACGAAAGTCACTCGATCGCGCGTGGAAGTGCCTCTGTATAAAGCCAGCTATTATCGACATAATGGAAAAAGTAATATTCAAATGAACCTCGGTTTTATACATTTTATAAACATCTGTTTAACAATTAGGTACTTTCCGAGTGCAGTCAGTAGAAGAATATTTAGAAATATCAACATTTTGTTTTATTTTTTAGAAGGTTATCATTAGTATTTTTTGATGGCATCTTTTAGTTATATATATCATCATTACGGAGTTGGCTTGTACCAAGAACTTTTGGGAAAAATTGTTTACTTTGCTGAACATACTTTGCAGATTTCTAGTGGAGTGTTTTACGTGGTAATATAATATTTAGTCATTGTATTATGACGTTACTTTGCTAATTGCAAATAGACTAGATATATATAGTGTCAAATTATTTCAATACTCAAGAATAATGAAACTAAGTACAGTAGACCCCCGATAACACGATTGCGGAAAATTCGTTTTTCATTAAAATTTGTAATTGCTACTTGATTACAGGTTAAAATGCTCCATTGCCGCATGCGTATGCTCTTATTTTGTATGAATATGGTAGCCCCAATAGCCCTTTCCGAGATAGCTCGCCCCTATTGACCGTGTTATCGAGGAATCTACTGTAACTCAAAACAACTAGAGGAGAAAAGACATCATATACTCATTCGTTCTACATATCTCAAACATCGAAGAATTATTAGTACTATCCCGGAGCCTACCGATTGCCATACGAAGCTGTTACCACTAGACTACGAAAAATAACTGTAGAGCAGTAGATAAACAAAAGTTTAAGATAACGAATAACTCTAATGAGCGAGTTGGGTAACATCTTATTTAATAACTTATAAACGATAATTCTATATCCTCACTCATGCAGATTTCGATAAACGCAGCCATATCATCGCTGCCAAGCCCTTTGAGCTTGGCCGGTTAATGGATAGGCCAACATGCAAATGTGGTGCTATAAAGCAGGATGCTGAACACGTCTATGGTAGTTTTACCACATATTTAAAAAAATTGCGGCGTCATACGGAGAACGAGTAGACCTCAACTCGTAGAAGTCTTTCATTTATCTAGAGGGATAAATTTTCTGCACACTTTAGTGCACTCCACCAAGTCTTGGGTAGTTGCTCCAAAGACACTCCCACTTAAAGAAAAAAACTGTAGATACGCTTAACGTTCGTTACGCCACTGGATACTGCTGTATAAAATTAACGGCTGGGAAAGCAGTAGTGGGTGGAGGAGGGCAAGGTAGCCATATTATCGAAAATCAATAATAAAACAAAAACTTCCAAAGAGGCTCTACTGCAATCTTCAATAGCCTTGTTTCTGATATCATGCTAACGTCAAATTAATATCACAAAAATTCGAAAAGTTTCCAAAATCCGATTTAGTAAAACAACTTTAGGTATGCTTTCCTGTTAATTTTCCGGCCGTATACCAAATTTTTGAATACTTAAAAACCTTAGAATTTGTCAAGGATTAATTTAGTTTATTGCTTTTTCTATGTAAGTATGATAGGAATAAATTCCGACAGGATCAAAGAAACATTGTCGTCGTTCTAGCTAAAAGCTTCATACATTTTTTGAGTAAATATAATAATTTCGAACGTCCGCGAGCACAATCAAATATTATAGTATCAAACCATGTATTGTCAAAAAATATTGTAAAAACCACAACTGTTTTTTTTGTTCATTTTAGTATGTTTTTCACAAATCTATGTTCGATTATTTTCACACCATTGAGTAAACCATAAAAAACCACCGTTAACCCTTCCGTATCCATGGTGTAACAATGAGTTACTTCGGCCTTTAAATCTTTAAATTATCTGTGAAATAAAACATACGAAAAATTTAAAATTTTGCTATATATTTGTAAATAAAATAGTTCTACATATAATTAAAAAATATATTATAGTTTACGTCTTCTTTGTGTCATAATCATAATTTGAAAACCTAGTCAATTTTACCATCGAAAAATATAAAATATTGTATAGTAACAGTCCGAGATGTACGACGGACTGTATGCAACCTTTTTATTTCAAACGGCACCGAGATACTTCTCGAGCTTGTTCTGCTATGAAGAATTTCGATTCTTGCGTATTTCGATAATTTCGCATAGTTTGATATATATTTCAGGTTTTACACACAAAATATTACGTAAAATAAATACTTAATACTAAATAAAACCGTACTTTTTGAAATTGTCATTTCGCTTTATAAATTCGTTTGTATGACAAAACCTACACGGTATCGAAATGTGACTGCATGAAACCCGAAGGGATTTTTTTAGAATGAAAACGGGAAGGTTTAAGGGAGAGGAATCACGGCTTATTTTGATTGATATTTTTTCATGGAATACTTCTTTATTTACATTAAACATAGTTTGAGTTCAGAAAGCAAGACTGTTGATAATAATGTTAAGCATTATTGTACAGGGTTGAATCAGTAGCTAATTAAATAATATATGAAGAAATTATTTACATACCAAATCCTTAACAGAATGTCCAAGACCTATGAACCAGAGTAGTTATTTGGGTCGTCAATAGTTGAGAGCTTAAAGATCTTGAATTTTTTCTTGTAATCAGAAGTTAATTCTACTCAGATGAACCTCAAACCCATAATGCAACCATGAATGCGTTGCTGTTCAATTGTAATATTGTGACTGTGACCCTTTCGCTAAGGTGTGTTATGATTAATGCGTGGAAATACCGCCAATGCTAATAAGCAATATGTCAATAATAACCTATTTGCAATAATTGACATAGGAGTGAGTGTCTCCACAGTGTTCCGTTGCCCACGCAGGCAGCTGAAGTTGTAAACACACGCCCACGTCCAGCGACTGCAACCAGCAGATTCTCACCGACTTATTTTCGACTCCATACTGCTATGACCCGTCCAAGGTCAAGCGACATCGCTCCACCCAATATTATACCATACTCATGATTGTCCTACACATTCTGAAACGGCCCCCAAAAACTATCTCTAATATAAGAGTAGTACAATGTTTAGGATGTGCGATGCCTTAGTTGTTTTTTGTAGCTATCGCCTTTTTCATTTAGAAATTAGTAATCTGTTGAAATTTCAGTTCCCTTGTTTTACATGTATTATAAAAAACAAAGGAATGATACTCTTGACATACAATTTATTAAATAGGACGAAAATTGACAATAACTTTTATTCACCATCGCAAATTAACAAGCTTTCATTTCATTGTGAGAATATAATATTTATATGACGGCAGCAATCTTATGATTGATCGGTGATTCGCGATCTATCTGCTGGCTGACATAAAATAAGGCAAATAAAACAAAATACGGCTTAAAGAAGATTTTGAAATAACGAAATAACAAGTAGTTATGTTATAACTTAAAAAAACTTAAATTCAACAAAATCATAAAAGAGTAAATATTTCATAATGTGGTTAATGTACTTTGGTTTTCGTTCACTCGGTTACGCGATAAAAGTCCTCGATTCCCTGGATTAGTATATAATATTCAAGCATTGATTTTTCAATCGATTTACTAATGTAAATCAAAAAGGTTTGAATTTCTGTAATCCTTTTCAACATTATTTTCCCGTTCCTCTATTGCAATAGTCTCTTCTTAACATAATCTTGTTTCCTCACCCTTTTAAGAGAGGTTAAACTACTAAATAACCACCAGTTTCAGCTGAGAACTTATATTTAAACGCTCTTTTTTTATATTTATTAAAGCATTTTCTCCATTTTCTATTTTATAATATAAAATTTAAATAAATAAGTTAGTTATTCCATTTGGTTTATCACTAACGTGACGCGTTTCGCCTCTTTAAGAAGCATCTTCAGACTAACCATATCGCAAGGTTATTCATCTCCAAAGTAAACAATGATTCTAATTCTTACATGAAAAATAAATGGTGGGGTGGGTTTTATTACATTCTAATGAACGCGGGGAAGGGGTAAGACATAAACACTAATAGACTATTTACAAATCAATTACTGGTTCTTGGAGGTGAAAACAAGGGAAATAAATTTAATAATGGTGAGCCGCCTGTTTTATTTAAAATGTTATTTACTAATCCTCCATAACTGTTAATGGTTTTATTAATTTCTAAAAACAATAAGCTATTCATTTTAATACCTTGTTTATTTACTCGATGGAGTATTTCTACGTTATTATTTTTAGTAAGATTATGATCATTTTCAATTAAATCATTCGCAAACTCTGAAAAATTATTACTTTTGAGACATCTTATATATTCTTTAACTCTAATATTAAAGCATCTTTCATTCTGTCCTACATAGGAAGCTTGACAGTCTTCACAGCTTGCCAGTCACAGCAAGCTTCACAGGCTTGTCACGTTAGTGATAAACCAAGTGGAATAACTAAGTTATCAATTTTAATTTTATATTAAAAATGAACTTCCACAAAGTAACCGCCGAATCCATAGAAAATCATTTAGCTACAGGGGTCAGCACGAATGGTACTCGATTCATTTAATTAATACAATCTTCAATGAAACCGATAAAATGTAATTGCTTATAATGGCAAGAATATTTTTATTGTTGTAGCCGCGTTGTATTAGATCATATCGATATGAAATAATATGGCATACAGATGGGAGGACAACTGGGGGCGGAATTAAAATAATTAACAGCACGTGCTGTACGCACGTTGTCCATTGTGTCATTGGCAGGGGCGAACGTAATTTTTGAAAGCGCGGGGAGCTAGGATAAACTTATTCATACGACCGGGATGTAAAATAAGTGGCACACTTGTCAAGCTTTGTATGAGAAATGTTCGACAGTACCCTAAAGAATTCTTTATCGATTAAAACAAAATTAATACGTAATTTTTTCGATCCTGTAGTTGTGTAGTCAAAGCTTTTGGGAGATGGTCCTATTTGGTTGAGGTGTCCACGGGCTTGGATATCTATACGGGAAATTTCATACATTGATTTTTCAATATATTTATAGATTTTTGTTCAAAGGCATTGATGTTTGTTATGTTTACATTCCCTCCCACCCATCCGATTCTAAAAACAGAAAGAAGCTAGAGAGATTAGCTAACCACCTAGCCAGATCATTCTGAGCTTACTTACTCCATAAAAGTGTCAGAACGAAAACCACTTCTCGTAATAAATAAAATGCTCTTTAAGGGGTTTATATGATCTACAATATCTACATTGAAAGCGGACTAAGTTGAAAAACATCGTTGATTATGCATTATTTTACTAGTATTTTCTTTCGTGTAGCTCAAAATACTGATAGATTTTTGACAGTGTCGATTATATGGCATTCCACAAATTTTGAGATATCAATATAGAGAAAATACGTGACAGAAATAGGGTATATATAGTCGTTTCCATTGCAAAATTGTATATCTACATATGAGTTTTTGACATTTTGTATTATTAATAGTGCAAAAAACGCCCTTAAAATAATACAACTGGAAAAAATTATGGTTAAGTATATAAATGTAAAGTTAATTTAGCGTTTTTTTTAATCCTACAAAGTTAATTTTACTGTTTTTATGCTCCACTGAAAAATTAAGATTTTGCAATGGAAATGACGATTACGTATTTCTGAACATAAACGTTGAGTGACGTAAAAGAGAGTGCGAGAAAAAGAAAGGTTTATTTATTACCCCACTGAAATAAACGCCACTGCTTGGTTTTACTGAAGTTCATATGTAAAACTACATCCAATATAAAATTATTGTTTTCATCATTATTCAAATTGTCGCCTACTTTTGTTTTGCTTGGAGGTGTCGGAACATTCAAGGGTAAACGAAGAAATACTTCGTAAGTGTTATACGTATAATATTTTAGATATAAAATTAGACTAATTGTGTACAATTCATTTTTTCGTCACATTTTAATTAGTATTGTATATCAGTGTCTATTTAAAAATATACTTACATAAATCGGAGTAAACGTTTTTAATTAATTGAAAAACTGTCCGACAATGCTTCCTGCGTGATCACGGGACATAATCACGTACAGTTGCGCATGTATGAGCACAGAGGCACCAGGCACATGCTAATCCCTTTGCACGTTTATCTTTGTATCATTTTATCTAATACTATTTACTAGTCACTGTTAAATTGAGAATTGTGGCATTTCGAACTGTACTAAATTAAGGTAACATCGATTAGTAACCTGCTTAAAATAAAATAATTCTAATTTGAACCGTTAACATTTTGTACATTGCCATATATTTCGTCACTAACAACTTAGGTTTCGCGTTTCAGCATCTTCAGACATTCGAGTACAAGAATGAACACGAACTATGGCTCTCCGATATCAAACGGTTAGCAAATGTCGATGTATCTTTTTTTAATCTAAAAGCAGTTTAATGTTCTGATTTTTGATACTCTTATATCTAATGTACATGAGGTTTTCCCCACATAAAAGTGCTGGCAGACACTACATTGTAATCTATAATTGCCAGCTCTGTTCTCGAAATGGATTATATCTTTATTGTTAATAAGTGATTTGCGTAACGAATTTTTGCAATAAAAAGCTGGTCGAAAAAAGTACTCATCACCGTAAAAAAGTGTGACATGACAGGTTACTCATTAGAATATGGCACGAAATACCAATAATAATATTTTTGTATATGATTAATTGCTTGCCGATGGAATTTTAAAACTCAAACATACGTAAGGAGGAGATATGAAATAGCGTGAATTAATGTGAATTAGGTATGCACTAGAAATCATAGTATCGAGCTTTTATGCAATAATAAATATCAATGGTTTACGTAAATATGTTCAAATAATAAGAATAAGTATGCCTTATGTAACTAGGGAAGATCGTATCGATAAAAAAAGGTGTTTGCATACCGTCACGTAATCTACCTGGTGAACCGTACTTTTCTGAAAGTTCACTTCGTATGACCAACAGAGCAGACGTATGCATTTGGCATTTTCAATGATAGCCCAAATCGACACAAATTTTTATAGAGAGTCTAAATCATGCCTGCTCTAAATTTTGGCTTCTGTAGGCCACATTGAGGGAAAGGGGTTACTTATATAATGTAATATACAGTAAATTTTTATAAGAAATATGTTATATAAAATATATAGACAAATACGCAATATAAAAAAGTGTCAGGAAATGTATACTTCGCCTTTTTTGTACAAAGCAATGTTTTGTTAGATCGAGAGGTTGCAATTTTCAAGTCAGAGTTCTCATGTCAATAAAATCATTTAAAAAAGTCATTATTAGGCTAGATCAGTGTAACCACTGAGGGGTCTGTGTCAAATTAAAAATTTGGGTTTGCGTGGACAATGTTGGGGAACCGCGAGAGGTTTCATATAAAAAAATATCTGTGAAACATTTTCATTATTATGAAAGTTGAAATAAATAGCAATAAATAAATTGGTAGCGATTTGTTGGGTGGTGGACATTTTCGCAAGCAGACCCACAAACTTAGATGTATCATACTAATATGGGAAAAAATTGTTGAATATTTCACAAATGACAAGTGGAAACCAATGTCTGAACAAGATACAACAAGTTTTGGTTACAAAAACCGATACCAATTTTATATCCTGCATTATGGGTCAATGTAGGTACAGAGACTGCTGATTGCTTTCCCGTCTTCCTATTTAGTAAAACATGGATTTATTGCAGTTATGAACCTCATAATACTTTAAATATCAATTTTTTTATTTGTATTTTATTTTTACACCACCGTTTACCATTCAATATATCAAATTTAAATTTATTTTTTTTACTATGCAGTTATGTAGAGTTATTTTACTTAGGGGGTTCATCGTCAGGTGTTTTCTTTAAGAAGGGGTCCATGGGGATAATATGTTAGGGAACCACTGGGTTAGATGTATTAAAACATAAAATTTATACGAATTTTCATAATGTTATCGTTTTCGATTTTAATAGTGAGAATTAAGAATAATATTATGGATAGCACTTACCAATTGGCTAAAAAGTTATTTGGTACTTTTTAAAGCTTTATCAATAAGCAAAACACACAAAAAACGAATTACTTACTATTTTCACCAGTTATTTGTGTGTTAAGATTAAGCATAGACATATTTAACATCGATTTACTCAAAAGCATTAGTTTTTTGCTGAGCAAATCAGTACATCTAGACTATACAATTATAGTCTAGAATACCAATGTATTTATTTTGGTAGAATTGCATAGTACTTCTTAAGACGGCGTGACGCCATAACAGCTATCGACCAATTCATATAATTCTTTTAAAACTAAATAATTTAATATTTTTGCCTTATTAGGCGTAAAAAACCCTAAGTCCGCCTCTAGTGAGAGAATGTGATTGAATAAAAATTATAAATATTTACATGCACGGCAACATAAAAAAATACTACTTACGCCAATACCTGTATCATGTTAGAAGAAAATAAAAAAAAAACTAATTAATATTGATTGTACAATTCCATTTCGTAGTGTGCCAAATAAAAGGTTTTGTGCTCCAATCACGATCAACGAAATTAAAATGCTGTTTTTTGATGCCTTTAGCAAATCAAACAAAGTATTTTACCTTTGAATAAAAACACTTATTACGAATCAATCCGCTAGTCAAGTGTTTCTCAATTATATTTAATCACGGAGCCCATTTACACGGTGTAAGACAAGACAAACAAGAAGGAATCCCATAAATATTTGAATACTAGTATAACCGTACCCGTCGTATATGACGGTATTGAAATCGAAATACTGAATGTCTAAAGTAGCAAGTAAGCCGGAACTGTGTGTGAATTGTTTATACCGTGAACGCTTACGTCATGAGAAAATTTCATACCTATATGTGATATGTGATAATAATAAAGCTTCTGCAGAGCGGTCTGGGCTATTATATTATATAAGATGTACAATTCAATTTGACACATCTGTTATTCCGCTTGTTGTGTCACACCGTGTAACGACGCACAGTAAAATAACGTATTCGACAATTGTACATTAAAAATATGTTTGCGTATATTACATTTAAATCTTAAATTGAAAATGATTCCATTTAAAAAAAACTGCCGTATTTGTAGAAACGAAATTATATTTAGTAAACCTTATAGGTGTATTCAAATTATTGTGTATTATTACACAATCTCGTTTCGAAACGTTCGTTGGTGTAGCCACACCACGTAATATAGACTGGGTTCACAGCAGCGTTATTTAAAATAACCAAATATACCGACAAAATAAAGGATGTCGGTGAAGAAAAAAAGCACTTCCCGAAATAGAGAATGCAGTAGTCATTTGTTTGAGACATGTAGTCCTACGTAATATGAATTTACAATGTCTCCTTTTAGAATGTAGTCAGAAGAAAACAAAGTCATCAGCCGAGACAGTTTTGTAATAAAACACCAACATAAAAATTTTAAATGATCATTTGCATTCATACCATGTAAAAGCCATTAATAAAGATATCAGCCTTTTTGTAGAACTTTTATACGTGTTTATTTATTATGTAACACACCGTACCGTTTTTGACTTTCTTTGAATAAATTAAGCATTTTAAACAATACAATAAGCTTTATGTCAATTGGAAAATACTGCTGTAAAAATATCAGTCCGTGGCGCAGTCGGTAGCGTCGTTCGCTACGGTTTTCGGATGTCTCGGGTTAAATTCCCGGTGCGGACGGTTTTCATAAATTGATTTAAGGATTTCTGTTCGTAGTCTGAGTGTTTGTGATGTCTAAAACTACCACACACCCATCCGATCCTCAAGGGGCGTAGCGAGAGCGATTAGCTGACCACTAGTCCCGTCCTAGCTCTATCCTTCTATCCCTACTCTCTTTGAAAAAAAGAGAGGTTGAACAACTGAGTAACAAGCAGTTCTCATAGAAAAATTCTGTTAAGATAACTTCATTAGAAGACCATATACTCCACGGTGGGAGCTGACATGCAAAAAAATATATCAAAGTGTTTCGTTCTACAAGAATTATTGAATATGGTTGAAAGTTATTTCGGCTTCACGTCATCGTTGAAACTATATTTAAACTGATGTAATTTAACCTTTATAACAACTGGTGTAGAGGAAATATATACCACCAGCCACGGCCGTACATCTGTTATTAGCTGAGATTCTCCGTTGCATAACAACGTTAAACGTTATTCAGTTTTGTGCTGGGATTGTCTCGGGAGCAATTGCAAAATGCACTTTAGTATGCAGAAAATTTCTATAGAGAGTGTATATTGCACTCTCCGTAATGCGAGAGCCTTATTGACTATACTATATCATTTTATTTACTCTAACATCCCAAATATAATTAAAAATAAAACGTAATATTTGACTAATGTGAAAACAAGTAAAACAATAATAATATTGTCATATTATGCTTATTGAATATTTGCTTACAAATACATTATTATTCGATTTCTCTTGGAGTTTCCATATTGATATAGAAATTATGCATTTGATTGCGAAATAACTCAACATTTAAACGTAATTTTATAGTGCTTCATATCGACTTCGTTTGGCTAGCGTTTTGGCTAGTTGATGTAACCCTATAAAAATACTAGAATGAGTTAATGATTGGATCTCATTTTAAAGACGACAGAGCAGGTCTCGGCTTCAATTTTCGGAAGGGAAACATCGTTTCACCATAAAATGATTTCGATAAAAACCGTTTTTACTGTCTGCTGAACAATTTCAATTTTGACGGTTACATCTATTGGCTAAAACACCGTCGATGTAGTGTATAATATTATATGGTTCCTTTTAATTATCGATAGTATCATTTTTATGGGCTGTGTCAAAGCGAAAGCGAAAGCGATCCCAGGAATACCATTAAATGTGTAAGAGACACCTTTAAAATAAAATTGCATTTTATTGACTTTAACAGACAGTGTTTTATATATATTAAATGTTTAACTGTGAAAATTAAATTAAATTATTAATCTGTTTAGTAACCGTGCTCAAAATATCAATATTATTCTTCATATATAGTTAATTTGTACTGCAATAGAAGGTTGATGTAAAGTTTGGATCTATTGTTACTCATGTACTAAACCCCTCTTTTTAGAAAGAGTCATAGCATTCCCTTTCACCCATTAGGTTAAAATAACAAGATATATTGAGAGCGATTAGGTAACCATTTGTTCTGTCTTAGCAGCGTATTTCTATCCACACTCTCTCAAAAAACGGGCGTAGAGAGAGCGATAAGTCAACCACTATTCCATTTTTATATGAGAACTGTTTATTACTCAGTCGCTCAAGCTTTCTCTTTTTTTTCGAAGAGAGTAGAGATAGAACGATAGGGCTAGGACAGGACTAGTGGTTAGCTAGTCGCTTTCGCTACGCCCCGTGAGGA
This sequence comes from Himalopsyche phryganea, assembly GCA_022494535.1. NCBI lineage: Eukaryota > Metazoa > Arthropoda > Insecta > Trichoptera > Rhyacophilidae > Himalopsyche > Himalopsyche phryganea. Next base: position 487,234 of record JAGVSL010000024.1, read on the forward strand.
TCGGATGGGTGGGTGAGGAGGAAGTTTTACACATCACAAACACTCAGAATACAAACTAAAATCCATAAATCGATTGAAGGACCAATTTATGAAAACTATCCGTATCGGGAATTGAACCCGAGACATTCGCAACCGTAGCCAACGACGCTACCGGTTGCGTCACGGACGACGCCACCGAATTCCTCTCTCTACTCTCACTTAATTCAAATTCTCTTGAGATAAGCTTCATAAGGAGTGCATTTTCTCAATATCGGGAGAGGATTTTGTTAAAAAAAGTATGGAGATAATAATCAATAATATATCGCCTACTATATTATATTACAATAATGACTAATTTTGATTTGAGAGTTGCTAAAATATTTTGCGAGATCATTAAAAATGAGAAGGCTTAAAAGTGTCTTAAAATCTGGAAGGGAGAGATGACCCTTAGTGCATCAAATCAACTCTGAACATCTTCTCGATTTAAGTAAACGGTAAACGTTATTATTTCATTAGTGTTCGTGTTAAGCTGTGGCGATTAATTATGTCATTTACGTGATCCATTCGCTTCTGAGAAAGCTAATTTTGTAAAAATAATAATAAATTATTACCCTCCCGCGAAAGCTTGACAGTAATAAGCAGACGTGTTTATTTATGAGGAGGGCATACCGAAAGGCAATTACTAAAACAAGGGAGTGACCAGTGCAATATCCCATAGTGTCTACGCCAGAAGTCGAAAACGTTTTCAATCTAGGAAACCAAATTACAAACTATGAGTAATATTATATATCTTCGTAAATGAGTAATCTTGAAACACAATTTTAATTTCATGCGGGGGATCGCACTAATTTTAATTGAGCGTCAACGAAATCTTTAGAAGCTACGTATAATAGACATGCGACCAGAACTCGAGCTCGATTTGCTCTAGTTCGTATTTGATTAAAACTTAAAATTATACTCAACAAATAATGCTCAAACAATTTTCGGCAAAACAACGAAATAATTGAAGACATCGACTGAGGGTGCTTGATGGAGTTTCAATATCAAATTTGGATTATTGAGATTTTTTACACTTCCATGTAATTTGTCACTAACGACCCGGGTTTCGCCTTTCGGCATCTTCAGGCATTCGAGCACACGAATGGACTCGAACTGACAGACAGTAAACAGTGTCTAACGTTTATATAGAAGATACAAATACGACAAATATTATTTACGAGGTAAGATATTATAGTCTGAGAGCCACACTGATACCTGAGTTAACATTTCGAGAATTGCCTTAATCCTTATTTTGTAAACAACCCATTAGCAGAGTGGCGAATTGCCGCTTTCCAACTTCTTTTATAAATACCAGTGATTTGACAATTATAATAGCATTATATACAATCATTCCACATTTACTGACATCTGTGACAAAATACTAGTGACAAAAGTCTAGTGACAAAATACATGGAAGTGTACAAAATCTCAATAATCCAAATTTGACAATGAAATAAAATGCCTTTATTTTTTTAAAAAACTATTTAGCACTACGGTTTATGGAATTTTTTTATTTCAAGCCATACTCTATCTTTTTTAATCTGACCGTTCCGTTGTACACGTCAATTTGGTTGCATCTAGACCAGTGTTCTTCAAACTCAATAAGGATGTGAGCTACTTTCAGAAATTGAATTTGTCTGGTGCGCTACTTATACATATTCGTTCTTTGTATTTTTTATCATTGTCCTTTATCGCACCATACGTAATATTATTATATTACTTAAAATAAATTAGGACATCGGACTTCTAATAAAACATAAAATGCGTATATTGCACTTCACTGAAATTTCGTTCGAGAAATATTTTAATTTGGAGTCCAATAATGAAATTAAGCAAATTTATAAATGTGTTGAAATATCCTACTTGAGCTACCGTTTGGAAATTACTGGTCTAGACTCTTAAGTAATTTAGAATGATTTTCAAGAAATCTGCACAGTCCTGCGGGGAGCAAGTAGATCTACAATTTTAAGTAGCAGGACCATGGTATCCTACTCAAATTTATCATGATCTATTTATAGGTACATGATATTAATTTCAAAATTAATTTAGGACGTAAATTGTTATTGGAGATATTTTACCATTTATCAGTTAAGTGTTGATTAGTTATTTGAGTCATTATGGTTATCATCTTTAAAATGGACATTGTACTGAGAATACCTTAATAAAAAAATGTTATCAAGTAAATAAATGATAAAGCGCGCTTAATTTTTATCAATATGCTTGTATATCGATCACTAGACAGATCTGTATACATTATCTAAGCGTCGGGAGAAAAATAAACATTTATCCTCAAATCACAATTATTTATAATATAAGTTATAAAAATGCACTAGTTTATACACATATCGCCGATTGTTTTCAAGGTTTTTCTATCTCACTTTTTTAATATGATCTTGTTCTATTTCTAATACCCTGTTTAACCTATTAATCAGAATACGAACTGTATGAAATGATTTGTCGACAACGGCATTTCTTTTTTATTCTATGTCTAATTTAAAACATATTTTCAATTCTAAAATGTTTTACGAAAATTGTTTGAGAATTTTTTATTCCATATTCTTTTCATTAGATTCAATCATTACACACTTGTCATTGGATCTAATGTATTTTTATTTACAATAAGTAATTATTTTATATCCAGAAGACAGTTTAAAATATACATAATATTAGTTGTTCATTTGTTTCAATGAGAACTTTCAAATTTTCTCTCCAGAGATTTTCACTGAAAGTGACATTGAGCAGTTCGGAAATCAATCGATGAAAAAAGTTCTGAACGAAATTTTGGGTTCTTTAAATACAAATTATAATGATATTTTTTCACGGAATACTTATTCACTTCACAGGCCGCATCAGTTTTTTGAAACGCTGGTATTAATTAGCTATAATTAGACAACCCAGATACTTAATGTCAGATATCCATTGCTGTATATGATATAATATATTATAATACAATGTGATGATAGTTAGCCCGCCTTCAATACATTACACTCGATTTATATTATATTAGCTGGGACTTCGCTTTACTGCAGATGTACAGTAAACTCTTCCCGGATTTGATAATAAGGAAAGGTTGACAATTGGCGAGGGAAGGTCCTGGGTTAACACTGTAAGTATCCACAAAACATGTCATGAGATATGCGTAATATGTAACAGGAACTATTTTCATTATTACTATTTACCTTTTTAAATAGCTCCACCTAAATATATTGTACAAATTTGTGTACATTGTATAAAAAATGTATTTAATACAATATTCTGTTTTAATTTCATGATAATAATGAGATATGCCAAAAGATTATAAGATTTTGTACTAACTGAATTTTAGATTTAAATGCTAACTTCATAAGCAAAACAAGTTTTTTAAACGAAATTGTAGAATATTGAGGACACATAGTGTTTCCTTTGTTTCTTAATTTGTTTGTCCTGAATTAGGTGCTCCACAGCTTTCACAGTTCACTGATTGATATCTTGAGTTTAAAAATCTATCTAAAAGTATCGTTCATGGTAATTTTGAGAAAAACTTTTCGATACCTCAGTTCTAAAGTGTAACAACTCAAAAAGTATAGTTCTGAGATAAATACTAAAGATTTTGGGAACGTTTAATCTTCTAATATAAATTTATTTTTTGTTAATTAAAATGAAATCCTAGGATAATCAAAAAAGTATATTCATTTTTATAATATTATCAACATATTTTTTTCTAATATTAATAGTAGAATTTTTACAGAAATTTTGTACTTGTTACAGTTTGAAGTAATAATAACCACTTTTATTCTAAAATAATCATATGTTACCACTTGTTACATTTTGAAACTGATAGATATCGGTGTCCTACGTATTTTGTCATACTTAATTCAAAACAGTACATTTTCGACTTGTCACGCTTTGGAACTGAGTGATCGATTTCTTACCAATTTTTACATTCGCCAAGTGCTAAATATAAATATGATGTTTTCAAGATAATTAAAATTTTGAAGATCCTTATCTGTTATAATTTTTTTTGGTCTATTTTTCTGTCTTCAGTATTTTTCGGAATTGAGTGAAACGAAATTTATCATTTAGAGATATACAAAAATGACACATCTTCAACTTGTGATAGAATATAATGAGAGTATATCGATGTCAAATTTTCCTTCATACCGATTTAAGAAAAATCTATTATGTATGGTGTCAGAGTTTATCTTTTTATTTAAAATGTGCCGAAATGATCAGCAGATTTAAACATCGAACATTGAATAATATAAAAACGACACTTATTTCAACGAGTAGTTCAAATCACATTATTACTGACATCACATGCAGCTTAAAGCCTACGACCAACTTGTGAACGTATCCAATAAATAAATTAAAATTGACTACAAATAACTGTATCATTTCAGAGGATCCGCATACCCTTGTGCCCACCATACCACGGCGCATTGCGGGTGTTTGCAGTATGCACCCTCAAACTTTTTCGGAGACTGCGGCGTATATTATAAACCCAATAGTAATGCCACGGATAGCCTGTTTGTCCTCAGCTGGAAAAATGCGTTTTAATTTTAAACTCTTACAGAATAGTTCAACAAAGAACTTTGAGTTTTTTCAAAAGACTCGGAACATATTTAGTGTATTTACTCAATTTTTACGAAGGTATAAATAAAGCACGTTTTGTTGTATTTTATTTGTATAAAAGTTAAAATTGTCGCGATTTACGAAATCGGCCATGATCATTACATAAACTTGTGGAAGTATTAAATTTTTAAAAATAATATAATCCCTCCTTATAAAAAAATTACATTTAGCATATTAAAAGTGATTAATATCTAATCATTTATCTTATATCATTCATATTAAAATCTGACGGGATATTTCACGTTACCTGTTACTTTTGTGTGATGGTCTTTTTTGAGTTTTCTTGAGACAAGTTGAGTTACCATCTTTTGAGTTACGACAAACCGTATTTCATTGAAGTTAAGGCAGTTGATAATAATGAATGGGTTGTAAATACTTGCACTTTGTGTTAGATAGTATTCACTTGGTACAACTTGAACATTGATTTCGATAGTTTTCACTTTGTGTTACATAGTATTCACTTGGTACACTTGAACATTTATTTCGATAGTTTTAACTTTGGATTAGATATTATTAACGTAGTACACCCAAACTTTGATTTAAATAGTTTCCGCTTAGTCACGAATTCTTTTAACAAAGTGAGTTAAGTTGTAATAGGTTATATTAAGGTTGGTTTGGTTTGTGTAATGTATTCTAATGCATGGGGCAAAGACAATATAAGCGGACTAATATACGGTAGAAGAATAAGTAACATTTCATTACAGCTTCGTGCAACTATCGATTTCAAAATGTGAGTATTTATATTGAGTGAAAACTATTTTTTTGTAAGTGTAATATATTTCTTCAATGTTAAGATATATTTTATTATGTGGGATCACTTTATTTTTAGTGATAGAATTTGTTTTTTGGTGAATGTATTTATTATAGGTGAAAACTATTTTTATGAAAGTGAATATGATCTAAACAAAAGTGCATTTAATTGTAAGCCATAATGAATTACGTTATGAATACCGTCCGATGTGAAAAATTAATTAACATCGATTAAGTGACACAAATACGTTATATTTAATAAGAAAGAGGTGGGAAGAATATTATAATAAAGTGAATCACCATAGTTCTGACGTGGTGGATATCAACCATAATAATATATAACATAATTCTTGTGGGACGAATATTTAGTTATATTTTATGTCATTTTAATTTATTTTTACCAAGTAAATGACATCTCAATCAATATGAATATATTATTTTACATGGAAAACAGTAATTGTCTACAATAAATTTGTCTATCGAATAAAAAAATTGGCATACGAGAGCAAACGAGTGAGACGGTCCCCTTTCTCTATCACACCGCGACCAATCGGCAATCTTCGTTTACTTCCCTCAGCCTGCGCGGTAAAATCTCGTTTACGATTCTCGAATCTTGCATTTCGTGATAAGCCGCTGTGCGGTAAGCACCTTCACAGTTCTCGCGTGCAATATTGTTCAATACAACAATAACATCGCGACTCTACCACTAACAGACATTATGTTTATCGACCAATATTTGAATGAAAACATCGAGTGATTCTATGAACATCTAAATTATTACTATTAAACATTGTTTTCAAAAGGAATGACAGTATAATTTCAAATAAGTATTTGTTCAAAATTTAAAAAACCAGTGCGAATTATTTTGACGTATTGTTAGTTCGAATACTAAAATCAATAATGGTACATAGAGTAAGAAGAATTATTTAAATTCAATGTCTTATTAAACGTTTAGGTATCTATTTTGCAAATAATTAGTTATGTTATATTAAAAAAATATACAGTTAAAAATACAGTGTGGTTTTAGTAGTTTTAATTTATATTGTAATAATAAATTAATTGGTGTTTGACTTAAAATAGAACATTGTTTTGTGTTAAAATAACAATTATTAATTATGAGTTTTATGATTATTACTCAGCATTAATCGGTGAGCAAAGCATTATCAGTAATATTTATTTATTTATTTTATTTATTTATCAAGAAAACCATATTTATTTATCGCATATCATAATTCAAAACTTAATTACTCATGCGTAAAAAACAGATTTTATTTTTAACGAATGAGTGGTTTGGGTTCGGCATGAAGTTGTGGATAAATAATACTAAAAATATAATAAAAAATTGATTATTTTTCTGGGTATAGGTACATTTTAATCAACTGATTTTCAGAAATCGTTGCAGATTTTATTCTAATAGGTTTCTCCAACGATTTACAATATTTTGAAGTAGATAATATAATATTATTATTATTTCACAGCTGCACTTTTTTGTATTTATATGTATATTCTCACTTTACTCTACTGTTTTTAAACATGTAGAGAACATGGACGCTCAATGGAGCACGTTAATGGATATTGTTCAACGAGAACTAGTTACAAATCCATCTCACAATCGATTTATTGATTGAATGGGTATTTACTCGGTAGACCTCGTCAAAAGAAGTTCTGACAATGGCGTTAAGCCAAAATAGATATCAAATAACTAATACAATTTTGTGGAACTAAGTACTTTGATATTTTATCCTATTATCTCTCAACCTCTTTTCAGAGAGGATAATGAATTCAGGAATCGTTTAGGGAAAATCTAGAAGTTAGCTAATCGCTCTCTCTCTCTACAGGGCTCTGAATTCTTGATAAATTTGATGCCTGTTCTATAATCTAAACCAGTGGCAGCAAATTAACATACATTGTGACGGGACGAGGTTGGATATTATCGCCTCAAATGCATACTAAAAATTCCATAAATAAGTAATATACATAAACTATACAAAGTACCTATATGCTGGTTATTCCTATATATATATATATATATATATATATAGATGGCTTAATGTAAATATATTGTATTCTTATTGCATATATTTCATGAGAAAAAACGCCAATTTCTCCTAGAAGAAAATATTCATTGATTGAGTAACACAATAATTATGTGCAATAATGATCAGTGTCTTCATATAATATTATGTATATATAAATCCATAGAGCGGACTCTGTATGTGGTGCATATAGCCTTTTAATGGAGCATCTCAATTGAATGCATTTTATGAGAAATGGTTCTCAGTCGCTCGACCGCTCTCGTTGGAGAGGGTAAGAAAACAATAATGCGCATACTTATCAAAGGACTAATCGTTCAAATAAAGCCCTCCATGTGCACCGTTTTCAGGATCGGTTGGGGTTGGTGGGGAGGTATGAAAAGACCACAGATTTTCATACTTTGGGTTACAAATTCATAAATCGAATTTACAGTCAATGTACGAAAGCTTTGAACACTCGAATATAAGATAGCGAAAAGCTTGAAAATAGTAAATAAAATTTGTAAAATTTACAGCCATATTAAAATTATTTGATTTGCAATATTAAAAATGAAACCTTTCTATCGGGCTATAATTTTTTTTAGTACAATTAAAATTCAGTCGGAAAACTTCACTAGATTAGTGAAGCTGTTGCTGGTATTTTTTTTTAAATATGTACGATACATCTAGACTAAGTATTGCCAGTTAAAATATAAAATTTGATTTACTCATTTTTGATGAAGATGATTTTTCTGTATATTTTGTTGATTAGTTTTGTAACGCTACATTTTCTATATCACCCCTAGCTCTTCCTGTGCGAGACGTCATAATATATATTACACATGGACGGTCACGAAATTTTTTAAATGATATCACGAGCAGCTGTCATAGTGATAAAAAATATCATTGCACACCAAGAACTTTAGCCGTTATCTAAATGTTCCCATGGTGTTATTCCTACGTCATACTTTGAAGACGTGCAGTGGTGTAGTCCTAAATAAAAATAGTCTGGGAGCACTAATAAATTATAATATTTTAATACCCCTACCCGCAATGATCCAATTTCCTCAACATGTTTCCAGCAAAACGTTCTTCCAGTACATAGTTCCAAAAATCTACTTTTAAAACTAAAATAAAATAATACACCGTCGTTTCCATTGCAAAACTGTACACCTGCAAAATCAAGATTTTTCAGGGTAGCTTAAAAAATAACTTTATCGAATTAAAACATTAAAACAAGAATAAAATACACCTAATTAGTATACTTATATGTATTTAACATTAATTTCTTGTTTTTTTTTATTATTGTTTTGATTCCATAAAGCTGTTTTTAAAAATGTTTTTATGCTCTCCTCAATAAAGTTGTACACTTATTATTAGATATACAATTTTGCAATGGAAACGAAGATATGTACGAGCAATAACGTTTACAAAAAATAACCTTAAAATATTATAATATAACTCTAAATATGTATTTAAAAAAAAAGTACTATTTATTGCTTTCCCGTGTTATTCTGCAACCTTGAACAAAGTGACGACCAGTATCTATGAGACTGATAACTGAATGTGGTCACTGAATTGCTTGAGGGTCGAGCTTAATTTTTTCATTAGTATTGAGCCCTAGAAAGAAAAAAAGTAATAAATTATCCTTCCATGTATTTTGTCACTAACGACCCGGGTTCCGCCTTTCGGCATCTTCAGGCATTCGAGCACACGAATGGACTCGAACTGAACTCAGTTCGTTAGTTCAAACCCGGGTCGTTAGTGACAAAATACATGGAAGTGTACAAAATCTCAATAATCCAAATTTGATATTGAAACTCCATCAAGCACCCTCAGTCGATGTCTTAAATTATACTTAAATTATATAATAAATTATCCCTTAGCGTCTTTATTTAATTTATGAAAACCATCTGGAAACAGATATCACTGATGAGTTCGTATAACGTTTTTTTACACAATTTAAATAAACAATATTTTCAGGAGAACACATTTTTGAATTACCCAAAATTTTCAAAGAGAGTGGGAGTTTCGACCTCATGCGCCCCCACCCCACTACACCACTGAATACATGTGTATGAAAGTTAGAATTTTTTGTAACCTAAGTAATATTTACATACATTTGTGTGATAATCAAAATGTATTAGTTTTACGTTATCACCAGAAAGAGATAAATGAGAATTGCATAAATTATATTTATTACAGAATATTAATTAACATAGTTTATAGAAGATAAATAAATAAAGAGCAGTTATTGCAAATATTCGTAGATATTAAAGTTTTTTGGTATTAAAGCAAATTGTCAATATACAAATGAAATTTTAAATCAGTTAAATACCTTAGGGTTCTAGGAGAATGTAACACATTCAATCAAGATCAACTTGATGAGAAAAGATGGAGCATTTGGACTGGAGCATCTCAACATAAGCTTTTCTACGAGAACTGCATATTTGAAGGGAGTCGGGATAGAAGTATAGGATTAGGACAGGATTTAGTTAGTTCATCGCTCTCGCTACATCCCGTTTTTAGGATGAGATGGAGGGAGGGAATTATAGACATCACAAACATCCATGCCTACAGTAATCCATAAATCGATTGAACAACAATATATATACTGTCCGTACCAAGATTTGGAGCCGTGAGATCTGTAACCGAAACCAACGTCGTTGACCACTGCACCACTGACTCAACATTCATTGTATATAATAATAATATAGTACATTCTACCACCGATCGACTGTAATAAAAACTTTATCTTTTTACGGAAATTACTGTTCGCCATTTTGAAACAGATCAATCACATTTCGGCACATAGTATACAATTTAAAAACAAAGATATCATACATAAAGAAAAGTCAGCTTTTTGATGGATTGCTTAAGTTCCCTTTCAAGCTTCCAGTTAAATTCATTTTTAGTTTCCTTAAAAGCTACTTTTATCACAAAACAACAAACATCATAATGACTTTAGGCTTTACTATTCCTTTCAAATAAATCTTTGTGCAAAGGAAAATGGCGTTAAGCCTAAAAATTTTACTTTTCAGGGGATAATAAAGGCAATATTCGTAATTCTCTTGCAATATTATAATATTTGTAATTCGTATTTAAATTTAAACTGGTGCTCATCTTAATACACACGTGTAGCTAAATTTGACTTTGTTCCACGCGTATTCAATTATTGTTTATTAACTCCAATACATATTGAAATGTTGAATAATATTTACCTGTTATTGACATGATTATTTATAATCTAGAAGTTATTATCAAATAGCAGTGCCACCTGTAAGTATTCTCTCAGTATGCTTGTTGCGAATGATATGCAGACAGAGAGATAGAGATAGATTACGTGTGTATGCTGTGCTTTAAAAACATACACGTAAAAGTTCACTTAACGTTAACGATCTCACAATCACTTTATCTGCGTATGCACTTATATAGAGAGAGAGAGTGTGTGTGTGCTACGTTACAGATAAATAGATGAATCAAGAGAAATATAAATTTTTATTGTTTTTTTTCAATTTTGTTTGGACAATAACATATTTTTTGATTTAACATTTACTGTTATCTAAGCGGCAAAATGGAACTAAAGGTATACATGCTAAATAAATCAAATATAACAGTTAATTAATTGTCGGCTCCATGTTGCAGTGGTCAACGTCGTTACGGGTGTCTCGGGTTCAAGCATCCGTGCGGACAGTTTCAAAAATTGATTTTTCGTAGGCATCGACTTTGTGATGTCTGGAACTCCCTCCCACCTATCTGGTCCTAAGGACGGGGCGTAGCTAGAGCTAACCATTAGTCCTATCCAACCCCTATCCTTCAACCCTTACTCTCTTCGAAAACGAGAGGTCGAGTAAAAAGCAGTTCTCGTAGAAAACTTCCGTTGACATACCCTCCATACAGGAGGCCAAATGCTTTATTCACATTGGAAGCGAACATAGTAAAAAATTTCAGGTCTTGAAATAAAATACATGATTATTCCAATTTACACTAACAACGTTTTTTGAAATAAGGTTAAAATAACAAAGTATTTAGTTTCACAGCAGTTATATCCTGAAATATCTTATAATTCATTATTTTTTACCTTATTATAATGGAGTATTACCAAGTTTTCAATCAACAAAGATGCAATCAAATTTCTTATGTTATTTCTAACATTTAGAAACATTTTAAAGACAAGGAAATGCATGAGTTTATAACGTGATGCTGATTAATTGACCAAGTATACAAACATGCAGCTAATATTGTCGTGTTGGAGAAGTAACAATCATGGAGCGATCTAGAATCTAGAGTGTAATGGCATTTATACTTTGGATCAAAATAATTATGTGACCTTAATAGGCAGATAGCATATTATAAACTATCACCGCACGGACGTATTTTTAGATAACACGTGAAATGCCAAGGACTTTTTAATAGCCAACTTCACATTTGCCAAACGCGAACATGTGAGTGTTTATGAGTAACAATGATACTGTCTTGTTTTGACAGCTTGAATAATATTGACTCCTGTTGGAGTGGTATAACATTATTTTTGAATTAATTTGGACTGACCGTATGATATGATATCTCAACACAAGGGGATCTATAATCATGTAAAATATTGACCTAATTTAAAGATTTGGGGGTTTTATAAAATGTCACAAAACCAACAAAACATACAACAGATGTTTCTGAGAAATTAGTTCGTTTTTTACGGAAAATAGAGAGATTCATAATACGACTTAATTAAGTCAAGGGAGTATAGAATTTTGTGTCGAAGTGGGAATTAGTGTTGAGGGATTAGTCAAAAGTCCCACTGCGTCATTATTCAAGTTCGTTTATTATTTTTGCAATGAAGCGCAATTATATTTACGCCAATACGTACACTGGGGCCTCGTATAACACGGTTGCGATATAACACAGTTGATGAATTATGACATATTTTTGTACAACACGCTTTATATAACACGGTTTCAGCATTTTTTTATAGAAGACGATCCTATAATGGAAAGAAGTTTGAAGTTAAAGAGAGAATTACAACAGATCTTGTCCCCTTATCACGAAATACGTAAAGATTTATACGCTAAAATCAAACAATATCTTGTTACAGAATTTTTAATGCCTAAATTCAGAGACTCTCCGATAGTGAAAAAGAGTCGAACATATATAATTGTAAGTGATAGCAATGATGATGAATGTACTGTATAATATATGTTATTAAAGTTCTTTTCAATAAATACGTAAATGTATTTTCGATTGTTAATTAAAAAAAATAAAGGATATTAACAAACTTCGATATTTTTTTTGAAACGCGTAGCTTAATTTTTTATGAACATCAAACCTCGTATAATACGGATTTGTATTACACAACGTTTTTGCGGAACCATATCACCGTGTTATACGAGGCCCAAGTGTGAAAAGGTCTTCAACAGGCATATTACTAATGATAATTCGATATACTATTTTTTCACTTCTATAGTAGATAATATAACGTTTTACAAACACAAAAAAGACCATCGATATTATAAATTATAATTTTGTAAGATTATTTTACAATTGCATATTGTCGGTTTCGTTGTAATAAATTAGTTAAAACGTGCTTACACACTGTGTGAAATAATTTCTATTTTTTTGATACATTATTCAATGTTTATATTTCGTGCCATGTTTATCTTAATAATAACTACGATACACATGAATTGGTAACAAGAAAATAGCAGAACGTTGCACAATCTTCATAAATAATATTGAAAACATAAGCGGAAGTATTTGTTTCTATATCTATTATTTCAATATTTGTTTTTTGTCAGAATATATTTTTCAATTGTCTGTTTTTTTGTAAACTTAACATGACGTAACGTAATGTGTTATTGTTTTATTCAATCCAATTCGCTATTAACCAAGTGTCGTAATTAGACACAATATATTATAGATGAAATAAAATATAATAAAACATTGACTTTTGATTAAAAGAAACTAAAAAAAAACAACACATATTGAAATAATTGTAACGACGTAAAGATCTGTAGAAGTAATATCTTTGGTAAGGAAATTAATTACACTATAGAAAATTAACGTAACATGATTTCACAATAGATTTCATTTGATTGTTTATTTAGGGATTGTTTTTATGAAACTTTCTTTTAATAAAATCTTTGTAAAAACATTAAAACTCATAGCTTTAAAGCCACTCAAACTCGAATTTAGAAACTCCATCGGCATGTTCATGAATATCTGATGTTTTCATACCAAAGTCTGTTTAATGGCTGTATACTTAATTTGTAAGCAGTCGTATCTGCGGATTGCGGAGAAAAGTCACAGTTACTTTTTTACGATGTGAAGCATATGGACTCCTATTGGAGGTATCTAAACAGAATTTTTCTATGAGAACTGATTGTTACTCAGTTGCTCAACATCTCTTTTTTTCAAAGATAGTAGGGATAAAAGGATAGAGCTAGAACAAGACTAGTGATCAGCTAATCGCTGTAGCTACATACCGTTTGACTGATGGGGTGGATGAGAGTTAATTATTTTACAATGAGGAAACTTCGATTCGCGGAGTATTTCAACATCTTTCTTTTAACCCTTTGGCTGCTACGGGGCCGATCTATCGGCCACATTTGATACGATTTTAATTAGGCCAGGAGTTAAAGAGTTAATTAGGTATTCCCGAAATAGGGGAGGAATTTTTAAATTTGAATTTCATAAAATTTACGCTGATTGCAGCTTACTAATTTGTTAGGGAAATACATAGAAGCACTGCATCAATACTTTATCAAAGTTATTAGAGTCCGGTCAGTCAGTCTCGTAACCATATTTTCTCTATACATGCTTATAAGGTACAAACAGTAGACAATTTGAGAATAGAACCTATGATGACTGCAACACACTACTTTGACAGAAACATAAACGTAAGTACTGCATGTACTTTTACATTTTTTTAAATTTTTGAGCATTTTTATTATCTACTAAGAGGGCGTCGTTTGAACAATATATACGACTACCGTACTATTTTCGGCCAAGTCTGTCGGATACCACTGAATTCTTTCACATGTTGATGTTTATCTGGTTTACACCAAATATTTTTTAGAGATTTATATTTTTTTAAAACCAGCAATAAGTACAATAATTATAAAAAAACCACTCACAGCGTGTGTTTGTTTTTGTTCTGCGACACTAATAACAAACTACAATCCCAAGATAAGTTTCCATTGACAACATATTTTACATTTGCCTTAGTGAAAAGGTAAAGAAATCTTCAACGAAAAGCCTCATTTCGGAAGGAAAACACCCGGAAAGCATTTCAAGAAAGCGACTTTCTTTCAAAGAAAACATTTTCATTTTCAGTAACATCTTCTGACTGGAGAGAAAACTGGTTTCTATTATGTGATAGATAGCTTAGATGATGTTGATTCAGCACGACTTGCGTCTTTCAAAAATAATTTTCCAACTTGAGTAGTGTGTTTTTATCGTTTTTGACAAGGTTGTAAAACATAGAAGGTATTGTATACTATTGACAGCGTTACGTCGTTGTTATTATTTATTACAAAACGGGAATATTATTGCTTTATTTTTTGCCTTGAATGAGTATGTATGAAAAATGTCGTGAATAGAATAGTATCCATTACGATGGTGTAGATTTTTCATGTGACATCAAACGCGATGCAAAATCATGTAAGTCATGGATTAAAAATACAGTTTATAATTCAAGTACTCATCGGTTATTTGGCTTCTCAATATACCTACGCTTTCTATGTTACATGCTTCAATCTGATGTTTATGTATATATCAACAAAATATGCTGACTTTAATGTTATAACGAATATTATTGAATATTCACAAGGGACTTGACTTGCATATCAAATGAAAGTAATGAATTTTGTCCAACAAGTTTGTGATTGGGGATTGTAACACCGGTACTACTAAATCCAGGATCCCTTTTTTCCGATACTATAATACCGGTATTTCAGAACGCGTGACAATCCATAATATGCATCAATAGAATGCGGTAGAATTATTTAATAACTATTCTGCAGCTGGACTTATTTGAATGAAGATCAGTTTAGGACTGACATAATCCAGCCTTGATGTACCTACTAACCATTTTAAGATCATATTTTAATTTAAAGAAGTAACAAATTGAAGATATTTACGAAAATCAGTGTTTTTGATATTTTTTAAACTGCTATTTAAAATGAAGTATCTAAATACCAGTATTGCGACCCCGGACGTAATTTTGTTTGCTTTTTAATTATACCGTTTTTGAATTTTTCATGTGGTGTTGCAACCCCTACACATGCGATGTATTTGCCGTGCATTCGTGGTTACATTTACTATCTTAAATAAAAATATAAATAAACAAAAAATCGTCACAACGCTCATTTTTAGTTTTGTTAGATAATTAAATAAAATTAGTATACTTACCTGTGTACACTGTTTTTCACTACATTATTTCATTCCATATGCATCCATCCGTTAGTTTTAGTTATGCAAAACGGCAATAATATAATAATAATTAATCACTGTATCGCAAAACACCCTTTCTCCAATAAATTACAAATTAGTGATATGCCTTATGAGTCAAACTACATGTTTTGTGAAAGAATAAATTATTAATTCACACGCACTTTTTATGCTCTGATATACGTTTTAATGAACTTTTACAATTTTTGAGTTTTCTTATTGTTTTATTATACTTGACTGACTAGAGAATGTGTTATCGGTTTATTAGAAACAGTTATATTGTTTTGCAGATTTTCTGACGCTTTACATATGGAAACATGTTCAGAAGCATATTGAAGAGGAGGTTGGGGGATTCGGACATCTTTTCTTTAAATAATAACATCATTTGTTTAAAGATATTATTGTATTAAACGTCTCGTCTTATCTTTAAAGCGAAATTCAATTAGAATTTGCAATTTTCTTTTCATCGATAAGTAAATAATTATTAAACATTCTTTTACACTTTGACAATCAGCTTCAAAATTCGCAGTTGTGTGGCTATGTCATTCTCAGAAAATCTTTTATTGTTTATTTGATTGATCACAATACGTCAAAGTACAACCTAATAGAACGTTTCAAATTTAGGATTTCCTCTCACTCATACACTACAGACAGTCCATTGCATACATTATTTACACATTTCACACCCACATAAATTACACCGGCGCCGCGTCGCTATCGAATGCAGGTGAAATGGACGTTATATGTTTCTAGGGATCTTTGGTCGTCAACTATTAATATGCTATTTCAATTCACAATATAAATGAAAAATTATCCATTTTTAAAAATTAATAAATTTAAATGACAAATTATATCGCTAAAAAACTGACATAAAAGTACTTATGGTCACTGTGTATATTGAGGAAAATGTAAAAAAAAAGTCAAACTCGAATGGTTATTATGGATATGACCGATACATTCGCACGCCATAATTGATTCAGAACTTATATTATAATTGACTGTCAGTATTTGACATTCTGGTATTCAAACATCGAAAAAAATGCTTACAGTATTTTTTTCGTTTACTATTTAATATCAGCGACCCCCCTTGGATTCGCAACCTACTTATTGAAAGCCCGCACAGTATGTAAGATTCGATACAATTATTTACAATCGAATTAGACAGTAATTCTTTATTCGTTGTCTTCGATAATTATTATCGAATCGTTATACAATATTTACATAAGCACATTTTTGAAGTTCATTCTACAGCGCGTTGAACCAACTGTATAATTAATATTTCAACAATGGCGAAGGCTTGTCTCTACATTTTATGTCACTGCAGGTCTATGAGGTCTGGTCACCCACGAATAATTAATCATCACCCATTTGCGTAATCAAATCATCCAAAATGGCGATGACGTGCACGATAGTTTCGTTTAATTTTAAATGAGGTTGCCGACTTATGTATGTGATGTTATTTTGTGCAACTGGCCGTTTGACAATTCCGTGTTTGATTATGCCATAGCTCTAAAAAAATAAATGCATCGAACTATCGAGTGTGTTTCCCTTTCAAGCCAGGATGACGCGCACTGCACGCGGATGAATTGTTGTGTTTTGCTATAATTTTTCTTTTAAATATGAATATACATATTTTTTCTCGTCGATATCAATTACTTTTTTTTTATAACTTATATAATAAAAATGTTTGAATAAATAAATAAACCTCTTTTTTTGTACCAATTCCACATTTTTATAAAAATCAAAATCAGTTTCGCTCATCTCCAGCATTATGAACTGAACCATAATAACTGATAATGCTCACAATGAGCGAAGTCCGTCCTGTTCTTTATAAAATAATATGTAAGTAGTACAAAAAACATGTGTTTTATTAATTTAACTATAATATAACGCCTTTCCACCAAGAATTGACAGTTTGACCCTAAAAAGTACGTCATTGCAGAGGTTCAAATGACCGAAATATAATTTTGTTTTAAATTTATATCCGTGTGCCATAGATTAAACGGCATTATGCGACTATTTTTGTTTCTACCTGACGTAAGCAATTAAGTTCTCTCAATGCATCATAAATATAGGGTGACTGCTATAGTAATTGGACACTTAAGGAAGTACTATCCTTTAACAGTGTATAAGTAAAAAAAAAAAAGTATGTAGGAAACATGTAAGATATGTAGAGATGAGGAATTTGATGAGCTTCAAGGAAATGAACACAACAGTAATAAAAACAAAAGGTTTTTTTAGATATTTGTATTAGGCTGAAAAATATGGAAAAAACATAGTAATTGGACACATTTACTTTTTAGGTTAGTTGTTGTACCACTATTTAAAACTCAATGAATATTGACAGCTTGTAGTCTTTCACGCTTTCCTGAGAGATTTCGTTACGAAATTCACGAAACTTATGTAAAGTAAATGTCACTAAAATATCGCTGTTTCTTAAAGGGTCTGCTAAGACAAACACGTTTTTTCAATATTTTGACACGACATCACATACGAATGAAGTTTTCTCAGTATTGTCATCTAGTAGTGGATAATTAAAGCTGCAGTTACATTGAGATAGAAAGACTAGATATATTTGTCTCCTTCACACTAACAAGAATGTTTAGCTACTCTTATTTTGGACGTTTAAACTTGAAGTGTGAATAACTATCGCCGTCCTATTACTATAGCAATCACCCTATTCACTTTTACATTTAAATACTAGATAAAAGAAGCTAACTTTATGAATTATTTTTTTTTTCAATATTTTCACAATTTAAACACCTGCACTTGAGAGAAAAAAATTACTATGGAATATAAAAAGCTTTGTCGTTGGATCATACTTTTAAATTATGCGCGATTGGGTGATGTTCTACACTTTACAACGACGAAAAGTGTGTGTAGCGCATATACACTATCCAATCGCGCGTGAGAGCACCTGTATGTAATGCCAGTTTATGTGTTACGGGATCGCATACTCTCTCAGTGCAGGAGGTCCAAGAAATAAAACATTTAGCTTTTCGCAATAAAAAAAATAGAAATCATCTTATACATAATAGCCCATAACGCTCTGTAGACGTTTTTATTATTATCACATATCACACGTAGGTATGAAATTTTCTCATGACCTAAGCGCTCGCGGTGTATATATAAAATAAAATTTTATGCAAGTTCCGACACAGTTCCGACGCACTAGCTACGTTAGACATTCAGTATTACAATTTAAATACCGTCATTTATGACGGGTACGTTTTTACTAGTAAATTGATAAATCACATTTTTCTGAAGCAAAATTTATCGTGTCATCCAGTTCAAGAAAAAAAGACTACAGAGAATTTCTAGAGAGTTTAAGAATAAATGGGTTGGCGTAGGGAACAATCGAACAAGTCAACGTAAGGTTTTCAGGAGACAGTTTTCTCTATCTGGTAACCCAAAATTTCGTACTAGCTACTTTAGACATTCAGTATTTCAATTTAAATACAGTTATCTACTTCGGGTAAGGTTACTAGTATAGTAAATTAGTCTTAAATCTTAATTTAAAACAAACATACAATTACAATGATTAAATAGCTATATCATACAGTAGTTTAAATACCGTGTTTGGCTGTGGGAAATATTTAATGTGACCTATTATTTAGTCGGTGAGGGTATCTTTTTTAGGTAGGGCTGATAAGAACCTGCTATAAATTATCTAGGGGACTCCTGCATTTCAACCATCGTAATAGTATAATACCTTTTGGGTGCTCCCTACAACCTACAACATTAAAAGCACACGCATAATCTGAAATGTAATATTGATAGTTGTGTACGACTGAGGGTCAATAGTAACAAATTGTAAACTATGTGTTAACTTAATGCTAGTTATGTGATAATCAATTACTTAACCCACGCCTTTGATTAACGTTAACTTTTATAATAGTTAATTGGAAAGTTTGATTTTTAAAACAAGAAATTATTTTCGATGGGTTCGGCGGAAACGAACGATGCTTCTCAAAGAGGCGGAACACGTGTCACAACCGCCAGAATAACAAATTAATAATTTATTAAGTTATTAAAGTGGCAGACTAGGTGGCCTGCATCCACCAAAGGGCGCCAAACATCTATTCTTCCCGGACGTGACTTGGAGGGCAAGAGTAAAAGTTTCTTTTACCTGGGTACTGAGCTTGGAAGTTTATAACCGGCCATGGCAAGTTCAACGGTAAACTATTTGGGCTGGGCAAGTTGGTTGAAAGGCCGGATTTCACTTGCCAAACGAGCAGAGGCGTTTGCTGTGGTTCGTACTTATACGGGCCCAATAAGCCACGCTGACTTGATCTCAACCAAGGCCAACTTTGAAGCATTCGATAAATTTGCAACATCATATTGGGAGCGAGATATTGTTGATTCCTCTTTAGATTCAACGCAAAGTAGATTAAAATCTAGCGCTACGGCGGTTTCTCAGTATACGGATACACAGAATACTTAATATTGCTTAAAATAAGTGGCTGAGCAAGCCACATTTTCTTTTTTTTCCTCTCTACCTTTTCTTTTCTTAATCACAATAGTGCGTGCTTCAAAGTTCGGTCCCGTGCAGCTCTGCATCGGACCAAGAATATGATGAGTAAATGCGTTTCTTTTCTTGATCATTATTGCGCTATGGAAGTCGGCCGTGAAACAGTGGGTGCACACATGTAGCGGATGGAGGTGGGGCAACCAATTTGTATTATTTATTTGAACGACAGTTGTACAATATGGCCATAGTCAGAAGTGTCAGGAGTTTTGCTGAAATAAAGACGTTTTTATCTTTATCTCATTATCAAATCCAAGAATATAAAATCCTGCTTTGTTTAATATTACGTAAGAAATGCTCGATTTTGTTAATTAATTTGTAATTTTAAGCACTCGGTTAAATAATACTTATAAAATATAATAATATTTATGTAATCACATAGGTTGTCACAGAATACATAATATTTTAGATTGATTCTGTGTTTTTTCTTTATAAATTAGGTTTTATAGTAAACTAGTTAGTATCCGGCATGCGTTGCAATGCCACTGAAAGAAAGAAAGGGTTTGTGTGTTGTCGGTCTGGTGCGTACACGAATAAATGTTTTTTTCCTATATCTCGCTGTTTGTACATTTTTGATTCTTTTTTTAGATTTTATTTTCAAAAACCTTCACGGGTGTGCGCACAACAACTCACCAGAGTTTCATTGAAATTGGATGAATAGTAAAGGAACGCATAGAGGACAAACAAACAAACAGTCATTTTTATATATATAGATTTTGTAGGATACACTGTATATTCGTTTTGTATATAACGTGTATATCTATATCAAAATTTAAATTAAATAACGAAGTTTATAACCTAATGACTCTATAGAGGTATTATAGTGATTTAGTATCATTTTTAATCAAATTTTAATGATATTCGCACCTTATTTTAAAACTAATATTGGTTAAAAATATAAATGTCTCTATTACGATGCACGTTCAGATGAAAGTGAAACGAAAATTTGTTGAGTCATTCGTTAAAATCGATATGGTACAGCCACCTCCCTTAGAGTCAGTCTGCACGTGGCCTTGCCAGATTTAGTAAGGGATAAGATGGCCGGAAAAACGAAAATAGAATAATATTTTCCCATTGAGAAATAAGAGTAAGAGATTTTCAATTTTTACCAAAAATTAAAACACAGTTTTCTCCGTTACCAGTTACCAGTAGGGTGTAAAATAATAGTAAGACATTAGCATGAAGAATAAAATAGGCAAACTATCTCGTCATTTACAATACTTATTCCTTTATTAAAAAAAAAGAATAAATAAAACGATTTACGATAAAATTCGACTTCCTTCTTTATGGGCTGTGTTCTTTCATACTTATGAATAATATTATATGGTATTGAAATTGAAGTACTGAGTGTTCGAGCTCTTTCAGCTCTTCGACGGATTGTGCAGCTTCCGGAGTTCTTCGTGATCGTTGTTCTCTGTGTGCCTCGGCATCAGCATCACGACGTAATCGGAAACGCCGCTGTTCTTTAGTTTCCATACTGATGGAATATTACCGTTATTTTTGTTTGTTTGCCTCGGAATTTGCGCAACAGTTGTGTGTATTGTTGGGTGTGTGTGTGCATTGCATAACATTTTATTTTATATACACCGGGGACGTTTAGGTCATGAGAAATTTCTTTACCTTCATGTGATATGTGATAATAATAAAACGGCTACAGACAGGTCTGGGCTATCATATATAAGACGATGAACATCAGCTTTAAGGTGTTAGCTGTCGATTCGTGGTAGAAAATCAGTATATTTTAAAAATGAAACACTATTAGTTATGTTTATTACAGTGGTTGTAGTATAAAACAAAGCGTGTAATATTTTTTAAATCAAAAGACTTATTCGGGCTATGATTGGGTATTGATATCAATTGAAAAATTATTATTTTTTTGCTTTTCTTTGGCTGACGGCTAAATAGCATTTTCATTTATTACGGTGCTACAGGAAGGTTGCTTGTTTAAATATGTTCATATATCGGCATCTATAGCCAATCAGCATAGCTAAGCGTGATATAAATCTCAAATTATCGCCATTGCGATACACTTTCATTCGTAAATATATGTATCAAGATAAAATATTTTTGACAAATCGTTATTGATGACTATCTGGCAATAAGTGGGTGAATTTACTATTTTAGATAGCATAATCCATAATTCTCAGACAGCCAAAATATGTTGCTGATTAGATTGTCGTGAAAAAGGAATCATAACTAGATCTGTTCACTTTTTAATGCGAGTACATATATATTTATATATACCTGAAGTATCTTCGCAAGCTCATATAGATAGCGTAGTATTCAAATGCCTTTAAACAGAGATTAAATGCAAAAAAAGGTCACACCTCGTTCACCAAATTCACGCCAATATATCTGCAGCAAGCCCCTAGTGAAAGTGTCGGAGAATCGGTAATAAATCGGAGGCTGTGCAACTCTCACTAGGGTCAGATGGGATCAGAAGCACGTGGCTGGTGTGAGGCATGGCGCATGCGTTCCGGCGCCGCGACGCTCCCTTCGATCGACGCCGGCGTCTACCGCACCCCTGACCCCTGTCCCATCCTCTCACACTCTCGCAGACTGCCAGTGAGTTATGGTTGCAGCCTCCGGATCCCAGCGACGGCTCGGAAACACTATTACTTATATAATTATAATTAATTGTAGCATACATTGTATCAACCATTAATTCAGCTAAGAGAATTAGTTCGTGTCTGCTATAATGTCATTTGTAAAGTGTTTCATTTTCATTAAGGAGACTTACAAAATAAATTTCATCTTGCTTTTTAAATGATAAAATTGCATGCTTAAACATAATTGATTATTAATATTATTAAATGAACGTTTAGCGAAGTAGTTCACGCAGATTATATCCAATGCGCTAGATATTTTTTAAGCCTCTTCGATCTTAGGTAAACGCAATGAAAATTTTAACAAAGCCACTCGAGACGTCTCTAATTTTACATAGTTCTTAAGATTAAATAAAATAATCATAGCTGAATTGCTTATTCAGTGGATATCGATAAAAATTTAGAGCCACCACTGCACGTAGCCAGCCTATCCCCTGCCTTACCAAGACTACCCTACAAAACCATCCAGAGGGTATCCTTCTCTAGCGCAGCTCAGCGACCCGACTGTTTTATGAATTAAATATTTTTTGTTTCTACAGAATGAATAAGTGGATAATTAGGAAAAAGAAATCTTGCACTATTATGTCATATATATTTATAATGTCGCTTAATTAAACTCTTCTCCATTTCATCTATTTTTTAAATACTAATTGAGTCTACGTATATATTCTTTTAACAGCATTTGTATATTATGCTACAATACTATTTTATTGAAACATGAAAATGATTATTGAATTATACTTCTTTAACTCTTACAGCGTGAGTCGTTTTCGCACGAATTTACCTTTAGTCAATTGATCTGCTAAAACACTCACAATGGCAAAAATAGATCAATTCCAACAGTAAAAAATGTAGAATTATGTGAAATATATATATTAGTTATCCCAAATACATCAAGAAGTAAACTAAACTCGTCGCATTCTCACTTAAATTAATCGAAGAAAATAAAAAGGCTGAAAAATATTTAATCTACGACTTTGCAAGCAAAATGGCTGCGGCCAGTCTTCATATACACCGCCAACACGCACACAAGCAAGCGCATAGCCGCATAAGTATATTTTATACATCGGGCTGACGGTTACTTCTGCGTATCGGCAGTTCAAAGCTGAAATTCGAAAGATGAATATCGAGAGCTCTTTTCGAAAATATATTTCCTTGTGTTCTACTTGACATTTTCATTATCTGTTGCCTAATTTCTCTACTTAAAAGTTTGAACTATTTTTTAAAGCATATATCCACAAGTGTTTCCTTCTAGTTTGGTCGGAAATACGAGATAAAATCTTGGACATGTATACATGTCCAGCGCGTTCATCGGGTTAAAACACTGATGTTTACAAATTACCAATCTGTAATGTATCAAACTCTCTACTTGTACAAAGAATCAACTATGTAACTCAATTGAATCATGGCCTTATCAAATAATTAATATGCTTAATTTTCATTATAACATTGAACATAATTATATATACTTAAATGCTAGTAGCGTCCTTAAGCAAAGTTATCTTATCTACATTTTAAGTACAAGAAATCAACCATTTTCACACAAGCTGTTTTGTCGATTTCATAATAATATTTTATCACACATATCATACCATTGAACGACGAATGACTAATTTAATTACGAGTTAAACTTGACTCACAAAAAGTAACGTAAATATTTCTGAAAAATATAATATAAAAGTAACGTCCACACATGGCCAAGCTTCCTAAAATGTTTATAAATTTCATTTTGATGTCTATATTTCCATTGTTTTAATTGTGAAATTAATATTCAAATAAAGGGTAACACTTTCTTCTCAGTTTAAATGGCTTTATTTTATATGACGGTTACATATGTCTTGAATTAATATTAAGGAAACAATCCCTCACTCACAACACGTCGGAGATGCATTTTAAATTAGGGCGAATACCCTTATACGCAGCCCCTATACACAGCTTCAGCAATTCTGGTGCACCGCTGTTACTATGAATTACTGATTGTATATTCCAATTTGAAGAGTTCCCTTCATCGCAAAGTCTAACGAGCGAATGACAGGGTCCCTATTCATCCAAACTCTCCCTCCGTTGTGATAAATATTTCAATAGAACAGCCAGACTACGAATTCATAAGTTTTTTTGAGAGGGGAACACTCTTTGGAGTACCTACTCAATATTCCTGTCGATATTGCACTTTTGTGCTTTTCTGAAAGCAGTTATTTTTCATCGCAAAAACATCTTTGCTGTGTTTTTCTTATATCGTGCTTTTTGTATAGCATTTTGGGGTGGGAAAATAGCAAACTTTTCCACTCGCCTTTCATAGACTTTGTTATTCGTCCTGTCAATCATATGGCAAATTTTCTATTGTATTCATCCTTAAATTCTGAACCAATACCCCACTGAGAATTCATTTTACTTTTTTGTCTATATTTTTTATTTTATTTATAATAATTAGAAAATTTTTATCTAGCTGTAAGGATTTTCAAATGTTTTCACTCGATATTTCAGCACGACACAATTTTCATATCTATGGATTTTTTCACATTTGTGTATACTAACATATTATAAAAGAGATCTACAATATATTATTTTGCATACGCTTTTCAATAAAGTTTTATTTAAATACAATCTATCTACTATGATTTCTTTAGTTACAGTTGATCTAAAAGAAATATAATAAGCTCACCTCGCGATAACAATGTTCGAGGTTCAATTTCTGGCAAGGTTACACAATTCTTCTTATCTAATGATATTGATCGAGAGCATGGATTTATGTGATGTCTTTTCTCCACGAGTTACTAAAATTAATTCTTTTATAATTTATCTCAAGTGATTAGAAATTAAAAAATAACCGACGCATCGCTAATTTGTTTTAATGCCAAAGATTGAAAACTTTCATCAGTTATAAGAATATAAAATATTTAGTACCAGTAGCGCAGCACACACTTTTTGTCAGCGCATTCGCAAAGAGAGAGCGTGTACGGACGTGTATGTGGCGTGAGTGTTTGTTTTTACAGGAGAGTGAATTTTTAATGCACAATACACGCATGCTCTCTCTGACTGCGTATCGGTCGTATTAAGCGTATTGTATGCAAGGAGGCACTGCCAACTGTTAATGATTTCGATGGTATTTGACACATATATTTACAGTTGAAAAGAAGTTTTCTACGAGAAGTTCTTTTCACTCAGTTGCTCAACCACTCGTTTTCGAAAACAGTAGGGATAGAAGGATGACACTAGGGCAGGACTAGTGGTTAGCTAATCGCTTTCGCTACCCCCAAGTCTTTTGGATCAGATGTGTGGGAGGGCGTTTTAGACGTCACAAAATCCACGCATACGAAAAGAAATCTATAAATCGATTGAAAAATCAATTTATTAAGCTGTCCGTTCCGGGACTTAAACCTGAGACATCCGTAACCGTAACCAACGAGGTTGGCCACTGAAATTCTTTTTTGTTTTACAAATATATAATAGTTTATTTCTTTCATAAGGAAACAAAATGTCAAACTCTATCAAAAAAACGTCAACGAATTGATTTAATGCTTGTCTTATTCAATAACAACTACTCACTTAACATTGTATAATATTCCCACTATGGTACGGTATTTGTTTTAGCGTAGTGGCAAAAAAATAAAGTAAAGCAATAACTGACCATCGCGTCAAGAATGGTAAGCGGCTCAAGCATGGTAACGGTAAGGCATTGAGGCGTTAAGTCGAAGCACGCGTATGGCTAACAAATAACCATCGTAACACTTACCTGTACGTGCACGCCGGCGAAAACGCTATGCCAGGGGTTGCCAATCAATATGACAATATAGTTGCTGTAGCCAATGGTGTAATGAGTGTTAATAAAAGAACATGCCTGCAATGTCAAAGTCAACTAACAATTTATTAAGAGTTTGGATATTCGAGATTTCCCTTTCTCGAGAAATTGCAAATTAAATAATCGAGATACGAGGAAATTAAAAACTTTTAAAAAAACAAAATTTCTACCGAAATATCGTCGAGTAAATGTACTGAGATTTAAATATTTCCATTCATTTTTCAAACAGTATAGAAATTTTAGGTCAAAAGACATGAACGTCTTTGATAATATTGTCATTCTCCCCTAAACTACTCAGTCCTGAAAACAGCACGAAAACAGATTAAATACCAGTCCTTGTCAAATTAATACTGTTGAAGTAATCGATTAGTAGTCGAAATGATACACGGTGTACTTAATTTTTGTTAACTATTTAGAATATTCAGATAATTTTCGAGAATATTGAGAAACTATTTGGAAAAAAAACGAAATTCTCAAATCTGGAGAGTAAAAAAGTCAAGAAACCTAAGCCTCAGTTTTTTACAATATCCGCTCCACATGTGGAGCATATAACTTCCTAATGGAGGTATTTGTACATAAGTTTTCTACGAGAACCGCTTGTTACTCAGTTGCTTAACCTCTATTATTCGATGAGAGTAGAGAAATAGGTATTGAGCTAGGACAGGAATAGTGGTTAACTGATAGTTTTTAGGATCGGATGGGTGGGAGGGAATTTTAGATATCACAAATATCGATGCCTACGAATATAAATTGATAAATCTATTGAAAAAATAATTTATAAAACAGTCCGGACCCGAGACATCCGTAACCGTAGCCAACGACGTTGACCACTGCATCACAGAGCCGACAGATCAGTTACGACTATAAAACTAAAATTCGCAATTTTTCGTTTAACCTTATATTACAGTGAAATAGTTGCTTACATCTGGTGCGTCTAAGGTAGATCACAATACCTGCCTTATTTTGTTACTTTGTCTGCATACAAAGTCATGCCAGGGTGGTTGGTCTACCATAGAAAAGTTTCTCAGCACAATACGATATGTATTTAATATAAAAAATACACTCATTTAGCAACAAACAACATATGATTTATACCTTGAATAATTCAAGATAAGAATTTTAAAAAATGTATTATTATTTTTAATATTTTAGTAGAATTTCTCTTATATATTAGATTACAAGTAAAATTCAAGTAATTATATAAGTACAATAATAATCATAATACATTCATATATATTTCCAGGTAATTACTCTGTGAAAATTAGTAGCTATAATTAATTTACTTCTTTTCCTGTAGTTCCGACGTGATGGCAAAAACGCTATCAACTGTTATTTACTACATTATTTTGTTTGTTGAACTAAATTATTCGACGGTGTTGTGGCCAATTTATGTAACCCTCAAAATTGAAATTGTCCAGGAGAGAGTAAAAACTGTTTTTATCGAAAACATTACACAGTGAGTTGCGTCATGAATCTTTGAAATGCACTCCTATAAATTGACATGTTGCAGATACGAGCAGATTGTCTATAGAATAGTGGCTCACATCAACTGGCCGGGTCAGAATTTTAAACCTAAAACCAATTTAAAATGATGTTTCGTTTCCAAAAAGTATTCAATTTATTTTTTTGATTTACATCATTTGGCCGAGACCTGCTCTGTCGTCTTTAAAATTACATCCAATCATTAACTCATTTTCGCATTTTTTTAGCGTTACGTCAGTTGGTAAAAACATCGTCGATATTGTACTATGCTATTTTTTACTTTTATATGATGGTGTCTGCTAAGTAAATGCTGATGCAATCAATACAGTTAAAATATTCTTTGTGAATGCGATTGTCTGAATAATAAATCATCGTTTAGGCAACAAACGTTACTTCGTAAATATTACTTTTTTGTGATTCGATGTCGAATATTAAAATTGTGTGTCAATCAGATACTATTAAACAATTTAATGTCTGAATGTCGTGCAATAAATAAACAATGGACGCTTACGAATCGAGTTATAAGATTAAAGGTTTCAGAGTGTTTTATTTAATATTCAATTTTGATTTTTTTGTGTGATAAGAAATACCCTAATCAACTGAGACGTTTCCAAAATTAAATTAATCAATACTACGAATGTATAGATGTCATTGATGCAAAATATCAAGCATTTCACTCTCCATTAAAACTTTTTTTTTCGATTAACTGCACAATTGTAATAACGTAATAATATTATTAGAAATATATAGTCCAACAAGAATCTTCTATTTAATAGCCCAGATCGGTCTGTAGGCGTAGACGTTTTATTATTTTATTATCACATACAAATGTAGGTATGAAATTTTCTCATGATCGAAGCGTCCACGGTGTATATAAACAATACAAACAGTCCGACGTGACGCAAATTCCGAGGCAAACAAACAACAATCAATCCGTCAGTATGGAAACTAAAAAACAGCTACTTTAAACATTCAGTATTTCAATTTTAATACCGTCTTCTATGATGGGCGTTCAAACTAATTTTGATAGCAGAACTAGTTCTGTTGACCGCTGGAAGCGGAAATAGCTGCCAACTATATTCTAGAATGATTCTTGTAGTTTCATTTTTTATTATTTATTTTTCATGTCCGCTCCCAATGTTGTTTCCTAATGGAGGTATCTCAACAGATTTTTTCTACGAGAACTGTTTGTTACTCAGTTGCTAAACCTCTCTTTATCGAAGAGAGTATGGATAGAAGGATAGGGCTAGGACAGGACTGGTGGTTAGCTAATCGCTCTCGCTATACCCCGTGAGGATGGGATAGGTGGGTGAGGAGGGAGTTTTTAGACAACACAAAACACTCAGACTACGAACAGAAATCCATAAATCGATTGAAATATCAATTTATGAAAACTGTCCGCACCGGGAATTGAACCCGAGACATCCTTAGCCGTAGCCCACGACGCTGCCAACTGCGCCACCGAAGCCGACAGCTCTAGAACTATAATATTACTGCTGATACTATAATAATAGCTCTGAAGATAGTGTGAAGCCAAAAAAGCTATCAACTTTATTACATAACTAGTAATTTTTATCTTGCTTCGCCCAAAATAATTACCTTTATACTATCAAACGAAAAGAACGTAATTTCAAAGTAATGTGCTTTTACAGAATACACATACATGCATGTTTACATTACAGTTCTACACACAGTAATTATTCGTTAGTATGAACAGAGCGTACTCATCTGTGCTTAACTTGTTCCAATACATACACGCAAAGTTAACTGTCGCTCAAAGCGGTGTGAGTGTGAAGCCATTTTCAAAGCTCGCGTAAACTTAACGAGAGTGAAATGGTTGCTAGGCACCGAGCGACAGATACTACAGAAACGGTAAAGAGACATAATACCCATACAACGTTAGTTTCAGTACTACTGTTCTTCTACCGAATGCAACAGTTAAATACCTTGCGTTGTTTTGCACATGTGCATGTTTACACATTAAAAAATCGTTTACGTAGGTTTTCTGAACACTTCTTACAGCCATAGTCGATGTCATGCGATTGATAGAGACTACCTTGCCCTCCTCCGCCCACCACTGCTTTCCTATCCGTTAATTTTATACGGCAGTATCCAGTGGTATCCAGTAACAATCGTTAAGCATATCTACAGTTTTTTTCCCTTAGTTGGGAGTGTCTTTGGAGCAACTGCACAAGATTTGGTGGCTTGCACTTAACTGTGCAGAAAATCAATCTCTCCAGATAAATGAAAAGCTTCTATGAGTTGAGGTCTACTCGTTCTCCGTATGACGCCACAAATTTTTTAAACGCTTCGTAATTTGCCTTATTCGCCACCAAGTCAGTGTGGCCGATCGGTCCAATGGAAGGTTGGGCTGACTTACGCAGTACTTCCTTTTCTTCATGCGATGTGTTCAACATCCTGCTTTATAGCACCACATTTGCATGTTGGCCTATCCACTAACCGGCTAAGCTCAAAGAGCTTGATAGCGAAACCACCGTGGCCAGTAATATATTGGCTCGTCCAGTGATTTGAAGTTAGTACTATAGTTATCTCCATTCGCCACTTTAGATTCGTAAAAAATAAGTAGGTTTGGCGGCCCCTGGCAGAGGAGTCCCACCGTCCCTGCCAGACCCGCAAAACAGCATCCATCGCTAGGCTTCTGACTATGGCCCTGCAATGGAACCGCCCCATAGAATCAAAGCCAGGGGGTGGGGACACCAGGATGCCCCCAACCTCAAAAGTCTCTCCCTCATCAGCAAGGTCGTTGCGCCACGAACCTGTACGTAAAGATCCAACGGAGGCAATCCGGCAAGTACCAACAGAGCGACTGTGGAAGATGTTTTATAGGCCTTGGTGATGGAAACCAACGCACTGCGTTGTCCACTTAAAAGTATATTGCGAAAGAATTGGAGCTTACATCTTTGGAACCACACGCTGGTGGCGTATCCAGCGATGCCCATGAATATGGCGTCATATGCAATTTTAATAGCCCGTACTTTCAGACCCCGGCTGATAGAGACTGTCACAGTTTTGACATATTTACCGAAAACCTGAATAAATTGGTTGAATTGGTGGAATGAAAAATACCTCATTCAAACATATAAGTATTGTGACACATCCATAATAATCGGATAATGAATAACTTTGAAATTAGTATGAAATCAGTATGAAGCTGTTCATTCAGTGATCCAAATCCTCGGTCGCGTATTCGAGTAGGACGAAAGCCATAGTGTGTTTATACTATCCTTGGCTACGGGATCGACAAATCTTATCAGATATCTCAAACAAAAAACTTTTGAAAACACAAATGTCTGCTAGAAACCATTGACAACTTAAAATAAAAGCTTCATTACAATAAAAATATAGTTTACAATAATAAGATTTACTATTAGGAGGACACATAGAGTACTTATTCAGGTGAACGTCAGTTTAAAATTTAATCGCCGTCGCCAGATTTTTAATTAAAAATGATTAATTTTTCAGTATTTTATTGAGTTTATGAACGCTAAAATGCTTACTTTCTGAAAAATGGGGATTGATTGTGTTAAATCGTAGTAATTTGCAATTACTTAAGTCTTTTATCATTTTTTTTTATAGATATGTACTATGTAAATGAATATAGAATTAATAATAATCTAAATATGCCAAATACTTTATAGATATAGAAAAGATAAATCATTTATGTTGATCAGGTGATGATGTGGAAAAAAAATTATGTTCTTAATCCTTATTATAACGGTAATATGACAAAAATTCTGCCATTCTGATTATACATAAACTATTTGTTTGTGATGATCAAATGAAGAAAATTAGAATCGCTGAAATTTGAATTAAAATCTACGATAGTATGTAACTCCGGTTTATATTTTGTAAATTTATTTGTTTTTCTAAAGACATGGCCGGTGTCATGTTAAGTATTATCATTATATTATTATATAATACTGTATTTATTTTGTTGGTTAGTATATACCTAATCCCTTCCATGCACGGTTCCTAAATTGCACGGTCCAATGTAATGAAACCTATCTATCATTTGTCATCATTTATCATTTGTGTACACAGTTTTTTTGCACGTCGATTTTGCATGCAATGATTCCTCCGCGTAAAAAAAAAATCGAGTGCATATAACAGAGGCTCCCAACCTTTTTTGCTCCATTCCCTCATTCACAAATGTTCTGAATATAATTACATCCTTCCCAAGATGATCTAACTTCAACTCGAAAGGTTCTTTCCAAATATTTATGTAAAATTGAAAATCATTTATATGAGGCAGTAATTCCCCCATGTAACACTAAAAATTTCCACTGCTTGGGGCCCCTGGAATGTAGTATATACATTTTTTATGGATGAATAATGTATTTTTTATCACATATAAATAACTAGTATTTATGCTTATACATATTAAGTTACGATGAATGGTTTAATTATGATATCTGTAAAATGGAAGAAACATACATAATCCCACGATAATAATTATTTATGTGGTCTGATTTTCTTATCTATATCTGAAATAACAACAAATGAAATACATAATTAGTCTATATTATCTATAAAATTTTGCTTATTAAAAAATTGTAATAATAATAATCCTTTATTCCCGTGTATTTCATAAATACCACAAAGCCTCCCTGGCTTACTCTATATCAGTGGTACACAAATCGCGGCCCAAAATAACAAGTACTTAATGACCATATTATTCATTGAATATTAAAAAATTCTGTGTTTGATACACTTAACGTCGCAAGAGCATATAGACTGTCTTGAGTCATGGTATTTCTCAAAAACGACTTAATCCTTTTTAATGTGGAGAAACAACGCTCACTTTCCACTGAAATCTGTAATAACTTACTTACGAGTATTTTTTTTTTGTTCATTTATACATTAAATTTCCGATTAAACACTTTATTGTTAACTGTACACTTAGGAAATAAATTTAAACTTGGTACAGGACGACTGCTGCTTTAATTTCCAGCTTTTTCGAAAAATCCCGACAATTCATTATTGAAGCCTCGTAAATATTAGACTTATGTAATTAGAAAGTAAATAAATTTGATGATATGCGTTTTTTGTGGACACGCTCAATATACTACAGGTCCTTTCGACGTACGTACAAACATATGCTACAGGTCTCCGCTAGTTTGAATACTTTCGGGAACGATCGTCATAATTCGGCAAGAGGTGCCATACTCCTGAATAACTAAAACTTTCGTATGCAAATCGAATGTGCGACACAGGTGACGTCACAAAAAACTAAAGTTTAGAACTAAATCCCTTCTACTCTTGGAGAGCTATACGGAAATTGAACCTCCTCGCCATAGGCAAACTTAAACAAACAATAATTATTATTTTTAATGTTTATACGCGGAATAAATTCGCATAAGCATTGTTGCGAATCATCGCTCCGTGCAATATTTCTTTAAGGGGAACACGTGGGCAAATTTAAATTTAGTGAATTCGTATGTTTGTACAATATCGTTTATTACTTGAATACATATGTTCATGGGAGTACACTGCACTCTTTGCTCATTTACAAGAGCCGTCCCTGGTTTGATACGTGAACAAATTATGCGGTAGCAAATGAATATGATCTGAATCGTCACTAACGACGGAAAACATTATGTTATTTTTATTATTTAATACGATTATATTTTCACGGGTCAATATTTGCGACCGAAATTCATATTTTACAATAAGTCACACTGTTTTACGGTGAGTCACGCGATGCAGGTGCAGTCTATTTTTCTCATCAATGAGGCCGATTCATCTTTGCAACTAGATCTGCGGAATTTTTGCAAATGACTTTCCGAACAACAGTTTCCCACCCTCCGTAAGAAGGCTGAGCTTTGTGCAAGTCTTTTCGGAAGCACCTACATTTCGGAGCAAGCGTTTTTCTAATTAAAACTAAACAATTCTCGACACAGAAACCGCTTGAACAATGATAGCCTCAGTGATGTACTGAGGATAGCAACCACAAGCGTTATAAACTCGAAATCAAAATGCTTGCTGCCAGCATGCAGTGTCAGAAATCTCACTAAAGTTGATACCACTCACTACAGCTGAAGTTCCATCGTGCAAATATGCACGTAATGCAGATTGGAGAGTGATTGAACTAGCTGATAAAATTATGTAACTACTAAATTAAAAATAATACAATACATATCTTGTCTAGTATAATATATCATTATTTTTCAACACTTTTACCCTCTGCGGGGATAGGTTTTGCACCACTGCTGCTATACTATCTATATATAAATACTGTATATAAAAAAACTGTAATAATTCTTCATATCTGTGTATTTCATACATACCACAAAACCTCCCTAGAAAGCCCTATCGCAATCGCCAGTGATTCTGAGCACCTCCATGCCCTCGAATATTCGTTTTATTATCTGTATTATCATTCTTCAATATTGGGTTCACAGTCTGGGGTGAATGCAGGTGGAGAGTGCCACGAAACGTCGACCGCCGTCTATCGGTCAGCCGCGAAGCTGTTTTTACTGAATCATATAGCATTTACATATTAGACTATCTACTAACTGGCCAAGCTGGATAAGTTTGGCAGCTAAGTGACCATGGCCAGTTATGAAGAAGCTGGTTTAAAGT
Organism: Himalopsyche phryganea; assembly: GCA_022494535.1. Taxonomy (NCBI): domain Eukaryota; kingdom Metazoa; phylum Arthropoda; class Insecta; order Trichoptera; family Rhyacophilidae; genus Himalopsyche; species Himalopsyche phryganea. The sequence continues at coordinate 522,085 of JAGVSL010000024.1, forward strand.
TTTTTGCTCAGAATATACCGTCTTTTTATTTATGATACTTATTTAGTTTAATAAGTAAATAAGTATAAAGCTGTAATCAGCATTGTGCTTTTACGATATATTACCCCCATTAGAGATCACTGACTAACCAATGTTTCATAGGTAATTTATTAATTAATAGGGGTTGGAATACAAGTGTTACAAAAATAGATTATTATTATCGCCAACCGGAATACCGCAAGAATAAATCGTTGCCGTTATTTCAATATTTCATATTAAATACGGATGATTTACATAAAAACATAAGATTTTTTGTATCTTTAAATTAAAATATGTTATGAAATGCTTCGTTCATCAATGCTGGAGTCTTTCAATTTTGATCTGATCACAGCGCAAATAAATCTGATTGTAGAAAAAATCCTTCGAAATTCAATTTGTCTCAGGTTTGTTTGACGAAAGTTATATTGTATTACTTTTTATTTTTTATTTTCAATTGAAATAACAGTCAACATACCGGAATACCAGTATTACTAAAATTGTAATCCCCTACCACTAAACTAATATTTTTTATAATTTAAGACATCGACTGAGGGTGCTTGATGGAATTTCAATATTAAATTTGGATTATTGAGATTTTGTACACTTCCATATTTGTCGCATTTGTATCTTCTATATAAGCTAAGACATCGACTGAGGGTGCTTGATGGAATTTCAATATTAAATTTGGATTATTGAGATTTTGTACACTTCCATGTATTTTGTCACTAACGACCCGGGTTTCGCCTTTCGGCATCTTCAGGCATTCGAGCACACGAATGGACTCGAACTGAGAGACAGTAAACAGTGTCTAACGCTTATATAGAAGATACAAATGCGACAAATATCATTTACGAGGCAATACATTATACGTCTGAGAGCCACACCGATACCTGAGTTAAAATTTCGGAAATCGCCCTAATCCTTATTTTGTAAACACCATATTAACAGAGTGGCGATTGCCGAAGGCGAATTGCCGCTTTTCAACTTCTTTTAGAAATACCAGTGATTTTACAATTACAATAGTATTGTGGGTTTTGACGGGATGTAATTCGACGAATGGGTAAATATATACAATCATTCCACATTTAGTGACATCTGTTAGGTGTTTCAACGTATCGGATATAATAGCGGAGAATTAGGAAGGTTCAGCTGCTCATTCAAGATTGGTAAGGAGTTTAACTGCGCTCTATTAATTTCTAAAATTTCCTGGTAAAATAATTTATGATCCCCCATGTTTTTATGCAACAGTTTAACCCCATCATCCGCATTAAAATACATGGAAGTGTACAAAATCTCAATAATCCAAATTTAATATTTTTTACTTCATTAAATTCAATATCAATTGAATAGCAACAGTGAGCGATTTCTAAAAATATTTGTGTTAAATTTACAAACTAGTGTGCAATTATTTACGATAAAAAAGCTAATTTTTCGGTCAGATGATGAATAATTAAGATAAAAATAATATAAATATTTGCAAATAATTTTACTCGTGTCGGTCGCTATCTCAGCGAAGTGTTTTTATCTATTTTTTACTTGCACTTCTGACTCCGGTCAGCCTTACGTATGTATAAAGTGAACATTCTGATAGATAATGAATAAACCGATGAAAGTTTTTTTAAATAATAAATTGAGCTGATTTGACAGACACGCTACAATATTGCAGTCAACACGAGTACGCTTTATCCATTTATGTCACGGAAAGAAATGCATGCATTTAAAATAATTAAAATGCTACACATCGTGACGTCTTAGTAAAACTGTCATAAAAAAAACATTCATAATATATATTTATTATTGTGCCGTGTCATACAAATAAATGTAAATAATAAGCAAGTGGAAGACATTAAACCGATACATTTTTGACTGGTACTAATCTTAGCTCTCGCAAAAAAGTAATTTAAAATAAATCTCTCACTGAAAGTGGATAAAAATGTTTTAATTGTGGATTCATTGCTATAGAACCGTGCAAGTAAACTTACTGAATACATGTAACATATATGGAAGCATTTATAGTTTACGGTTTTATATTAATAAAGCTTTAAAAATTTACCATATCATTAGTTGCTTAAAAACTATCCATTTGTCGGTGACGTGGTGCAGTGGCTAACGTCATTGGCTACGGTCACGGATGTCTCGGGTTCAAGTCCCGGTGGGAACAGTTTCATAAATTGATTTTTTAATAGATTTTATGAATTTCTGTTAGTAGTCATGAATGTTTATGATGTCTAAAATCCCTCCCACCTATCCGATCCTGAAAACGAGGAATAGAGAGAGCGATTAGCTAATCACTAGTCCTGTCTTAGCTCTATCTTTCCATCCCTACTCTATTCGTAAAAAAATATGAAGAATTTACATTTTGAAAGTTTTATATTAAACTAGTATAACCGTATCTGTCATAGATGACGGTGAAATCGAAATACGGAATGTCTAAATTAACCGTTCTCGTCATAGATGACGGTATTGAAATTGAAATACTGAATGTATAAAGTAGCTAGTACGTCAGAACTGTGTGTCCATTGCATAAAATTTTATTTTATTATCATGAAAACATTTCATACCTACATGTGATAAGTGATAATGATAAATGTTCGGCCAGAGTCGACGCACGACGGCGGGGCGCTTAAAACTGAAATGCACAGTATGCTTTTGCTATGTCCGTAGTAAATGCGCAGAACTGGAAGTTTGCGCGTCTTGTCTTGAGCGGTTTTGCATTTCAGTTTCAAACGCCGCGCCCGCCCCGCCGTCGCGCGTTGACTCTGGCCGAGCACTAAAGCGTCTACAGAGCTCTCTGGGCTATTATAAATAAGATATAAAAAATAAGACATAAAAATTTATGTACCTACCTAGTTTCAAAAATTAAAAAACAAAAATATAATTAATTTACAAAAGTTTACTTTGAATTAATACACTTATTATTAGTATGCGATGTATCAAAGATAAAAACCATTCCTTTCATAATATCCACTTTTGTATGCGGCATATTGTAAGTATTTATTAATTTATTTAGTTGGCATTTCCTTCTAATAAGTTTCGATTTTATCATAAAAATATTAAAACTCGTTTAAATTCTTTTATTTTTATTGTGTTTTGGTTATTATTAAAGATATAATTCGTATTCATTTCACGTAGGTGGTGAAGATCTTATCAGAATCAATGATCAATGCAAACACAAAATAGTTTTACATATATTATGAATTATAATAATGCATTTCCGCCTATTTTGGGCAGATGTCAATTATATTTGAGCGGAATAATAAATAGTTAAATACATAAAGTGATAAATGTATTGTCAAGTGACATAACTAACACTTTAAAGATACTAGCAATGCAATGCAGGACTCAAACGTTTAAAGGCCCACAGGAAGGGAATATTTATTGTTTTCCTCTCACTTTTCATTGTATTTAATGATTGAATAAATAATATATCAAAATATTCATATCAATAACAGCTGTGCAAGGTTGTCTGAAGATGTGAATATTCACCAGAAATTATTTAATAGGCATACCGAAATGACTATTACCACTATCGGCTATATCTTATAATTATTGTAGAAGTAAGTATTAAGATACTTTGCTATTTTAAACATATTAGATTAAAGTTGTCCCAAGTAAATGCTAATTTAATTCTTTGTACCAATGGTTTTTTTTCTATTAATTTTCTATTATGATATCAATCATGACATCGACACTCCCTACATATGATCCCGTATCTGTAAACAAGAGATTTTACAGGAGGGCATTTCAAAGATTAATGACGCAATTGCAAAGTAACGACTCCATGTATCTTCTTCAAAATTGGGACAGTGCTACTATTTTTACCTTAATTTTTCTTGTTGCTCGATGCCTGCCCATAGAACTGAGTGCGTAGTCAACGAAAATACATAATCACATTGTACACTTATGTGATTATACGTAGGGAGTGTCGACATGTCCATTTTTACTGCCGTTTATCTTAGCTGTATGGGCTTTCATCCCTTTCGTTAGTGCGATATCGTTTGAGTTGTCTCGTTAAACACAATCCCAATAAGCAATCCAAATTCGTGGTTCATGGCTCGAAAAAACTTATAATATTCAACTGATTAAAAGCAAGTTTCATTGAAAAACCTTTTTGGAAAAAAAGTCTCTTGCGGCGCTGCTGCTTTAGCATTATAATATGGCATTTGTTTTATAATGAAATCTTACATTTATAAATTTGAATGTAAAGTAGTTGTGAATGGTATATGTCTTCAATCTTTTAATAATAAACAAAATGTCAGCCGTTTTTTCTTAACAACCAAATTAGAAGGCATTGGTTTACTCTGCCATCATTGGTAGGTATTTACAGCTACGAATAAAAATGAATTTCTTATTCTTTTATTGCACGTGTTTAAAATAAACAATATTTGTGTTTTATTCGACTTTCACTTGTTTTGCGGTTTTACTTTCATACTATCTGTTTCCTCAGACACAGCAGGTAATTCCGTTTGGCTAAAAAAATGTAGGTCTATGAAACAATGATGCCAATGCAATTCTATTGACCAAATTCACATTGTCTTAGGCCGTATGACAAAATGACAATGACTAAAAGATACTTAATTAGTTGTGGCGAATATTTACCGACTTCCTAACTGCTTGCGAATTGTTTGCAGATATTTTTAACCGGAAGTTGTGCGACTTTGTTAAATAATAAATGTGATATTTTAAACAGACCGTCATTCTAGTCATTCATTTTGTTTTTATCGACGTTATGTTACATTCACAATAATCTGTTCATCCTTTTCGTGTTTATGCTTGTGTAAACTATCTTATATAATAAGGAAGTCGATGACGTCCCAAAATTTTTGTTTTATCTCTTTTGTATTTATCATTACTTCCAAAAATATACGGTTATAGATATAAATATATAGGTGACCCAAAACTCACGCATGATTTGAATTTTGCGCCATTTTTTCGGTTAAGTGTTGCCAACAAAAAAATTAAAAACAGCTTGACAACTGACAGTTCAAGGTTATTAAAAATGGATTGACCAATATTTAAAAAATAATGAATGTTTGACAGCTACAGTTCGCAATTTCCGTACAAAATATGGTAAGAAAAGTGATTTAACTTCATCACTGTGAAGAGATTAATTAAAAAATTTAGAGAGACTGGATCAATTTGTGATCGTATACACTCAGGCCGTCTTTCAACAAAGTAATTCAACATAAACATCGAAGCAGTTCGTGAGAGTGTCCAGCAACATCAATTCAGCACCGTGGTCAAGAGTTGGACATTTTGAGAAGCTCTCTACAGCGTATTCTCACGAATGATTTGCATCTTCATGCTTACAAAGTTCAGTTGACTGAAGAACTGAAGTCTACCGACCACGCACAGCGAAGACAGTTCGTTGAATGGATTATGCAACAATAAAAAGTGGATGCTAATTATTCGAACAAAATTTCGGCCGCCTAGATCATGCCACTTAACGCCGTTGGACTTTTTTCTTTGGGTTTTTTTGAAGTCTAAGGTTTATGCCAACAGGTCCACTACCACCCACGCCTTGAAGAAGGAAATTGATCGTTGTATCAACGAAATTCAGCCACATTTATGCAAAACGGTCGTGGAACCTCTCGACAAAACATTGGTATGTGACAGCAAAGCCGTGGACGCCATTTACCCGATAACCTTCTCCATACATAACCCTACACTGTATATTTTATGAATCAATAAAAAAATTACGATTTTTAATTAAAAAGCTGTGTTTTCTACCAAAATTACTTCTTGCGTGAATTTTGGGACACTTATATGTTGTATGTATTATACAAGATCTCAAGTGCCTTAAAAGCCTAGTGAGCTGGTGAAAACAGCTTGTTTAATAAATATTCTCGAAAAAATCCTTAGCATAAAATATTATTTCATACTGACATTCTTTTAGTAATTTATATAACAACTTTCGTAGATTAAATATTTTAAAAATACTAATGTGAAAATTTATAACCTTTTAAATGAATTAATTATTGCTTTATAATTTCAAGTAGTTTTTTTATCACCTATTTAAAGTCCTACATATGTTAATATAATTAATAGTGCATAGTGTATTCAATGGCTGGGGTTAAAAATCTCATAGGTCAATTTCTTCGATTTTTTCTAATTTTTAAGTATTTACCTATCTTTACATGTGTACCCTAACCCAATAGACAAATACTGTCAAAATTTGTAGTAAATGATATTTTTCGTAAACACAGGAAATAGTGTTATTCAAATACAGGGGGTATAACAACATAAGTCAGACTTACGTGATCAAATACTGAACATATCTTTGTTTCTAGCAATTATGTGACTTATTTGACGTTTTATTGATAAATTTTGGGTTGCCAGATAGAAAAAACTGTCTCCCGAAAACTTTGCAATATTGACTTAAGCGATTGTTCTTTCCGCCAACCCATATATTCTAAAACTCTCTAGAAATTCGTTGTAGAATTTTTTTTTTCTTAAAGTGGATGACACGATAAATTTTTCTACAGAAAAAAAATATTTATCAATTTACTAGTATAAACGTACCCGTCATAGATGACGATATTGAAATTGAAATACTGAATATCTAAAGTAGCGTATGTCGGAACTGTGTGTGCATTGCATAACATTTTATTTTATATATATACCTATAATTTCATACTTACATGTGATATGTGATAATAATAAAACGTCTACAGAGCTGTCTGGGCTATTATATATATAAGACTAGTATAACTGTACCCATCACAGACGACAATATTGAAATTGAAATACTGAATGTCTAAACTAGCTAGAAGGCCGGAACTGTGTGTGCTTGCATAACATTTTATTTTATATACACCGCAAACGTTTACGTCATGAGAAAATTTCATTCCTCAATGTGATATGTGATAATAATAAAACGTCTGCAGAGCGGTCTGGTCTGTTACATATAGGATTGTTATTGTTGAATTGAGTAGTACACATGCGATTGGTATACAATATAAAATGTTTACATGAACTTTGTGTTTCGACTTTATTCTACGCCCAAAAAGGTTGAGCTATCCTGATACACAACTATATCTATACAACAAAAGCATAATATAAGATAAATAAGGGAGATAAAAATTCATTAATATTTTTGTATACGAATTAGTACGTCATCGGTACGATCAAGTGGTTGAATATTCATTATAATATAAATGTGAATTATAGGCAATAAAGGAACAATCAAATAGAAAATTGATTTTAGTATGTGATACTTTCTTCTAACGTATTATTTAAAAAGGTCTAGACTAGTTTGTTATTTTATAATATGGTTTACTCCCCCTTGAAAGTTTGTGTTATTTTCTTACAAAACAGAAAAAGCAATAATTGTCTTTTATTAGGAACAAAATTTTTAACTGTCTAATTATAACACTTAATCGACAATCTTCATCTGTCAAGATATGACGTAACTTAACCAAATTTTAAATAATCTCACTTTCTAAAATTAAAAAAAAAATAGCAGTCGATGATAACGATTAAACTATTCCTACAACCTTCTGATAATCAATTAATGTTAAATAGTTCCTTTAAATAGGTATATATTATTTTCGAAAAAATGTTTCTTCTGTTTTTGATCACTGAACAAAATAATATAATATATTCGTTATTCCTCTTTAGTACCGAAAACATTCATACAGGAAATTATCTCATACGTTAGTAACCATAATAAATGTTGATCACATCAAACAGAAACACTTATATGGCGAGTGTTCCTAAAGTCGGCCGTCGCCAGTCGTCGGCCTTTTGAGCTTAAAACTTAAATAATAGTGGATGCATTTAAAAATATATATTTTTTTAATTCATGTAGGTAGTCTTGCCACTTGCCAATGTATATCTGCACTCTACTGACCTGTATAATGCAATAAGCAATTAAAAAAAGCACATTTTTACTTCGCAAGATTCGACAAATTCATCTTGTGTGAGAATCACTAACAAAATATACTTTATATTGTCATGCTTTGCATCATTATGTTTTTTATTGTTCTATCTACTCTCAGTAAATTCGTTCGCCATATTTATGAAATTTTATAGTGATGGCCGAACACTGGGCAACGAAAGGTCAACCATTGGAGTTTGGGGGCCGACCACTGGGAAAATTGGCATTTTTTTTGTAAACTTCTATTATTTTATGCTTGGTAAAATATTAACTATTTTATTTTTAGTTGTTTACATTGCTTAATCCCTGCTAAATGGAATAACAGCGAAAAAATATGTATTTATCATACATTGACTCAAATCTTTTTTGAAAGTAAACTGGCCGACCACTGGCTAAATGACCCTACCTAAGGCATTTTATAAAGCTTTTTATAAACGTTATTATTGGGTTGAAATTAAATATCTCTGGAAAATTTAGAATATCAAGTAATAAATTTATTATACTTTACTTTATTAAAGTTAATAATTCTACAAAACCCTCATTGTACAGGGGAATAAGTTAATATACAATGGACTATTATATTTCATTAGTAGTTTGGATGATAATATACATAATATGGGTTAACATTACAGTTAATCTAATAAAATAATAGGTGCACTATGTCACTTTTAATGTATTACTGTCACTTCTTGGTGGGAAGGTATTACAGTAGACCCCGCGATAACAAGATTGCGGAAAACTCTAAGTTCATTCAAATTTGCAACTGCTTCTTGATTACAGGTGAAAATACTCCTGTACCGCATGCGTATGCTCTGATATTTTATGAATATGGTCGCCCCAATAGTCCGCTCCTTCTCTATCTACCGTGTCGTCAACTGTATGTTTAAAAAAATAAACACAAAGTTATGTTATAGATGATATTTGTGTTTTAAGGTGTTTTAAGGTATAGCTAAATACTTTCAAGTGACATATAATTTCAAACTCATACAGAACATAAGTTTCATACTAGGTTCACGTGCATTAATTGCTTTATTTTTTAACATATGTAAATACTACATTGTTTATTTTATAGTGATTAAAAAGCAAATAGTAAACATTGATTTACTCAGTACTAATACATACGAAATGATAATTTTTATCTGGACAATATTAATTTTAAAAAGTGACAGCCAAGTGATTCTTTTACCAAAATGTATATTTATAATATAACTTATTACTCATCGATGCACTAAGACATTGATCCAAAGTCTGATTCGGTGATATTATTGTAAAAGTGTGCCAAATAACCTTCGACTCATTTTTTTTATATCGGCGTAGAAAAATTTAAGCTGACAATACAATACAATCACAAATAAATTATTACTTTTGACATGGAGGTTATTTGCTTATCGTAACTGTTTGTTATCCATATCTATGAGAACAGACACTTTCTTGAGTTAATCCAAAGAGCAGTTAAATTAAAGTCCAAACATGTTGCTAAAAAGATGTATTAAATTATTATTGATAGTCTGACTGTCACAATTTAATATTGGAATATAAGCATTTTTTTCGAAAAAACGGCAAAAAATCTGGCTTTAATCTAATGAGTTCAGATGTGCAATCACAATATATAAGATATCAGGATATATCAATCTGTCTATATATATGAAAATGAATGTTTGTTTTTCCCGTATGCGTTCATTAATTATTTATCCGATTTCGATGAAACTTGTGTTGTGTGTACACCCCCGTGAAGGTTTCTGAGGAAAAAAAAATAAAATCTAAAATCTAAAAAAAAATCAAATACGTACAACGGTGTGACACACCCTGGTTTTTTTTGTTAAGTTTAAGTTTCATTAGTTTCCATAACTGAAATCGCCCAGCGGTAACGACAGTAATTCGGAGAATCGGCTGACTCTTGTTGCCAAGGCTCGTTCAATAGCCGGCGGGCACGTCCGCTGGACGAGTCTATTTTTGACGGAAAAGGGTAGCTCCGACGATGCAGGGAGTTTTTTTAATTGTATGTGCCAAACCGCCAAATCTCAACTTTTATAAAACAACATTTATAATATTTCTAGAGTAAATAATTTGTATTATTTTACAACCATACGTTGTTAGAAACTCGCTTTCCCTAGGTAATGTAATGCTATTATGAGCACACAAGGTTACAGTTCATGTATTGTATATTTGGGGTTTCTGAAATAATAAGAAAAATTCCCTTTCAAATACCTACAAATGTTTTTCACTTCAAATATATTTTTTAAATTATGGCTGTTTATGATCTAGTGGAGCAGTTTATATAACGAGAGCTGGTCGTAAGTCGCTCAATTTTAAAATATGTTTACATATTTTTGTTTTTGATATAACATTTTTGCATTATTCAGCTACTAAAATAATGAAAAAAATAATGTTTTCATATGTTAGCAAAAAAATAAAGCCTTAAAAATAACCCCATGTCTTAAGCATGTAAAAAAATTAATGGTCAAATAATCTCAGATGGAAGAACAACTTGTGAGATGTCCCAACTTAAATGACTGTAGCGTGATCTATTAACTAAATACAGAGCAGAGGAGAGCAGGTAGTCAGGATATGAATCTTACGAAATACATCATGTCTGGAAAACCACTTAAATTCCTTTACGTTATTCTTTCACCAAGCTCCTCAAATGTCGTTTAGTTATATTTGAGACCTTAGGTATGGTCTTATAATGTATTTGTGAAGGGTTTTCTTCTCGGATTGATCTCTAGTGAGGTTGTTAAATTAGCCTGAATTTTTTGTCAAGCTACTTAATTTTTTTAAATATTGGTGTATCGGCAAATTTATATAGTTCTCACATTTTTGCTAACAGTTTAATTTCATTAATAATGAATACAGAGGTCCATACAGTGTTCTATGACGTTTGTCTTCGTTTTGACTAGCGCACAGTATAATTTGATTAAAACACCCGCCGAAACTTACGATTTATATGATAAGTTGTTCCGGAGGCGTTTTTTACATTATCGCAATTTGCTCACACTTCTCGACGAGAAATTAAAATTAAAAACAAAAAGATGGCGGCACGTTCCGTTTGTCTAAAAATCAGAGCGGAACAATAGATGGTCAGCGTCATGTAGATGTAGGCTAATTGGTGAATAATTTCGAATTATTTATTCGTAATATTTATTCACCCGACTGATTCGCCGCAGACTTTTCTTTGCGATGTGATTTTAATCATTCTTTTTCCATAACAAGAAGCGCGGACTCGCTCACAAATGAATGATTTCGGAAGTAAACAAAAATAAGCGAAAACCCCGACATTTTTTAAACGATAACGACGAGTATTCATGAGATCTTCTCCTTCTTATCTTTGTGTTTTTTTATTGTCAAGTGGCAGCCATTTTGCCGGAACATAATTCTTCCAAATTCAAAACAAATTTATTCAACGACTTGTCATAATGAACAGAAATGTCAAAACATGACTATGATCTTATAAAGCCATATAATAAACATAAATTACAAAAATATATCGATTATTATACATATCAATTTTTTCGCATATACTAAAAGAGTATTGAAAACCATCATAAGTAATTTATTTTAAAAATCAGTTAGCTTCTAAAAAATCATAATCATTCTTTTGGGCAACATTAAAAAAACGTTATTACCGGCGCCAAACTTTGGATTTATCAAGCCTTTATAAGAAATTCCCTTACAAATACTGACCGTTTCTCAGTAGATACATTATAAAAATAGGTATATTTAAGCCTTTTATGTTAACATTGTGGTGGATATGCACTGCTAATGGAGCATATCGAAAAAGTTTTTTAACGAAGACTGTTTGATAACTCTTCTTTCTCTACATCTTTCCACATATACTTGGAAAGGATATAAGTGTCGGGTTGAGTATTACTCGCCTATTATCGCTCTACTCTGCATTTTCAGGATGAGACAGGGTAGGTGGAAAGGGATGAATTATACACCAGACATCCATGCATTTAGTTATAGATTCATAATTCGATCGAAAAATTAATACCACTGTACTACAGGAACGGCAATAAACAAATAAATAATGGGTTGGTGTAATATCTAAATAATTCAAAAAATTCTATAACAGAAAAAACAATACGTTTTCAACCAAATTATATACAGTGTAAAACACATAATATCTGTATTTGTTCCTGGCACAAAAAATATTGAACTGTTGACTAATTGTTATCATTAAATTTAAATTATTGTGATCAACAATTCCGACCGTATGTTACAGCTCGCTACGTCTTCTTTTCCGTGAGTTTTGTTTGGATAATACGGGTCGCATTTTTCAGATCAGAATTTATATGATCATAATGTATCGGGAAGAATAAATAATTCATCAAGAGTTCATTCGGATTCAGACCAATAATTGATTTAAATTCTGACCATTTAATTGTCTCACTATCTAAATTCCGGCTGAAGCAGGTAGTTAAGTAAAGCTAATCGTCCATAATTTAAAACGCGGATTTGAACCCATAACCAGGCAACCGAGTAGGGGATTATTTTTAATACGCAATCAGCATAGGATGTATATCGACACCTTGGATCCTAATTATATTTAATTAGTAGTTGTTTTAATAATTTGTAATAATTGCACCTAGCAGTGTGTCGAATAATGAATTGACTCTCTGCTGACAGAGTAGGAACTGCTGTATTTCGTAAACGGATGTGAGACTTAGAAATAATATTTTTTTTGTCTGTTGCTAAAATAATATAATAAAACAATTACTTACCGTAAATTGATTGCGTATGAAATAAATCGGCTTGCGCCATTTAAATAAAAATAAATAATTAGAAAATTAAATAACAAATACTAAAAACGACTAACATCAAAATGCATGATTCACCCAGTATTGTCGATAAATTTACACTTACGTTTAGTGGGGTTAAGTCCTTTTTCGCTCTTACAAAAAAATATAGTTAGAACGACTACAATTTGATAATCATGTCATGATTCCATGGCATTAACATCTGACGACTGGCAGCTAAAATCCTACGACAATATTGATCTTAGCCGTCCATTTAATTGAATATCATTATGCCTTCAACCTGATCATAAATAATCATTACTCATAAAATAGATTTCCTTCAAAACAAATGCATTTAATAAATGAAAAAATCAATAAATGCAATGATCGCACAACGAAAGCAAAGAGCGTAAATTTTAGGCCATGGCAGTTGGTATTATTATATAAACTAAATTATTCGTTGATAATTAAAAGCAATAAAACATCGCAAAGAATTAACGATAATAATATTCAATTAACCGGACATCAATATTTTATTACAGATGACTTATAATATTTTCATAGCATGTGTCATCTTTGATAAAACATTAAGGCACGGGCTCCCAACCGCTTTCCAGTTTTTATAAAAGCCAAGTAACCTGCGACCGTAAGTAGGGCTTCAAATCCCGGAATCCCGTCATTTCGGGATTGACTCAGTACCAATACCGGGATTTCGGGATTCGTCTTAAAAAAGTAAAAAATAATTTATATTAAAACGAAAATTATTATCCGATGAACCACACGTTTCCGGCGGCCGGCTTGTAATAATAAATGTAGTGTACCCTCTATTTTTAGATGCACACGTGTGAAGCTTTAGTCGTCTAACTGTAGCATGTCTTCAACTACTAATGAAAATACGAAAACATCGAAGAAAATAAACGCGCAATTGAAACGAATTTTGGAATATTGTGCTTGGTAATACTTTTTGCATAACTATGAAGATACCTGAGTATTAGAGGTCTGTAGGCTCAAAATTTTCTAAAATTACCCACTCCGAGCCCGACAACCTCAGGTCCGGCCCAAGTCTCAATATGACACTTGTTACCCGAACACCACACGAATTTTTCGAAATTGAAATTCAATTAATGTTATTGTTTCCACATATCCCATTTCCTACGACATTAATAACACAATATGTGAAGTAAATAATTGAAGTTACGAAAAGCTTGTTTTCTGAAAACTGAATTCCTTAGCCGTCCCGCGGTGGTGTTACCCGGCCCGCCAAAATCAAAATTATTATATACAAAAAAATAAATCTGACTTTTGTTCAATTCCGGGATCCCAGTATTAAAAAAAATTCAATTCCAAAATCCCAGGATCAGTAAAGGGTCCGGGATTAGATGCCCTAACCGTTAGATTTTCATAAAAATACATATTTTTAATCGGTTAGCGAAAACACACGTTAAAATACACTTTTCATAAAAGCACAAACTTCTAACACTTTTTTATACGGAACGCTTGAAATGGCATCTGAACAAAGAACTTAAAATTTCGACACGCCCTACTCGTAAGTACTACATACGCGATTATACGTCTTTTGCATTTTTGTTATCTACACACTCAGGTATGCACCAAAAAACATTGGGAAAAGTACCTACTTCACCATTTTTTTCGTAAAGTATGAACATGTAACTAACCACTTACAAGTGTATACGAAAGTCTTTACCTAAAATCCAATGTCGTATCCGTAATATTTCAAAATCTATACACTTTTCAGCAAAAATTTATATAAAATGAATCTTCGAGAAGCTGTTCTGTAAAATGTCATGTTTGCAGATACGGGATTACACTTAGGGAGTGTCGATATGTTCTGTATTTTTTTTGCCATGGGCAAAAACTCGTTTTGAGTATGCAAAGTTCTGCAAGTATAGCAATTTCCAAATATTTATTTAGCAATATTATTACCTAATAAATAATTTCAAGGCTTAATATAATTACAAATATTTATTCATAAGTATTTATCAGATATGATTTGAATCAATATATATATATATTATGAATATATAAACAAATATATTTATGTTAAAAAATCAATCGTATTTTTTACTAATATTAAATTATGACACCAACTGGCACTTTTATAGCTTTTATGAAATCATTAAAATAAAATAACTATTCCTAACTGTAGAAAAAAGTATAATTTATTATTTATGCAAAATGTCGTAAAAAGATATTTAATGTAAGAGTACGGGAGTTGTTTATCAAAGCTATAAGCAGAGCTTTTTGACTTATTTACCTTGATGAGTTGTCTGGCATAGATAATAAACATGACTTTGAAATCTGGATTGAAAAGTTTTTCATGGACACATGTCCATGTTTGAATAACTGGTACGAAACCTATACTTCGCTTCCCTAGATGTAGCCAGTATCCCCTTAGGTCTGCAAGATGATTCATCGATTGTTAGAAAAAGCTTGGCTTTCAGGTTATGCTAAATTTTACATGTACGTTTTTCTCTCATATTGAATTTTCAATGTTTCTTCATATCAAATCGAAGATAAGAAGCATATTGAATTTTGAGATCGAGTCTCATTGAGCATACGCAAATTTTGAAGTTAGTTGCCCAGGTGCATGTTCAAGATTTTCATTAAATATGTGTCAGCCAGGTTATGGTCATTCGAATGGTGTTTACTTTCAGTCCTTCATCGAAAAATATTTTATTTTAAAAAACAAGTAAGTTATTTCAAAATTTTATACTTTGAACTCAGCGATGTAGCTTTTAGGTGATGATAAATATTTTTATTTGATCAGTGTTTATTCATCGTTTGAAAAGGCTTCGCTTAGAGAGAAATAAGCGAAACCGGCCGTGATGAAAGTATATAATAAACAAATCTATACTTCTAAAAGAGAAAATAGCCTCCGAGGACGAGATGAATTACTGACTTAGGGCCAGTTTATAACAGGTTATGATGATATACTTTATTAGTGCATACGCTCCACATTGGTAGGAGATATGATTTTTTAATAATATGTGGATGGCTTTGATGAAAAATCACACAAGACTAGTCATTCGATTATTTTATTTTCTCATTTTGAAGTATTAGGTAACACAATAGTCAAATACTCTCAATATTTGTAGTTTAATAAAAATTTTCATAAACACACAAAATAATGTTCATCAAATACAGGAAAGGAATAACCACATAATTCAGACATTTGGGGTCAGATACTAAACATATTTTTGTTTATAGTAATTTTCTGTGACTTAATTGACGTTTATATTGTTAAATTTTGCGTTCAAAATAAAATAAAAAATGTCACCAGATAGAAAAACTGTGTCCTGAAAACTTTGCGAAATTTACTTATGTGATCCATATTATATATTTTTAAAATATAAAACAGTTATGTATAAGCTAAAATTTTTTGGTTTTGTTAAGAGACCTATTTTCCAAAAAGGTTGGGAATCTGTGATCTGTAAAAAAAATGTTTTGGAATAAAGATAAAATAATATTATATATTTATAGTAAACAGTCTTTTAAGAAACTGGTTGTTTCCTTTAGCGTACATCACTGACAATGTGCCGACTTGTCAGGAGTGGAACAAATGGCGGATTTATAGCCGAGGAGAATGGAAGTTGGAGCTAGGGAGGACTTGCCTTTTATGAGTTATGATTTTACTTTATGAGTGTCCCATTGTTCGATCACCACTTATGGAAAATGCTTTTGTTCATTATTTAGCGCCGCTCGTGAGTCGTAGCTAAATTATTATTATGTTGAATATGTGTTGGCCTATTCTCACCTACTTATCAATTTAAAGACGATGTCGTTTGGAAAACATAACGAACGTTAAGATTCAGGAGAACATCGAAGCTTTTCATTTTGTTATCAAATGCTGCAATAATAGTGAGCTGAGCTGATCCAAAAAATGGCAAAGAAAAGTTACTAAATGTCGAACACACAAAACAACGGGGTCCCTAGGTGCAGACATTTTGTGAACCGCCTACCCGATAAATAACATCACTTAATTTTGGCAACTAATTATTTACTCAGTAACTAATTCATCATTGTCGGCGTCCGTGGCTCAGTTGGTAGCGTCGCTGGCTATGGTTACGGATGTCTCGGGTTCGATTCCCGGTGCGGACGGTATTCATAGATTGATCTTTCAATCGATTTGTGGATTTCTGTTCGTAGTCTGAGTCCTCCCTCCCACCCATCTCATCCTCACGGGGCGTAGGGAGAGCGATTAGCTAGCCACTAGTCCTGTCATAGCCCTATCCTTCTATCTCTACTCTCTTAAAAAAAAGAGAGGTTGAGCAACTGAGTAACAAGCAGTTCTCGTAGAAAAATTCTGTCAAGATACCTCCATTAGAAGACCATATGACCCACGTTGCGAGCGGACATGGAAAAAAACTAATTCAATTTCAATAAATGGTCCTTTAATGATTATGTCTCGTCGGTAAATAATTGGCAAATAAAAAAACATTACGTTTAATTAAAAACTGTATTATATAAATATCTGACCGTTTATTTTATTAACTCACCGTTTATTGAATTAGTTACTATTCTGAGTATCCAGCACAAATGCATATTGAGACAGTCCGAGGCCCCTAGACACCGAAATTTTGTGGGCACCTTATCTATGACAAACATATTTCATACATTTTTCACAATTCCCTTATCGGCACTGAAACACTTCTCGAGCTTATTCTGCTATGAAGAATTTCGATTCATGCATCTTGTTTGATATAATATATTTCAGGTTTTACACACAAAATATGACCAAAAATAATTACTCAATACTAAATAAAACCATATTTCACTTTTTAAAATTGTCATTTCGCTTTATAAACGCGTTTATATGACAAAACCCTCACGATAACGAAATGTGACTGCATGAGATTCGAAGGGTTTTTTTTAGCATGAAAACGGGAAGGCTGATGACCCGGTTTCGCCTTTCAGTATTTTCAGGCATTTAAGTACATCCGCGCACTCAAATTTGTTATTGATTAACAAAACGTATGGAAATATACAAACACATTTGAACGATTCTAATTTGATATTGAAATTCCTACGACAATATTCAGATTATGGTGTTTACCGTGAACGGGCTAAGGAACCTTTTTCTTACGGGTCCCCTAGACCAGTGCTTCCCAAACTATGGGCCGTAGGGCTTCTGCGGGGGGCCTCAAAACGTTTCAGTAGAGCTACAAGTATTGATTTTCTCCTGTTATATTTATATATATTCCTAATATAACAACAAATTATTCGAAATTTTATTAAAAATTTGCATTTGAAGCGATTGTAGAATGCAGGTGTTGTACGCGTATGTTATATATAATGTCAAATAAAACTTTTGATAACCAAATTAACTGAATGTTTGGGGTATGGGGACATGGTTAATGTTTTTGCAAATTTGGTGGGCCGTAAAATGAAAAAGTTTGGGAAGTACTGCTCTAGACGCATGGCTAACGTGTCTTTACGGTAATCTGGTAGTAATCCAGCTGCGCGGAAGATGAAGCATGGAACCTAAAATGCGCGAGATTAGATATGATCACGTAGCTTGGAAGTTGTATGCACACATAGCCTGGAAATGGTAGAAAATAATTATAGATCTATTAAATACATACTCGAAGATGTTGAAGCTCATTCGCAAGCATAAATACAAATCTTGATAATTTGCATACTTAGGAGAGAAACTGGGCAAATAGGTAGTGATGATTTTCTAGATTAATATATACCTATAATATATCGACGGTGGTTTGACCAATTGATGTAACCCTAAAAAAATACGAAAATGAGTTAATGGTTGGATTTTATTTAAAAAACGACAGAGCCTCTCGTCCAAATTATGTAAATGAGAAAAATAAATTGACCACATTTTGAGAGGGAAACATCATTTTACATTGTTTTTAAATTTAAAAATTCTGACCCGGCCACTTGGTGTTTTTTTTTTCTTTCGTGCCCGCTCCCAATGTGGAACATATGGTCTCCTGATGGAGGTATCTTCACAGAATTTTTCTATGCAAACTGCTTGTTGCTCAGTTGCTCAACCTCTCTTTTTTTGAAGAGAGTAGGGATAGAAGGATAGCGCTAGGACAGGACTAATTGTTAGTTAATCGTTCTCGCTACGCCCTGTGAGGATCGGATGGGTGGGAGGGAGTTTTTAGACATCACAAACATTCATGACTACTAACATAAATATATTAACGTATAATCCCGCATCTGCAAACATGATAATTTACAGGAGTTCATTTCAAAGATTCATAACCCAACGCACCATAGGGCGAGTGTTCCTAAAGCCATCGCCAGTGGTCGGCCTTTTGAGCTCAAAACTTAAATAATAGTGGACGCATTAAAAAACAGATTTTTTAAAGTCGTGTATGTAGTCTTGCCACTTGTCAATGTATATCTGCACTCTACTGACCTATATGATGAAACACGCAATTAAAAAAGCACATTTTTACTTCGCAAGTTTCGATAAATTCATGTTGCATGGGGATCACTAACAAAATATATTTTATATTGTCATGCTTTGCATCATTATGTTTTTTATTGTTGTCTCCACTCTCAGTAAATTCGTTCGCGATATTTATAAAGTTTCATAGTGATGGCCGAACACTGGGCAACGAAAGGCCGACCATTGGATTTTGGGAGCCGACCACTGGGAGAATTGGCATTTTTTTGTAAACTTCTATTATTTTATGCTTGGTACAATAACTATTTTAACTATTTTATTTTTAGTTGGTTACATTACTTAATCCCTGTTTAATGGAATAACAGCGAAAGTGAAAGTACACCTGTTGCTTAACTGGTTGACCACTGGCGCAATGGCCCTTTAATGTTTTCGATAAAAACAGTTTTTACTTTCTCCTGAACAATTTCAATTTTGAGGGTTACATCAATTGGCCGAAACACCGTCAATAGTATAATATCATGCAGCTCTGTGTTGGAATTTTATTGAAGTCGGATGCAAAGTAAAATTATCATTGTGGAGTAAACTGAGGAGACATTTTAGAAACTTGACCGCAGTCCGCTGACTGGTAATTTTGCTTCAAGAAGACAGCTTCATTTACTTGATAAGACTGTGCGGAAATAATGTATGTACCGAAACAGAGGCGGACTCTGCGAATTTAAATCGGTTGATCGATAATTAGTCTTATTTCTTATAATATTTTTCATAGAATATATTGTGTTCGAAGACCTTGGTAATTAGCAAAAGTATGCTGCATATTACATGATAAATGTGACAGCTTAACTTCGATCAAATTTGTCTCTTGTTCTAAAAATATGATTATATTTATCGCATCGTCTTAATGAAATAAAGTTTATAATTTAATTAAATAAATTATACTATTTAATTAGTAATTTATGTGGTCTTTTTCGTAAAGAATGTAAATAAATTTTGAATACAATAACATACTTCATAATTCGTTTATACGTGACGTCACATTTGATAGTAGAGTAGATATAAATTAATTTAGTCAAATTTGGTGTTAGATTGATTGATTGATTTATATCATACACCTTAAAATTTGGTATACGGGCATTGCCCTATTTCCCATTTCATCTGTTGTTTTGTGTTCTTGATGGTGGTAACATTGATCGTTGATACATTAACCTCGAGCTTTATCATGGTAAAGATTGGGCTTGTATAAATTAGATTATTTATATATAGAAAATGTGACGTCATAAATAAGAACAGTCTCAAAAATTTGCCTAAAACTACCAACTAAGCGTAAGAGTGGAATAATTATATTGTCTGTGTAACTATACATTAATTATATTATAAAAACTTACTTAGTATATTATTTTTTTATCATTATTTTACGGCAAACCTTCAATAAATTGAATAGTTTTCAACTGAGAGTTTCTTTTCAATCGATTTGGATGATGTGTATTGAATCGGACAAAATTCACTCGTAATTGAAAATATGTGATTTATATATTTTTTAATATAAATGGCATTCTATGATATTCGGCAATTTACTGTTATAATACAAAATTTCACCGAAGCGTTTGTTATTGATCTAATTTTATGAGTAAAGCAACAATTATGTCATAACATGTTCTAAATGTAAATAACACAAACAAACAATAAATCAAATGAACGCAATAACTGTACCACATTAACATTCCTCCCGTTATTTGCCACTTTGAGAGCGATATTGTGATTTTGGTTGATACGTTTTGAAGTTCCACGCCGAATCGATTACAACGATTATCAAACGGCTCGACTTCCGATCACCGCATAAAAACAGAAATTAAGCGGAACCACAAAAAAACAAGTAACGTGATCATAGCAAAATAGCACAGTAACCGTCATAGACGAGCATAGAAGAACATATCTAATAAATAGTTTAATTTTGATACTAAGACTATCGTCACCACCCATTTGTCCCTGGAATAATGTTTGCATAGTAAACAGCGTTTATTAGCATAATCTTTACGAACATAGCTTGTACAAGGCTTTGTCATTGTAAAAAGCACTGTTATGCTCCGAAAAGCCTTCAGAATATTACTAATGAATCATAGCTATGAAATTTTCAAGTAATATACACAGACAAACTGCCGTGGTAATATTGTATTACTGTGTCTTTAAAAACATCGATGGACAAATTTTTCGTATTTATAAAAAAAATTTATCTTAGATTTTGTATGAGATTTTAGAGTATAGGCTATATAACTTTACACTTTTTACGACACTGATATTCTTTGTGTATAATACACAGGGCGTGTTAGTGTATTATAAAGTGGCAAATCTAGTATAGTTATTTTCATACACCATCGTCCATATTTTTCCAGCCAGAAACCGTTTGAACAACATGTAATTTGTCAGAGGATAATCATTAGAAACTTGCTCAAATTTTCATTAAACACACGGTAATGATTTTAGTATGGTACTTGAAGGAATAGTTCGCTAATCCCCTGTGGCTCATTTTCAGAAAGTCCAGAATGAAATGAAGACATCATAAAAAATAATGCCTTTAAATACAAGTTAATTAATCGATTCGCAAATCAATTGATGAAATGTTATTTTCATTTCAAACACGTCCGCCCTAATGTGGAGCATCTCAAATCTCAACAATAGTTTTAATGAGAATTTCTTGTCAATCAGTAAAGGTCAGTTGCTTAATTTCTATCCACAGAGAGGGTAAGAGCAGGAAATGAACACGAGAATACATGCAGTTAGTTAATCGCTCTGATTTTTCCATTTTAATGATCATATAGCAGGCAGATAAATAAACCTCTGGATTTAAACCCGTAAAGTGATTTAAAAAATCAATTTATGAAATTTTTCAGTGACCACGCAACCGAGTAGAAAAAACCGCATCACAGCTTAGCCACTCGGTAACTAGAATGGCGTATTTCAGTATTACAGAACTAAATCAATGATATATAATTTAATTTTAATTTGTGTCCCAAATGCATTTCAAATTATATTGGAACTATATTGTTAAAAAAATCGTTGCAATTAATTAGGTCAATAATCAAAACATTAATGCTTACGTAATACTATTTTCCGCTAACTTAATAATCATTTATTTATCGCAACATCGTTTTAAAAATACTTCCGTTTTACTTTTCCGTCCATTTCTAATTCGATACACATCACTCTCACTTTATTTCATCGATTAAAAAAAGCTTGTATTGGACAAAATTTAATCATTTCGTTGAATTATAATAGGTAGGTTTGAGTTCAAACCACGGAAATTATTTCACTATACAAAAGTGTATGAAATTTTCTATAATTTCTGACCGCGCTAGACTAGTCACAGACGTTGTATTGAGAAATGTGTTGCGAATTTTATGCACAATACATCGATTCTAAAAAATTTCATGTTGACCAACGTTCTTTTTCCAGTTTGCAATAATTATAACCACAATAATATTATAGTTAAATTGACAAAAATATCACTAAAACTTTCATGTTTTGTAATAAATGCCTACTTATTTATAAAGTCGTCCATCTGATAACACAATTTTCGGTGTTGTGTATTAAACTTCATCCAAATTTAAATTCTCTTGTAATGGTAACATTTAGTTACACATTATCTATTCGCCATAATTTTGGATAAAGATTATTCACTAAGAAAAAATCTGTTTCGATTTTCAATATAAGTGATCAACAAACATAATGAATACTTATCGGTACGCCATTTGCCATGGTCAGCTTTTTGTGAATTCACAGAACACATCATTAGAGTAATTAAATAGAGAAGGAAAAGAGTCGCAATTTTTCGAAACGATATCATCTTAATTTATTGTATTTTTATTCTGTTGTTATTTGCAATATGATTTTTGGTTATATATATAAAAATTTATATTGTTTGTTTGTCCTCTATGAATTCCTTTAGTATTCATCCGATTTCGATGAAACTTTGGTGAGTTGTTGTGCGCACACCTATGAAGGTTTCTGAAGAAAAAATAAATAAAATCTAAAAAAAAAAAAAAAAATCAAATACGTAAAAACAGCGACATTTCGGAAAAACCTTCTTATTTATTCGTGTGCACACTAGACGGCAAAACCAAAAATTTTGTGTACCAAAAATAGTGTTCTTCACAGGCCCGGGTAAGGAATTCAAATTTAACAAAAATATTTCGTACTATGTTCGGGTCATGAGTCAGCCATAAGGCAATAATATTCATAACTTAAATCATTTATTTTACATGTGCTATGAATATCGTTGGAAATATGGAAACTATAAATGTATTATAAGGCGGCTCGCCATTATTAAATTTATTCCCCTTGAGTTTTTCACATCCAGGTGCCAATAATTGATTTGTTTATAGTGTAACAATGTCTATAGCTTACCCCCTTCCACACGTACAGTAGAATGTAATAAAACCCACCCCCACCCTTTTAAGAATGAAATCATCGTTTACCTTAGAATTAATAACCTTACGATACGGTTAGTCTGAAGATGGCTTCTTAAAGAGGTGAAATGCGTCACGTTAGTGATAAACCAAGTGGAATAACTAAGTTTTCAATTTTTAATTTAATTTTATATTAAAAATGAACTTCCACAAAGTTACCGCCGAATCCATAGAAAATATTATTGTAATGTATATTTAAAAAAATCAGCCTTTTTTCGGGCTGAGAAAAATAAATCTTGCCCTCGGGTTGGGTTCGGGTAACAAGTGTGATATTGAAACTGGGGCTCGAACCGGGTAATTTTATGAAATTTCGACCGGTGCAGACCTCTAATCCAAAAGCAATCGACATAAGTAAAACATAAACCCTTCCGTTCACTCACTAGTTATGAAGAAAGGTCAACCGTTCGAATTTATTAATAAATTTTTGTGCTAAACAATTCGAGTAATTCTACTTCGAAAAAGTCAAGTGATTTTGATCACTTTTATTGTAATATATTTTTTTCTTATTTCCAGGTTTCTACTGGCTGTGAAGAGCATCCAATATTCATTGTAAGTGAGTCTCAATTTGTATAAAAAGAATACGATTTGATAAACCATATATACAGCTCATTAGGATGTCGAATAAATTAACTTCAAAAATAAAATCGCATCGCTTCCATAAATCAATTGAAATTAAATTGTCAATCGTAGATCATGCAACCGCATAGGACAAATTAATTTACACAGACCACCTGGCTACAAGATGGGACGTAGATTAGCTGAATACTAGTCATTTACTAGCTCCATCATTCAATCCCTTTCCGAAAACAAGTGTTGAGCGACTGAATATCAGCCAATTCGCATAAAAGTCAATTTATTTATTCATATTCATACATTGATTTTAAATCGATCTATACAATTTGCTCCTAAGACATTGGTGTCTGTGATATTTGTATTCCTTTTTACTCGTATCCTATCATACCTGGGCATAGAGAGGGAAAGATTTGTTTAAGACTCTTATTGTCTTAACCACATTCTTCATCACTTACACTCTTTGAAGAATATATTTTGAGGGACTGAATACCAGCCAGTTCTCATAAAAAACTAATATTAAAATGATCCATACGGAGTTCCCATATGTTTTACATTGGCAGCAGAAATAGTTTTTAAATAAATTATATGTATTAACCCTATTTCAACATATTTTTTTAAATACATTTATTAAGTCGTTGATTTTTAAACGGGTATACACCGGTTTGTATAAAAAAAAACTGTTAAATCGCCTGTAATGTCATTCCAACAAGAATCAACGGTAAACGCTATTAAATACATTTGCTAAATTGAACAAGGAGCAAGTGTTGAAACAACAAACCTCGATAACATTTTTGCAAAGTATCAAACGTGTTTAAACTGTATCCAAGTTCTATGGCAGATACGTAATACTAATTATCGCCAACTCTGAAACGGGTACAACATAGAGAAAGTCATTTAATGTATCTCGTCATTTTTTTTTTTCAATTATTGACTATCGGTGCACCACACATATTGCGTGTGCATTTTGTATGCGCATAAAATAAGGGGCTATAAATAATTGCACTTTGTGTTAGTTCGTTTATTTCGATAGTTTGCACTTTGGATTAGATAGGATTAACTTTGCAGCCAACTTTGATTTTAATAGTTTCCACTTAGTCACAGATTCTTTTAAGAAAGTGAGTTAAGTTTTAGTAGGTTATGTTAGTGTTGGTCTGGTTTGGTTTGTATAATGTATTATAATGCGTAGAGCAAAGACAATATAGGCGGCCTAATATAGGGTAGAGCTGCGACAGGTATTTTCATTTCATTACAGCTTCGTGCAACTATCTATTTCAAAGTGAGAGTATTTATATTGAGTGAAAACTGTTTTATCTATGTGAAAATATTTTTTTGTAAGTGTAATATATTTCTTCAATGTTAAAATATATTTTATTACGTGGGATCACTTTATTTTTATTGAACTTGTTTTTTGTGGAATGTATTTGTTTAAGTGAAAACTATTTTTATACGTGCATTTAATTGTAAGCATAATATAAGTCGGCGCAGATCAGCCGTCGTTGATATCTCAGTGAAATATATACTCAAGTTAATCGCGAATACAAAAATAACAGTAATACGCTTATGGACATATTTTTGAAGTAACATTATCGGTCTTGAACAAAATTTTGTCATTTTGCATTCTTATAATATAGCCCACGAACTAATATACCGATTCACGGACGCCGTCTAGTTTTAATATGACAGTACAGGGTTTCCCAAACCTTTATTGCGTTGAAATACTTTGCAAACACCACACCTCTAACGGAACGCCTTGTTTATTTTATTGGGTATAATACAATATCAATATTAAGACAACCGTGTTTAAATTTGTTGCAGCTGGAGCAGCATAATATAAAACCATACCGATTTTTCACGGAACACCTATTTCCGTTCTGCGAAACATAGTTTGGGAAACTCTGTGATAGTAGATAAAAAAACTACAAATAAAATATTTTTTATTTGCTTATACTTATTTAGGTCCCTACTGAAACTATACTTATAATAATAGCCAGGAAACCTTCCTGGCTATTTTTATTTGTCGTGTGGGTCTTTATTTCAATTTCAGTAGAGAAAACAAAGAAGAAAAACTCATTATCAATACTGATTGCAAGTGTTCAGAAAACAAACATATTAAATACATTCTTATCAGGAATTAATTATTTAACTTTAACTAACGCAGTTTTTAACTATAAACGCAAATACATTCTGTCACTGTTTTTTTTAATGAAAATAACGAATTTTTAGGAAGCATTTGTAAAAAAATCCATTAAAATTATAAATGAAAATCTGCATTGGTGAACAATCTTTCGATTTAAGTGGTATAATTTTTTGGATTGGACGGATTCGTCCTGGAATGTAAACGACTATACGGTATCTTGTTTTACTGAAAGCATTTTGTCCTACAATTTCAGAGGAAACTATCGATCGGTCAGACACAGTCGGTATCACACTCCCTGAAAAGAATTCTTTATGTAGTATTTAACTTTTCAAAAAAAGAAAACAAATTCTACAACGAGTATCCTGCATATTGTGTCTATGTCTATTTTGAGCCCCGGATATATCACGGATTTTTTACAAAAAAAGTTGGCAACCCTAGATATAGTACAATGCTATAGATCTATTTTATTTGTTTTTAACCCGAAACCGTTCACCTTGTGATTCCTTTGATATTATGAATAGCGATGCATGACTCGCGCAATGCAGTCGCCCTTGAGTGATGCACCAGTGGCCAGAGGCGAGTGGCAAGCCGTGGCAAGATTGCCAGCCGGCCAAGATGTCGGCCGATCGAGGCTCCAGCGGGCGGGCGGCGGAAGGGCGCTAATTAGCATCGCCTTTTGGTCGCGAATCCCCGCGATTCGGCCAGACTGGTTAGCCGCACGAAAAATGGCCTACATACCTAATTTCGGTATTGATATGCCAAAAGGTCACAGCCAAAATTTGATCGAAAATATTCGCGGATCGTGTAAATCAAATTCGATTCGTTCATTCCATCGTCGATGTAGGATTGGTTTCTCGAATATCCATTATGACAAACTTGATATTTGAGATTTCTCCCAGGGGCCAGGGAAATACTTTAAGTATTTCCTCAAAATATATTTGTTTACAATAGTATTGAAAGGGAGAAAAAATTCTTGCTTTATTATTATTGTTTATTGAGTCCTCATTTGTGGCTATTTACCCCAGATCAACACGATTAATTGATTCCTTTGACGCCACTGTATAAATCGAGACTGTCACCGAAGATTGGTTCTTAAAAATACAATTTATCTATTATGTAAATATGTAATAAAGTTTCTATATTTTTTTATTGCTGGTAATCTGTAGGAACAATATTTTTGCTCAACTAATTATGCCTGGATAATCCAGATGAATGCAACTATTTTCAGCCCACTATACCTTTACCCTCCCGAGCTATGAACTGAGGAAAATTACATCAGAATTTCAATTCCGAGCAAAGCCGTATAGCAAAACTAGAGTTATCTATAAACCTATTCAATATATTATTATAAAAAACGCAATCACTTGATTATAATGAAACGTGTTTTACTGAGTAAAAAAAAGATCACGGACACAAATTTCATACATGTCTCTTTCATTTCATTGTCGCTGTAGGATTACATCTATTGACTAGAATTTAAAAAAATATAGAACCAATCACTTAGCTATAATGCCCTAAAATTATTAAATACAATTTAATTAATTTTGTTCATACGAAATTAAGTCAAACCAGTGATGATATCATCTCATATTAATGATTTGAATCACAGATTACAGAACAAACGTCAAAAGTCTTGATAGTCATTCACGGAGATACAAATTTGAAACGTATTATATTTCGAATTACATTATACTGACCTTAAGATGGACAGATTATATAATTGTATGAAAGGTTTTAATTTATAGATCGACACTCCCTACGTATTATCACGCAAGTGCCAAATATGTCATTAGATGTCTTTGGTATTTTCGGTCTCTACACCCTCAGTTCTATGGGTAGACATCAAACAGTTAAAAACAGAAGCACTGTCTCAATTTTGAAGAAGATACATGCAGTCGTTATTTTGCAATTGCGTTATAAATCTTTGGTGTAGACAATGTAGGCGCGTGAGTGCTTAGGCCACTAAAATGCAAAAGAAATAATATATAATCACTTAAATATATTGCACTTACGTGATTATACGTAGGGAGTGTTGAAATACTGTTCTGTAAAATCTGATGTTTGCCGATTCGGAATTATAATATTTAAATTATAAAAAAATATATTTTCCTTATTCGTTCCTTGCTGAAATAATATAATATTTTGATGCACGGGGGGGGCCTTTGAATTTTTGACAGAAATCAAACAAGGAATACGTCTCTATTCGACTGTTTTAGTCCTCTAAACCTTGCCCCAATACATTTTACCACGTAAGTCATGAGGAAATCCTACCATCGTGTTGACGAACGTGCTCGAGACATTTAAGTTGTTTTTTCAAGCCGAATTAAATGTAATATCGTATTAAAATTAAATAACGTATCCAATTTGCTTTATGTCATCAATATTTATAGAAATCGTTAAAATTCGCAGTATTCTCTATTAGCGTTTTATAATTTGTGAGGATTTTCCAAATGATGTTGCTATATCCATATAAAGCATTCCGAAATAAAATATGGAATAAACCACATAATCAAAATGTTTTATAGCAATAATTGTATGGATTATGTTTTTGATTCACCTGAAAAACTTACAACAAAATCAACTAACTATTTGTTATTCGATGTGACAACTTAATAAACGCTAAAAAGTGTTCAAAACTGCTCAAAACTTAGAATATATTATCGTTTTCGTTCTGACAAATGACGTTAGTTTCAAATTACTGGTATTGAATAAATACACGGGGAATCACAAATGATTAAGTTAAATAATTATCGTTGAAATAACAGCTTTCAACTTCTATACAATAAATTCACGCGATGAATCTTACTATATTATTATAAAAAAGTGAACAAAGAAGTCTTTTATTTCACTTTAAATAAATAATTTTTTTAGAACACCATTGTTATTAGGACCTTCGAAATCATTTTCCATATTGACTTGATAATAAAAAGATTGTAATTGTGTCTATTTATGTAGAATAAACGATAAAAATAACAAAGAGCCTACATTTAAAAAATACAATCCGATTACGGCATGCAAATCTGTCATCTTTTGTGGCCAATTCCAAATACGAATTCGCTGACCAATTAAAATGTTTTCGAGTGTCAGCCATTTTTTTCGTTCTTTGACAGGTGCAAAAACTACATAATTATACTTTGTTATACGTTATAATTGGAGTGTATTCCCAAATAAGGTTTAAGCCAACTATTTCTCTTTACTAACTCATTCGGCATTGCGAAATTAGCTGATTTATTCATTCGCTAGACTCGATTCCACGAAATTGTCCAACGATGTTTTGACAGTTCGCTAAATTAATTTAAAAACTACGAAAATCTAGGTTGCAGCAGTACTTTATAACATCTTTAATATTCTAATGCTTAAAGATAATATGTAACAATTCAATGGATTATACTTAAAATAATACGATTAGCACAAGATTCATGTGGAATTTTCAACTAAACACAATGCACGTAAAAATGTGTCTTACAAGCTTATACGAACCACAATAGTATTTGTCTTACATTAGGGATTACTATAACAATAGAAAATAATAAATACCTGATAGGTAGCGGAAATTTACCACTTGTTTTCGATTATTTTAATCATTTATTTTTTCTGCTTCCGTATAATGTTGTCAAAACATTTTTATCAAAATATCACCAGCGCAGAAGAAAATAATTCTTGATGCTGCAGACAAAGCAATGCCTTGCCATCGATATTGCAGTGATATAACAGAAAAAACGTGACAAGATGGGTAATACAGACCTGTACTTCGATATGGTCGTAAAGGATTCCAAAAATCACGTTCCGTTAGGTTAGGTTAGGTTAGGTAGACTACATATTTATGTAAGGGTAGACCGCACGCTAAAGTGGCACCGTTAATTTTTAATCATCAATGTATTTATAATGACATTATATAATCATATATTTGTGTTGTTTGCAGAACCATTTCATTATTGATTGCTGTCACTAAATAGTGCAACGCTACACCTTCTTCCAAATTCGAGCAATGATAAAAAACATATTCTTTAAAAAAATATATTAGTCTGTAATCAATTTTATGTCCAATGTGGCCACGAAGACTAATACAGATAAACGTGTTTAAATTAAAGAAAGCTTTATCTTTCACGGTACAAATGAGAAATTTGATGGGATTGCTGCATCTCAAGTGTCACTGAATTTCTGTTAAAAAACCCATAACTCTAACCTATATTGTTTTCGTAGAGTGATATGATAAGACACGCGCGAGAGCTTTGAAAGCTTTTAAACCAGTGTTTCCTAACTGCATTAATAATCGTCGCATATTTTAGAATGCTTTTTCTACAATTTACATACAAACCTTCTCACATTTTTTTTATATGGTGTTCTTACATTGTATTTAAGCTCAATACATATTGCTTTCTTGAAACTGAAGAAGTAATTTTATTTCTCATTGGTTTCTGAGTATTTAGACCAGTGTTTCACAAACTATGGGTCGGAGTTATGGAGTGGGCCGAAAAATCTTCTGCAAAATGCTATAAGTATTTATTTATGCATTTTTTCCTTTTATATTTGTATATATTGTTACATAAGAACACGTTATTCGATATTTTGTAAAAAAAATGTCCTGTACATAGGCATATAAAGTCAAATAAAGCTTTTGAAAACTAAATTAATTTTATTTTAGGGACAGGAGGACGTGGTTTATTTCTTGCAAATTTTGTGAGCCATGTAATGAAAAAATTTGGGAAGCACTGTATATTATGTTAGTATTATACACATATATAATATTATATTTAGTATTATTGATACTAAAACATTAAGAACTCCAATTTAGAACCTAGCACTAGTATAGGTAATGAGATTTTTGATTCGATTTAATCGATAAAGTGTCATTCAATGAGTAAAATAACTATTGAGAGTCGAGATAATGGCAGGTATATGGAAATAACTCGGTGACCTCGTCTCGTAGCTTTTGCCCCGGCAACCTACCGCCCCAGGGTTCGATTCCCAATCCGCTTGTTATTTGCGAGAGCAAACCACACATTGCAGTACCCATACAAATGCATACTCGCTTTTTAAGGAGTTGTTGTAGATAGTTTAGTAAGTAAATATATTTACAAGGTTCTTGTTATCGTAAAGCTTTTCGCTTCATGTTTGCATTACTGAATTAGGACTCGGTTAGGTAGGTAACTACGTACTTTTGTTTGTCTTTATTCTTTAACAAATAGGGATCGTTTAAGGAAAA
This sequence comes from Himalopsyche phryganea, assembly GCA_022494535.1. NCBI lineage: Eukaryota > Metazoa > Arthropoda > Insecta > Trichoptera > Rhyacophilidae > Himalopsyche > Himalopsyche phryganea. The sequence continues at coordinate 553,485 of JAGVSL010000024.1, forward strand.
AAACGTTAAGCCGAAACATTCAATTTATATATTGAGCTATGTAAAACAAAATATGCCTTATTACAAGGTTTACCATCTGATAAAACCAGGCCTTCGAACTGTTATTTTTTTTTCGTTTCGGTTTTCGTTGCAGTTTAAGTAAAATATATATATCGGTTCGGTTACGGTTTGCGTTCCGAAAAAAAACGGTTTTTCCGGTTTTCATATCAGCTCCGAGTGATTAATTTTTAAACGTTTTTATTTGTTATTAAAAGTATTTCCTACCATAATTTTGAGCATTTTATGGTACTTGTAGGATAGCCCGGCATCACCCTCCGAAATCAATGGTCAAGCTGCATCCCACGGCCGAAGCCATAATTTTTTTTAAATAATATATAATAAATTATGTCAAGTGCGTTACACGATCGTGAATGATTTCTTTGCGCGTGTTTGAAAATGTACCGAACCGAAAAAAACCGATATTTTTTTCTTTTCAGTTTCGGTTTTTGTTCCAACAAAAATAACTGTTTTCTCCGGCTTTCGATCCAGTTACTGTTCGAAGCCCTGGATAGAACACATATTCGTAAATTTATTTATGCTTGTACAGAAATGCTTTTAAGATAAAACTAGATGTGCATACATTCATTTCATAAATTTTACTATTTTTACGATATTTGACCGATACATTTTTTAATAGTATTTGATTAAGCACTACATTTAACACTGATTTACTCAAAACGCTATTGTAATTACGACTTAAAGTTTTTTCGCAATAACGCTGACTGCTTGAAAAAATTTTGGCTTTAATTATATTTGAATATTACTGTATTTCCTCGATTATAAGAGGCATTTTTTCACCTATTTTGGAATCTCTGAAGTGCGTCTAATAATCGATGACGTCTTACAATCGCTGTCAATAATACAAAAGAAGATATTTTTTACTTTAAATGGTTTACAAAAAAAAAAATTAAAAATAAGGGTGCATCTTAAGTCATTTAATATAGATTCCCTATTTCACCGTATTTTAAATACGTGTCTATTTTAAAACTACACGAAACGATAACAAAATTCTCATCAATCTCCTTATATCACAACCCGCAACACATAATATTTTTATATGTATAATGTAGCACTTCTTTGTTGTCTATGGAGGTAACTTATTTTTTTATGAAATTTAAATTGTTAACTTTGTTGTTGCAATGGTTATCCTACAAACGGCACCAACTAACACGTTTTTCGTTTCTTGGAATTGTATCTTGGATACCGGAAACCTTTCAAAATAGCCGTTTCCTATCGCTTTTAACTCTTCATTTGGAAAGAAATGCTTGTCCCCAAGGATTTTTTTGAGGCTTGGAAACATGGAAGTAAGACGAATCTAAATTAAGTGAATAAGATTTGTGTGCTGCAATTCGTACTTTGTTAATTTTTGCCATCTATATCTAGATTTTCCATTGATAATCACGGCCTTTTCTCACGTATTGTTTTGGTTCGATTGATCCAAAAATAGCTTAAAATAAACAAAGATTATCTATAATACTGGAATGAGTCATGAATATATACTTATACTGATAAAAAATACTGATATACTGATCCCAAACAACACATGTAATCTATATTCTCTTTTAAACTATTCAAAATTTAAAAAAATCACAAATGAAGCCAACGTTTCCAACGTTAGCCAACGAGGATGACAGGATCCATGCCCCTTCCATGACAATCCTCAAGAAAAAACGCCAGTCCCGTTGTATCTTGTTTATTTCCAAATGCCATTGGTTGGTTTACAATACAGAGATTGGCAAACAAAAATAGACTGGCCGTCCGATCGGATAAGAGTGAAGCGCTCCAGCCCCACCTTTAGTGGACGGTAGCAAGATGTTAACAGAGCGACGAACGAGCAGTAAATGAGGCTGATAAACTAAAAAATGCACCCTTTTTGTAATCTGTAACGGTTATGACAGGCGGTTTCACGTACGCAACCCTTCGGCTTGGGCCGTGCTCATTGGGCCGATTTCAAACGTACTCTAAAATGTAGTTCATGTTTTAATTATCACTCAGCGGATTCACATAAATGATGTTAAATTAAATATTTTTTCTTTGTTAATGCTTTTACAAATGAATTTCCATAGTTAAAGGCGACTCAAGGCATGGTTTTTGGCACGCTGCAAAACTGAGGTGTGTCAAATAGCATGGATATTGTTTGAAAATGGAAACGATAGTCTAAAACATTTATAAATTGTGTTTGAAAATGATGAATAAATCTCTAATGATAAGTGAAAATGTCGTTTATAAAATGAACATTACTGGAATTATAAGCTTCAATGCATAAAAGCAGTTATTAAGAATGGAGATTGATAGCAACTTTCTTCCTTCCGGCTATTTATGAAGTTATTGCTAATTCAGTTACGTTTTGTTCAGTTGATTCTAAATAATGATATGACAGCGATATGAAAATAAAAACATTTAATTTGTCCTTCAAATCTAATCTATAATTGAATGAAATCAACAAGTCAACGGTAAAACTTGATTTATCTGAAGTTTTAGCTTTCCACTTGGCGTCACTATAATATCATAATGTACCGGAGGAAGGCAGATACGATATTGTGCTACTTAATTTTGACGATGAAAATACTTAGAGAAAAAACCATAAACTAGAGTGACTATTAAATGCGAAGTTTCTAGTACGCGGTATCTTTTAGACGAACTCCGATGTTCGCGGAAAAATATTTATTTATAAACTTATCGCCAACCTCAAGGTTTTTTTTTTTCATTCTCTTCTTTCTGGTTGTTTTTTGATAATGATGTGTCGTTGAAACTTAAAATGCTTACATAAATATATAGGTCAGTGATATTTCCACAATATTATCCATTTTACAATTATTGATGGGCTATACAAAATGGTTCGCAGAGGTTAAAAGTTTTGTGGATAGTGATAATATAATCATTTCCGAGACTAGATATTGACACTCAGTTGGGTAATGAATACAATAATAAATTTATGTTTGCTTTGCCGATGCATATTTTTCCACTAATTGCACAGTGAGTTGAGAAGGGTGCTGGCACGTTGGCACAACGTGTATGTGTTGACGCATATAATACTATTTTTAATATAATATACATTATACCGGCTGGTACTCTGGAATTTTTAAAACTTTTACTGGAATTGGCATCGAAATAAATAATTATAATTTCCCCACAGGTCAATATTGAAAATCAGTCTTGGGAAACTAATCATTTAATCTGTGGGCCGCAATGAATATCCCTTTGAGCCGCATGTGGCCCACGACCAGCAGGTTGTACATCACTGGTTTAGGTAATTGAAACAAAACTCAAAAGGCATGCATGGTGACATTGGATATGACTGATATACAAGCACACCAGAACTGAATCAGTAATTTTTCATTAAAATAATTACGTGCCCAGGAATCACTCGGCAGATCCAAGGGAATGTTTTTCAATGCATTCAGGGTCACCAATAATCTGCTCTTTCAAGCTATTGTTATTCAGAACACTCTTTACCACACGGAGTTATTCAACAATGGCAATGTATCCAAGTTATACTTTCCAATCTCAGGTTTGCAGTCACAATCAGCGTTAAAAGAGTAACTCATATATATATATATGTGTTGTCTGGTATCGTAATTCGTCAAATCCATATTTAGATTTATTTGAAGTGAGTGCCGTGTGAAACTATGGTATAGTATACATTCTACAAAAATAATTTAGCAAACTTGAACAAATCTAATATTATTCAATGATTAGATATGCCTGGGGTGTTATTATACAAAAACAACTTCGTTGACAACATTAAAGCCGTGGATCTTCGTAGGGAAAAAAGACAAAAGAAGTCTACAACTGTTCCACAGATACCGCAACTCAACAAAAGTCTCATTCCATTAAGTACGGTTAAATTCATTGATTTGGGCAAAATGCTCGAATGGATCCCACAAAATCTGTATTATTTTTATAAAAATTTGCCACAGAGACCCAACGTTTCCGAGTATCCTACAACAAATTGTGGACGTGATCAGCGCGAAGACCAAGATAAAAATTAATAAGCATTCGTCTTCTATCATTTTTTGAATTAATGTATCGTTTTCTTTTTATTTCTTAGTTTATTTATATACATAAATTGTTTAATTTTGACTAAACTACAAAAAGAGAAACGTGATGCAGATGCAGTGACAAAATTTATTTAGAAGTAGAAGGATGCAAATCCATGCTACTTTTCATATGTATTTATTACATATTACATAAGAACTTTAATCGAATTAGAATATGAAAAAATAAAAATCGCATTATGTATATTTTCTTGGAAGCTATGAGTAGTTATTTACTCAAAACATAAATTGTTTTTTGGCTCTCCTGAACAATTTGGTATTTGGCAGTTGCATCCGTCTGCCTCTGAGATACAGATATTTTTTTCATTTTAAATCTAGTCAAATTTGAATCGGTCAGCCACATTCACCAACGGTGTCACTTGACCTAGGCTTAGTTCATAGTAATCGTCAGTAATGGCTGACGATTTGTGGTGAGCGAGTAAAAACTTGGTATAAAAGGTAAACAAATCCTCATGAGTTTATTTATATAATTATTATTATTTATAATACAAAAGTACTTAATATTAACTCTTTAAATTGTATGTGTAGATAACAGTTGCTTTGCTTTAAATGTTGAAGACTTCATAAATAAAACTTGTATAATTTTACTAAACGTTTTCTCTATTTATCTCATATAAAAAGGATTTAACTACTTTTGATACCAGATAACATAAATATATATTGTTCGGTGTTTTTTTGTTTTGGTTGGATGTTTACAGCATCGTCTGTTATTAAAACATCGAAATATCGATAAAAATGTATTCGGTGAAGTTTTCAACAAAGCAAATGTTTTTTTCATTTAAATATTTTGTAGCAGAAATCCCCACCCCTTTCTCCTACAGTAACGACAGACGCAACCCCCTGAGGGGCACTAGTTGGATCATCGGTGAGGCCTGATTTTAAATCTACTACATTTTGTTCGCAGGTATATTGCCCATAAACTTCGGCCTTTGTGGTCTAATGGTAAGCTCTTTCATAGCATCAGATGGGTCTAAGTTCAAGTCTCGACAAGATCTATTGAAAAATTATATTTTTTCAACGTAATATTTGAGATTTTGAAGTCTTATCTCCTCGAGTTGATCTCGAATTACTTTAAAAATTCTCATCGTGTCTATCTAGTGTTATTATTAGTATCGGGCGCTTTGCTATTGCTTGTGTTGGCATTTCTTTTAATTCTAACTCCTTCAAATCACATTGACAGCGATTTTGTTTTAAACAAGCAGAAAACTTGTATTTTTGAAAAGTTGATTGAATTGGCATTTTCTTGGTAGAACTTGATTATAAAAAGGTAAACAAAATTTAGTTACACAAGAGTTTTTTATAGCTATTTCGGCTTCACGGCATCGTCAGAACTATTCGGTTCTTGGTGAAATTCTTATGAAATTAAACATTTGTTTTTTTTACCTTATTACGCTACAATAAAGTTTTTGCCGCTTAGAAATTTTGTTTGACTTCATTTAGGCTGATTGTCTGGGTTTACGAATCTATAAAGGCACTCTCACCCTGTTCACAGACTGTAAATGTTTAAATTGTATAATTTGGTTATTGTTTAATACTAATCCGTGAACGAGATTGCCGGCCACGTTTCTAGATGAAATAACTGCCGTCATCCGCCCAGAGACGTTATTGGCTCGTTGACCTGGACTTTGTTTACAAAAGCCCAACAAGTCATATCACTGTTGATGCACAATGCACTTACAATTCGGTGTCACACAATAATGATATTGTACCAACAGATACAGCGCAGAACTCATGACAGCATTACAAATACCGTATTTCCTCTACGCACTCTTATTTTAAAACTCCAAAAAAAAAACATTAAACCATCATTATAATAAATAAAGTCATACAATATAAGAACCATTAAAAGTTTTTACATCAACTGCTTAATCTTCAAACTAGCCAACAGCACATTGGCAAGTTTTTCAGAACATGGGGAAATTTTAATAATTTAACCATCAACCAAAATTATCAATTCCAAAATACACTTTGTTACAATTTAGGATACTGCTTGATGAAATTTCAATATTAAATTTGAACTGTTGACATTTTGTACATATCCATGTATTTTGTCACTAACGACCCGGATTTCTCCTTTCGCCATCTTCAGGTATTCGAGTACACGAGTATGGTCGAGTTCTTTCGTGTACTCGGACTCGCAAAACAACGGCCGACGAAATAAATGGAAATGTACAAAATTACACTTCGATACTTTTATTTTCACATGAAACAGTAAGGAAGCGTATTTTTGGAATTGCTAAATTCCACTCGATGTTTAAATTATTAAGTTTTTTTTATGTACCGAGTGGAGTTAGATGGTTTCTGATTAAGCAGTCGATATTTAATTCTGTAATGTCCACATCGGAGTTTTAAACGTCTTGAGACTCAGTTTCTGACTATAATTTTTGTCGTTGTCGCATAAAATACCGTCTTATGTGCCATCAAGTACATAATATCATTCAATATTTCTTAAAAGCGTATTCCAATATTTTCTACGAGATTTATTTCATAGAAGCTTACACCGTTGCTGGCATTTTCTGCTTTGATAGCGATGATAAAATAAAATCGATTATACGACATACCCAGAATTCACAGCCAAAACAGGAAAAAACATGCTTCTATTTACATCAAGGAAATACGGAAATATCGCATCGAAGCAATCTTTATTTTATCCCCTCCTATAATACTATATCATACTGGTACTGACAACTTAGCTGAGTTTACGAACCAAGCTACCGGTTTTCTAACTATTAACATTATCCCTACAAAATTCATCATAACTATCCGAAATGAATGCGTTAGCTATACTAAAGTAAATCAAATAAAAGCTAATTCAAGACTATCGTTAATTATGATGTATTTGATATTGTAGTGATGACTTTGTTCTCGGCAGACAGTAAAGAAACCTCTATTCACAGTTTGATATCGATAACTATACCAAAATATTGCCTTCCTACCCGTAGGCCTGCGCTTTCGGTTTTTCGTGCTACTCGGTTGCGCGGTGAAAAATCCGTATCCCTAAATCTGTACTTACACGTGTAAATCCAAAAGCTTGTGTCTCTATTACAATTTCCAATGCAGAACTTATCATTACTCCTTCTCTCTGTCTTACTTTCAACTATCCAATCCTTACCATCTCTGAAGAAAGATGTTGAAAACTAACTGACGTATAGTGATATAATTTAAGACATCGACTGAGGGTGCTTGATGGAATTTCAATATCAAATTTGGATTATTGAGATTTTGTACACTTATCTCAATAATCCAAATTTGACGTATAGTGAGATTTCGTTTTATAAAACTTCTGCAAAGATTCTCCACATTTGGACAGACGTTGTTAAAAATATGTATTTATTAACAAATATAATTTAAATACTACGAGAATGTGATTCATTTAAGTCAGTGATAGCCAAACGGTCACTCGCGAGCTACCGACATTTTCTGTAGCTCGCATAGAATATTTTATCATGTACCATCGAAAATTTTCAAGAAGATGGCCGTTCATTTGAAATGTAGTTGATATAATTTCAACGTGATTTGTTGATTAAGAGTGTTGCTTCAACTTTAGAATATGTTTGGCCTTTCGTCCTAACAGAAAAGTATCGAATTTTAATTGCGCTCAAAATGAAGACATTATTTTGTTCTACCTTCTTATATGAACCAACGTTTTCCACTATGTAAGTCGTAAAGAGTAAATATATAAACAGACTCACAGATGTATATCTTGATAATTGCATTCAGACGGGAGTGACAAGGTACTCACCTACATTTGGAAAAATTGTGGAGGAAAGTGAATGGCATTCTCCTCACTAATTATTTATACTTTTATTCACACTTATTTCAAGATATTATTATTTTGTTTATAAATAAATAATTAAAGTACGCATTTTATGTTTTATTGGAAATACGATGTCCTAATTTACCTTAGGTAATATAATAATATTATGTATGGTACGATAGAAGACAATGATACACAATAATAAAGAAGAAACATATATAAGTAGCTCACATCCTTATTGAGTTTGGAGACCACTGATTTAAGCTATGTTCAACAGCATCGTCTTTTGAGAGTTTTGGATAAATTATTTAATAAGGCGTCACATATTTTCCCTACTTTATTCTCTTTTTCGTCTGCTAATTTCATGAATGTGAATCTTAGTGAGTACGTAATTTTATTGCGATCTTCTATATTCTCCCCATATGAAACTCAACCAATTTATAATCAGTTCGACTGCACCCCTATATCTTCCCTTCTAGTATATTATGTATTTTGTGTTATTGTATACACACATACACTCCACGAAGTAGACCGTTTTTCAATTACATGTATATATATATATATGCATACATTTCCTGGTCGCACTGTTGGAAATAGCTCTGCGATTCGTCGCAGTAGAAATAAAAATGAATCTTATACTCGGTGTTACAAAATTTCAAAGTTTGTTTATATTGAATATTTCATATTTATGATTTAATTTGAATGAAATGTAAATCAAACTATTTCAATCGGTACTACTTGCAGAACTCTTTTCTGAAAGTTTCGTGTAGCACGCAAAATACATTTAAATTGTTTGCGTTTTTTTTTTTTCAATAGTATGTAAATATAAGCTTTTCCGGTCGATTTCATGTTATAAAGAAATAATATCAAAGACATTTTGCGGTATCACGCGATTCTGTTATAACGCCATCGGAAAATATTGACTGTCTGAAAAATTGACATTTTGAATAGCCTGTCATTCATACTCAAATAGTAAAATTTTAACTGGTAAGATGGCATAAAGTTACCCGTTTGCGCCAAAATATTGCGTATAATATTGTATTCTATTATATCTCAAAAGACATTAAATAAATGTAATTATTTATATATTTAAAACTATTTAATGGTGTATTTTATCCATAGAAAACAATTTGCTACTTTACGTGACTCAATTTAAATTGTATATTTTGAATAACAAACAATTTAGTGGACACTGGCATCTATTATTAATATTATGAAAACCATTTCAACATTCGATTATTTATTTATATAATTTAATTTGACTGAATATTCAATGAAGTTCTTCTTCAAACTAAATTCTGTTTTTACTAACCATAATAATAATGTAGCTAAGTGGTGAAAGCTCTTGGGTATGGCTGCGCTTCGAATCTCCGAACTGATACCTCTGTACTTAAATGTATTTATGTGATGTTTACAATAATCCTTAACCATTGGATCCTAAGAATAAAACGTAGCGAGAGTGATAAGACAAACAATTAAAAAAGATTGAGTGACTGAATAACAGTCAGTTCACGTACAACAACTTCTATTGAGATGCTCTACATCGAAAACGGATATTGTGTCTAATTTTTGTAAGAAAAGTATATTGTCGTTCCACCAAGAATTAACTGTTAACATTTATAATAATTGTGTCGGGGTTACGAGAAATATGTTTTTAGTTATTTATGCACGTTGTATGACACAGAGGAATATGACAAATTTACCAAACAACGTGGCAGGAATCATCATGACCCCAAAATCACAAAAACGTGGGTTCGCTATGCTTTTAACTCAATAATCATGTCTTGACAAACGATTTGAAATTCGGGAACACCGTGTTATTCCCTTGTCCCATAACTACAGTCATTGTATCTGCGAGTTTTAAAACCAGATACTTTTTGTTTGGATAAGTGATGTTTTTTTTATCCCATTCCTGCTACGTTGATATTTTGAGAAAGCTAAAAACGAGGGGCGGCATAGCTCCACTAATTAACTGGTAGTTATAGAATTGAAAAGAGCCAGACGGCTGAGAACTATGGGCTTCTGTTCAATATAATCAATTCAATTGCCCATTGAGTCTACTTCAAACGAATTTATTGTCACTGAAAAGATCCCTTAACGCATAACTCGCATGTCATTTCATCAATGGATAGACAAATGCACTAGCAGACTAACAAGGGGGCGGTCGGTCTCGGTTAACATTATTGATTGATTGATTAGAAAGGTGCCATTAAAAATGTTTATACTGACACATCACGCAAGAATTTTTAATACTTAATAAAAATTTATAAAACCGCACAAAACCAACAGCAGCTTGTGAAATATCTAAAAAACATAGTGTTTTTTTACCTCGGGGCTGTCAATAGTATCTGTGTCTGTCACAGTCTGAGAAAGTTCTCTTAAATAATGTGATGTCAATATCATCAAATATTGAGGTTTGATAAGCTCGAAACGTAACAGGCTAATGATGATTACAGCTTTCAGGGTAATTCAGACAGCCAAAACACGCCAGTTCGGTCAAAGTTATCTTTATTGCAGTTAGTTAGGTACAGTTGTTGATTTAAAGTTACAAAAATAATTACAAATTACACGATTCACAAGATAAAGAAATGCAATAAGCAGAGTTTAAACAGCAAGCTTCGATTAGTCAGGGAGAGGTGACGCCCAACCTTTGGACCACGAAGAAGCACCTCTCAACGACAAAAACGATTTGACAAAGAATTTCGAAAGTGCACCTTTTTTGTACCCTGCCAAGTACGTGATATTCGGATAAAGGGGCTCACTGGGTCGATTTCAAATATCTATCCTAAATGGGGTTTTTATTATTATTGAATTTAAATATACGAATTCCATGCCACTGCCTATTTTTCTGGCTAATTGCGTTAGTGAGACGTGATTCGAGTAGGATTCTGGGCACAATTCGCGGCTGGGCTGTACTAAACACGATTGGGTCGTGTCAGGTCATTATATAAAATGTGATAGGCATCACAGAACCAACGAGTTATAAAATCATTTTCATAAAACTCTCGCGAGAGCATTACCTACTATGAAGTATGTTTTGAAAAGACTGGTTTCAAAAGGACAATCGTCTTAAAATATTACGTAAGTGGAAGATTTTGTGACGAAATGTGATAATTGAGGGTTTCAAAAAAAGTTAAGATACCCTAAGCTCAATTTAGGCATCTCATCAATTTTGTATCAAGTACTGATCCATACAGCTTAAAAGATAATTATTTAAAAAGCAATCAATGTCTGCAGCATATTGTGATAGAATCTATTTTTTTTAATTTTAATTAAATTTAATTGAATTTTTAAATAAATTTACTTCAATAACCGTTATTAGTAAAAATATTTTTTTTAAGGCACAAAGGTGAATACAGGGTACATAGAATAACAATTACCTAACAAGTCGATGTAATTAATTTTTCTAAGTAACATCATTAATATTCGTATGTCTTATTTTTTTTCATTAAAACAGGAAATAATGCTCGATAGATTAATGTTATAACAGGAAATAAAAATATGCAAAACTTTATTAACAATATTATGTGACATCCGCCACATTTTCAAAACAAAAATGTATTCTATATTTATTCTGAAACTAACCCACTCATTAACAACTGCCATTTTGTAAGGCTTCACATCGAACCGCAAATTTATAAGAAGTCCGTTGCCCTACAAAGGCATCGTACTTCCTATTCTCCCGGATAGTATTATTTCTTAATAATAAAGACATTCGTCATGTCATATTCTGCCCCACCAAGAATAGTCCATCCGAGATTTTCCAGTTGTTGATGAATTAAATTTCATATACAGGTCATGACAAATAAATACTTCTGAGTAAATCATCAATAAAAATTGTATCTTTTAGTATAAAGTCTCTAGAACCAATATTGTACGTTACATACATTATTATTATCTAATATATAAAAATCAATGTGTGTTTGTTCGTATCTTATGCACTGCCATACCGTTCATCCGATTCCGATAAAACGTTGTCAAGTTATTGCTTGCACTTGCACAAAGGTTATAGGCATAATACAATTAACTTACAGTAGGTTTTATCTATATTCTATCTTCTTCTATATAAAAATCAATGTTTGTTTGCTCGTATCTTATGCACTGCCATACCGTTCATCCGATTCCGATAAAACTTTGACAAGTTATTCAGTCCTCTCTCTTATCACCGAGTTCTTGACAAAGTCATCCACCGTATCTCTAGTATTCGCTGCAAGCGTCTGTTTTCGAAGCACAGTATATATTTATTTACCGATAAATTAGATTACTGTTTTTGCCAAACTGATATAATAAATGCACTTATTGAATTATTCCAAAAAAATAATATATATTCAAGAATCTCACCGTGCGCTTACTACATTTTTGTTAAATCAACCGAATAAAAAAACATGTAGCTTCACCTTAACGTAATAAAAAAAATGGTCGTAAGTGATTGAATTCTCCCGCGGGCCGCAGATCGCATGTTTACAAACACTGTAAAATAATATTATAATAATTACATTAGTGGTGTAGGTTTATAAGTAGTGGGTCCTAATAATATTAATTCATATGATAATAGTATGTTATTCATAAATTACAAGAATATTATATTATTAGGAGATTGTTTTAGATACAGTTTACGAAATATACAGTCGCAAAACCATCAATCAATCTTTAGCCTCTTTAAATTTCGACAGGCGTCCTCTACGCCCGCCATGTTATTAAATAGAAATAAAAAAAAACAAATCTCCTAAGCAGTTACACCTCAAAATCTTGAAATTGCAAAACAATACATTATTTTTTCTATATTGTCATATAAAACACAAACGACCAATCTTCGTCCCGTGGTCCGAAAATGGGTTTCATTTACGTTTAGTATACACTTTTAATCATTGTCACGACAGTAAATAAAAACATCATATCACCGCCATGATGGTCAAACTCGTATTACTTTTTATCGAGTTTTTGGCTTAAAGTTTAGTTTACAAACTTGATCCAGGTGATCGAAGGGTCTATTTTTGATTGCTGGCAAGTTTAATGTCAAATGTTGATTCGTTGAATTAAATATTTGAGATCTTGGGCATGAACTTAAGTGACGTTTTTTCTTTTGGCCTTTTTTAACCATATCTGCTCCCTATTCGGAGAATATGGCCATCACGCGGTTCCCCCAAGCTTCTCTGTCCCTCGCCAGTCTCTTCGTTTCCTTCCGCGTCCCAAAGCTCCACCGAATACATCCTATGGATGTTCATCAGCGGCTTTTCTGGGCGACAGAATCCACCTGGTTGGTAGAAAAGACAGGCAGGATTCAGGCTCCCCTGGGGCGTCCGCAGCACGTGTCGAAGCTAGGTCCATCGTCGCCTTTTTATTTTGGCTTCTGGCTTAGTTAAACTTTTATCCCAAGCGATAAAAAAATTAAAAAATTTAGCTGTTTGGTACGCATTTTAATTCAGCTATACAATAAATCATTTTCTTTATGTATCCACAATATTTGAAATAAATTTCAAATAAATACTTTATCGCAAACTCAAACGTAAAAGATAAAAGCGCCAATTACATATTAATAATAATGCAAAACAAATCAATTCGTCTTACTTGTTAAAATCAAAATCGCCTGAAATATCGTGCTGTTGTTGGGTATTTGAATCTTGAAATTTTCATAATCAGGAAAATCCCATAATAGTTATGTCAACTTCGCTAAAAATATGAATGTACACACTTAAACGTCACTTGCTATAGAGTGCTTTTTGTCCTGTGTGATAGTGTTGAAAACATCTGATGTAAAAAATCCTGTATCGTGCTTTGCCATGTATGGCAAATCCAATGCCAATAAAATTATTACCAATGCGATATTCGTTCGACTTTTTTCTCCCATTAATATTTTTCATATTGCTCAAACAGATATTCGTTTATGGCAAGATTTCATAAATCAAAATAACAATTCAGATAAAAAAATACATCACCACATAATTCCATTTTATCACTTTACTGTTTGTGAATTTACAATAGTTTGCCTGATTTATATATCTAATAACTAGATATTAAGTTGTCCGGAATTTCAGACTGATAAGTTTAATATGCGTTGTGTGTGGGCTCGCAATTTATGTTTTTGAAGAATTAATGAGACAAAGATGACCAAAAACAATAACACTCAATAATTATTATGAAAACGATGTATGAGTAAATTTTTCAAATTCAGTTAATTGGCATATTGCCATTTTTCAATAAGTCAAGAGGTCAACGCTCTTGAGAGTCGTATTTGGTTGTGAGGTACGGACTTATATCCCCGAACGCACACTTTTCGTACATTGATTTTTCAATCGATTCATGGATTTATGTTCAAATGCATGGATATCTTTTTTGTATACATTCCTTTCCACCCACCTTTTATCCGATCCTATAAATGTATAAACGTCACGTTAAGGGAACGATCTACGAAATAATAATATTATTCTAGTAACATCATTATATCCGTTCCCTCTATCGTAGAACATTAGCAGTAACTACTGTTGATATAATTTAAGACATCGACTGAGGGTGCTAGATGGAATTTCAATAACTCAAATTTAACTACTGTTGAGATTATCCATTACAAGTCTATAAATCGACCACCCTACGTAATAATCTCGTATATTCCAAAATGAGATTTTATAGGAGAGCATTTCAAAGTAACGACTGCATGTATCTTCTTCAAAATTGGGTCAGTGCTACTATTTTTAATTTATTTTCCCTTGTAGTGCCTTGTATGCCAACCCACAGAAATGAGTGCCTAGACAACTAAAATGCAAAAGACAAAATAATCACATATTTCGCACTTACGTAACGAGTGTCGATATTTTGCACAAAATTAGGAGCGAACTTGTTATAAAAAACTATTTAATTTTGAATTAAACCTATCCTTATTATTTCGTAAGTCTCCAGCGTGAATACGAAAATTAATTAGAAATTATTTGCATTGTACCAATGTGATGTAAGTATGAAAAATGCACAATTAGAACATAATCCAAATTAAACTATGTTTTTTCTTTTGTGTCATATAATATGATCTGATAATCATTTTCAGTATTCTCCTATTCGTGCTGACTTCTGTCGAAAGTTGGTTACCGGATCGCAGAACACCTTGGGGTAGTCGTATAAGATCACTAATGCCTTAGATATTAAGCCACTTAAAAATATTTTGTAGCGGAGAGAATCTTAATCTACCTACGCGTGTGATGTTCTTTATCTTTCATTGCATTCAGTTGTAGTAGCTAATTAATTTGTATTTGTTGAAGAAAATTAATGTAACGTTACTGCGTTAGATGGTAGCTGAAAGATCTCCTGGCTTATTGGTTTGTCTTAAAACCTCCCTATTGGTGACGTGTCGGTCATGACACAGCAATCTATTGAAAGCTTGCATATTCTGATCATTCGTTTATTTGACATCAATGCTTCGAGTCTTTATACCAATATGGACATGATGTAGCAACCAATTGTTCTTCTTTGGATGCATTGTCATGTAAAAACACCGACAAGTAACTCTTTATAATTTAATATTCCCATCGTGACTAAAAAGATCAAACGAAATCAGTGATGCAAAGCACTAAAATCGAAGCTGAACCGTAAAGTCGACTGACTGCCAAACACATTAGGCATAACGCGGAGGCTCATCTTGATTTGGTAACCTATTGTCCTTCATTCACTTAATGCTAAGCATAAAGCCTTCCTAACCCAAATACTTTTGTATCGTTTTATTTTGTTTTGTATATGCCAGCGTTTTGCGTCTTGCGTTCTTAAATCCAGGGTCATCACAACACCTAAAGAACAACTTAATTTTACAGTGTAAAAACATATATTGCGAATTCATGAAACACTA
The DNA here is from genome assembly GCA_022494535.1 of Himalopsyche phryganea. Lineage (NCBI taxonomy): Eukaryota > Metazoa > Arthropoda > Insecta > Trichoptera > Rhyacophilidae > Himalopsyche > Himalopsyche phryganea. The sequence goes on from JAGVSL010000024.1 coordinate 569,167, forward strand.
TTATTTGTATGTTGTTTAATAATTAAGTTGTTTTCAATAAATTTACTTTTATACACAATACTGTTGTTTTACATTTAAAAGAGTCAGATTTGGATACAAGAGTTTCGTTCTAGTATGAAAAGATATATTTTAACGCCGTTATAATTAATATAAAATTAAAATATTTACTTTGTACTCTACGCTAAAGATATATTTATTTTAGTTGTTGTATAGAACAGGGTTTCCCAAACTTTACTTGCGATGGAACATTTTGCAAACCCAAAAGTTTTACCGGAACACCTTGTTTATTTTGTTGGTTATATAATATCAATATGAATTATAACATGTTTGAATTTGTTGCCGCTGTAGCAGCATATAAAACCATTCCTTTTTTTTGCGGAACACCGGAACACTGGTGTTCCGCAGAGCATAGTTTGGGAAACTCTGGTATAGAAAATACACAATGTTATATCTTCGAAATAGTAGAAAGAAAGTGCTGAAATAGATATGTTGTACGTATTCAAATAAGAAAAATGAAATGTGCCCAATAAAATATGATTTCCATACATGGTACGACCACAATCATAAAGCACACCTTCACAACTCTTAACGTTTTGTATTAGAATCATATTTTTTAAGCTTTTATAAATTCTGAACAATACGGTTATTTTTTTTACCGCAATTCCTTTATTTAATTATATAACGATTACAAAATGAGTATTTTTTAAGCTTTCATTTCATTAACGACTCATTAATAGAGGACATTTCATTTATATCTCATTTATAATCTCATATTGTAGTTAAATCCTTCACAACCGTTATACGTTATACCATCGTCAGATACTTCGGTGCTATCTATCTGTCTTAAAATACCGATATAAGATATACTACAAGTGAATATTTTCAAGCAATTCTCTGATATCGATGACCCTGCCACTGGCTGTTTTCTGAATGACAGAGAAACGGTTAGATTTCTCGCAACAGCGTGGGTTCCTCTTAATTAATTTCGCTTATTATATCATTGCATTTAATAATAACAAATTACGTGTATTATGGATGCGCGGCATAATGGCAGTGGGCGATCTATCCAGCTGGCGATGTTTGTTGGGCAAAACGATTCGTATGAATATTATTAGTTTTTATGGAAATGTTTGCGACGCATTTATTTGTTATGTTAATTTCTACGCGGTTTATACAATAATTCAATACCTTCTAGATTAATTCCTACACAGAAGAATTATTCAAGTATAGCAAACGCTCTTTTGTATGACCGTCTCAATTTAAATGAATAAATTAATGGGGTAAACAGTTTTCTTTCGTTGGAACACCGTACTCCATTGCAGTTGGTCCGCAAAGTAGAATTTTTTTTATAACCAAGTCAGCATTTGAACTAATAATGGATCTTATCTCAACAGAAATTAGTTTTTAAAAACCGCTTGTTATTCAGCCGCTTAACCTCTGTTATGAGAGGTTGAGCGGCTGAATAACAAGAAGACTATGGGAGTAAAGGATCGGATTGCTGTGATGTATATATTGACACCCACCTATCCGATCCTAAAAACAGGGCATAGCGAGAGGGATTATCTAACCCACTGCTCCGCAACCTTTTCTCATCCACGGCACACTAAAATTTTCCTCAAATGATAAAGGCTCACCACAAAAATTTATATATATAAAGGGTGTTACTAGGCATCAACATTGAATTTTTCTCTTTTTCGCTCAATCACATGTAAAGTGAAGGAGGCAGGCGAGCTATAAGCATGTTGGCTTTTGCTCTTTTATCCTACTTGCTTATAGACAGGTGAGCTTGTGGGATAGAGATAAAAATCCACCGCACGCCGATTGTCTACATAGAAACTAATCTTTTCATTTAATAAATACACGTAATAAGCGGATTATATACATGGACAGAATATTGGATACAACAGACATATTATTTGTTTTTTTTGCGATGAAACTATGCGCCGCGGCACATCTGGTATCATCCCACGGCACACTAGTGTGCCGCGGCACAGCGGTTGCGGAACACTGATCTAACCAATAGTCCTGTCCTAACCTTTACTTACTTCTTCCTTATCTGCAAAAAAGAGAGGTTTAGCAACTGAGTAACATGCAGTTCTGGTAGATTAACTTATGTTAAGAAAAACTCCATTAGTAGTCAACCAAAAAAACTTATGCAACATGATTGATTATTGACGTAACAAGTTATGTAAATAATCAATTCGAAAATATAAATACTTCTTTAAAAAATAATTGATACATGTCGCCAAACACCTACTCGCCTAATTAAATTTGTGATAAAAAATATTTGACACGGGGATTACCCCACAAAGTGACACTTTTAAGAATTAGAGTTACATTCAAGCATAGAAAAAAAATCGAAGCAAATTTAGTATTTTGTGAATTAAGTGTACATAGGTAAACGAGGTAGCTTTTCCACTAATTTAAAAGCCCTGCTTTATCTTATTTATATTAGCCCAGACCGCTCTGTAGACGTTTTATTATTATCACATATCACATGTAGGTATGAAATTTTCTCATGACCGAAGCGTTCGCGGAGTATATAAAATAAAATGTTATACAATGCAAACACAGTTCCGACGTACTAGCTACTTTAGAAGTTCACTATTTCAATTTCAATACCGTCATCTATGCCGGTGCGGTTATACTAGTCCTATATATATAATAGCCCAGACCGCTCTGTAGACGTTTTATTATTTTCACATATCACACGTAGGTATAACTTTCAATTATAATCGAAAAATAAAACTAGATACTTTAGACATTCAGTATTTCAATTTAAATACCGTCATCTATTACGGGCGTCCCACTAGTAAAGGAATAAATGCCATCTATTCTAGTATTGTACAAATTTGTTTCTCAAACCCATCAAATCTCAGTTTTATAAAATGAATGGTGATGTCTTTTAAGATGTTAACTGTCAATTCTTGTTGGAAAAGCATTTCGTTTTTTTAAATATATACTTATTCCGAGATTTCATGCAATATTCTGGACTGGTTTCGCTTATCGCGAACTTTTTCAACTGATAAAATAGAACAGAATTATTTATATTGTTAAGCATGGCTAATGAGAAGGTATACAAAACAATTGGTGTGTGTATGATTATGAAAATAGTTTACAGATTATAATCATACAAATTATTTATAAAAAACATTATTGTTTGAAAATGGTGTCCGCTGTTGAGCGTTTTAAGTCAATATTTTAATTTCTTTCTAGTTGAAAAACATCGCAATTATGTAAGCGCTTTGACATTCATAAAACTAAATACATCAAATTATTGATTTCGACAAAATTGATATTTCTAAAACTCATCCTATAGTGACAGTCATCTGTTATTCATACTAAATTTAATATTTGAACTTGGGACATTAATCTGAACAAAGTGCTTGCGAATTAACATAATAACATCCATATATGGTGTGACATGAAACACAAATTACTTATTTTTATATTTCTTTTTTACAGATACCTCACGAATGCCATCGATGTATACAAAATGTATGTCGTACGAAAAGATCGACCAACAAGCAATCAATCTCTAAAAATATAATTACATTGTGATTTGAATACGAGAATGGTTGGAGTTATTTCATATAACTATTCAAAGGTCTAATCTATACACTAAAATGGCGTACAAATCTTATCGGTACCACGCCAACAGTGGCCCAACAAAGCTCAACAGAACGTCTTGGGGCCCAGTCTCGGCGCCACTGCACATTGAGCTGCCTGAAAAGGCTTACACTAGACCCATAAGTGGAAATTTTGACAGAATTATAAACACATTTGACAGAACAAACAAATTTGAGTGCGTGAGAAGTGTCTTTGAGCAAGCCGGAAAAGAGCCAAGCATAAAGGAAGTCACATTTCGACAAAATGGCGACACGATTATCAAAAATGAAGATCCAGAAAAGATTCTACCAACTCGCCTGGCACCTGCTGAAAGTTTGGATGTAGGCGGCGAAAAGAAGGTGCAAGAAGCCAGCAGGTTTTTTGGTTTCTGTGACATCGTGGTGAATGGAAAAAATGACAATACCAGCAGTAGCTTCGAAAGAGCTGACGTCGGTCTGGCTTCAAGAAAGACTCCTTGCTTGGAAGAGGAAGTGACAGAGTATTTTCAGGATAGGCTCTATATGTCGCAGGCTCGACAACTCTTTCCTCTTCAAGAAGATCTGGCCGATTGGATCAATAAAACGATAGGTAAGCATTTAAAGATTCTACTCGCAACTAAATTATTTTTTTTATTTAAATAAATCTCAATTTAAAATAGGTAAAATTGGTTCCGGTTTCTTTAGAAACAACGGCGCTTTATTGTAATCATCAGTTGTAAATGCTCAATCACACATTGTTTAGGAAGGAATTGTATAATCACTACTAAAAATTGTATTTTATATTTATATATATAATGTCATTCCAACAAGAAAAGCCGCTCAAAATCTATATTATTTTTAGAATCAATGATTAGCAATTTTTTTAACCATGTCTGTCCCCGATGTGGAGCACACGGCATCCTAATGAAGGTATGTCAACAAATTGTTTCTTCGAGAACTGCTTGTTACTCTGTTGCCAAACCCCTATTTTTCTAAGACAGTAGGGATAGAAGAATAGGGTTAGGACAGGATTTCTGGTTAGTTGATTGTGGGAGGAAATTTCGGACATCACAAACAGCCTGGTCCGTGGTGCAGTGGTCAACTTCGTTGGTTACAGTTACGGATGTCCCGGATTCAATTCCCGGTATGGACAGTTCCGTAAATTAATTTTTCAATCGATTTATGGATTCCTGTTTGTAGGCATTGCTGTTTGTGATGTCCTAATTTTTAGTGAACAAACTCTGCCATACGACAAAATTATTCTTACAGTAGAATCAATGGTATTTTTTAATACAATACTTTCGAATCATAACTTATATAATAGAAATATATCAATTAAAATTATCAGTTCAATATTTTAACCCTTCAGTAGAAGGTGTTTACTCACAGGTCAATCCTCGAACAATTACTACATTGTTATTTTTGTATTCAAGAAGTATTTTGGAAGGATGACAAATTATAGAAACGCCTTTGTCTTGTTGTAACGTTTATAACTTAACATTAGTATTCGCTCACCATAAGGAAAAGGCATATAATGTTTCTTATTAAAATTCAAACGGTATTTTTTTTAAGTTTTACTATACGACTAAACTTCAAGAGTATTTTGACATATTATATATATATGTGACACTCCTATTTTTTTATCATTCAACACTTAGTTTTCAAGTGACATAATTAAATGCTTTCGAAATGAGAGAGGAGAAACATTTAATTGACACGTAGAGATCAAAAAATATCTCCGCTCATTTGCGATATCCATCCAGTGCTCGAATTGTAGTCTCCCACGTTCTCAAAGTTAAAGATGTGCTGACTTGTTGCACTCCTAAGTATTAGTACTATTTTCATTTTTTTAACCGTGTCCTTTACCAATGTGGAGCATATCGACTGTGGAAAGGAAAAAGGACGTAACCAATAGCACACAATATTGTGTATAACTCACACAAAACGTGCTAATACACTATAATATTTACATATACATATCGACTGTGGAAAGGAAAAAGAACGGAACTCACACCAAAAAATATTGTGTATAGCTCACATAAAACTTGCTAATACAGTATATTCATATACAAATATATAATATATCAACTGTAGAAAGGCAAAAAAAACTTATCCCTCCGTCTTTTTAAAATATTTATCTTTCAATAATCACAATGTATACAATTTAATACAAGTTTTTTTTGGGCTACACAATATTTTTTGTGTGTGAGTTACGTGCTTTTTCCTTTCCACAGTCGATATACTCGGAACGGAGCTTATCTCAACAGAAATTATATACGAAAATTGTTTTTAACTCAGTTGCTCAATTTCTCGTTTTTTAAGAGAGTAAGGCAAGACTAGTGGTTGGCTAATTGCTCCCGTTACACTCCGTTTTGTAGGATCGGGTGATAGGAAGGTGGAGGGGAATTTTAAACATTTATACATCATAGACATCCATGATTTCTAGCACAAACCCAAATATCAATTTATGAAACTGTCCGTACTGAACACAGTAACCGAATCCAACAACGTTGACACGCTAAAGGTTAAATAAAATATTTTATTACTAGAATAATTGTAGCGAAAATTTCTTCAAATTTAGCAAGTTGTTGTCAATCGAATGTCGAAATCGTCTTACCTCCAGTACGTATGCTCAGTATTCGAAAGGAAAGAGGAGGTATAGTAATTTTAAATTCATTTTCAAACTAAGCTGTACGATTTCATGTCGATGTCAACATAGAAACTGTAAGGGTTTTAATAAATAATGCTGGCTCTAATTTTCATTTCACTAGAACGAATAAAAATTCCAATATTCCAACCAATATTCAAATATGTGTATACTCTTAAAAATCGGACGGAGCAAGTAAAACGGTATAAATTTTTGAAGGTTAATCAAAAATTCTCTATCTATTTGCAGTAGATTTATATATGTATACTATTAGGCCGAATACACGACTCGAATAATAGGGATTTAAAAAAAAAAACAGTCGAATAACCGCTCTCTTTAGTGAGGGAATGTTAAAGCTAGGATAAGCTTTTCATTATCGAAGGCCATTCAGGAAACTTTAATTAGATACATATTATAATGAAATTTGAAAAATTTCTGATCTAAAAATCCGTAGGTTTCTCCATTCATGGGTCTTAATAACTCGTTTTGAGAATCGGATTTATTATACAATATATTTTCTACAGATCAATAGGTAATTATCAAAAATAATACCATTTATATAATAGATTCAGATATAGCAAAAAAAGATTTTTATTGTTCAGATTTTTTTTTGTTCAATAATTCCGGTTGATATTACTATCATCCATTTCGGGCACTGCAGTTCTCTTTGAAAGTCATCAAGTATTGACATTAATGCGAGTTGAAAAAAAAAATGCTAAGTGCATAACGGAATAGAACGATTTGATTAGTGAGTAGTTATCTTCGTAAGTAAGTTGTTACTTGTTGTTCGTCTTATGAATGGGGCTTAGAAACTGTTAGCGCGCATTTTGAATCCCACTGAAAACAAATTTGTTTTTATAATGGAGTTGATGAGATGAGACAAGTTGGTATTAAAAAAAAAACACACACACCAATCCGCCCATCAAAAATAAATATTACGCGATCTATCGTTGATCTCTTAGCATGTGATCAGTGAAGTGGTGTACGAGGAGAGACAAATTTACCATCTCGTTCACTGAAAATACATACTTAATAGATTATCGCCGGATCATATTGCAAAAAATTGAAATGATGTTATTGAGATTCGATAGAACTGACTTCGATAAATAATTTGTTTGGTGTTTTTTTTTTATTAGGTTTATGGTTACATCATTTATTTTTGATAACTACATGAATATGACGAAGATATTGAAATAACATTCATAAATCACTTTTATGTGTTAATTTTCAACTCTTTATATTTATAAAAGAAAACACTATTTTTTATACTAGTGCCACAATTTGCTCGTGATGAGCCAAACCGGTCCTGAAAATTATAAAAAATTGGGACATTAGAACAAACAAATGTATTTTATTTTAATAAATATAATGCTTTTTCACGAAGAATTAAAAATGAACATCTTAAAAGTGATGTTTTTATATATCGACTGCGGAAAGTAAAAAAGACGTAACCCACACACAAAAAATATTGTGTATAACCGAAATAAAAGTGTATTAAATTGTATACATTGTGATTGTCTAAAAAAAATATTTTTAAAAAAAATGCAGGGATAAGTCCTTTTGCGTTTCTATAGTCGATATATTATATATATATATATAATTATAGTGTATTAGCACGTTTTGTGAGACCTATACACAATATTTTTTGGTGTGGGTTACGTGTTTTTTCTTTTCCATGTTTTTATTTTTTTCAGTTGATAATGCTCGTGGTGAGTGAAACCGGCCCTGATCATTAAGAAAATGTAGACGTAGTACAAACAAATTGTGTTTTATAATTTAAGAGTTCGACTGAGGGTGCTTGATAGAATTTCAGTATCAAATTTGAATAAATTTGGATTTGGATTATTGAGATTTTGTACACTTCCATGTATTTTGTCACTAACGACCGGGGTTTCACCTTTCGGCATCTTCAGGCATTCGAGCACACGAATGGACTCGAACTGACAGACAGTAAACAGTGTCTAACGTTTATATAGAAGATACAAATACGACAAATATTATTTACGAGGTAAGATATTATACGTCTGAGAGCCATACTGATACCTGAGTTAACATTTCGAGAATTGCCTTAATCCTTATTTTGTAAACAACCCATTAGCAGAGTGGCGAATTGCCACTTTCCAACTTCTCGACTTTCCAACTTTCCAACTTTCCAACTTCGAAACCCGGGTCGTTAGTGACAAAATACATGGAAGTGTACAAAATCTCAATAATCCAAATTTGATATTGAAATTCCATCAAGCACCCTCAGTCGATGTCTCAAATTTGAATAGTTGAGATTTTGTACATTTCCACGTATTTTGACACTAACGGTGAACCCGTTCAAATATAATGACCTTCCACCAAGAATTGACAGGTAAAAGAGATTAAAAGTGATTTATGAATTATTTCGAATTAGAATTTAAAATAAGTTTTTAACTTAAGTATAACTAAGTTGACCAACATGCAACACAGTACAGTGTACAAAACCACAAGTTAATTAAAATATTCAGGTTCAAATACTGTGAAGTCCATTATCAAATGTTGATTTTCTCATTTTAGAATTACAGATTTAGGGCATAGGTATTTATGATTTGTTTCTCCCACAGTGGCATTGTTTTTTTTTTTGATTTTAAGTTAAAAATTACTCTGCGCGTTAGAAGCTTGCCCTAGCACAAAATGTATTTTTATTTACATAAAATATAAATATTATATTCTATTTATGTACTGTGACATCATATCTAAGATTTATATTCTTACTTTAAAAATCCACATGTTCTCAAATTTTTATTATTACAGTGTTTTTTTGTCGTTATCGTAATCCCTTCATACATTTTTATGCTACTTTATATATCTAAATTGCTGGCAATTGGCGACACGTCACTGTGTTGGCTCAATTGTCATAAAAGCGCATTCATACATAGATATAACATTTCGATTAGATAATGTTTAAATTTAGAGATACGGTAGTTCTGTAGTGGGTAATTTAGCACAATGACTTCTTTAATAATTGAATGATTTACTTTCATAAACAAATGTAACTTAAGAAGTTGCTGGCAAATAATGTATCTTGCAAGATAGTTGGGTACTGGGTAAGTTAAATTAAACTCTTCAAGTTTGAAATCACATTACGAACAATTTATGATATGAGTTGAACACTTTTGTTTACTTACACCCGGAATCAATAGTCGTTTTTATTAATTGGTCATAACTTTCAAAGCCTTCAAATAACAGAATTTTTATTACTCTAGTACTTAGGTAGAATACATGCGGGTAATGGATATAAGAGCTCAGTCTGTACTCTGTACCCTCCAAAACTTTACAGGCTCTACATAATTTTATTTAAAAAAATATTGAATAGAAGCAGAGGCGATATGTCCAACGGGATATCTAGAGAAGGCATGCCAGTTAGACGATATGTTCTAAATTCTATGTATGTGTTAAGATTCTTTGGTGCTAGTATTTAATTATTTAACCAATTTATAAAAAAAAAGATTCTAAAGTTGATATTGCAGAAGTTTTAAGTTGCTGAATAAGATCGGAGACAATACTATTTTATACGGCACATTGTGGTGTAGTATTACATTTTTATCACCCTTCATGACGCTCAATATACTTTTAAATACGATTAATTAATTTCGCTTTCTTTATTTTCAAATTCAATCAAACACACGTATTTAATAATAATACATATTTAAAGAATTACCGCAGGCTTCCAAACTTTCTTCGAGTCAAAGCCCCTTTAGATAACATCCAACGTAACTGAGGCACCTTGTCATATTTAAAAAAAAACAAGTCGTAAACCGCACAACGCACTTTTTTATATGCTATGGCTCGTTTTTATGAATCAGATAGTAGACATCCGCCTTTGAACATAAATCGATTGAAAAGTCAATTTAAGAGTTCGTACTGGGACCCGAACCCGTGAACACCGTTATCGAATAGGATGAATGTCTAGAGCGTTGACCTTTCGTCCAGAGATTCTACAGGATCGGTTTTCAGTTATTCCAGCTAATAAATTGTACTATAAATCTTCCACATAATCATTAATCGAGTGAATCTATAGGGAAAAATATACATTATTTCTTCGTAATTTTGAAACGTCCCGTTCGTCAGTCTACGTGCAGTATATATTGTCGTATTGCTGTCAATACAGAAAATGATTTTTAATTAAACGAAACAAAAAACAAAACACATAGAAAAAACTTTCTAATAGGTTTGTGAATGGATCACGTAATTGACCAATTTATAATTGTCTTAAACAGACAATGGTTACTATATAAAATCAATTAACGAAATCACGAAAATGCTCCCGGCTAATGTAAAAAATATTAACTCTTAGTTATTTAATTAATCGAAAATTCTGTTGGTAAAAATCACAAATACTGTAATGAACGATACTAATTACACGCTGTGTTCCCCAAACTGTTGTTAATTGCTGGGTTCACTCATTGGTAAGTTATTATTATTGATACGAGTCGTGAATAAATATTATTCTGTCACAAAAATATGAACCCCTTGTCTAAGTAACGTTACATTAATACAGCCCTTCGTGGCATTTTTTTAAATATATGTTTCATGAAAAAACATTCAGTAGAAATACTAAGAAATAAAATTATTTTCTTGATTAGTAACATTAATACGAAATGTGGTTCCTCACTATTATATTTATTTCCCTTATGGTATCCCCTCTCTTCGCTACGACCGTAAAATGTAAAATATCTACTCGTAATAATGCTTTATAGATATTATGTACAATATAATTTGGTCTGAACATGCTTCTAAAGAAACGAATCACAAAGTACACCTATTTACTCAAGTGTTAGAAGAAACTTATCAGAAACTTTATATTAAAAATAAATTTTCTCTAAGTAACCGTCGGATGCATAGAAAATACCAACTGAGTTCTTTTAGTTCAGTGATGTACATCCCGCATGCGCATAAAAATGACATTTATTGAAACCCATTGGCTAAATACTAGGTTTCCTAGAACTAATTCTTCATATTGGCCAGTGAGAGTTTTTTTGATGACAAATATAAACTACTGAATTTATACTATAATAGTGTCTTCCTGAAGAGTAATTTTCCACACAGTGTAAGAAGTCTGCCCCTGCGAAGATTTTCCATATAGAAACTTAACAAGTATTAACACAAAAACCTCTTAAACATTGATAGCCTCAGGGTAATAACTGACAGTAGCATTCGCAGTGCTGTGCTTTAAGTCGAGACGCTTGCTTCTGCATGCGGTGTCATCGATCTGACTAGTGCTGACATTGCATAACTCGATCCTGCTGTTAAATAGGTTGTGTATCACTGTTTTACTTGAACGAAATGTTTTTCTTACATTCGTGTCCACTTGTTATAAATTCTAAATGTCCATGCGAAGCATATTACACTTTATGCAATAGGTAGACTTTGAAAAAACATTGTGAAATGATTGGTCTGAGAGAAATAAAAGTATTCCATGATTTAACAGACAGAATAAAAAATAGAAATAAAAAAAATAATAGCTTTTGGTGATTGGCGAACTCACGACTCGATTCGATGTTTGTTTTGCTTACGCTAGCTACTGTGGCTCTAACAGTGAGGCGCGCGCTATATGTACCCTTTTAAATGTATCTATAATTAATATTTATCTATAATAACATTAACTTTTTATTTTTTAAATGAACACAGTTAAAATTTATAAACATTTTGTTGATCTCCTCCTCAATTATTATTTTGATCAATAACTAAACCAGTGCAATTTTAATACGTTTCCATAAATACTTTTTAATATTATTGAATACTCAATTAATGTTCCTGAAAGTCACCAAAATACTTGATTATTGTAATTTTATTTTTATATCGAATGTACGCAACAAAATTGCAGTACGTCTCCCGGTTGTAGTAAATATTAGTTTTAGATGGAAATACATATGACTATTTTACTCTTGCCGTCTGTCATTGCAATTCCGCAACCTTTTATGTAACCATGTCTGTCCTCAATGAGGAACTTCTCTTCTCTCTTTTTCGGAGAGCGTAGTGATTAGGTATGAATAGAGTCGGGTCCGTGGTGTGCGGTGGTCAAGGTCATTTGCTTAAGTTACGGAGCTCACGGGTTCGAATCCCAGTACGGACAATTTCATAAATTGTTTTTTCAATCGATTTGTGGATTTCTACTCGTAAGCATGGATGTCTATGATGTCTAAAATTTCCTCTCACCCATCCGATCCTAACAACGAGAGCGACTAGCTAACCACTAATCCTGTCCTAACCCTATTCTTCTATCACTACTCACTTCAGCAATTCAAGGTTGAGCAATTCAGTAACAAGCAGTTCTCTTAGGAAAACCTCTTTTGAAATACCTTCATTAGTAGGTCATATTTTGAGCGGATATGGTTAAAAAATTAATAAAAAAATAGTGTAAGAATAAGAATTTCGCCAATAGCATAATATGAATCAGTAATATAAAATGACTTCTCTTATTGTTTCATTTATTCTGAATATTTCAATATATATAATATGTCATTATGACCAATACTGCAATACTAAACGCGAAGGTCGTATGAGTCCATCAAAACTTGAAGTGTTTCATATTATATTCAAATTGTAATATAGGAGGTCTCCGTGTAAATATTTGAGGACCGCCAAAGTTTCGAGTGAGTACTTCAGCGTGGCGATTACGATATAAATAATCTTTTATTTGTCCCTTATATGGCACGGCGTACATTTAAACACCTATCTAATTCATTTCCGCATTTTGTAGTTCTTTATGTTACACTAAATAATAGCACATAAGTACTATTCGCATTCAGCTCAGTTGCCATACTTAACCAGTTCTGAAAATGTCAGTCTTTTGATTAGAATTTATCATTAGTACACTTCATGAAAGAAGGAATCAAACTTAACATCAATTTAGAATACTTTAGAATACATGATAAATAAATATAGAAGAAAATTGAGAATACTATAATAAGTACTTCTTTTTTATGGATTTATAATGGAAAGTGGATTCCTTTGATAATGTTAATGTAGCTACATTATACAAATGAATAAACTTCTATGTAAGACGTATTTAGCATTAGAGCTAATCACCAATGCGCAGTACAGGATTATTTTTTATATTAATATTCCCAAGGGCAGTTAGAAGGACTTTTTACCCACAACCACTCGCTACGGCTTCGCACTCTTTCTATAGAGTGCATCACTCTGGGTAGAAACGTTATTCTTGTTTCAATTTTTTACCTTGAATAACCGAGGAAAAAATACTCAAGACTTTGCTATATGCACTGTAGATTGCAGTGTACAGAAATGAAATAGCTTTTACGAATATATATCCATTCGCTCTTCATAAGAGGCCATTAGCTCTTTGATTGCCCTGGATGCAACCAAGTCATCATGACCAACGAGGCCACTTTATCCGTTCGTTGTCTTTGTCTGAACATTCCCAAAAGATGTGACCCGCATCTTTAATCATATTACCGAATTTACATATTGAACTATGTAGTACCGGTCTCGGTGGTAACAAAGCCTCTCTTTGTCCACGTTTGCTCCCCCCTATTCGGATCATATAACTACCACACGGTGCCTTCAAGATCCTCATTTCCCGCTCATTTATTTGCTCCCTCCCAAATCCTCTCTGCGAAATACACCTCTCCTTATTTTTAACGTTGAACGTTATAATGGGCCTCTAAGTCTGCTCTCTTTTGACAAATAAACTCCAGGAGAAGTTATATCACGAAGATCCGTCCCCAGGATCTCAAAAAATAAACGGAAAAATCAATGTTTGATACTGGTCTTATCAGGACTTCAACGCGGAAACTCTTGATCGTTAAGCGAACTTCTTATCCCTATGATACGTATGCTGATTAAAGAAAATTGAAAAAATAATATATTATGAGTACGAAATGAAAAATAGAACTGACACAATTTTCAATCTCTGTGTTAATTCTAATTAATCTCAATTCAATTTCAAGAGTCAAATTTTCAATAAAATAGTGCACCACCGCCATGAAGTACCACCAAAGCGAAAACGAAGTATCTGACCTTCGACCATTAGATTCATAAATTAACCATAATGTGAACGAAGATAATATTTTATAAACGAAAGAAAACTTTATTTTTATTAATTCACTGTTTAGTCGTTTTTTAGTAGATGTAGCGAAACTGAATGAAATATAATATATTTTACCACTCAAGCATGTAATCATTTGACAAAGTTTATTAGATTTTCAATGAGAAATAAAGAAGTGGATTAATAATATACCGTAGGTATCAGTAACGTTGCGTGGGAATAGGCAATTTGAGAAATCCTAAGGGAGAAAATTTGTAGGTAGGCAAATTGATGACAGAATAATATTGAAACATTTTATAATTCCCTGTGTCTAAGTTATTGACGTTTATACCACCTACTGATAAGCTGGAAATAATATTGTATAACTAGTAACCGTGCCCGTCTTAGATGGCGGTTCTGAAATTGAAATACTGAATGTTTAAAGTAGTTAGTTAGTACGTCGGAACTGTGTGTGCATTACATCACATTTTATTTTATATACACCACGCACGCTTAGGTAATGAAAAAATTTCATACCTACTTTTGATATGTGATAATAATAAAACGTCTACAGAACGGTCTGGGCTATCATCTCTACTATGTAGCACAAAATACATGTAGAAATCTGAATTTTTGTATGTCTGTCGGTCACAACAACTCCTTCCAAACGGCGTACATTAGCGACGAAAAATTTTCACACGTCATTTTAGCTGCAATTGTTAGTTCAACTGTGCTATTTTCCACCTTCAACGGTCAACATTTAACTTTTAACCTAAAACTGAAAACGTTATATTTTTGATGTTTCAATGCGATATGAAAAAAGTAAAAATAATAGTCACTTAGCAACACTAATATACTCAATACTAATATTCTGCAAGTGACAGTTGAGATAGTAACGCGAACGCAAATATTTGGGTTAAATATTGAGTTTCATGTTTGTAATTTGGTAGAAAGTGAGTTTGGTAAATTCGTACAACTTGATGTGCATCTGACATAATCGTCATCGAGAATTAGCGTATGACTCTGATCGTATGTTTAATTTGTGGCGCTGCAGGAACCATCATTAAATGCAGATCAACAAGCTGTCTATCGAGAAGTTCTGCGGCGCCATAACAAGAGTGCAGGTGGCAAAATTGTCATCTATTATTATAGCTGGTTTCAACTTTTAACAATATAATTAATTGGTTGAATATTTTTTGTGGTTGTAACAAAAGAGGTACGGTTGATGGTGATATTTTCAAAGTTCAACCAAATTTCAACATTACCTAGCCAACGGCTAAATTTAATAACCTAATATAAGCGTTATCTATCTTGGGCGAAGCCGGGTAAAAGATAATAGTAATATGTAGTATAAGTAATTTTTTGAAATCATTCAGATTTTTTTTGCTACAGTAAAAAAAACAAAAGCAAAATATCATAATGCTAGAAATATGATAACCAAAATACATGAATCATCTTGTCATCATTGCATTGACTGTCACGATTAATAAATATGTTTTTAATGCATTGACATTTAAAAAGTAAGGGTTTTCTATTACAAACAAACGTACGAGTGGCATTCTAAATAAAGTGTAATAATGGAAATATCTATGAACACCACTGATGGCTAACTAGCTATGTGAATAAAAGAATTAACTTGCTCTATTAACAATTTTCTTATATGCCTGCACTTTCACTGGTATAAAGGCATCCTGTCTCAGTAATCATAGAAAATCACACTTTTTCCAACTGGTTTCCTTTTCGCAATAAATGTGCCATTAAGTTGTGGCCACTGTTCAATCTGATATGCAATATTTCTCGATAAAGTGCAACATAAAAAAATAATAACTGATATTAAACAAACATGTTCGATAGGACAGTAAATTAATGGCAATAATATATATATCACAAGATTGCTAAGTCAGTTTTGGTTATGGTACTACCAAGAATTGAAGCAATCGATAAAAAAATGTGAAGTAAAAAATACTATTATATTTCATTGCTATAAATAAATCTTCTGTCATAAACTATAGTATTTACATGGAGATTAGAGTACCGTACTGTTAACTACACTACAGCTTTGTGTTATATGATAATTTTAGACAATTTGATATTCAATTTAAATACATATTATAGTGTTGTCTAGCAACTGATCGAATCAAATCAAATCCTCGTCTTGGTCATATCGCTAGAAAATGGTTTTGTGGAAGCAAGAAATTAGTCATGACCAAGATTTTATCATTGACCTTTAAGAAAAATCTCTCCCACTCATCAATCCTAAAAAAGGAGCGTAGCAGGAGCGATTAGCTAACCGCTAGTCCTACCCTAGCCTTTCATTGAAAC
Source organism: Himalopsyche phryganea (assembly GCA_022494535.1). Lineage (NCBI taxonomy): Eukaryota > Metazoa > Arthropoda > Insecta > Trichoptera > Rhyacophilidae > Himalopsyche > Himalopsyche phryganea. The sequence continues at coordinate 585,737 of JAGVSL010000024.1, forward strand.
TTTCTTCGAAAAAGTGAGATTGAGCAATTGACTAACAAGCAGTTATGTTATAAAGACTTCTGTAGAGATAACCTCCATTAGGAGTCCATATGTTTCACATTTAGAGAGGAAATTGTTCAAAAAACTAAAAGCTTTGTTGGTTGTAAACTTCCGTTCATGTTATATAATAAACGTGTTTATCTTGCTATCAACAGAGGACTATGATAGAGTAATTAGTCTATTGCCGTTAATGGTCTTTTTGTTGTATGCTTACAATGCTTTGCATGTATTTTAAAGTTGTTCAATGTTGTTAATCGACTGCGAGTATTAAAGATAAAAGTTTTATCATGTTTTCGAATTTTAAAAAACGTTTTTTTATACAAAAATATGGTAAATATTTTACAATACTATTGTGAAATACCTTGTATTTTATTAATACAAGCACAAATTTACAATATCTAGTAATACTGATGCTTGCAGCTACTATACCAATCGTCATTTATTAAAAGAAACCACTACGGTCTAAAAGAAATCTTCAAAATCTATGTAAATGCATACTCTAATTTGAGACAGAAATAGAAATTATGTCTCCGTACATAGATAATCCCTTTTAGACATTTGGGAGACATAAAAATAAAAACATAATCGTGAGGGCTATAGCAATACCGGACGAATAAATCAGACGATATTTCATATTTTAAATACCGGTATTAAAAAAATCACAACTCTGATTTTCAAATATACCGTTAATTTATTCTTTCTTTTAATTAAAATTTGATATTAAGAATGAAGAAATTCGACAGTATTGATCGGATCACCTTACACATAAGTCCGGCTGTGGAAAAAGTCCTTGCGTATTCAATGCTTATTGAATGAACATTTATTAAATTATTATACTGTCATAATATATTATCATATTGTGGCGATTGTAATTTTGCAATTTCATAACCGTTATTTCGGCTTGGGAAAAACAGTCGCAATACCGGACCCCAGTTTCGTTTATTCCGGTATTGCAATCCCTATTTACAGCGTCCCCTGCATTCTGTGTCTCCGTGAGAGAATATCACGTCCTGTAGACATTATGTTTGCTCGTAAACATTTTCACAATGCATTTAAAATATAAATGTTCAAAGGCAAGGCCTGCAAGGCGGCAAACATCTGGGGTGGTCTGCGAACGCAGGACTATGAAATGAACATTGCTTCTTTATTCTATGCACTAAATGTCATTTCCACACAATTAAATAATAAATCGTCGATTTATCGTAAACTTCTTGTGCACCATGCCCGTCGAATGCTTAGTCCTCTCTTGAGTAAGAGATTTTGTAACTATGATACTTACATGGTAGCCGTATCCGAATGAAAGACCCGAACGAATAATTTTATTCACTGATTTTTCAATCGAGTTTTGGATTGGCAAGCAAGTCGTCTGAGATTTTTTCATTCCTATCCCAACCTGGAAACGGAGAATGGCGAAAGCGATTAGCTATGTATTGGTACTTTACTAATCCCAACCTTCTATCCTTGCCCTTCCTGGAAAGTGAAAAGAAAGTTTCAATGACTGATTTACGACCAGGTTTCATTAACTATAACCTTCTGTGGAAATACTCCGTAATTAATCCTTATGCTCCACAATTAAGGCAGACATGGCATCAAAATATATGTATACATTCCATACATATATTTATAATAAACAGATCATCCTAATTTGAAGACATAAATTAGCTTATTGTAGTTATGATGTCCAATCCAGATAATTATCGTTTTCACGGAAAAATTCAAGGTGTCTGATAAACTACAGCTGACCCAATGGAAAGCTCAACATTAATTTAAAGAAATAGATGCTTAAAGAGTATTTCAAAATCACTAAAGGGCCGCCTAAAGTAAGCCTTTCTTCTTTTAACTTGTTGAGAGTTTTAAGGTGCTAACTGTCAATGTCACAATTTGTTTGTACAACTCTACATGTGTATATCAGGACCAGTTTCGATCACCACGAGCATAATCATCAGTTGATAATGCTCGTGATGAGCGAAACGCGTCCTGATCATTATAAACACGTGGAAGTAGTATGAAAAAATTGTGTTTTATGTTTTAAAATATTTGTTGAGACTTTGTTAAAAACTTTATCGCTACATTTAAACTATTCAATACAACGATATTTATAGGAATTTCGGGATTGAAAGATACTAGTTTACGTGATATTGACGGATGCAAATTAGTTGGGCAAAGTAGTTACACTACTGACCCATTGCAGAGGAAAATTATTTATTGGAAAGAGACACAGATATACAAATGAAAATCGAAGATAGCAGTGTTAAAAAATGAAAGTGAATGTTTGTTACTAAGAAAAAAAAATGTTTATTATGAAACAAAAAAGTAAAGTGATGTAAAGTTTCCATTTCAAACCAATCTACATATTGCAGTGCACATCAAAAGTGACCAAGTCCATGGCTATCGGTCAACAAATTGACATCTAGAATGTCGATATTCGGAAATTGAAATTGCATCAGCGTTATCTCAACTGTCGGGAAATACATTTTTTTTAAATTTAATATTACTTTTTAATTCAATCAGAAAAGAATGAATCTTTTGGTCACACGGTGTATTCTTATCGCAAATATAATATGAATGAATGAGGTATAAATTCTCTGTTTTGTATGGATACATGTCGTTTTGACCAATGGGCAATTGCCAATAGATACGGCGACGGGAAAGTCACGTCCAGTGAGTATCGTCGCTTCGTAAGTCACGTCCGTGACTACTATTAATAAAGGTACTTGTGTTAGCAAAGATTTCAAGCCATAGGGGAAACCTTGAGGTAGATCAATCGATGCAGCATTTGCCACATTCATCAGTATCGTAAGTTCATTAAAAATCCATTGCATGGAGATAGATCATCGCACACAAGTGAGGGTAGGGGAACGATAGCCAGCGTCTATGTGGTCCTTGACCCAGTTTTATTTATTTATATGGTCTCCTATGGAGGTATCTTGACAGATTTTTTTTCTACGAGAACTGCTTGTCACTCAGTTGCTCAACCTCTCTTTTCTTTTTTGAAGAGAGTAGGGATAGAAGGATAGGGCTATGACAGGACTAGTGGTTAGCTAATCGCTCTCGTTACGCCCCGTGAGGATGGGATTGGTGGGAAGGAGGACTCAGACTACGAATAGAAATCCATAAATCGATTGAAAGATCAATCTATGAAAACCGTCCGCACCGGGAATTGAACCCGAGACATCCGTAACCGTAGCCAGCGACGAAACCAACGGCGCCACGGACGCCGGACGTTTTATTTATGTACCCGAAATTCAAAAAATACCTAGTGACCATATTGCACCATCACAAAAATTAATGTTATATTTTTATTAATTACGTTGAGCGGCTAAACAGCAAGCAGCTCTTGCAAAACAACTAATGTTGAGGTAAACTCTATTAGAAGTCCGTATTATCTAGGGTTTCCCATCCCGGAATCCCGAGCAATAAGTCAATCCCGCAATCCCGGGATTGACTGAATACCGACTGATTGACTGATTGACCAATACCGGGATTTCGGGATTCGCCTTAAAATTATATTAAAATGCAAATTATTTTTCCGATGAACATATTATATTGTAATAATAAATGTAGTGTGCTCTCTCTTTAGCTCATATTTTGTACCTGCTGTACACAGGGACCGACAATTTATTGTTTTTTTGCATCATTACCTACAAACACAGTTGACCACTATTCTATTTTTAGATGCGCACGTGTGACACTCGTTACCCGAACCCGACCCTAATTTTTCAATATTGAAATTCAATTACAATATGTGAAGTAAATCATTGATTTTACGATTTTTTTTCTGAAAATTGAATTTATTACCACTTTATTGAATCTCGGGATTGAAAACAAGACAATCCCGGGATCAGAAAAGGGGTCCGGGATTGGATGCCCCACATTGGGAACGGACATGGTTGAAATAAAAATATAAATGAAAAGTTTTAAACTGTGCTTCTGGTCAATGCTTAGTGTAAATAATATATTTATAAAAATGGAAAAAGGGTAGTACTTATTCCTATAGTATGATCGGAAACGATATATCTACTAATAAATATTTCGATGTCTTTTTACTTACGAAAAAAAATCGTTGTGCTTGGTTTTTATATGAATATTGTCAAATTAAAGATCAAGCCTCCATAATTGTTTGCTAAATACTCTCAAATCATCTCGATGTGCAGGCTTTATTGCTGTACAAGTTTCAGATCCCAGGTGGAATATTTGAATCTAAATGATTATTTTATAATAGAGTCGCCCAAAAAAACCATTATGTATAATGTAATCCACCTTTATATATATATATATATATATATCATGTCCGCTCCCAATGTGGAGCATATGGCCTCCTAATGGAGATATATCAACAGATTTTTCTACGACAATGCTTCTTACACAGTTGGTCAACCTCTCTTTTTTTAAGAGAGTAGAAATAGAATGGTAGGGCTAGGACAGGATTAGTGGTTAGCTAACCGCTTTCGCTACGTCCTGTTTAGATCGGTTAAGATCGGATGGGTGGGAGGAAAATTTATACATCACGAACATTCATGCCTACGAACAGAAATCTATAAATCGACTGAAATATTAATGAATGAAGCTGGGTCTTGAACTCGAGACATCCATAACGGTAGCCAACGATGTTGACCACTGCACCACGGACACGACAATATTTTTAATCGATAAAAATGGCTGTTGTAGTGATGCCAACAGCAGTCCTGCGGAAATATTTGGCGAATGCAAACCGCCAAGAGATCTGCTTTCTTTATGGTCTGGTTTATCATTTCCCTTGGAATAAATGCCAACTTTTCTACCTATATTACTTCGTGCATGTTCAACGATTTCAAGTTTATTGAATGCTGTCTTTTGTAGGTTATGGTTAAGCGCCGCGTAATGTTATCTCGCGTAAACTTGACATTACATTTTACCTGCTCGCGACTTGAACACTAAATTATGAAATTATTCGACTGTCTACTACAGCTATCACACTGCCCCACAAAGCCAAGAGTGACTCTGGACTCGAAATGAATGTCAGGGCACTGTCACGACACTTCGGCACTACGCGTGCTCATTTACGGATTGATGGGAGCGATTCGGCTGGTGAAAATAATAAATTTTAATACCGGAATGTACCTTGAACCATTATTTTACAGAAAATCATACGTTTTTATTACTTAAGTCACTTCTAAACTTACGACAGGGCTCCGTTTCATCAAATCATAATTGAAATGGTCTTTATTCAAATTTATTTTATTTCGGATTGCTAATAATTACTTGCAAAGTATATATATAATCATCTCTTGGAGTATTTAGTGATTTCTATTGCTGACCTAGAAACTGAGCTTTGAAAAAAACAGGCCAGAAGATACACTTCTTCTCTTGACAAAATTACTATACATATGTGGGGAAACAAATAAATACAATTGACAACACGGACGAGCTGACAACACTTCACGAAACCGGAGATATCACAGAACGCGTCATACCGTACACAAAGGCGGGCGAAAGACAGAACGCAATCGAACGTCATAGAAGCCTGACTACCTAACTCTTCTAAAAAAGGCAACAATAATTTCTCACTCGCCGTCGTTCGCAATGGTTGGCGGCAGACCGATTCCAAAATGTTAAAATATCTATAATTACACAAGACGAATAAACACATTCCAAACATAGTTATGTCAAATCTCAATAACGCATAAGTTTAACGTGGGAATGTTAACGACAGTGGTTTCCTATTGCATTCTGTCATTGCAGTATTGCAGATTTTTTAATTGATCTAACACCGAATGCATATATTATGTTTTTCTTAAGCCCAGCCATTATTATTTGTCTTCAGTCTCAAGTTAGTACTGATAATGCCACGATGGGTAACTAATGATTGTAATTCCCTGTGATTTAGTGATGTCAGTAAATCTGAGATAGGTCCTGATTCTCCCAAACCATACCAGGTCCCACATAATGAAGTAATCTATCAGGAATACGTACGCCCAATATTGGACATAATGCGTTGACCCCTCAAGCACAAATTCTTGAAATGCTTTATCCATTATCCGATAAACTAAAGCTGTAATTTTCGCAGCCAATTCAGGAATGATTAATTATAATATCCAACACATTATTTTAGTTTGAGGGTAACGTTACTTGCTTGTTTTTTATACCATTAGCTGCATGTCATTCTGGAAGTATTAACTTAACAAAATTGAAAATTAGTTTCGACACATAGATCCTGTTACAAAATTTTACAAGCGATCTTCAATCTTTTTAATTTTATAAATTATATTTACAATAAAATATTTTTAGATTGTTAAAGATCGTAATGAATATCTAGAGTTTAAAAAAAGTTGAGAGCAGTGATTCCCAAAGTGTCCTTGTGACCGCTGAGGGTGTCTGTGGCAAATTAAAAATAATTTGGGGTGCGTGGACAACGTCAGTTTAATATTAAAAAAATTTGTGACACATTTTTATTATTTTAAAAGTTGAAATAAATAGCAATAAATAAATTGGTAGCAATTTGTTGGGTGTTGACCCTTTTGCAAGCAGACCCACAAACTCAGATGTACGTATACTAATACGTCCTAGGTACTTTAGACATTCAGTATTTCAATTTCAATATTTCATCTATGACGAGTAATGGTTACTATATTTAATAGTTTTCAAAGATAATTACATATTAACGATGTATTTGAGACGGTTTAATAGCATATCAAGTAAATAACGAAACTAGCTCTTATTTTTTAATAAACTCTGATGTTTCTACTAAAGAAAGATTATTCGGCCATCTTTCATTTTGATCTGTCAAATATAATCATCACGGGAATAGTTTTGTTATCGAGTCAAAACTTCGCTGGCTGCACAGCTGTTGTCAAAATAAAAATTGAAAAAGTGCATCCCTGAATAGCTTATCTTGCTGCGTTTAGACGCAATACTCTGCGTGTTCCTCTTGTGGCTTGTTTACTTTTTATTTGTTTTTGAGACACATCTCTCACATCTGAGTGTCTGAGAAACGAAACAAATTTGTAATACACATCCGGGATGGGGAACACCAACGAGAGCATCCTGTTCATCACGCGTTATTAAAATCAAATTTAGGTTAAGCGAATATGACAATTTGCTACGCCAAAATTTTCTCTTCCCGAAAATTATCCTGTGTGATTTGCAAGAAGAACATTTTTGAAGTTTGTCGGATTCGTAATTCGAATATCGGTTCTGATATTTTTGATATCGAATTCATAATGTTAATAAATACATTATAATAATAGTCTATTTTTATGTATTGTTATTATATACTAGTATAACCGTACCCATCATAGATGACTGTATTGAAGTTGAAATACTGAATGTCTAAAGCAGCTAGTACGTCGGAACTGTATGTGCATTTTATTTATTTATTTTATTTTATATAACTGCGGAAGCTTATGTCATGAGAAAATTTCATACCTACATTTGATATGTGATAATAATAAAGAGTATACAGTGCGGTCTGGACTATTAATTTCATTCAGTAATTCATTCTTATGTCAAGGAGGTGGCGTCAGTAACTTTAGTGTTTTATATTATAACGAAAGTCAAATTACCAAAATATTGATAAAATATGATTTTAAAAATTAACAAAACATGCAGCTTAAGCCAGCTTACAACAGTCGGTGTTTTTTTAATACACTGCACACCATGGTAAGGACGAGAGTGCCATACATTATTATTGTAGTTATTGATCTATTAGGCGCCTTCCGTTTTTCATATCATATCCACAATCAATGTGGACTCCTAATGAAACATATGAACGGAAGCCATTTTTATGAAAGCTGGTTGTAATATTTTTCAAGAGAGTAAGGGTAGAAGGAAAAGGCAAAAAATTAGCCATAATCGTTCTCTTTGTGTTCCATATTTAGAATAACATATCGTTGGCTTAACTAGCAAACTGCGTATCTACATTTCAGCAAAATGCTCTGGAGAGTTTTAAAACTCAATAAATTCAGTTTTAACCCATGGTGTAAGAAGTTCATTAACCAATGTTATTTTTGGCCGACGATATCGTCAATGTTCTGGAAGAAGACACTAACTGGAAAATACTAGTTTTGAGTAATTGGACTTTGAAGTTTATCAAATGCTTGAAATGCCATACCATTTTCATTTTGTTTGTTTGTACAAAACTGTTTTTGAGTAAAAGTATAATTTATAAAAATAGTGTATTCTGTCATACGGTTGAGTTTGAAATAAGGAAAATTTCGGTATAACTAACTCAATATATAATTTTTTCGATTTAGTGTTTTCTTACAGAACAACGACGATATATAGGAAATATTAAATAAATTTAATTACTATGGAGGCTCAACTTATTCGAATAGAAATACCCAAATAATGATGCGGGCCATTTACACGACTGCACGGCCTTAACGAGCGGATAGTGAAAACAAAATTCCAGTTAATTAAGAAAAAATAAATATTGCAAAACGATTTTTACTCACTCATCCGCCGATTTCGGTATTTAAAATTTCTCCGTATTTTCTCTTGCTATCGTAACTTGGTAAGTGCGTTAAATTATTATCAATTTATTACAATTTATTATTGTCGTTATCTCAGAGTATAAGTTTGACTGGTTGGTACAGTTAAAACGCGCATTGCAGATAAATGGATACGGACTGCTGCGACATGCATCATGCAGGATTCTCGGGACACTTACCTTACTTGCTGTTTCGTGACTTTCTAAGGGTCGCCAAAAGACCTACATTATTAAACAGTCACTTCAAAAACAAAAATGTCGCATTCGTAACATAAAAAAAACTTCGCCGTTTAAATACGAATGGCAGGAACAATCACGTCATTTGTAACAATATCATTTGTCATCATCGTCAGCATTACAAAAAAGTGTATATCTTTTCAAAGCATTACCTTTTACACCACAAGGTTCTCAAGATCTTGTCAGTGTTGTGCAATGGTTAAAAGAGGAACCCAGTGAAGTAATGCAAAGGCCCAAGAACTTCAAGGATTTGTTTTATGTTAAACTAGTAATAATATACAATGTCAAACATTTGCTTGACACTCACGCTCACACACACACAGTCAACTCATCGTGCGCAAACGCAGTGCTTTACTGTTCGCTGCAAATACAAAAACATTAAGAAAAATCGAGACAAATATATATTGTAACTAAAAATTATTAGCAGCTAACCTTTCCAGCTGTCAGCATTCGCTCAATATACAATGGTGTCTATGTATGCTGTGCCTTAAAAATTCACTCACCTGTAAAAAATCACACATTCATGTAAAATTACAAAACTTATTCAAAAAAAAAATGCGAAGAACTATATTATGGTATGAACGATTTGTGACGTTTTTTAAATCATATTTATTCAACCCGAATCGACTGCAATTGAAATATTGCTTTTCCGCGTGTTTCGCGGATATCTTAAACAATTTATGTTGGTCATGAATATATTATGTATATCTCTGCAGTAAGAAGAGAGCCAAATAATTAAGACGTTAGGAATTTCAAAATAATTAAGCCAATTTGCCTCCCCTCCGAACTCGTTGCCCTTCCACAATGACTAATTCCGCCTTGAAGTTTTATGTCAACTGTTTTACGAAATCCAAATAATATATCAGTACCCCAAAATCAAACTGTCATATCTCAAACTTATCAGTGAAGCTATTTTAATTTGGTTAAAATGTTTTTTTAAAAAGTTTCGTCGTTTGTTGGCGTCAGTGACGCAGTTGGTAACGTCGTTAGCTATGGCTACGGATGCCTCGGGTTCAATTCCCGGTACGGACAGTTTCATAAATAAATCTTTCAATCGATTTATGGATTTCTGTTCGTTGTCATGAATCTTTGTGATATCTAAAAATCCCTGCCACCCATCCGATCCTCAAAAACGGACGTAACGAGAGCGATTAAGTAACCACTAGTCCTGTCCTAGCCCTATCCTTCCCTACTCTCTTCGAAAAGGAGAGGTTGAGCAACTGAGTAACAAGCAGTTCTCATAGAAAAAACTTCTGTTGAGATACCTGCATTAGGAGGCCATATGCTCCACGTTGGGGGCGGACATGATTTAAAAAAAATGGATTACTTTGATATGATTATAAAAATGACAAATCCATCTTTTTGAAAAGAAATACCATTTTTCATATACTTATATACTTATACTAATCGTGGCGTATGTGCATTTTTCAGTATTTTAACTTACCTACCTATTTATGCAGAGAAAAACGAATTATTATGTTACCTTTAATACTGCTCAATTAGTATTATATGTCATCAACACTAAGTGCAGGGATGCAATATGTTGAATTATATACACTTTTTAAGCCATGTCCGCTTTCGATGTGAAGCATAGGGACTCCTAATGCAGGTATATCAGCGGAAAGTTTTCTACAAGAATTTTTCGTTACTCATGTATGTAGTTCACATAAAGACTTTTGAGTATAACATTAATGTTGAAAATAAATCATTTAAACCAGCGGCCAAAAAGACGTCACTGGGGATGTACTGAAAAACATGTGGAAGAAAAGATATTCGAAAATGGAAAAAAATGGATAGTGCATATTATTTCCTCATAGCTTATAATAATATCATTTATCATTTATATTTTTTATTTAAATTACATTACAAATGAATATGCGACGTAAAACAAATTATAAATGAAAAATTCCACCTGAATATACAAATGAATAAACTGTTTATTAAATATAATTATTTGATTAGTTTACGTATTGAATCAAACATTCTTGATGCGTATTTGCTGTTGGGTATATTATATTATGTGTAACCCACCAGGTAATCAAGGCTTCAAAAGTAGCTCCCATGCTTGTTGAGTTTGAAGAGCACTGATTTAAACAATAACTTTAAATACAACTTACTAACTTACAATTCAATTTTAAATAGAAGTTTAATTAATCTATTATTGCTCGAATTTTGTTGGATTACACGTGATTTTTCTTCTAAAATATGCTAATAAAAAAACACTTGTCACACCAAAGATTAAAACCCGAAAGAATACTGCATCAGACAGTCCAGACGCCTGCCAGACATTGACTGATCCAATCTCAATTTATGTTGGATATTGTTCATTGAAATGGTAACAATAAAAGCTAAATTTTCCAATATTGGAACACTGGTCGAAGATAGTTTAAGCGTTTGATAACTATTTTTTGGTAATTAGAAAGTTTATTTCTGGCAACCCTAGTTGTAACCTAACTTTGGATAATATTGAAGAAGGTCAGTGTGTGAGAAATTATTCCATAACTGCTCATTTCCAGTCTTTAAAAAATACTGTTGAAGAGATCTTTATTTCGAGACATTCTGATTCATCATCATCAGACCAGTATATTCATTGAAATGCTTGTATTTGTCTCAACATACTGTCTGTGTAAATTTGTTCCAGTGGTGAAATTTTTAACTATCTCCAATAACTAATTCTTTGGATATTTTATTGGCCAACAGCATAGTTTTTATTCCATAAAAATAATTCACGAAAGTTAGTATATATATAAATCGTTAATATCATATTTTGGCTATCATAAATTTGTCGTTTCCTAATCCCATTCTTCCATTTATAGTTTTTTTAGAAAAATAGGTTGAGTTCTCCTTAGGGGCCATCCATATATGACGTCACACGATTTTGTCTATTTTTAACTCCCCTTCCCCCATCATCACATTTCATCACATAGTCTCTTACCCCCCTATATATTACGTGACATTTTTGACACCCCCCCCCTAAGCGTAAAAAACGGGTAAATCTTTCAAAATCAAAAAAAAATGGCATATAATAAACATCACAAAATTAAAAATTTCTAAATATAACATGTAATTATTGTTTACTTTGTGACGTCACATTTTCTTTACCCTCCCTCCCCCAATCGTCACAAATCATCACATTCTATCAGACCCCCTCCCCCCCCTAGAGCGTGACGTCATATCTGGATGCCTGCTTACATATTGTAAATGCTACATTACATGTTGAAATGATAAAATGAGATAATTTATGTGGAATCATAAAGAAACACATTTTAAACGGAAATTTAATCGATCAAGATCAGTGCTTGTTTTGCTCATTAATCAAGAATTTTCATATCCATATATTCCCTTCTTTCAAAAATTTGAAATATATTCAGTAATAATATATTTTCAAAACTTATGTTTAAATTACTTTAAAAATCAAATCCTCTTCTATATAATGTGACATAGAATTTTTAGAAAACAACATACAACTTTTAATATGTATACTGTTTCAGGAATTACTTACCTGAATGGAGAGAACTTCCTGGACGTACTGGACAATGGCGTTGAACTCTGCCAACTGGCTACGGTTATTCGAGACAAAGCAAAGGAAGCTGCTGACAAAGGACTTTTTCAAGGGGTATGAATGATTTTTCCCTTACAACTATTCTTGTTTAAGCAAACTCTGCAAATGTGCTCAATTAGAATTCCATATGATTCTCATTAAGAGTAAAAATGATTTATAAAAAATAATCATACAATTTCGTCAAAAACATCTGAAATCTTTCATCATCATAGATATTTTACACACAGTTACGTAATACAAATTAATCACCAATACCCACCTGTTAGTAGCAATCTAGAAATTCAAAAGATTATATTTAACATAAAGATATCATTTTCCCATAATGGCTATTTTAAAATATTATTTTCAACGGTTTCAGTGGTTAAACACCACTTGTTCGTGCGACTACAGATAACAAATATGACTTATTTCTCATCATATACATGGTGTGTATAAATTGAGGAAATCATTACTGATATTTTATATGAAATTACAGACAGTCCCGAATGTGCGTGGAAGATGTTGGCAGAGAGCTGCCAGGAGGAGTTTCTTCTCTCGAGATAATATGGACAACTTCATAACATTCTGTCGTCAGCTTGGAGTTCATGAAAATCTGCTCTTTGAAAGTGACGACTTAGGTAAATAATAATTCTTTCAATTAGATTGGCATATATTGTTTATAACATATCAACTGAAGTTATTTAACCTTCAAAATAGTTGTGACAAGAATTCAATGTTCTTGAGCAAAAATTATGAATGTAATTATAATATATAATAACATTTTCAAATCTATAAAAAATCTTCTTTTTGAAAGAGCAACTTATTCAATATTTTCTTATTGTGTTGTTTTATGGCAGAAATCATGGCAATTTACAAAATGGCTATTATACTGAGATTTAACAGGTGATATAAATGAAGAGTAGTTAAATGTAATTAGAAATATGAGATAGGAGAGTTTGACTCTGGAACTCGCATGCTACTTCTTTCAGTCTTCTGCATGGTTGCTGATAACATAAATAACATATAAAATAATATAATATTTATAGCAGAGCTGCATGAAACCATTGTAATACTAGCAGAAAAAATTTACCGGATAGTGACAAATAATAACCATGGAGATGCAGTGACCTCTATACTCTATCTGAAAAAGATTCACTTTTATTTCAATGCAAATACTATTACTTCTCCATCAAACAAAATATATTTAATGTCTCCTCTTGAATACACTTCTATGAGACTTGAAAATAATATGGTGATACCATAGGCAACCTAAAGTGCTGAATGTGCAGTGGCTGCCGTGTAGTCATATTTATTGACATTTTACATATTTTTTTATGTAAGTACACATGTAAGTACACATTTATTGGTCCAATTCAAAGAGAAGACAAGCAAAATATTTTTACAATGTAAATCTCTGATGGGGAGATTATTCAATTCAAGTTATTCAATTCATATCAAGAAAAGAATTATCTGTTTGCAGCTTTTTTAAGTTTACCTTTTATTGTGATACTGTTTGGTTTGCAAAAGATTAAATTTGATATTATGTCATTTCAGTTCTCCACGGACAGCCACGGAACGTGATCCTTTGCTTATTAGAGGTGGCACGTATTGCATCGTCTCGTTTCGGCTTGGAGCCCCCTGGTCTTGTTCAACTAGAGCGTGAGATCGCTCTTGAAGAGGGTGATACTGATGCTGTTACTGGCGAACATGCATGGCAGTTTAAACAAGAAACTTCTCCGGGAGAATGGTAAGAATCATTTTAAATGTGCAGCAAAATTCATTCTAAAATTTGGCAGCAAATTTATTATTCTGTGATAGTTGACTTTATAAAGTTTATACTTCATGTAACCTAAGACAAAGATACGTTAAAAATCAGTGATACAAGCATATCTGCTCACAACAAAACAATACGACAAGAATTATTTACATCTGATCTAATTCAATTATTTAAAATTTCTGTAATATCATATTTGCAATACATATGATAGAATATGTTTATTTTTTTAAATAATTACCTAATTACTAATAGGTTAATTTTTAATGCATCATTGCTTATCATATTCAAATATAAAATGATTTAATTTCTAGTATTGGTGTGAAGACAGATCCTGCTTTAACTGACGGAGAAGGTGAGCCCTACGCAAATATTTGTAGTTGAAATAGTAAAAAGACAATTGAACATTATATAATTATCTGGTGTTAATTTCAGTATCACTCTCATCAGCTTTGTTTGGACCTGAGAACGATGAAGCGGCATCAGTTCAAACAGACGAGACTTGGTCTCGTGGAACTCCCGAAGACCCTGACTGCATCCCACTAAAACCTCTCACTGAACTCGATAAAAGGGTAACATTGCATAATGATAATATGATAATACAAGCTAGGCTTATTTATATGACAGAACAAGCTCCATTTATAAAAAAAAAATATTTCTAATCAAAATTATTGTGATTAATGATTAATGAAAAACATGGAAGTGTACAAAATCTCAATAATCCAAATTTACAGTTACATCGAGCAATTTCAGTCGAAAACGTGATTTAATTATTGTTAGATCATACAACAGACGGTTGCCTTTAGAAAGATTGAAACCATTAAGTAAAATGTCAATGAAATAGAAATTATATGAATATAGCCACCCTAAAACCCGTTAAAACATTTTCAATCGATAATTCTTCAAACTTTTATTTTGCACTCCTGTAAAATGAATTCAAGCGAATAACTGCTTTATTCATCTGTGTCTATGTATCTCTCACTTCATTAAATAATAAACTAATGTATCTAAATTTTAATTATTATAATGTGTGTATACTTAGCCTCATCTTATACCTTTTGAACATAGATATACATAATTGCAATAGAATATAAGATCATAAAAGCATTTAGTA
Organism: Himalopsyche phryganea; assembly: GCA_022494535.1. Classification (NCBI taxonomy): domain Eukaryota; kingdom Metazoa; phylum Arthropoda; class Insecta; order Trichoptera; family Rhyacophilidae; genus Himalopsyche; species Himalopsyche phryganea. Next base: position 600,909 of record JAGVSL010000024.1, read on the forward strand.
AGTCTAATTTATAAACATTCGATTTACATTCAAGTTTCCAGGCTCAATTCATAAACCAAAGGTGAATGGAAAATCTAATCAATCTAAAATGCAACTGCTGACAGTTTTTATAACAATATTAGGAACCAGTGTAAACTTATAAGTAATACGCAAATTGCTTTCATTTTCCCAGGTTCAAATAGTTACCAGATTGATGGAGAGAAACTGTAATTGTGTCGAAGGAAAATGTTCAAAACTTTTGAAGGTGAAGAAAGTTGGAGAGGGCAGATACAATATTGCCGGAAGAAATGTTTTTATTCGGGTAATTATTTTAAGCATCTTCCTATCTTACATGAAATTTTTTTTTATCTGTACCTAATTCGTGACTTTTTTCTACCTATAGCTTCTGAAGGGACGTCACATGATGGTGAGAGTGGGAGGTGGTTGGGATACCTTGGAACACTTCCTGACTCGCCACGACCCCTGTCAAGTTCGTGTAATTTCTCCCCAATCATCTGCAGCAGTGCAAAAAGTCACCACACTCAACTTGGTTCAGTCGACACCGACGCACAACGCAAATCACGATCAACAAAACAATTCGAACACCAAAGACAGTGATATTTCCCCTGCAGAACTCGCTGCTAAAATCATGGAATCCATTCAAGGATCTTCCGATGATAGCAAAAAATCCCCGCGCATATCTTTGACTAATGAATCTCATAAAATTGACACCATCGAAAGAAAGATGTCAAACGTTTCAATCAAATCTGATTCAATTATCAATGAGAGGAAGTCTTCGATTGACAGTAAGAAATCATTACAAATCACGCGAAAAATTAAATCAGAACGAAACGGTCTCATTTCAAAATCACCTTCAAACGTTTCTCGGTCGCCGACGAGCGGGAGAGATACCCCGATGTCGAGCGGGAAGACTTCCCCGAACAGTTTAAAATCACCAACCAACGGGAACATATCGCCTTTTGGAGTGAGATCTAATGGGAAAATATCACCGTCGACTTTCAAATTAGACTTATCATTACCGAGTAGTCGCAGCGTTAAATCATCTGGCATCATCAACAATAGAATGATTTCACCAATAGAGAGTAGTTGTAGACCGTTGAGCGCTTTTTCTTCAAGAGATTCTTCCAGTACCAGGGTTTTGAGGAGTGCAGCTAATGACGGTAGGCGCTCACTTCCGTCTTCAAATTACACAGCGGACAGTGCCGCCCGTAGAAGGAGTCTCAATCTCTCTTTACTTTCCGTTAATCCAAAATCTAAGCCGGTAACGCCTACGTCAAGAGTTGCACCCAAAATGTCCCCTGTTTCTAGGAACAACTCTTTGAAATCACCTGTAGCAAATAAGAATCCACTTTCACCATCCGGTATGGAGATGAATGGTAAAATCTCATATCCGACACAATCGGAGGCGTCGCAAAAGCCTTTCTTGCACATTCGAGCCAAATACCGTAGCCCTCCGCCGAGAGATGTGCCTCCCAGATAACATTGGAAATAATTTCAGTTCAATCATCCGCTAATTTTTAACCTTCAAATACTATTTTAATAAGCAAGTATTGGAATATGAAATAAATGGCCATTTAGAAGCCAAATAAAATATTAATAACTCATTTATTATTATTGCATTGCTTGAAATAAAAATTGTGATCGTTTTGTTGATTAATCTGAAGATAAATTAATCTTATCTATGATTTACTGTAAATTATGCTGTCAAATATTGTTTCCATTGAAATTATTGACATTTACAAATGTAGTTGATTTTGTACCTTATTATTCATTAAGTGTTTTAAGTTAAACTGTATCGATTAAATTTATGAATATTATGTAAATAAGTTTAAAAAACATTCACCTGTACTATCAATTAAAAAATTCTCCTTTAGGTGATATCAATGAAATAATAAATTAGATACCTTATTGAAAATATCTACATAATAATGTTGACAGTTACTGCAATTATCATCTCATTCCACGTTCATAGATGACCAAATAATGATAATACACTAATTATGTAAGAATAACTAATTTTTATAATAATATGCCTAAACTGTATCAATAATGTGTATCCTAAAACAGAACCTGAATAAAACAAACAAAAAACATAAAAATACACAATATTAATGTGGTTAAATAAACACTGCAAAATATGATAAATCTCTTTGATTATAATAATCAAAAAATATTTATAAAATTAAATCAACAATAGTTTTGAATGTTTTTTTCAAATACAATGAATGAATGCCCTGAATAATATGGCAAACAAAAATTTTAAGTTAGTCTTTGATGGAATCCTTTTGCTTCTGTAGTCACCATTAAATCTTTCAAATAGGCATGTAATAATGTCAATCGGATTTATTTGTTAACCTATACTGCTGCCATAATGAAAATGACAGCTAACTATGATGCAATACATTATTATGATAAATTAATATAGACTGTGACCATGGTTGAAGGAGAGAACTACAAGGTGAGCTACATTGTTGCTATGGAAAATATGTGACGTCATCACGGGCCAATAGTAATTTTGAGTTGTTTGGAAATTTATCAAAAGGCATGATTTGCTTAGTGAAAATCGAAATATGTTTGGATTCTATTAAAAAATATATGAGTATATATTAAGATTATAGTTTATGTAACAGCTAGTTTTATTTTTTTTCAAACATTTTTCTGGTTTCAATCCCTTATTTAAAACTTTAAGTCTAAAATACATCCTAGATCTAAAAAATAATACTTTTACTCTTTCAGGAACTAAGATATTATTACTTTCGTTTAAATGATATTTTAAAAAATGATCTGCAGTAAAAACTTCACAATTATTTTGAAATATACTTTTTCTAATTCTAAAATATTGAATAAGAATTATTGATAATTTGGGAAACCGATGATTTACTCAAAATACGAATATAGTATCAGTATGAAAAAGCCACCATAATATTATGACCAACAGAATTTCTTAGAACAAACCATACATCACATTTGAAATATGGTGACGAATTTTCGTAATAATAATAAATCGTAACAATTCGCATAATTTATTGGTTTCATTGCTTCCAGTGTTCGACTTTTCACCAATTTCTTATGCGCAATTAAATTTCCTAGATGATGACATTGTTTTGTCAAGAAAAAGAGTAGTGTGTTGTAAAGAATATTTACCAAAATAAAATAAAATCCAAATAATATTCTGCTGTTGGATTTTTCTTAATCTCACTTTACTCACTCAATATAAAAAAGATGAGAGAAAATTATTTAATTAAGACATCACAAAAACCCATGCCTTCTAACTGAAATCAATAAATATATTGAAAAATTAATTCATGAGATGAATTCAATTCTGTCCGTACTGGGATTTGAACCCATGAGCACCGCAACCAAAGTCAATGACGTAGACCACTCGACCATGAATCCAACCCTTAAGAAAAGTAAAAACTTCACATTTTTTTCATGTTTCAGCTCTTACAAGCTTTCGTTGCACATTTCGGCATTGTTATTAATTTTTTATCTTTGAAATAATAGTTTTGCTTAGACAAGAATGTCTAAATGTTTGATTTTAAACTCTTATATAGTATATGTTTCTCTTTAAAACCTGGATCAAATATTTATTACCTCTTCATAACAGTGTCGCAAACAAAGTACTTTTGACATTTAAATATTGGCACATTATGACGTCTTTAAAAATAAAAATGGTGATTGTCAATTGTTTTACAGCTCACCTTGTAGTTCTCTCCTTCCACCAAGGAATGTGACCTTGTAATCTTGGTTAATCATTTTTGAAAATAAGTCATTGATTCTTCACATAGAAAGTTGAAGCACAGTTTATGTGATATATGATATGTTTTCCCAGAGTTGCCTTTTTAGTTATGACAATATTATTAGACTCCGTTTATACTAGACATGTCACTTCACACATGCAATTATATTCTTTTAGTTTCTGCAAAATTTACATTCTATTGATTGCCACATTATTTGAAGTTTAAGTTTATTTTTAATAACTTGCCAGTAATTAATATCAACTAGTGAATTGATTACAAAAACATTATGTAAGAATTACGTAAACCTTAGTAATACATTTCCTTTAATTCCCTGAACCTTAAAAGATAAGTCTATATGTAGGTGTCATCTAGAGCAACGGTCGCCAACTGGTGGTCTGTAAGAAAATGTTGGTGGTTTCGCAGAGTTTTTGCAATATGTCATTGAAAAATTTTTCCTAATATACGGCAACAAATATCACATTAATTAAGTTTTTGCAATTAAATATCCTTTATTACCATTTCATGAAAAAATGTCATTTTTACGATCGTTGTTTTATAAATGTTTGTACCATTGAAAAAAAATGTGATAGTGGTTTGCAGGATTCAAAATTGTGAGTTTAGTGATGCGTGAGGTTCGAAAGGTTGGTGACTGCTGATCTAGAGTTCAGTTACCTACAGACTGATATCTGTGCTAGTATGTTCAACTAGTCTTATTTCAACAATCTGTTACCTTTATACTTTGAATCTGTTATTAGTTTACCCCTTTTATTTATATATATTATTTATGCCTATCCAAACCTAACATTTTCAGTAAACATGATGCAGAGGTCATAAAAATCAAACCCAATAATGTACTAAATCATTTTTATACCCATATTTTATTTTGTGAATAAATCTTTTTACTGTTTCTGTTGCATTATTTTTTCTGTTCCTATTGTTTCAAATATCTTTCTTAACTCTTATTTATAATGCTTTTTTTACTTCCAGTACAATACAAATCATTATTTTAGTACATCCAAATGAAATTATCTATCACAATAAATTTATTGATTCAATCAATTCACACTATTCTGTATAACATTATGTGCTTCAATTGTCATTATCGATTGTCTTCAGTTCAATGTATTTTATGAACATCAATGTATTCAAATTAAGAATAACAATATTTTCCTATAACTATTCATATGATAATGAAACTGCCATTTTTATGACACTTATTAATTAATTATTGAATTGAAAATAAGATAATGTTTATGATAATCTATAAGAATTCATGTGTAGAAATAAAACACAATTCATGGTTATTGCACCACATTGAGTAACATTGTGTATAAGTAGACCAGCACTAATAATTCAAATAATTCAAATAAGTCTATGTAAGCAGCAGATTACTCGAAAATATTCAGATATCAAGATTGGCAATTCAATATTTGTTCTTTTGCACTATTATTCTAGGAAAACAATAATGCATTTAAAATGTACGAAGATATTCAAAAATAAAGTGATTATGTATCATACTAATTGACAGATATCCATACACAGCAAAAATATAATAGTATGTTTATAAATATGTAACAGCACAATGTCTTTTTACAGTTTTGATATATCTATGACTTGGATCCAATTTCATCAAGACTGTTTTCTCTGTCAAGCAAATGATCCAGCACTTTATAGTATTCATATACTATTCGAAAGTGAAAAATTCATTTTTACCTTGCCTGCATAGCAACTGAAGCGAGTATAGCCAAACAAACCCCTGTTTACAGAGGTATCCAATTGCTGATACTAAGTAGATTTCCTCTACTATATGTCGTGTCTTGTTTCGATTATGATGCTGTTTATACCTTATATTTAAATCTGAATAAGTTACAGAATATATAATGATTTCAAGCATAATGCATCAACTGATTCAATTTGAATACTCATTATCATATTTATACTAGACAAAAATAATGTAGTATAAGTCCATAAATTCAATGTATGGTTAGTATGCTTTTAAAATGTCATTAATGTTTTCTGTCGAGTCCTCATCGCCGTTTCAATCGATAAATCTCATTACCTCCACAAAGTCATCTGACTTAAAACTCAAAAAACACATTAGATACAATTCAACTGTGAAACTCATCAATATAATATGTCTGCCTCATTTTTTGACAGATACATCTGTCTTATATTTTAGTCGTCATAACCTGATTATAAAATCTTCAAAAAGTTGAATACTTACTATTATATAACATAGTTTGTAATAATTGTTTTATATATTATTGACATATACATAAAAAAAATCACATATAATATGAAATTTAGCTCCCATTTAGAAAATAACTATAAACGGCTAGAAGATTTTTCCAATGCCTAATAAAATCTTGTTTCTCTAAACCTCATACGGCGGGGCCAGCATTTGTTTGATTTATTATAGATACATTACAATTAAGACAATCAACTTGCTTATCATACATCCTCACTATATAAACCATAATCTATATCACATGAAATTATAAGTAAAGGATAATAAAAATCACTATACAAACCTACATACTATAGGCATAAATATTTTCATGATATAAAACTGTATTTTTGCACATGTAGTTTGTCACCTGTAATAAATATGAATATTCTATTCTTGCAAAACAAAGCATTATGAGATTTATTCATAAATTTAATATTTCTTTCCATTAATACTATTGGTGGAGTGATGTTTTAAGATATAATGAAAACGTCCATATAATACTGTATTTCCTCGATTATGAGACACATGTCTTTCTCCTATTTTGATGTCTGAATTCTATGTGCATCTTGTAATCAATGTTATCTTGAAATCACTGTTAAAAGGCAACAGTTGTCACGATCCCTGAAAGAAGAAAACAGCAGGAAGGCTATCCGAAGAAAATTTCAAGAAATGCTGCATCACCGATTGTCTAATGGATGAGATAATGAGCAGTAAGCTCGCCAGTCATGTTCTTAAATGTTGTTTACTGTCACGACTTCACTTGTTTTAAGAAAGTTTTTAACTTTTTAGTAAATACTATATAAATATAATATATTTAAAAATAAGGGTGTATCGTATAGTCGAGGAAATACAGTATATTAACATCAAGACCAGTCTCAAAATTTTTGATACAATCTTTTAATTTGATTTGGTCACTAAACTTTCACACATTTTGGGTCATAAAAATAGATACTTCAACCTTCTAAAATAACAATAATCAAAACATTCTCATACAAATAATGCTTCCACAGCAGCACAGATAATTAATTATATAGCCAAATCATTCATACGTTTTCGATAAAAAGCTTTCGTAAACATTACAATATATTTGTAGTAATATGGAAATTGCTAAGACAGTTCAAAACCTTAGCTGCCAATAGATCGATATGAAGAGTTAAGAGAATATTCCACATTTGTACTTACGAAACAACAAAGATTGAAGTCTTTTTTGGCCATTACAATTAGTTTTGTCACAATATTTTTGACACATTCGTATGCTTCGATCACAGGAATAGAGCAAAGGAATGTTATTTCAAAAATCTTCCTAATTTGAAACATATATGTTACCAGTTCATTTGACCATACAATAAAGTGTAATCTTTGAATATGGACTCCACAACGTCATAAATTTTTAACCATGTTTTTATTATGATACAACCCTTTATCTCATAATGCTCAGGATGTCTTCAGATATTAGAATTTAGTCAAAGTGTTATTTAAAATCCATTAGATTTAAATATATTATACAAACATAAGGTCAAGCCTACTGCAAATTTAAGAATAACAATGTCACTGTTGAATACTGTCTGTATCAAGGCAGCCATTTGTTCAAACTGTGCTTTGCTATATCTTTTTATAATAAATATCATGTATATGTAGTGTGAAACCAATCAGTTTTATGTTATTGGAGTCTATTTTTTAAATCAAATCATTGGCACTTGTTTTGTGTTTGATTGAATCGTTTTTTTTTATATTTCACGGATTTTAACAAAAGAAAAAAAAACTTCGTACCATTAACAGCTGTATTTATGCAGTCATGACCTTGTTTACATTTGTGACTGAACCTTTTCGAACGCCACTGTTTCTTCGCGGCCATGGTGATTAAGCTTGTAGAGTCCAACAGCTTTAACTGTGCGCACCGTGGCGCTGTGTGCATTTCCAGTATGACAACTTCAAGAAAAAAGATTGTCAGAGTTTGAAAATTTTAAATTCCCTAATATTCCATAAAAACATTTTACAAAACATTAACTTCGTCTAAAATAAGTTTCTTCATCTCCAAAATTCCTCTTCTTTTTCAAAATTTTTGGCAATTTTGTTTAGATTGTTGCTTCTCTTTTTTTGCTTCTCATTCCTTCTATTTATTTGGTTCAGAGAACTAAACTTTTAATTTAGTTATCGGAAGTGCTTCGACAAGTAAAGACGCTACCCTTACACATAAATTGAGTACTTTTTTAAAATTAAAAATAACCTATGTGTAACCTTTAAACCAGTGATGGCGAACCTTTTTGAGAAGTGGGTCAAATGTTGCTAATTTTTTTAGTACTAGCTCGTGGGTCACTAAGTCAGTGGCGTCACATGGAAAGGGGGAGGGGAGGATGGTTAAAAACTACCAACTGTTTTTATTTTCTGTTCTCTCTTTTATGATTTAAAAAATAAGTTTATAAAATTCAACGCGTGAAAATTCATAGATTCGTCATCACTGCTTTACACAAAAGTTTATCCGAATACTGAATAGCAAGTCGTTTTCGTTTTTAACAAAATAAGCCTTATCTGTGCCTAAGTTATGAAGTTTGTCAATAAAAATTACCCAGAACATTACAACACAATATCAAAAAATCCTTTTTTCTCATAACGATTTGTTATTGATTGTTGAATTGAATTCGGGTGTATCTATCTGAATTGGTTTCATACAAAAACATTAAATATTTTAAAGCACAGTCCGGTAGTACAAATAAAATTGAAAATTGAATGAAAAATGTAAACGGTTGGATAATAAATGACTTTCCATCACCAAGTTATCATGTCATTTTTAATAAGAATGTCAACCATAATTATTCCAAATAAAAGGGACATTGAATTATTCTGTTCATTGTTTATCATTATTTTCCCATTCAATCGAAAACTGTATGTTGAAAACTCACGCTTTAAATTATTTACACCAAAATATTTCCTTTTTCACATTCCATTGTTGAAAATATTCTGTTTGAAAACACATCATATATTTCATAAAACATGCAATTTATTTAGCATAACGGTTTACTCATAACTAGTATTTTGCACAATATAAGAGCGCTTTATAAATAAATAATGGATGAGCTTTCACTGTACCGTACCTATGCCTTTTCTTGAGGAAAATCAGCAATATACCTGAGCTGAACTTGAAGCTCATTCATGAATTGAGTGCCAATGCCAATACCTCTGTAATTTGTGTCTTTCGTGATTATATTTAAATAGCTTATCTGTAATAATATATCTTAGTATAGAAGTACAAAAATAAACAGTTCATATTATAAATATTATCTGCTTTCAGGGAGCTATCAGAGCTCGTTGGGCAAGAAGACGTTATGCAAAACCGAATATCTTTCAGAATACAGCTCCAAAATCAAAAAAATACACATATTACAACGACTTCTTCAAACAGCAAACAGTTTCTGATATACGATACAGTTTGGTTTAAAAACAGGCTTCATATTTTGATTGATTAAATTGGTATTTACGTGGTATAGCTCCATTGTAATAAGGTAAAGATATCAACATATTCATTTCAACAGTTCTGTTAAACATCTATAGTTCTGACGGTGGCTTGAAGCAGAGATTCTTGTTGAATAAACACGATGATATGTTAACCTTATTACTTATTTTGTTTGACATTGCTTTTATAAATTAAATAAGCCTCGATCTCGGTGCAAAGTGTTTGTCATCTTGATTATATTGTTCACAAATAATATACACACACATGGACATAAACTGTCTTCAAAATGAATCTTCAATATCTTGAAAAGAAAATTCTCATCTACCGGCCAACCTTTAACCAACCAACGAAAAAAACTTCAAAAGAAGACAGCATTACCAAGCTAACAACTGACCAGACAATCAAGATTGAAGATAGTGATGTTCGGGAATTTTATGGAGAGTATGAGAAGTAACAGGGCCTGGACGAAGTCAATGGCTATCATTTGCTTGGAGCTCTTAATTGAACACTAGCAACTATAGATAGGGAACAGATGGAGTTTCTGACTGTCAGTGGCGCAACTATAAAAATTTGGCCTGCATGCTAAAGTTACCAAGGGCCCCCTATTTTTTTTTGCAAAAATGAAATAAATAATCTTTCTTCCTCACCTTCAAATTTGCAAATTCTGCAACCAAATCTTTTTTTAAGATGCAACCAAATTTTTTTTTGAGAACATGAGGAATCTCAAAAAGAGATGTTCAATTGAAAACAATTTTTAACCATTAAAATTCCAATCGTATTTTTGATCCATTTTCAAAGAACACTAACAGACTGTTCTTAAAAACAACAATTTTACGAAACAAGAAATAATAAAACTGTTCAGATTCGATTTTGTTTGCCGTTTCGAATTTTGGGATATAAACAAAATACGAATATCATTATACTACGAATATCTATTTTAAGTATCGCACTAAAAATCCACGATGGCTTATGAGAATTTTTGTAAAACATATGTAAGACTTTTATTATTTATATTTTAAGTTTGTTTATTTATGCGAATTGATTTTATTGGGCGTATTTATCACTTTATTTGGAGATCCTTCCGTGATCCCACGCCATAGTAGTTACACCACTACTTGAGAAAGCGAGGATTCAACCCGAACTGTCATGCTGATAATTGCTCAGCTAAAACTTTCGTAACAGAGTAATTTTTGGGGAAGATTATAGGTATTTTACATTTTTACCACGGAAAATTGATTTTGAAATTATATTATTTATATATTATGACATTTTATATTGTGTTCTATGTCCATGGAAACATTAAAAAAATGTTAGTTTACAAAGTTTAGGTTTTTTTGCACGAACATATTTTTTAGATTTCAGTGTAGGTACAATCTGTTTATCAGCAAAAATTATAATAAAAGGATTGTGTAAACTCTTTTTTCGATATTCATTTCTTGTAGCTTGTAGATTATTTTTACGGGTTTTTATTATGTGTAAATTTGTTATTAAAATTTGCTCCATGCTCCAAAGTGTTGAATAAGCCAATAGGAGAAGTGCGGATTTGACTCACAAGTTTGATAAGGGCTATTAGTAGCTTCATAATAATTTACCAACAAGAAATTAGTAACACACTTTTACAACAAAAATACAGTTAATAGAAATGTAAGGATCAATAAATTAAAATTTCTTCCTATCTCAGTTTTTTATTTACATGAAGCCTATGATAATATTGAAGTAGTTTATATAAAACATTATATATTATTATTATATGCATGCCCAAATAAAAAGGGGAGGTAAAAGAGGAAGCTCCCATGGGCTTTGAAATATGGACAGCGATTGCACTTAATTTTTTAAACTATGCTAGTACAATAATCACAGGAGAAAGAGTGTACTAATCAACAATGAACCAAGAGTGACTAAATGGACTGGCATCACTTCGATAATTAACTGAACCTTACTTTAGATCAGTGCTCCGCAACTAGTGTGCCGCGGCACACCAGTGCGCAGCGTGACAACCCCAGGTGTGCCGCAGCGCATTTCGTCCAAAATGAGAAAAATCGAGTATGTTTATAACAAAAAAAAATCAAAGCCATTTAGTTGCTAAGATCCCCATTTAAATTATTCTCGTTGAAACAAATAATTACAGTAGTGATTACACCGAGAGTGCAACTATAATGTTGGGGAATAAAATGGGGGTGGTCTCGTGTGTAAAACAAAAAATAGCCCACTTCAGAAATTACACATTGCTGCATTATTCTCACTTAGTAGTTAAACCTAATTATTTTTTTAATGAAAAAATTTACAAATGTTTCATCATCTTGAAATGGAAAAATGTTTAATTGGCTTTTATTAAAAAGTATCTTAGCTACTATTTCAAATTTATTAAAAAAGCAGATTAATATATTTTAATAAGTTTTTCTTATAAAATATTCATATTTCGTCTCGCAGTGTGTCGCGAAATATTAAAGAGTGCTCAAGTGTGCCGTGGGTGAGAAAAGGTTGCGGAGCACTGCTTTAGATGATTCTGAACATTGAAAACAGATGCTTGCTTCGGATATTGTGAAGAACTCGGAGATTAGGGAACTAACCAAGCAACGCCCTGTTACATCAGTGGTAATGGAGGCGTTAAAACTAGCTGGGCCATATGATGTGGATGCCTCCGGAGAGCCTGAAGAATGCTGGCATGTCATGGGAGGAAGCAAATCAATTGATATTTTATCAAAAAGAGACGTGTCCTGAGTCTCACATTATCTCTGAGAGGAGCTGATTATATTTCTATGATTCATCTTGACATTATCACAACGCACGATCAGCACAAATCGGAATCCAAGTTTTTTCATAATTTTTGATTTGGAGCTACAGGTCTAGTCATTACTTCCTTTTCTAATCCTAGTCCTAGATCATAAATCAACTATTTCTGTTATTAAATTTAACACTAAATCATTAAAATAATTATAAACTTCCAGCGATATTCATTGAACTCACTAGCTTAATCTAATATTTAATAAAGACATATGTTTTCATGAACACCTGTGCGAATAAGCAAGTAGTAACCCTATGATTTTATTTTACAATTTGTGAACTGAAATCTGTTGCGGAGGAAACGTTAATGCTTCATTTTTTAATTTAAACAAACATTAAAATACATACAAATCACTTGTAGTATCATATCTACTTCCAGACAGCATAAATAAAAAATAAAAATAGCTAACCTACTGAAACAATGTGGAGCCTAAAAAGTGGGCTCTCATATTCTTGGCTTTATTTCTCGATCAGGTTTCCAAGACACAGACCAAGTCATTATATCCCATCCTCGAATATATTTATCAATTTATGGCAAAGTTACTGGATATGGGTGGATATTTTTAATAATATTTTATGGTAGAAAATAAAGTCAGTTGCATAATCAATTAACTCGATTTTCATTCGACAGTTTATCTATAAATAATATCACATGATTTTGGGTACTTTGATAACATGTGAGGGGTTTTCAAAAATACATAAACCCTTCCCCGTCATCACAAAGTCTCTAATTCCATGGTTTAAGTCTAAACTATGTTACATTTTTAACCTCTTGCCTCCGTCTATTAATTATATATTTGATTATTATGTTGCACAATACAATTATTAATGGAGTCTCATATGATCATGTGATATATGGACAGCCCTTCATAATAAAATGTAGGTAAGATACTCTTATAATCATTTACTACCTTTGCCAATGCCGAAGTTTTCTTTTTCTTTTCTTGGGCACCAGGTAGGGCAGCTAGTGATTAAAGATTTTGTCTATAAACTATATGTGTACTTTGAACAAAAAAACAACTTGGAAATTTTGGGTCAGGATAGATTTAACACCTTATCTGCTTTTGTGCAAACCCATGTCTATCTTTGGTATGCTGAAAAGTAATGCCAGGAAAATATGATTATCTACTTTAAGCAAATATTCCATCTGGAAACAAGTTTAGTACAGCAAGAAAGCATATTCACCCGATCAGATATTATGACAGCCAGAAAAATGTGCATAGTAATACATTGAAAATTAGTAAGCCGTGTTATTTTTAAGAGAACTGATTGTAATTCAGTTACCTAAGCTTTTTTTTTGAGTAGCACCACGACTACCTTCCCAGCAAATTATAATAAATCATTAAAAAATATTGTACAATTCTAATGAATATTTGATAACTTTTTATTCTAAAATATTATTTTTAAAATCATTATAAATTTGATTTACAATAATAAATAAAATTATTCCCCCACGAAAACTTATTACAATTATTCTAAAATTAACAAGCCTAATGAAAATACATTCAAAACAATTAACAACGCTTTCCATTTCTTTATAATATTTGTATTAACATTTTTTTTAAATTTGAATAGAATATTTCCCACAATTAAAATTTATGTATTTTGTCACGTTATTCAATTTAAGTGTGATTTACTAAAAGAAAAAAATATGACTCATTTTCGTTTTTGAATAAAATGCAATCGTTTGATATAATGCCCGTAATGCCTTACAAATGTTGTATGGAGTAATACATTAAATCAATATTATGAATGTAATAGTGTCATTTGGTTTACTACACCGAAGTAAGAATATTTTTTTATTATGAAGGCCTTTTCAACATTCAACCAATGAGTTTTAAATAAAAGTGAATACATTAGAGCCCTGATCTATCACTGTCGTATTTACCATTGTGTTCTTTGGCCCTGGCAAATAAGAACAGTAATAAATTATCCCATATTCATAAAGAAAAAGACAACTAATAATAGCAAAAGGCTGACCAAAAAATCTCAATAACACGTTTATTGACAATAAATGTTGTTAACATATATCACTTGAGTAAATATTTTTAAAAAATATTTGTGAATATGTTGATGTACCTCTATCAAATAATAACAGTTTTGTGTATCCTCTTATAAGGTCTCCTGTCATGTCAAGAGTTTTGTGATACAATAAGATTGTGATACGTTAAACGAGTTTATTAATGTTTTTGAAGATAACATTCTCCTCTTGAAGGAACTTCTTAAGCGTATTTTGTGGCACGAGTTTTCAACCTTCTGTGATTAGTGACTTCTTTTTGATATAACGAATCTGCTCTGTGATTCATGAAAAAGCTTTTTTAATAGCATCAGATTAGTTGCATGGGCTCAAAAGAACTTCAAATTCTTTTTGGTTTGATCAGAATGCAGGAGCTACACAATAAGTAATATTTTAAAAGGTAGATGATTTCATTTATACTACTTGCGCATAAACATTGCAAAAGTGAATTTCGGCTTCTCCATGTCATTGCTTATGAATGCTGTGTGAAGCTTAATCTAAAAAAGTCTTCTGAATATTTATGCTTAGAACAATAAATGAGGGAAATGATGAATGCGAGAACAATAGATCAGGGTTTCTCTGTATTCGTATCGAGATTTTTTGCAGTTATTGTATTCATTATTATCAAATGAAAGTGACATATTTTTAAATATTGAAGGAAGGTGAGTTTTACGACCGATGTAGACTGAACGCCGGCCAGCTGAAGACATCAGAGCCGAAACATGTCCTTAAATGATCTCCTCTGGTCTACACTTCTACACTAGCAGTTTTCATACCGGTCTCTCTACGCCACATTTTAGTATCGGGTGCGTCACATCACATGTGTTTGGATACAAATATATAAATCAATGTGACTGAGTTCAATGAAAGCTCGACTGTATTCACCAATACTTTGCTCATCACATATTTCTACACCAATAATAAAGATTTCAGACTGCTCGAAATATTTTTGACAGATGCATAATTTAAAGGCCCCATGTTGGACTTCGCTTATGATTGCTGTTATTATTGGTAGCACAGTAAATAAATACATGAGTTCGTTACTTTTTAGGCATACTACAAGTGCACACTTTCATACGGATACATTTCAAGTGAAAATGCCTTTTGAAAAAATATTTTGTGTCTTGTCAGTTATGACGCTGCTTATGGTGAGTTTCTATGAAGGAATATGAAATATCTGTTTTTATAAATGTATATTATTTTTGTCATTTAAAGTCCTTATATTGATATAAAAAAACGTTTTTAGATGTCACAAAGCAGTGTCACTGGATCTCTAGCATCAAAGATACCCAAAACTCAAGCAAAAGCTATAGTTTGTCCAAAATCACCATGTACGTATTTTTCCAAAGAGTAAGCATTTTTCATTTTATTACATTAATTATCAAAAACATCTACTAATCTATGTGTTAATAACTGTTTGAAAGGCAATTGATTGTTAACACCAGCTAGAAACATAATTGACATGCTGCCTGATCGTATGTCACGTTTTAATAAATTTGAAACATAATTTTATTTCAGTCATTCCAACTGCTGAGCTTGTTGAATGTATCATCTATTTAAGATTAGGGCCAATAAAAATGTTACGCTACAACAAATTTCAGAGAAAACAGTTTCAGATCGACAGAGAATATGAAGAATCTATTTCAATTACCTTATCGTATAGTATACAGCGACAAAAGATTAATTTCAAATATTTTTTTGATATTAGTTTTCATATTTCATTACGGCAATATAATTTTATTTTTATTCTGTTTGATTCATTATAGGCAAGTCGTAGTTGGTTTGTGGGGCCTCGTCGGTAAACGCTCCCCTCTGATGACTGAATTTAAATATACAATAATAAGTCGACTTCACTCATGCACAAAGCGAGAGTTTGCTCTTTTGATGGCAGAAACACTTTGGGCGGTTGATAAATTTACAGGATTCAACCCAGAGACTGCGCCTATTCTAACAGTATATGACTCGGTAAGATATTAAATAATATTTTTCACTCAATGACAACTGTCGAAGGAAGCATTCTGCGGCGTCACCTATACCTTCCCGTTTTCATGCTAAAAAATCCTTTAACGATCTCATGCAGTCACATTTCGTTACCGTGTAGGTTTTGTCATTGTCATATAAACGCATTTATAAAGCGAAATGACAATTTCAAAAAGTGAAATATGGTTTTATGTAGTATTAAGTAATTATTTTAGATCATATTTTGTTTGTAAAACCTGAAATACATATAAAACTATGGGAAATTATCAAAAGACGCAAGAATCGAAATTCTTCATTGCCAAACAAGCTCGACACGTGTGTTGGTACCGTTTGAAAAAAAAACGGTTCCATACGGTACGGTCATGCATCTCGGATTCTTAATATACCATACTATATTTTTGTATTTTTCGATGGTAAAATTGACAAGGTTTTCAAATTATGGTTAATTATACAAAGAAGACGTTATAATGTATTTTTAACTTTATGTAGAAATACTTTTATTTACAAATAGCAAAATTTTCAATTTTTTGTGACCTATTTCACAGATAATTTAAAGGTTTAAAGGCCGAAGTAACTCATTCTTACACCATGAATACTGAATAACGGAAGGGTTAACTATGCCCAAATAGTATATTCAGAATCCAATTTGGATACCTACACATGTTCTGAATACGAACAATATCGTTATGTGGTAAAAATACTATTTTGAGAAGACACACAACATACAATACCATCGATGTCATTCAATTTAAATTTTAGTACACTTATACATGGAAGATTATATTTTATTTTACCTATTCACACGTATTCTGGACTATGTTTTCAGCTTATAAATCAAACAATCGCAACTCGTAATGGAGGTAACATGGAACAACTGTACGAGGCAATCGATACATATGGAAAACTTTGCCAATCTGCAATTGATTTCGCTATACATATTGGTCTTCAAGCAGCCAACTGTCCTACTAAGAATCCTCATGCAGCAGGGGTAAATACGAGAATCCTTTTCAATTACATAATTTAAGAATCATTGATTATTTACAACAGGGATAGTCCTCCGTTTTTTAAACCATATCTGCTCCCAATGCCGAACATTTGGTATCCTTGCTATACAGCAGCTCAACAGAAGTTTTTATGAGATCTCATTGTTATTTTGTTGCTCAACCTCCCTTTTTCGAAGAGGGTAAAGATGGAAGTATACGGCTAATAAATGTGTAATGTGTAAGTTCGGATAGATTGGGTGAATTAAAACCACAGACTTTTGTACACAAATACATTAATCAATTAAAAAATCAATTTATCAACGTGTCCGTGCTGGGATTCAAACGAGTGTGCATTTCAACTGTATACAACAAACGCACTTGAAAATTTACCAATCTGTCAGTCCTGTAGCTGACTGACAGATTTGAAGAAACTTTCTAAATAATACGTAATAAGTGGAACAAAATAATCTATTTTTGAAAATGGTTGTCATAATATTTTGAAGTCGTCATTTCAATATAAAATTTTGAAAAAAATGCATTTGATGTTATTTTAATTGAAGAATAGAAAATAATGTTGTGAGTAGCAATTTTTTTATTTTAAAATGTAAGAAAAACTGAATCGAAAAAATTACATATTGAGTTAGCTATACCAAAATGTTCCTTATATCGAATTCTACTGTATGCAAGAACACATTTATTTTTATAAAATAAACTTTTACTTAACAACAGTTTTGTACAATTAAACTAAATGAAAAAGATATAGAAAAGAACAACTTTAAGTACTTTTTTATTACTCAAAACTAGTATTCTTCCAGAATAATGGCGATGTAAACGTTTGTTCTATTGCAAGCCGTATTTTTATTGATGTGAATTTTTCAATTTCAGAAAAAGGTCATACATCCACCAACCTGTGGTAAAGAGTGTGTAAAACTCTTTTTTGAATCTATTCCTTCAGAAATATCAGAAGAACTGAAAGATTTAATTATAAAGCTCAGTGAGTCCCCGAGCATAGTTGACCAGAGCGTGGCAGCCGGATGTGTAGCCGCTGCTACTCCTTCCAGCGTGGATCTATTTGAATCACTTATTGAACGTGATGAACTATTACAGGTATCAACAATTTTTATTGGTCTAACTCTAAAACAATGCTCCGCAATTGGTGTGCCACGGCACGCTGGTGCGCCGCGAGACGATCCCAAACGTGCCGTGGCGCAGTGCTTCCAAAATGAGAAAAAATCGACTATTTTTACAGCAAAGCCTGTTGCTAAAATAATCTGCTGTTCGGTTGCTAAGATCTCCCTCTAAATCATTGTTATCGGAAACAAATGCTGTATTATGTTAATATCTAATGGAATAATTGTATTAGTGTTTGCACCTAACTAGTGCAATGATAAGGAATAAAATGGGATTTGTCTCGTGGGATTTTGTTTACGAAATTTACAAATTTTGGCTTGTAGTGTACCGCGAAATATTAATGAGTGCTTAGGTGTGCTGTAGGTGAAAAACGTTTCGGAGCACTGCTCTAAAAGATTCATTTAATCTGACACACTTTGGAAAAATGTCATGAATTTGCATATTTGCTTTTTCGCAATATCTGGTGAATGTGTGTGTACGTGTAATATTTTGCTTGTGTTTCAATATTTTGGTATAATGAAATATTTATTTCTATTGGTGAACTTTTAATAACTCTTTTATTATAGGGGTTAGGAGATGATCAGCTGTAAAGTAATCACTCTCTCTACGCATGGCATAAATACATTCAAGCCTTTGAATACAAATTGATTGAAAAATCATTATGTTTATTCTGATGTCCTTTCATGTTTCAATATCCAATTAGATTTCTCAATTGAATTATAGCTATTTACCTTAAATCTGTCAGCGAGTACAGTTTGACAATTTTTACAGGTACTTCAATTAAAGGCATGTAACATCAGTATCCTGCCAGAATGCTGTTCGGCGAGAAAGAAAGAAATGCAATCTCAATGCAAGCAGTTGTCAGAGGCAACAATTGAAACAATTTCAGCACTGACAAGTAAATCAAAACATTTTTAATGTGATTAGAATAAAATTAATGGTTTTAATAACTGTACTTTCAAAATGATGCCATCGTAAATATATGAATGTCATATAACTAACGAAATAATAAAAAAATTCAAATGTTTAATTTCCAGCTTTCTGGAAACATAACAGAAAGTTTTCTGCTAATTGTGTAGGTTTATAATTACCATTCTATGTGTTCTAATGAATTAGTTTACAGCTTGACTGATTTTTTTATTTTCGACTGGAGTCAGACAATGTCACTTCCTTGCTATTTTTCAACTTCTTCGACACTTTGACCGTAGCATAGTCATCATATATTATTTCATGAACCCATCAGAGGTAGAATCTATTAACAGGCTGCATCACATTACTTTACGATTTAGATTAAAAATCTATGTTTTATTATTTTGATTCAGACAACCATTCGACAAGTGACGAACAGGACATCCAAGAAGAAACCATTTCGCACCATTGGATCACCACACATGCATAGAAGACAAGGACCTCGGTCTAAGATAATTTTTGATATATGTAATTTTGCCCTGAGTTTAAAGACGTAAGGGCTATCATCACAAAATCTCAAATTGTTACCCTAGTTTTTCCAATCTATACATATGTAAATGAAGATTTTTTGTTTGTTTGTTTGTTGGTCTTCTATGCATTCCTTTACCATTCATCCGATGTCGATCAAACTTTGGTGAGTTGTTGTGCGCACGCCCGTGAAGTTTTCTGAAGAAAAAAATTTAAATCTACAAAAACAATCAAAATACGTATAACTAGCGACATCTCTGAACCAGACGATCAAACAAAAAATATTGTATTATGTTCGGGCTTTATACACAACCAATTGAAACCACACAAGCTAAATACAAAGATCTGCGGGACCTCTTGCCCATAGTATTTATAATGACTTCCCACATCAAATTAGTATAACAAACCACACCAGAACTAGAGGCGGAAGAAACGGCAGTAGAGGACGGGGTAGGAATAATGTAGACAGTCTCATCACTCCAAATTCAATAAATGCTGAAATTTATCCAGACCTGCATGATGACATCTAAGAAACCGACGTTGAAGAAATAAATTGATAAATTGAAGATTGTACTAATGAATGAAAAATATTTATTCATAAACTTATATTAAAAATATTTATTTTTTTTTCAGTTATTTTTTATGACATTTCAAAACTGTACTAGTGATGCGAGGCCGGACAAAAACTGGGTTTTTACCCTGGAATAAGCTCACATGGGAAAATTGGGAAAAACAATTTTAACGTTAAATAAATCTGAAAGTATACGCAATATAAATCATGACACTATTTAATACAGGTCACCCCAAGGTTAGAAAAAGAAAATATGAGAGCATTTGTTATCGGGTGGCAGTAGTTGTACAAGATTATCAAAATCGAATAGATAAATTGTCATTTTTACATCAAATAGCCGACATGCAGTGAATAAAAATGTTTTTGATAAATCTTTTATGTTCAATTAATAAATAAATAGATATGACAAAAATAATATTTTCGAATTGTTCTGTTTTTTGTCTTCTTTTTATTCCTGTTTTGGCTTATCCTGTTCTGCTTAATCATTCTCTGTTGTGTATAATATGTACACCTGGACTCAATATGTTGAAAAAAACAATGAAAAATATCGTATTTAATAGTTTATTCTCAATTTTCCGGGGCTTTTTCCACCATTTCAAAATTCCTGGGTTTTTTACAACACTAACTGTACCTCTTTAACTTTATTTATTTCATATAAAAAGACTTTCAACAAACAAATTAATCTTGTGTTTTATTACTTACTTTGAGATGCACAGACTTGATACAGCTGAATAAAACAATAATTCACGACTGTCGTATAGTCAATATACTGGGCAAAAATCATAACATGGCTATCATTCAAATACATTATTATAGTGCGATGTTCCAAAAAAATTCAAGTCAAAAAATGTTTGTAGTCGACGCAAGTAAGGTACAATTGTAAAAGGACATGACGGCATTTGATAAAAAGGCAACGATCTTACACTTTGATTGCTATTACAGATGTGTTTTGTTGAACAAAGTCAATGTTTCAAAGAATTGAATGTGACACGCATCGTCAAGCGTGCCTGGCATTGGGACTACTCGATTATGACAATCAATGGAAGGAAGCTGCACATTGGGTTTCAAAATCGAAAAAATTTAACTCTTTGCAGTCATCCTCTCATTCTATAAAAGTTTGAACCCAAAAGCGCTTTGGGAGAACAATAAGGACTGCATGTCTGAAGATATATTATTTTAAATATATTGCGACGAGAAAATCTTTACGTTGCCTTGAACTATACCGATGGCATCTACAATGAGACACTCAATAAGAGTGAAGGTGGGGTAATTTTTATCGTTTATTATTGTTATTTTCAACTTTTAACATTATGATGCACTTTATTTTGTGGGTGTTACAAGAGGTACGGTTCACGGTGATATTTTTATCACCTACCCAACGTCTGAGCGAAGACGGGTAAAAATACTAGTATAAATATACAGCAAAATCAAAATTTTGCCTGCGGTGCATATTTTTTTTATTATTTAAAAAAAAAATATCTGGCATTACAGCTGACAGCCAATGCGCCAAATATTTTGAAAGTTAGAACATCATACGAGATAAACTCGATGAGAATTTTTAGAAGTCATTCATGTCCAAGATCACTCAAATTTAAATTGAAAAAATCTAAATCTGATATTGACCTTTCTGGGAATTGAACCAGGACCCATCTGATAGCTAGGGCAAGCACTTACCACTAGACCACAGAGGCCGACATATTAATTATTACATCTTTATTATCAATATTCTTTATGCAAAACATTTCAAACATTATGGGACAAATATGGTAAGACATATTTAAATCGGGTGTTCCCAACCATTTTACCAGATTAAGCCCCCTCATGACTTATCACTAGGTTTGTCTCTTACTGTTGGGGATTTCAACTACATCTGCTTTTCCATTTACGTAAATACTCTATGCTGGTTGGATAAAACCTTTTGACCACATCAAAAAACTTTTCATCTACCAATACTATTTTATTTTTAGTTAATCTCTCAATATTTTTCGTATTTTATTATCCTCAAAAGCGGCAACATGTTCTTCTACCAATATTTTTTTTTTAATATTTTCAAAAACGGGACAAATCTAACATATTTACTAAAAAGACGGGATGGGACCGTCAGTACATTTAACGAAAGCGGGCCTGTCCCGACGAAAATTGGACGTGTGGTCAGCCTAATTATTAGTAATGAAAATGCTTGATATTAGTTAGTAAACATTTTTTATTGTGAATAAATGTCGTTAGCATAAATATTTCATCTGTGTAAATATATCTAATAAAAATTTCTGAATATGTCGATGTCTTCTTATAAGGTTTACTATCATATCAATGTATTGTGATCAATTTATAAACATTGCAGGGGAGAACATACTGACTTCAATGATAGTTTAATTTCTTTAACTTTAAATTTAAAATTATGCAAATTGTGAAAAATAGTGAATAGAGCTTTCATAAAATTTAATAATAATTATTTTGTTTTCATGACGAAACATACAGTGGTTAAAAACATATTTTATACTATTATCACAATATTAGACTCTTTGTGGATAGCAGAGCTTCCTGATGGGGGGGGGGTGCTGGAACGATCCAGGAGTAACGGCAGTAGACCCGTGTGACTTTAATAAATAATTTTATCATCTTTATAATTTAAATCAAACACAATTTGACTGTACTACTTCCACATGTTTATAATGATCAGGATCGGTTTTGCTCATTGCGAGCATATCAACTGATAATATCAGTATAATGCCTTTCCACCAAGAACTGACAGTTAACACCTCAAAAGTGATATAACGATTCCATGATCATCATATATTGCTACATCAAAGATAAAGATTTCAGACAGCTCAAGATATTGTTTAAACCTTTGATTAGTGCATTATTTTCTATTGGATTAGGTTTTCTTGCATATTTTTATTATTTTCACTACTACTAAACACAAAAATAAAAACACATTTTTTTTGCTATGGGTCGATTTGGACGAATATTACTAATATTTTCAAGAAGTGATTTGTTTTCAGAATTTTAAAACGCATATTTAAAACGTTAACGAAATAATTCATTATTACTTTCAAATAATTATCCACTTTTTCTTGAAAACTTTAACTTGTCTTTGTTGACTTCACATGTCAGCATGTGGTTCTCTATTGACATTTATTCCAGGAAAGGAATTTTTTACAAAATTCTTTAATACATTTTAAGCCAATAATAACAATAATGTGACTGCCAAAAATCATTGATAGATATGTGTATATCTGAAGTAATAATAATAATATAAAATTGAATAAAAAATTGATAACTTAGTCATTCCACTTGGTTTATCACTAACGTGACGCATTTCGCTTCTTTAAGAAGCATCATCTGACTAACCGAATCGCAAGGATATTTATTTCTAAGGTAAACGATGATTCTAATTCTTAAAAGGGTGGGGTTGGGTTTCATTACATTCCACTGGACGTGTGGAGGGGGGTAAGGTATAAACACTGTTACACTATAAACAAATCAATTACTGGCACCTGGATGTGAAAAATCCAAGGGAAATATATTTAATAATGGTGAGCCGCCTGTCCTGTTCTGTTAGAATCATCATTTACCTTAGAAATAAATAACCTTGAGATACGGTTAGTCTGAAGATGCTTCTTAAAGAGGCGAAACGCGTCACATTAGTGATAAACCATAGAAGAAAAACCAACTTATCAATTTTTAATTTTATTTTATATTAAAAATGAACTTCCACAAAGTTACCGCCGAATCCAAATAAATAATAATAATTCAATTAAAAATATGAGAATGGCAATAGATAATAGATGACACAATAAGTCACGTTACCACGGAAAGAGTTAAAGGCCCCAACTTGGGCTTCACTGATGATTGCTGTGATAATTGTTAGCATAAATGCACATGTTTGCTACTTTTTGAGAATAGTGCAAGTGCACACTTTCAACTCGATTGAAAATGGCTTTTGAAAAAATATTTTGTGTCTTTACATTGATTTTCTTGGTAAGTGTTTTTAAAATAATCTTAATGCAAATTATCAAGCCATTCATATGAAGGGTCCACTGCAAGACCGATAAGTAAAGCGATTTTGAAATATCTGCATTTTAAGGTTTAAAGCCGTTAAAAAACACAGTTATTGCTATGTACTCACATAGCATCCACGGTTATATTGTTTGCCATGCATATAAAATTAAAACAACATGCACTCAATAATATATTATTATATTGGATGGATGGCAACCCAGTAGAGGTGACAATTCTAGACAAAAGACTAGACCCGGGCAGAACGAGCCATACGGTCAGCAGAAAAGTACAATATTACTATAAATTAAATCTCTGTTATAATACAAGTTAAGAACACGATTTTAAATATTTATTAATAAATGTTCACTGTACGGTCCATGTATAAACTAAATTATATAGTAAAAATTACAATGCTGACGATTGGTATAATTTCCAATGGCATTCTTCATTAATTTCATTAGTTTTTTACTGTGTTTGCTCCCAATGTGGAGTATATGGACTCTTGGTGGAGGCATCTCAACAGAGAATGTTCTGCTCGTTATTCAGTCACTCCACCTCTCCTATTTCGGAGAGAAAGGATAGAAGGTGACACCGCCCCATACTTACGGGGCAGACAGGGAGTCTTCAAAATCCGTCTACAAACTCTTCCTATTCATGCAAATTTAATATGTAATATCTTTCCTAAGGCGTTCAAAAATAATTTTTCATATTTGTTTGATTACCGTTATTTGTTTACCGTTGGCAGTAAACAAAAAGCGTGCGACGCTTAGGGAAACGGTCACTCGGCACTCGGCGTACCCGAGGGCTGTCGGTCGCCGACAAAGCCACGGATTAGTTTGAAATTGCAACCCTATCGTAAAACCACTTGCTGCGTTTTTAAATTGAAATTTTGTATTTTAAACTCTATTTGTGTATCTGTTACTGTCTTTGAGGAATTTATTAGTATAAACTAACTGCAATTAAAGAGAAAGTAAGCTGATGGGTGGGTTTTAATAGAAGACGAAGGAACCAGTGAATTATCCTTGTCACCACGCCGGACCTGGGGCAGTCAAAGTGTGTTGACGCTCCACCTCCCCGTCGAGTAGACGTTTTTTATGTCTCAAAGGATGAGGATAGGACATTACCTAAATATTTATTAGAATACATATTGTAATATTTATACATATAGCTGTCTTAAACATATTTTTTTATAGGATTAGAAAACTACTACCTTTCAAAACTACGGTTAAAGAGACGGCTGTTTCTTACGGTAAAATTTTATTGATTTGCTATCTCTCGACGTGGACGCATTTTCTCTATTAGAAAACGTCGCCATGGTCGATCGGGTCACAATAGGGCAGTCAAACGCACATCCGAACTTTGGTGTCGTCTCAGGTAATTATCGGTATTTTTTTAATTTACCGTTAATTACCGATGGTGATTTATTAGTGTCAGTTCAAATCAAAGTTGTTTATTTTCAAAGATATCAAAGAGATTATTTTTTAATATTGATTATTACTGCCTTTTTATCACACTTGTTAATTGCTTTAAGTTATTGTATTGATAAAAACTTTTTAGATGGCAGAAATAAGTATCGCTGGAAATATAGAATCGACGATAAACAAATGTCAAGAAAAATCTATAGTTTGTCCAAAACCACAATGTAATCGTTTTTCCCCAAAGTAAGTATTTTCATTAGCTGCCATACTAATTGTAAGGCCAGTGTATTATATATTATTAATATTATCAGAAAC
This sequence comes from Himalopsyche phryganea, assembly GCA_022494535.1. Lineage (NCBI taxonomy): Eukaryota > Metazoa > Arthropoda > Insecta > Trichoptera > Rhyacophilidae > Himalopsyche > Himalopsyche phryganea. Next base: position 626,968 of record JAGVSL010000024.1, read on the forward strand.
ATCTCACAAAATACTTCTATTATAATTTTCATAATCAAAATCAAAACATAATTCTGTTGATTAATTTATTACAGGCAAATTATAGTAGCTATATGGGGCCTTGTTGATAACCTCTGCCCTCTGGTGTCTGAATTAAAAAACACAGTAACCCAACGTATTTGCGTATGCAATAAGCGAGAGTTTGCTATTTTGATGGGAGTAACACTTTGGACGATTGATAAATTTACAGGATTCAATCCAAAGACTCTGTCTGCACTAACCGTATATGACTCGGTAAGATATTAGTTTCTATTTTTCACTCAATGATAACTGTTAAAAAAGGAAGCATTCTGTGACGTCATCTTATCTTTGCCCAAGTCAGAGGTTGTCGAACACTCCATGAGCAATGACTAAACATTAAAATAGGGTTTTTCGCACGCTGGTGAAGAGAGCTGGAGAGATTCATAGGAACCCACAAAATATCAATAAGAATGATAAGCTTTGTTTGACTACTTTGTAGTTTCCAGCACTCTTCGAAAAATCCAATGTTCATTGATGTAAAAAACATCCATTCTTTCGTTATACAAGTAACATTCAATATGATCTAATGATACCATCAGATTCTATCATCACTTGAGAATTAATAATAGGATAAAATAAGTTCTGACTAGAACTAGTTCTGACGATGGCGTAAAGCCGATAATCAAAACCATATCATAATCAATGCTTGAGAATTAAACCAGCAACGGTTTCTAAGCATAGGGTGATAACCAGATGATAAATAAACTGCCCAATAGTTTTTTCAATGGATTCGACAGTACCTTTGTGGAATCTCAACTAGTAACACAACCAATGGAAAAACAAAGTTATCAATTTAAATTGTACATGTCAAATATTAACCCATACCATTAATGTCATGCAATGTATATTTCAGGACACTTATACATTGTATAAACATTGAAGATTCCATTATATTTTACCTATTCACACATATTCTGGACTATGTTTTCAGCTTATAAATCAAACAATCGCAGTATGCAATGGAGGTTGCAAGAAACAACTGTATAGGGCAATAGAGGCGTATGGAAAACTTTGCCAATCTGCGATTGATTACTCTATACATGTTGGTCTTAAAGCAGCCAACTGTCCTACTAAGAATCCTCATGCAGCAGCGGTAAATATGAGAATTATTTAAATTAAAGAATATCGTCGTTTCTAATGCAAAAATATATGTCTGCAAAACCTCAATTTTGGGGGTGATGACTTATGGGGGATGGACAAAACTATAATGAAGTATTTTATATGGGAAACAAAATGGAAACAGATTTATAATTTTGCAATGGAAAAAAATTGTACTGTATCTTATGAAACCGAAAAATAATATAATAATGCAATGTCGAATCAGCAGCTAAACAGAATGTTTTATGAGAACTCTTGTTATTGAATAGCTCAACCACTCCTTTTCGAACAGGGTAAGGGTGAAAAGATAGGCCAATGAAAGGTCTAGTAGATAACTTATTGTTAAGGTTTGAAGCTCGGACAGGAACATCACAGACATACATTCCTTTTACACAAATCCATTAACGCGTTGAATGCGGGCCACATTTGCAGATAGATGCTTAATAATACGCAATAAGTAGAATACAAAAAGCTATATCTGCAAATGGTTGTTTATGTTGAAGACATCATTTCAATATAAAATTTTGACGAAAGTGTATTAGATGTGTTGTTTATTTGAAGAATATAAAATAATGTTTTAAGGAGTCAATTTCTTTTGTTTCAAAATAAATTTGGTCTAGTGTTCCCAGTATATAAAATGTTTGATCTACACTATCTATAGCAAGCTCTATTTTTATTGATTGAAGGTCCAACGTCCACCAAGCTGCGGCAGAGAGTGTGTAAAACGCTTTTTTGAATTAGTTCCTTCAGAAATATCTGAAGAACTGAAAGATGTAATTATACAGCTCAGTGAGTCCCCGAATGTGATGCATGCATGCATAATTTGATAGCGGTTAAATGTAAAAATAAAAATCACATCTTTAGCCTTATTTGCATATCACATTCCCATGCTGATATACTTTCTTTTTTACTTTTTAGACATTTTTTGCGAGAGTGTGACAATAATAATTACTCTTTATCTTAATCACAATCTTCTTATTCACAATAAGAATATCTGGAAGTAATATCAAAAATAGACTAGAAAAAACGGCTAGGTCTCATTTAAAATGTACCAGAAATAAGTGCATTTAAAAGAAATTTCAAAACAAAGTCTTATATTTAATAATACATTTAAACCATCTACAGAAGTTGTAGTTAGGTACTGATTCGATCTGAGAGTATTGTTTTTTCTTAACTTAACAAGCACGAGCCTCTTCAAGCTCCCTCTAGCCCACCATGGTACAGTTTGACAATCTTTTCAGGCACTTCGATTAAAGGCATGTAGATTCAAAATCCCACCAGAATGCTGTTCGGCGAGAGAAGAAAAAATGCGATCTATCTGCAAGCAATTGTCAGAATTGACAATTTCGGCACTAACCAGTAAATGAAAACATTTTTAATATGTATTTTCGATAGATTCGGCGGTAACGTTGTGGAAATTCTTTCAATATGATTAATACATAATGAATGGTTTTAATAACATTGCTTTCATAATGGTGCCATTTTTTTTTATCATCAGATAATGTCACTTCCTTGCTATTTTTCATCTTCTTTGACACTTTGATCGAAGCATAGCTGTCATTATCAATGAATCCATCAGGGCTAAATCTATCAACAGGCTGCATCACAATACAGAATGGCTTATCTTAAAAATCCAATCACATCTGTCTCCAGATATTTATGTTTTATTATTTTTGATTCAGGGAACCACCCAACATGTCTCAGGCGGGACATCAAAAAATAGAAGACAATAATTCGACGAATGGAAAATAATTTTTGCTATATATTCGTTTTGAGTTTGAAGATGTAAAGGCTATCATCACAAAACGTTACCCTAGTTTTCCCAATGTCACATAATTTATTCATGTATGGTGTGAATATATTTAACTCGACTTAATATTTGTTTGAAAATAGTATGCATCGTGCACTATTCATTTTTTTAAATTTGAGCGTATCAAAACATAAAACAATTTTGCAGCATTTCCTATGTAAATATTTGAACAACTCTTAAATTTGGACAAAACGATGAATTAATGTATGTCGACTTATCAATTTATTCACGCCATGCACGGATACATTGAGAATAATCATTAAGACAAGAGGAAAAACAAATTAATCATTGAAGATATTTTAGGTGGAATTTTCAGTGATACAACTAGAATTAGAAGCTTTCTACAAACAATACAAAGTAAATTTGAATCGTTAAAATTGTGTACACTTCCATAAGTTTTGTCACTAATGAGCCCGGTTTCGCTTTTAAGTATCTTCATGCATTCAACTGCACATATGAACTTGAGCTGACTCTTTGACAAAACTTATGAAAGTGTAATAAATTTTAACGATTCAAATTTGACATTAAAACTCCCTCTGTCGATAACTTAAATTATTACAAAGTAAATAAAATTTTAAGAAGTATTTTTTTATCCATGATTTTCGATTAATATTATTGAAATAAATTGCTATGACATGTAATTATCTTATTCGTTTTAACACGAAGAGAAATTCAACATTTAAAACGTACCATCAATGACCCATCAATCACACACTCGACACCCCCCTCTAAAGCAGGCATCTGCTCCTGTTATTTTTATTACTACTGTGTACTGTCTATGAATGTCGAATTACCCTCATGAATTAAATTCATGAAGATTTTATTGCTATTTAGTTAATTTCTTTAATAACACTAAATAGTACGACAAAAAAAATTCTCCTTTAACTCATATTTGCACCTTGTTGATGTGATTTCCAAAATGTAACAACTTTTTTTTCTATTCAGTCTATTTCAAAATTATTATATAATATTCTTCGGTGCAAAAGTATTGTTTGATTGAAATTCTAAAGTGTTTATTTGCATTTTTATTATTTTGAATAAAAAGTAAAAAATCTTGCTCTGTATTTTTTCATTTACCATTTCAAATACTACAAGGATTGTAATATTTATATTCGGGATGCCCAATTTATTTACTAACTCGGGCCCCCTCTTGCCTTTGCACGAATGGCATGATTGATCGCCAGATTGAATGGAAGATTTTGACACACATCTGCTTTTACGACATCCATGTGTCTAACCTTTTTAATATGTATTCAATATTTTTCGTTATTTCAAATCAACAGATTCGACATGTACAAGATATTCAGTAACTGTATCACTACAAAAACAAAGTGCTAAATAAAAGAGGATAATATTTCCTGATAATATCACAATATAAAAGCCATGATATTGAATTCATTGTAATTTATTTCATATAGGGTGAATTGGGGTAAATGTGACATAGTTTATAGACAAATATCTCCACCTGGCTAATTATGAATATTTGTGCCTTATCTTTGGGATCATCTCAGAAAACGTGACATCAAAATCAATTATGGTAATTTTTATAACTCAGTAACTTATCTGTAATCTTTCCATAGACAGCATGATACTAGATACCAGAAAAACTAAGCAGTTACACTTACCCTGATTCACCTTATTTATTTCATGCATAGCATTTTATACTTTCCATATACTTATTTCTGTTTTTGAAACATGATTCGACATTATATGATCGTGAGTAGAGTCTATTCTAGTGTAAATGAAATAAACCCTACTTTAATGCAACAATTATTTTTTATTGATAAATTGGATTCTATAACAATGGTTTTCATATGAAATTTTATTTCATAATTGACAAGAGAAGTCCCATGGAAATGTCTCATGGCTGCTCAAATTCTTTTCTTAGTTGTGATAAAAAAACATTTAACACACCGGCTGCTGACGGAATCATTTTGTATATAAATAATATGCGCATGCACTGCAGTCAACGCGTTAAGCAGTTATATTATTGACATAATGAATCAATTTATGTTTATATAATAAAAGACATTTAAACATTTTGGTATGTATCTAACTAGTACTCTTTTCTTCATATTGCTGCTTCTGACAATAAAATATAAAGTAAGGAATGAATGGTGGAATGTATTCAATTTCCTCCTTAGGTATTATATAATTTGTGTGACAAACATACATTGGCAATCTAATATGACTGACTCTGGGTAGAAAAACCTACTGATTTCATTGCCAACCTAAAGTACAAAAAAAACATTTGACATTTAGCTGTTATAAATTTAGCAGGCACAGTATTTGTATTTTGCATCCATCAGCTGGTTTTGATATTCATTTTTTATAAAGTACATTACACTGAATAATCTTTCATAGCATACAGCTGTAGAAAAATTAACAATATTAGCAAATCAATTGTTGCCAATTCTTTACATTGATATGATTTGTAGTCATTGTAAAACTCAAATCAACTAATGAATTATTATTGAAACGTCTAAATCTTTATAATTATAATATATTCTTTATATATATCAAGGTCGTTGGCTTTGATTACAGTGCTCACGGGTTTGAATCCAAGTACAGACAGCTCTATAAATTGATGTTTCAATCGTTTTATAGGATTAATGGGTGTCTGTAATGTTTAAAATTCTTTCCTACTTATAAGATTCTAAAAACGGAGAGTATTGAGAGCAATGAGCAAACCACTAGTTTTGTCCGAACTCTGTTCATCTATTCCTACTCTCTTGAAAAAAGAGAAGTTGAGCAACTAAAAAACAAATAGTTCTCATAGGAAAACTTTTGTTGAAAGTAGAGGCTTTGGATTTTCTTATCTTACTATAACTTTATGACATTAAGCATTTTAAAGTCATACACTGCAGATATTTAAATATTTCTTTACATCAACTATTATTGTTTAGTCGTATATATTTATAAAGTGCCTAAGCCAAAAATCATTTTGTCTAAATTGTTTTTCCCTGTATTTTATACATTTTAAATAATATTTTAACATTATGTATATCTGATTTGTATATACATATTGCCAATAAAAATTAGCATCCTGCTGCATCAGGTATTTGCTATACCAATGACTATTTATAATAATTAGAACTTAGACAATAAAACATAAACAATATCCACAATCAGCTAACTGGTATATTATCTACTGGCAGCACTAACATAGACAATTTAATAACTAACCCAAATATTGTTTGTGGTCACTTTAGACATCGGTTCTCGGTTAATTCGATTTATTGTGTATCTTATTGTGTTTGTGAATTAATTTATATAAAAGGCATCTGATTACTCACCCAAAGTGCTAGGTTTCCGGCCAACATCATATAACGTAAGTAGAAACAATATAACATTTATTTACATTGATTTTTGCTTATCACACTCAAACTCCATGTCACATCTACTGTCACATTTATTATTCTTGTCATATTTTCATAACATGTATAGTGTAGAAATATAAACAATTTATCAGTAAGGTATCGAAAGATGTTAATTGATATAAAATATGCTCCATATTTACCAAAAATAAAACTTAACTGAAATATCAATATTAGTGTGTCAATATTGCAATATCCGACAGTTATTGGTTAAAAAAGGAACAACCTCCATTAAACATTCTTTCTTTACTAGACTCTCCAATACCTAAACAAATATATTTAAAAACTTATTATATTACTAAGAAATTTTGCGTAAACACCGCAATTAGACGAATTATAATATTAGTTGATAATTTTATTGAAACTATGCATATTTTCGATATTGCTTTGGTTCTAAACAGTTCAGTACAAAAATAAAAACATTTTGTTTTGAATTGTCTTGAGCAAGGATCGGATGGCTCTCTTCAAATATCAAAAATCAATTTACGCAATATATACTGTAACCTCCTGATACCAAGTAGTTAATTAGTATTCAAGCAAACCCTACAATCCATTTTTTTAAGCAAGAAGTATGAGTTGTTTCTTCATATCAAATATATGACGAATCCGTCAATCGTGATTGCATTGTGAAAGTTTATGGATTTCTTATGTGGCAGCTATGTATGTGCTTTATAACTATACAAGCTTCATCATCACTACCTCATTGAAATCTCCAGATTTTTGAATAACTTTTTTAATTGGTTGTACTGATCTTTCCATTATAAAAATTGGCAACATGCTTATTTTGTTTATCTTATCTAAAATTACTAAGTATGGTGACTTGGTAATAAGTGATTAAGTTACAGATTAGCATTGTTTTACGAAATAATCTATTCTTTTATTAAATTTATTAAGTCAATCAACGATTCGAAACAAAATTATTTCGGCAAACCAAAAACTGCATTATCATGCAGTGGCTAACAAAATATATAAAAAAAAAATCTACCCACAAATAAAAATATACATTTACACATCTAAATAAATTAAAATATTGTGGGGTATTTCATAATAATGTTTAACACCGTATTTCACCACACCTTTTTGCATTTTCTCTGTGAGGTTGGCCGATTTTTTAAATCTTGATTATAGAATATATATGGACTTTGGAAAGAAAAAAAGGACATAACCCACACCAAAAACATTGTGTATAGCTCACACAAAACGTGCTAATACACTATATTTATATATATAACTATATATTATATAGACTGTAGAAAGACAAATGGACTTATCCCTTCGTCTTTTCAAAACATTTTTTTTCGATAATCACAATGTATACAATTTAATACACGTTTTGTTTGGGTTATACACAGTATTTTTTGTGTGTGGGTTACGTCCTTTTTCCTTTCCACAGTCGATATTTAATGTCATCTTTAAGCTACTGCATACAATAATTCGATGCGATTATGGACTATAAAGATTCCATCTAAAACGCTGTATAAAACCGTAATTAAATGAAATATGTTTAAAAACTGTCAAATTGATTTATGTTTTAAAAATAAAAAACAATTTATTTGCACTACTTCTACATGTTTATAATGATTAGGACCGGATTTGCTTATCGCGATGATTATCAACTGGTTGTGTGATTCAAATATGTTTTATTTGATTGGAAACTAGTACATAAAAAAATGTAGAATAAACTGAACCATTATTATTCTACTCAGATATTTTTAAAAAAGAATGATAACATATAAAGAATGTACTTAAAACAAAATCCATGCAAAGATTTACCTATTTGGTACTTAGACCCATCAAATTGATGGGTCAACAAAATGTGGCCGGTATGATTTTAAGTGACTTCTTTCCTTTTATTAAGATTTAGCATCAATTACTTTTGTCTTTAAGTCAATTTTTGAGAATTTTCTGGTGCTGATGATTATCTAAGATATCGTGGAGATGAATAGTATATGTACTCTCACAATAATTCGAACCAACTTTCCAATGGTGACGCCACTGGGAAGGGCTAGAATTTTTTAACCAATTTGTTAAGGATATCAAGATATTCTGTGTGGACCAAGTCCTGAGCAAGTTCAGACAATTTCTATTTTATAAATTTTTCAAAGAGACAATGTCACAACTCGCTCAGTAGATTTGATTGCCAACTTGTATAATTTATGCAACTGATAATCGATTTTCTATTTTAGTCTAGTCACACGAAGAAGCATCAAACAAAAAATTGTATGATCTCTGTACAATTTTTGTTGTACAAAATCATATATGTGTAACATTTATTATATGAAATCTCATCAGGCCATCTCAGTTACAATACATATCATTTACTTAATATAATGTTTCTCGGTCTCGGCTGATTAATCAAGTATGCCATATTGTTAAAAGATATTTCATAAAGTCCATCACACGAGAAAAGAAATATTCTAAAGTAAGAATCCCATGCGGATCAATTTTTTTTTATTGAACATTGTCAAATTTAATAGAAGTGAGTCGATATTGGGAAATAAATTTAGTTTTATTCACTGCTAATCCTTTCAATTCAATAAAAAAATTTCAGACAGGTTTTGCTCGGTTTATGAGCTGATAAAAAAGAAAATCATGATTTGAAATCATGAAGTCAATCAAAGCAAATATAGATGATATTCAAAGCCTTAAAAGTAATCAATTATTAGTAAATAATATTTTGAATAGAGCAGGTGGCAATTTATTTTCCGACACAATGAATTAAATTTGAATTATTGAGATTTTGTACACTTCCATGTATTTTGTCACTAACGACCCGGGTTTCGCCTTTCTGCATCTTCAGGCATTCGAGCACACGAATGGACTCAAACTGACAGACAGTAAACGGTGTCTAACGTTTATATAGAAGATACAAATACAACAAATATTATTTACGAGATAAAATATTGTAAGTCCACACTGATACCTGAGTTAAAATTTCGAGAATCGCCTTAATCCTTATTTTGTAAACAACGCATTAACAGAGTGACGAATTGCCGCTTTCCAACTAATATTAGAATTACCAGTGATTTTACAATTATAATAGCATTGTGGGTTTCGACGGGATGCAATTCAACGAAAGGATAAATATATACAATCATTCCACATTTAGTGGCATCTGTGTATAGGATACAACAATGGGGAGTTTGGAGGATTCAGCTGTACATTCAGAATTGGCAAGGAATTTAACTGGGCTCTATTGATTTCCAAAATTTCTTAAGCGGATTAAGGCAATTCTCGAAATTTTAACTCAGGTATCAGTGTGGATCCTAGACTTACAATATTTTATCTCGTAAATAATATTTGTCGTATTTGTATCTTCTATATAAACATTAGACACTGTTAGACACTGTCTGTCAGTTCGAGTCCATTCGTGCGCTCGAATTCCTGAAGATGCCGAAAGGCGAAACCCGGGTCGTTAGTGACAAAATACATGGAAGTGTACAAAATCTCAATAATTCCAATTTGATATTGAAATTCCATCAAGTACCCTCAGTCGATGTCTTAAATTATAACAATGAATTAATATTGTAATCAGTACTTTTATTATTTGTATTTTACCTGCATGCAAAGCCCATTAAGAAGAAAATGTTTCTCAAAGAGACAAGTTATCAAATTTATATTAATTATACAGTTAATAAAATTCGACACCGATGACATCTCAGTGACCAAGGGAACAGTTTTATTTTAACTTTCATCTTTGGTAATGTAAACGCTTATATGAAATGATTTTCAAAACTTGTTATAATTTATGTTGACTTACTAATGCCATCTATCGGAAAATAAAATAACATTAATACCAGACCCCACCACATAGGTCAACGATACATTTTTTAACGCTGTTGACCGAATTTCGTGTCCTAATACTTTATAAGTAACATCCATTGTGTCAATACAACGTGACATTAATCTGCATTGATAACTCTTGTCGCTGGGTACTCTTAAGAATGTGTCTCCAGCTATCTGCAAAATGTGTCCTTTCATCTCTTCCCTGATCTTTGAATTGACATACCAAGCTATAAGTCGCAAGGGTGCATTATTCTTTTCACTTCAGTCACGTCAGTCTAACAGACATTCTCCACTTTATCAAAAAGAGTTATAGAAATAGATTAGTAAGTAACATTTTAAATAGCACGGGTGGTCCACCACTATTAAATTTATTTACCTCGGTATTTTGTCTTCCAAACACTCGTAATTAATTAGTAGTGTTATCACTTTTAAGGTGTTAACTGTCAATTCTTGGTGGAAAGACATTATATTTAAAAAAAATAAAACACAATTCATTTGTACTACTTCCACATATTTACAATGATCACGACCGGTTTCGCTCATCACGATCATTATCAACTGATAAAAATACAAACATAACAGGCTTATTTATATTGAATTGAGTGTAAAAATGAAGGTATATAAAACTGATGGTTCATGAACTAAGAGGTAATAGTAGTGTTATGGTAATTAGTTCTATCATCGTTTTGTGTTTTTCCCCTACCCCACGTCCAGTAGAAGAAAACAAACCCACCCTAACCTTCATTTTTGATTCAAGAATTAGAATCACTGTTTACTTAAAAAATAAATAACCCTGAGACATATTTAGTCTGAAGATGCTTATTTTAAATTTAAAGTGAAACGCATTACATTTAGTAACACAGCCAGTGGAATAACTAAGTTGTTAATTTTATACTAAATAGAAGTTCAATTACCTCAATATAATACGCAAAGACTAAGATAGAGTTGCATTTTTCTGCCGTTTTAATATCTTGCGACAAACTTGATTAGAATTGACAGATACTATTGCTTATTAGATTGTATTGCACTATCCCATGTTTTGCAACTTTCCAAATGCTGCAGCATAAATATTGCTTCTTGGAAAAATTTGTAACAATGCCACGAAACCGTTAAAAGAATGAATGCTAATATTTACTGCGGAAATGTTTATATAAACAAGTAATTAAATGATTAAAGAATGTGCACTATGAAATTGCAATTATTAGAATTGTTGTCTTGTACAGTGGGACTTCAGTCTATCTTTTTCCTCCATTTAATCGTTTCTCGGAAGATTTTTTTTTAATATAGCATCACAGCTAATAATGCGCCAAGGCGCTAGATATTTTTAAATTTTCAAATCACGATTTAAACTCGATGGGCCTCGAGATCAACTCGAGGCGAAAAGACATTACAAACTCTCATCTCCAAGATCTCAAACTGTAAATTGAACAAATCTGTATTTGGTATTCACCTCGCCGGGACTTGAATCCAGAGCCTCTGATTGCTAGAGTGAAGCTCTTGCCACAGGCCGACAGGGCTACGTGATTATGAAAAACTGACGGGGCGGAAATAAGTGTGCATATAGAAAATGATGCTGTGCTAAATATAAATTATCACGTCAATATTTTATCCTTCTAACGTGGTTTAACGGTAAGAGCTCCACGTAGCGAAGAAAATTTCACGAGCTCAATTTCTGGCTAGGTCAAATTTCGATTTTGTTTGGTAGTGCTGTCCTTTCTCCTCGAGCTGATCTCGGATCGCGTCAATTCACCGTGATACGATATAATTTTGTACGATTAAAAAAAATCTTGGCCGTCGTACCTCAGGTTTGTGCATCGCTGTTCTATCCTCGGCCGTTGTTTTACATCACCATCGCCTGGTACAGTCAATCTTTTCCTTAGGTTGTGTCTATACAACTAGTAAAACTACTAATTATATACCAAATAGTGAGAGAGTGTGTATGTGTAATTCCATGCATACCTTTGGCGTTACATACCGACATACATACATACATATTGTAATTCTTAAATTTAATTATACTTTAAGCAACCTATTTCTTTATTTTTGTAAAATATTTTCTTAGATATAATAAATATTTAAATACTTACTCAAAACGCTCTTCTAAGGTAGCAAAAAATAATAAAACAACTGACGGTCATGTACTTGGTCTGCCAAAGAGCCGCACGGGATTGACCTTCCATAACACATACACTTAGATGTAGTAATGGGAAGTTACAATATTTTAAAGAAAATCGAATAACATTTGCGCGATGAGAATAATTCGCATTCCTGTCGCGACGCTTCCGGTGAATTGTGCGCAATGAGTCGTGCGCACGCACTGTGTACCGGAAGACACAGGTGCGCATATTATGCGCGCAATCGTCATTCAGACATTATATTTGAGCTGGCGCACGTGACATGTGTCCCGCGAAAGCCTTCCGGTAGGATACGATCGTAAAAAACTGACATGCATAAAAATGTCGACGGTATTGACACTTCACCAAGCCGCGAACGACAATATGTTAAGCTCCGACTCTACCTAAATTTAATAGAACTATAGTTAATTTTCGGTAAAGACTTGCAAGGCAAAAACAACAGTTTTAAATCTATATTCTATTATCTATATCTATATATTCAAATCTTGTTTTTTTATATATATATTTCAAGTATAAAGAGCTTTAAACCTTAAGATGGCAATATGTTTCGTTCAGACATACAAAAATGTAAAAACACAAGTGTCTTCACTACTGCAAGATTACGCAATTTTTGTGGCTTTTACGACGTTTCACGTTTGGGTGGATAAAAAAATACCTATCAAACATTTTGGTCATGTCCACTCCAATTATGCAGTGGTCTATATATGTGAAACCTGCAAAGCGGGGTCTCAGTTTCTTGGTTATTTATATTTCCATGTTGGCTACAGAATTACTAGTTATAGGTATCCCGTTCTCACATGTATTCAAGCTACATTTTAGCCTTCCTCTAAAAAATCTTGAATATGGAAAAAAATCAAGAAAAACTCCTTAGAACTACTGATAATAATTGTTGGTGTTCTTTATTATTAATTCTTATCAATAAGTTTACCTTAACTTGCCCAATTATTCACTTACTTTGCATAAAATGATATTATTAGACTGTGTTTGCACTACCCAACGAAGTATTTTGACAAGTACTAATTTTAGGTTAGTTTTCATTTATGGAATGAACAAGAATACATCGATGGGGCGGTGCTATAGGTTTATATCCAAAATATCATTTTATTACTATTAGGTAATGAAGGAATGGTCAAAATCATCATAATACACCTGTTCATTTGTATGTATAAAATCCTATATCGACGAAAAGATTGTTCATTCACGATAGTTTCGTTCACGTATTATGTCACGTACATGCTGGATTAGTATCAATTTGCAGAAAAAAGTAGCTTCATGCGATATACTTTACTTGATGTAACTTAATAAATTAAATTTTACATAAGGAACAGATTGTTTGTTGCGTTGCTTAGCAACCTCTCTCTGTTTGGGGTTGCGTCTACGCTATAAATAGCGCAAGATAGCGCCACACCGCACGAGCGCCGCAGATTCCAAAACGTTCGTTTTGTGACTTAAAAATATAACAATTATTCTTATTATATTTTTTTCTGATGAATGAAAAATTAAGTTTCCAACATACTGCCTGAGAAATCACATGTTATCTGAACTGCCAATTTTGTTAATGGAAGCCAATGTTAACTCTTTCTCAAATCAAACTCTTGAGCCGTCGGTACATGTGATACATAGAACTCGCCGATATTAATTGTTTTTGTTAGTTCATCAGTTGAAAATGATTGCGATAAATGAAACCTTTCCGGATCATCACACAATTGTGAAATAAGTAAAAGCAAAACGGTGTTTGAGATAATACTCAAGACTTGCTATTTTAATATTGGTATATTTTATACACAGTTTAAAGCTCGTCGATATCATACATTTTATTAATGATATGGCAATTTTTACGAGGACACACGTGCCACATTTTTATATTCCCGTGATTATGTCAATTGTTGGATGCGTCTGCACGTTGGTCTCCCCGCCCCCACTTCTGTGCCCACACGCGAAAACTGCCACTGCAGTGTGTATAGACTGACAGTGGTCGTATACCTTTTATTTCCTTAAACAGTAACACTTTGTAGTATCAATAAATCCAATGAATCCAATCGAATTACCGTCGTGCGTATCGAATACACTGACCACATATTTTATTGTTTCGTCAGAATTTGAATAGAACAAAAAAGTAAAATTTTCAAATTTATACAAAAAACACGACATAATATTAGAATAAGGGACATTATTTTATTTTACAAAAATTAAAAAGTTTTTGTGCCTCGTTTTTAAGTCAGGACAAGAAAGATGAGAACATCACCGATATCCATGCCTTTAGCTTAAAATTTATAAATCAATTGAAAAATCAATGTATGAAAGTTTTATTCAGGGATGAATTGTCGAAATGTGACCTTTTGCAACATGAGATTTTAAACAAATTGAAATTTGCGACCGTAGCCGATTGGTGAACGCTCTTGGTCGGTCGTTCTATTCCACTGCAGTGTCCACGAGTTCGAATCCAAATATGGACTCTTGCTTAAATTGCTCTTTCAATCTATTTGTGTTTAAAATCGGAGATGTCTATAATATTTACATTTCCTCCCACCCATAAGATCCTAAAAACGCATTTGCTTCCCAATTCTCAGATGGCTGTGTAGTTTGTCATCTCTTCCCACAAACGCATAAATATACACGAGATAGAGTGATAAGCTAACTAGTGAACCTTCCATAACCTCAATCGTACTAACCTTACCCGCTCTTAAAGTTCGGCGACTGAATGACAACGAGCTTAAAACAACCTTAGCCGAGATGCTCCATATTGTGTGCGGACATGGGTGAAATAAATTAACAATTCATAAAAAATGTTCCTTCTCACTGCAAGCGCTGCTCTTGCGGGGTATTCCCATTTGCTACGGATGCTCGGTACTCAGTACAGAATAGTAGTCGGTACATTGCTAGGCGTAGTGCAACGCGCCGCGACGCTCTTTTCCGTAGACAGACGCCAGTCGTCTCTCGCGAGGCCCCGCCACGCCTCCTGCCCAGCGCCTGCCGTTAACCCGACCGTGCGTACGGATTATTTTTATATCACAGTACGACATTTTCCAATAACTAATTTATGAAAACGTTCCAATATAAAACTTCAAACTCCCTTCAGTGACTTACGTGCGCGTAGTGATTTAATAAAAAAATTTCAGTTGTGTTTTTACTCTACAAAATTATGATGACCGTTTTAGTCGATTTATTGCGTTTCAAAAAAATCTGCTATTTAATGTAATTTTTCATATCGCTGTTGTTTTTAATCAGTATTTATTTTAAAGTATATTTTAATTATTTTGGAATATCGTTGATAGTGTCGTGCGTAGATAAAATGTCAGATTTGTTTACTTATAGAAAGTGTCAAGTATGGCAATGTTTAAAAACAAAATTTAAATATTACATTTTTCTATCAGAATTTAAATGAACGTTATAAGAACCATTTTTTTTTAAATTTAAAAATTAGTTTTAAATCTCTTTCTGTATTTTATCGTTTCAAAAATATTTAAAGTCATGAAAATGTATTTTGAAACAACATCGTTCTATATTTAACTTAAAATCATGTACTACAAACAACTCTACCGTATTATTTTACATTTGATTAAATAATTCTCATCCGTGGAAACGGTTTAAAATTCTTATATAAATTTGAAATTGCGCTATAAGCATTAAACTATTATTAAGAGACAAATTCGGAGCTTAAATGTTTTGTTAACATGGTGGAATAAAACTTTTTAATACTTATTTTAACGGGTATTTATTTTGCTTCTATTATAAACTTTAAATAAAATCAGTGTTTTGGTTTACATTTCAGTGTGTGTTTTTTTAACGAGTGCAATAACCCTATCGTATAATTAGTGTTTCGAAATGCATTGTATCTTTATATAGGTGCCTTTATTCGTTACGCGATCCAAAATAAGCTGCAATATGCATTTTTAAAGTGAATACATAAGTGCTGACCCCTGCGAATATGTGAATTGTTTAATTTTTAAATGATGTTGCGAATAATCGTCAATTTCTACAAAACAGCAAATGTATAATTGCAAAATAACATAGAGTTTTATTATTTTACGCCCTCTCTAAAAGAGTCAACTGTTTAAAAGAAAACTTTGACATTTACTTGATTTAACTACTATCTGGAAAAAAAATGATACACTAAATGCAAAAAAAAAGCATTTATTTACAGTCTAACATTATACTAAGACAAATTATTTCACAAGCAAACAAAAAAATAACGGAATGAAAATACGAAATTACGGCATAATTATATATAATTATTCTTTTTTGCAGTGGACAAAAATGAACGCAGAACAGTTGTTGTGTATCACAATAGTAATTAGGTTTAAATTCTCCTACCGTTAACTGTATTCTAAGAGGGGTTAAAGAAACATTATTTTAATATTTTTGTTCTATAGTCATTTCAAATCTACCACTGTAAGCTTAAACAAATATTATTATACTAAAATATATATGAGACGCTATAATTTTGAAAACTCCTTATTGTTTTTTACGTAATTCTATACATAATTAATAAATAAAATGACTTGATAATCACCCAGAGAGTTGTATTCTCCATAATGAAGAAAGACTATTAGTTATAATTTGATAAAATATCAAAGCATTTAGTTTTACAAAATTTTATTATGTAGTTGATAGCTATTTCGGCTTAACGCCATCGTCAGAACTATAGTTAAACTTATAGCTTAGCCATACATAGAAGAGATTGACAGGACCATTATTTATTCAACTCTACATCAGAATATTCACAAATATATTAAAGTTGTTCAATTCTATTTTAAAATAATATATTACTATATATATTTTCGTTATTTTGCAATGTTTGTTTTCGGTTACTTCGATTTCTATATCGCTCTGGACAGATCTGGGTTTTTTCTGTTATTAGAATAGCAGGTATATAATAAATATATCCAAACATGGTTTTTTTTATTCTAACAACTTAATAAATCCACTCAGTCACTGGTCATTTGCAAGCTTTGACAGTTTTCAAAAGGCTGCGCTTGCATTGAAATACGCACGTATCCGTCGGAAAACCATTCACAGCTCCCGAGATGAAAGAGATTCTGCCGTGAAAATTTTCCGCTTAATCAAAGAGAGCCTTTCACCGAACACGTGCATTTTATTATTTACGTCCATTTGCATCTGCCTGAATGCTTCCTAAAGCCAATTAGTGATACATGTATACGTCGCTATTCAACAACCAACGTAGTAATAATTCATTACGGAACGTAACTGAGCGTGAATTTAAACAAATCATCCATAGTTAAATCAACATTAATTTTATATTAAAAATGAACCTCGACAATTTACCGCCGAATCCATCGAAAACACCCGTAGGTTTTTACATTTTTTATGAAGCATAATATCGTCACTGTTCTGGAAGAAGACACTAACTGAAAAATACTAGTTTTGATTAATTGGACTTTGAAGTTTGTCAAACGTTTAAAATGCCATACCTTTTTTATTTGGTGTCCCTTACAAAACTTTTTTTAAATACATGTATAATTTATAAAAATAAGTGTGTTCTTACATACGGTAGAGTTTGACGTAAGGAACATTTTGATTTTGACTAACTCAATATGTAATTTTTTCGATTTAGTGTTTTCTTCCAAAACAGCGGCGATATATGAACTCTCCTAATAAAGCATCAAAAAGACGTTTTAAGCGAAAATCGCAGGATAATGTTTAATTTTAACCACTTGATAGATAATAAGGAGATATGATTATTTCAATTTAATGCACTATGGCTCCGAAATGCTCGTGTTCCCTTGAAAATAAAAGACGTTCTTAGTTCGCACATGATTCATCTCTTAAAATATATTGTGTTAAGAATTAAAATAATCTTTCAAATGTATTTGATTTCCGTTATTTAAAAAAAACAATAATGTTCATCTATATATTTGAAAATTAATGTTTGTTTGTCCCATATACGTTCCTTTACCATTCATCCGATTTTGATGAAACTTTGGTGACCCGTGAAGGTTTATGAAAAAAAAAACTAAAAACTAATCAAATACGTAAAAATAGCAACATCCCGGAAAAACTTCCGATTTATTCGTGTACGCACCAGACGGGAAACAAAAAATATTGTGTATAAAAAAGAACTTCAATAAACGAAATTTCTTTGAGCGGCATTGCAGCGCATGCCAAGTACTCACTTGTTATTTACAGAAATTGATAAAACGCTAACAATGTAAATAGTTATTAAAATACAAAATTACTTGTGTATTTTATAAATTCTTACCTTCTTAATTTACGTATTAATTCTTATCCCATTACAAAAATCCATAAAGCACATCTAAACATAATAAATTTCGACTGAAAAAAAAATAGTAATTTAAGTTAATTTAAGTTATCTATTCGTGTTATTGATGAAGTCCAACTCACTGATTTTTAGTTTACTTAATATGTACCTAACTGTGATTCTGTGTTATAGATATATGGGCGCCCTAAATCGGTGACTTATTAATTTTATTCAACAAATTGCTGCTACTTTTCTAAGAAGCCATTCTTTCCTCCTTAAGAATTAAGAGACAGCAATTGTCATATGGAATGTCGTTCAATTTTATAAAATGATTTTACATTTTCCAGAAATGTATCTATTCGTTTATCATATAAGATTATACCAATCGCTCATCTGGTGATCAACCATTCAGTCTGATTGTAATCATATCTGCAGTAGCAATGCTTGAAATTTACTACTTAGGGCACGTCGGTAACAATACGTGGAACTATTTTTGTCACTGTTTTATTTATATATTATTCAACTAATAAATAATGTGGACGCGCAACGCTGCATCGCAAGTGCTCATTTAATATTATTTTTATAATTCTTCAAAATCAATACTTCTCGGAAACTGTGATTATAAATATATGTGTAAGTATATGATAAAACCGAGCCTATGCTAATATAATATATTACCGCGAAATTTAAAGATTCAACTTACGGCCAAGCAAATATTCTAACCTATGAAACACAAACCGTGGTTTCAATCTTTGTGATTTATTTCTTTTATTCGTTATGATATTTTTCACCGCAGGTGATCACTGCCTAAAATATGATTCTTCTTTTGCCTTTAGTTATCTTATACGATACTTATGATGACAGCTTAGTACCCATGACCGGTTTCGATTATCAGTTTCGTTTTCGACTGATATATAAGGTGTATATTTTTTCCCATGTCCGCTCCCAAGTGGTGTATATGTGACCTGTTTGTTACTCAGTTGCTCAACCTCTCTTTTCGAAGAGAGTAGGGATAGAAGGATAGGGCTAGAACAGGACTAGAGGTTAGCTAATCGCTCTCGCTGAGTGATTAGCTAACGTGAATCGACCCGTGAGGATCGAATCGGTGGAAGGGAGTTTATTGACATCACAAACTCTCGGACTACTAACAGAAATCCATAAATCGATTGAAAGATCAATTTATGAAAACCGTCCGCACCGGGAATTGAACACGAGACATCCGTAACCGTAGCCAACGACGCTACCAACCGCGCCACGGACGCCGACATGTATATTATTCAATCTGTTCTTTTAGCGAAACTTAATATTTCTTATAATACATTTTCTCGTTTTTTTTACTAGGCTATTTATGAAATAGAAAAAAACAAGATATATTCAACAAAACAAGAGATACCTTCTGCATAATTATAAACTATTATTATTGACTGTTGTTAATACATTGTATTTTTTATACTTAGACTTGTTGATAGACTTTATGTGTGTCATGTCGTGCAAATTTATTAATTTGCATTTGTTTTCTGCAAATTTTTAATTTACTTAATTGGTTATTCCCCCAGGAATACGTAATTGTGGAAATGGGTGTGCGTGCTCTACTGATCTCTTTTTTTTATGAAATTTTATTCCAAGTAAGGCTTGTCGGATATAACTGATAATTTAATGTCGTCCAATTCTGCGAATTTTTCTATTTAATCATTTTATTTTGAAGGCGTGTAAAACACACTTACTCAAACACTTAAATTCACGAAAATTGTTTGCGTTGTCCTTCTTTTGTGCTTTGCCACCGTTCTTCGTGCAAGTTGTAGATTCGGCTGATGGCAAAAAACTTCTTTTAACGGATCATACAAACATCATAATTTTAAAACTCACTATATATGGAACGCCATGACAGTCTGTTTATTGTAACCTTTATTTTTATGATCAACGTTTCTTGCTCTTTTTAGTGATGTACATTGTGCGTCATACATGCATTTTCTTCCACATATTCACAAAAATCATTATTGTCCAAAATATTAGAAACTAACAGCGGACTATGTGCTAAAGTTACCAGAGAGCGATTTTGTGTTCTACACCTCCGTTTCTACAATATTTATTGTAGTATCGCGTTCACTGCTAACGTAAAAACCCATGAAAAAATATCGATGCTCAATTTTATATTTGAATAATAAAAATGTGTTGGAAATGCAACTTTACTATGCAAAACAATGTTGCTCGCGGAAAGACAGAACGCGTTCTTAGCACGGAATGAATTAACGAAAGCTGTAAAAAAACGAAAATTATTTGAACAACCCGAACAATTTTCCATGTCTTTTGATACATGTTCTTGTATTGAAAAATCAGTTTTAATGACGCTCCCCATCCTCGGTACCAGCTTGTGATATTTCTTAAATGTTACCTGCATTGCATAGGTTTATATAATTAGATTGTTCTTTTTAAAGTGAAGTATTTTAACTCGTAATGGAGTGTCTCAAAAGTCATGTTTATTCGGTCGCTCATCGTCTCTGTTTTCCGAAGGGTGTAAGGATTGATTTTTCTACACTAGTTAAATCATAACTCGTTTTTATTCAATGTTTTCATTTGTTTTTCGTAATTGACACGTTGCCCAAAATTCCATTCACCTGTTTGCGTATGTCACGTAAACAAAATAGTATCGAATTGTATTTCGCTCACACCCGTGCCGCAGAGGTGGCGGAGAATTTCTAATTTGTCGAAAAAATGCGAGTACGTGTGGCGGACACATTTTGACTTTCCGACAGTCTCTCTGGTGCTGTACTATGTAGCCGGGACGCACGTCCGACGTGGAATTTCAATTCCTAAATAATTGTGGGGTCAATTATTTATTGTGAGGTCGGCGAACCAAGTCGGCGCAGCGTATTCGGCAGTAGCGCACCGCGTATGGAAATGATAACTGAAAACCAATATCGCCCAACGCCAGTTTGGGCCGAATGTTATCCAATGATCGCGATCACCTTGTAGGAAATATATATATCACATTTGAATTGTTCAATGTTTGTACTCTTGCACATTTTTGCCCATAACTGTCAGTTCGATTTAGTCCGTTTATTTGAATTCCAGAAGATACAGAAAAAAGCTTAACCTAGATAGTAAGATCAAGCACCCTCAGTAGATAACATAAATGAAATATACGTCTTCGATATATTTGGCCGTGATTTTGTTATTCCAGTTGTTGTGTTATTTAGAATAAAATGTGTTTCATTTAGTAGTTAGTCTAAAGATTCTTTTCAAATAGACGAAATACGTGTCACGCCTTGTACCACAGCCAGTGGAATGACAAAGTTATCAATTCCATATGAAATATATACAGTTGGATCTTCGAATTTGTTTAACTCTTTGCAGAACTACTTTGCATGAGAGACAAAACGTCGCTGTAGGATTAGATCCTTGAATATCCTTATTGAATAAATTCTTCTTTTGTTCAGTTTAGTTTATACATAAATAATAATGAAAAATATTTATTTACTACTAAGATAATATACTAATGTTTTAAAAACATAAGACGGTATCTCAGCGATACTTAGAAATTAAATTTCTACTCCACTTAATAGGTGTACAAATTTGTCAAGTTTTTACAAAGATATAAAATCCGTAAATGCTGTTGTCATGGTCTTCTATACAATTTGCTTCACGTCACGCTGCTTGCTTTCTGTTCTTCTGTAACTAACCTAACCACTTGAAACGCTTTTGAAATGGCTTATGCTTTAGACTTCAAACCGCTTCACACCAAATCTCTAAGTCGCTGTCGAAGTGACAGATAATTTACAGGAATATTAATATAGGTATTACAGAAATTTGTTATTATTGATATTTTTGTCATATAAATATTGAAATAATGTGCGTTTCAAAAAATGTATAATTTACTATCATTTTTAAATCTTTTGAAGCCAACGTTGATTTCAAACGCCTGGAATGTGTGTTCGATGTCAGCTGTAAAATAACAGACCTAGTTTCGTTGCCAAATTTGATTTCAAAATAATAATAACTTATGTAAAAATATTGTTTTTACTCTCTGCATCGCGCGCAATATATCTGACATCAAGATTTTTAATAATCCGTATTCTGATCGTTGATAAACATCGGAGCATTTGTTGACCAATTTGATCATTTTTATCCACAATAAATGAGTCTATTCCATCCACCGTGTTATCCGTGTTTTGCCCACTAACTGATTTATCATTTTTCTTTTTTTTTTACAAATAAGATTAACGCCACTGAACGTTTGATATATTGTATAGTTACGGTTATCCATGTTAACTGTCACTTGAGTTACGGATACTTATAACAGGGAAAACGTAATTGCGACGCTCACAATAATAGGTACTATGATATTATTTGATGGCTCACTCGTGAAAATCATCACGGCACCAAACAACCAATCAGAGAGCACGTATAATATTGTAATCTCGTTCTAAACGTCCATAAAAATGTCAGTGAGTTTATTCTTCTTTATTATTTTTTATAAATTTATTAATGCAATATTTTTTCTTTATGTAACATGTGTTTCGCTTATTTGGAAGGCATCTCCAGGCTATATTTATTTTTTCAGCAGTCACTGAGCGAATCCAGTTTTAATATTTGTAAAATTGTGTTTTATTTTTAAAAAAATAAGTCGCCCTTGAACAATATGTTTTTTTATTATTTTATTTAACTTATCGACTGAGGTTGCTTGATGGAATTTCAATATCAAATTTCTTATATCTCAATACGTTTTAACTCAATACGACCCGGGTTACGCATTTCTGCATCTTCAGGCATTCAAATACATGGATGAACTTGAAATGACAATTAGTAAATTGTTTATATCTCTCATATGCAAGACGAATTAAGTAAAAAATATCACTATGTTAGCGAACTATATTGATGATAATCTGAATTATATTTAATTCCAACCTTAGTCAGCAAACAACCGCATACACATTTACAGACTTATAATTTTGCTACTTAAACCCATGCCATCCTAAAAACGATTAGTGAGAGCGATTTTCTAACCATTAGTCCTGTCCTAGCCATATCCTTCTATCCCTACTCTCTTTGAAAAAAAGAGTGGTTAAGCAATTGAGAAATAAACAGTTTTCGTAGAAAAAGACTTCTGTTTTAAAAAAAAGACCACATGCTCCACATTGACATGGTTAAAAATTTATTTATATTTCATGCCAGTTTAAAAACTTGGCGCTTCAGACGTCCTCCACAATAATCAATGTTTTTTTAAATGTTATCAAGTCTACACTTGGTTGATTCTTTCTTGTGTTATAATCAAAATCTATTCCACATTTCGTTATACGTCCATCATCAAAATCAATAATGCTTTCCAATATTTATTGCTTAGCATAATACATCGCATGCATTTAAAATTTAAAAAACACGGTTGTGACTGGACTTAACTGCTTGAGTGTTGTAATAAAAAAAAAGGAAATCCGGGAGGAGTCATTCCCTAGTTTTTAAATAGACGACAACTCTTCTGGGAAAAATGATGTATTCAAAATACAAATCGGACAATTTAGCTTGTTGCTAAACTATTTTACTTAAGGGCATATACTTGACCACGGTTTTATGACACAAAAAAAATGATTATTTGACAAATAACTCAAATTATTAAAATACATAGAAATTTTCATCTCATTGGTAGTTGATAATTATTTCACTGACACTGATTGACAGTGGTTTTAAAATTAAATAACAAAACGAATATTATTTAAACCGGTAATATAGTTTTCAATTATGCGGCAATAAAAATAGAAAAGATTTAAAACGATTTTGTTTGGGTTTTGACAAGAAAAAAATTACGAAATATGTCAGAGAAAACTTCATGATGAATGTCCAGTTTTGCTGAATTTCTATGAATCATATCGACTATATTTTGGCTAGTTGATGTAACCCTGAAATTTGAAATTAGATAATTAAGAGAGTAAAAACTATTTTTATCGAAACCATTATATTTTGAATTCCGTTACGAATCTTTGAAATTCAATCCTGTAAATTCTTATGTTTGCAGATACGGGATTATACCACGTGGCCGGGTCAGAATTTTTAAACCTAAAACCAATGTAAAATGATGTTTCCCATTCAAAAAATGGTAAACTTATGTTTCTAATTTACATCATTTGGCCGAGACCTGCTCTGTCGTCTTTAAAATGAGATCCAATCATTAACTCATTTTCGTATTTTTTGAGGGTTACATCAATTGGCCAATACACCATCGATATAAGGAACGATGTAAATTAATTGTATTGTGTTTTTTGTCTGAAATAATATAATGTTCCGCTTGTTTCATACATCATTATAAAAAAATTCAATGACAGTCACACAAGAAAAAGAAAAATGCTCGGCCATCTTGGATAGAAGCGTCAGACGCCACCATAGACTGAAATGATAGTTAACTTTTTTTGAACATATACAAACTATGTCATAGTTGCCCCGTTACACTATCACTTTTAACTTCATCAAATCTATATGACACAATTTTTACCGTGAACAGTATTAATTACTAATAAGCTACTGCATGGTTGCATATTGATATGTCTTCAATTGTCGCCTTAGCACGAATATAATATATATTTTCTTATTCGACTCATCCGTGCTTTCCTTGAGTCATCAAGAGTGCAGTTAAATGAAATAGTATATCATTTCGGCTTCCTAACTGCATATGAATTCATTTCTATTTTTATTGAATTGTATTTAAAACAGTAATGTAAATTTCATTTCGTGCCCCCCTCCGTTCTGAGTGGCACGTGCCGAGTTACAGCACTGATTACAACTTCTACCATATAATTTAGTATACAATTTAATGTTTTTTTTTACTTTAAATTAAAAGACATAATAAAAAAAACCGTTTACCGTACATACTCCACAAAATAAAATATGTGATAAATGTCCCATATATATTTTTTTCAATATTTTATGGAATTATTTGGTTCAATCGGTATTTACTTTATTAAATATTTCAATATGTTTAATTTTTAAAGGATCTTAAAATAGATTTGATACCTATTTCGGCATCACGACATCCTGAAAATTATGATATAAACTTATTTTTAATACTGACATGCAAGATATAGGAATCTTATCAACTATCCTTGTCTGGCATATTTATTAAATATATGTTATGCAAATGTAACTCGTGTAATGATTGGCTACGACCAAATAAGCTTTCATTAAAATAATTTTAGATGAGGTTATCCATAGATGTTTCTTATTTCCGGGAATCTGTACATTTATTTATAATTATTAAATAACACAGTCCCTGTAATACTAATTAATTTGCTCATTTTATCCTTATACGATATTTGTCCATATGTTGATTGAATTGGCATTCATTTGGTAGAACTCTTATATGAATCCTTCAATCGCAATAGCCATGTTAACATGCGCACTCTATACAGTTCAAATTTCACCGAGTTAAAAGGGTGAAGGTAAAAAGAAGCAATGTATTTAGTTACACACAGACAGTGTTCAGTGTGACAGACATATTGTTGATAGTTAATTTAACGGTTACAAATCGTGTTGCCAAGCTATAGTTATTTGGCGATACATATTTCCGGGACTAGAATCGGAATGAATTTCCAAGATTCGTTCGCTATTAACTGCTGAACGTGTCATGATTTAAAATTGCCCATGCTATAAAAAAAACAGTGTCAAAGTTTAATTTAGTCGTATAAATTATAAATTCTATGCAGGCTGATATGATTTTTGATTCCTGGTAATCATCGCTGGCAAATGCAATGAATCAGAATCACATGGTATAATTTGAATGTTTGGGATGTTTTTCAGATTGGATTGAATTGTTTCCGGGAAGTGGTCTCCGAAACACGCAATGCATGGCATTTTTAAAACGACATGGTTCAAAAATAACACAATATTCTCACTGTACGCTGATAATTCTCATTGAATCATTGTATCCACAAATATATAAATGACATCATTTTTTTACTGTACAATATAATACTCTTTCATATATTTTGTATTATTGAAAGGTTGTTCCAAATATTAGATGATTGTGCATTATAAAGAAGAAACAATGAATTAAAAATGATTTCTAAAAGATTCTTTTAAATGAAACTTCAGTAGGCGCCGCTTATTGTGGTCACATTGGTCAAGTGAACATTGATTGTAATAACTGAAATAGTTCATAACGATGTTTGAAAAGCTTTGATAATTGCCGAATGCCCAATTTAACAGCTGTTTCTCTTTGAAATTTAATTTATCGTAGTTTTCAACAAGATGCAATTTTTATTTTAAACTCAAATCTACACTTTTCTTATTTGTAGCCATTATTTTATTCGGCAAAAAAAAACTAAATAACCAAAACGCCCATGCACTTCAGAAACACTAAACTGCACAGATTGCCAATGCTAACGTATGCGCTTGTGCAATTTGGACATTGCTATCGAGTAAAAATGGCATTTACAAAACATGATTTTAATATCCAATTCAAACAATATGAATTTCATTGGTTTTTATTGGTTTTTACAAATTTGATTCGACTGTGCAGCCGATTCTAATAACCAGTGATCATATTAAGTGGCACCTACTGAATTTAGAAATTTATACCACCGCGTTTTCGCTCGTTAAATTCATGTCAGCGTTAACGCGGAACAATATTTATCACGAAATCATTATGAACTTTATAATTCCATTCATCCGAAATGACCTCAACATAATGTATGAACAAGTATCAATGGATTCGGCTGTAACTTTATGGAAATTCATTTTTAATATAAAATTTAAGTTGACAATTTTGTTATTCCACCGGCTGTGTTTCAAAAGTTACACGTGACACCCCCCTTCATTTTTAAATTGAGAATTAGAATCATTGTTTATTTACCTTTGAAATAAATAGACTGAAGATGCTTGCTTCTTAAATAAACGAAACACGTGTTACATTTTGTCAAGTTATCAATTTAATTTTACAATATATATGAACAATTTTAAAGTTAAAAATCAAATAATGTCGCATAGGATTGTCCGCTCTGGAAGTTGTACGTCCGATAAATTTTCCGTATACCCTACAATCGTATAACACCAAACATTACTATGTGGGAATAGTGAATACTAACTTTATTATATCTACAATGAGATATACATGTTTCAGAAATTATAGTAAAATTAATTTAAAATATCGACCGAGGTTGCTTGATGGAATTTCAATATCAAATTTTAATTGTTGAAATTTTTTACATTTCCATGTATTTCGTCACTAACGACCCGTGTTTCTCGAGTTCATTCGTGTGCTCGAATGCCTGAAGATGCCGAAAGGCGAAACCAGGGTCGTTAGTTGCACAAAATTTCAACAATTCAAATTTTATAGTAAAATTATTTTTCAATACTATGTAGGATTTTGCAAACATTTTTAAAGTTTATGTGGATACTTAATAGCAACTCAGCTCTGCTCGGATCGTAAAAGTGAGGGATAAAACTATAGTCAGAAACGAGGAATCTTCACTGCGTGATCCAGCTAAACTACTGGATACTATGTTCTCATGCTGCTATTTCACAAAATTCATTAAAAAAATCTATTCAATTTCTAGTTTGTAATATTTCCTATTAAATTGCAGTCATTTAAGATGACAATGAATGATACCGCGGTAAGAATTGTTTTTATTTTTTTATTTGTCACGCTGCCTATATCTTGTCGGGAACAAAAACCTATGCGTCACCGTGTCACGGAGACAGCCCAATCCTTGTCGAAATATTTGGTCGTGTGAACTGACAGACTCAAAGAAACGTCATCGTTCTAACCGGCTGACTGTCACGGCCGATGCCACTCTTTGAAGTCTAATTATTAATGATAACTTATTTATCAATTCCGAATCGGTAAGCCATCGGCTTCCGTTCGTCATTTCTTACCAGTCGGTACAGCTTTGAAGCGACTGCCATATTTTGTTTAACTATTGTTCGATTTCTTTGTTTTATATGGTTACGATGCCATAACTCGTTAACTTTACGTGCAATCCAACATGTGACAATGTATACACTTTCGTAATAAGTAAAAATGTCTAAGAACTGTGTCTTACAACAAGATTTCGATTCATAATAGTCGTGTTCTTCTGCGCACTTCAGACTGTTTTTAAACTGTTCCGCTATGGTCACGTTTTTTTCTTTCTGTTCTTCTTCGACGAATGGGTACGTAACGACTTGAAACGCGTTTGAATTGAATCAAACTTCAAACTGCTTCACGCCAAACCAATAACTCGCTTTTAAAGTGATATATGAATAAAGGTAGATTCACATGTTATAACAATTTGTAAAAAAATAAATTGTACAGTAATGAGCTACTCTCTTCGAAAAAAGAGAGGTTGAGCAACTCAGTAACACGCCGTTTAAGATACCTCCATTAGGAGACCATATGCTCCACATTGGGAGCTGATATGGAAAAAAACAATATGCAGAATATCAGAAAAAAATCTTATGAACGTAATATTATTCATATATTTACAAATATTATTAATTTTCTTCATTATGTTGAATATTTAGACGGTTTTCTAAAACAAAAAAAATGTTTTCGAAAATAAATTCAATTCAAATATATACTTTATGTAATAACTTTTTTATTCCACTAATTGTTTTGCTTTCGTGTCCGCTCCCAATGTGGAGCATATGGTCTCCCAACTGAGGTATCTTAACAGAATTTTTCTACGAGAACTGCTTGTTAATCAGTTGCTCAACCTCTCTTTTTTCGAAGAGAGCAGGGATAGAAGGATAGGGACAGGACAGCACTAGTGGTAAGCTAATCGCTCTCGCTAAGCCCCGTGAGGATGGTATGGGTGGGACGGAGGACTCAGACTACGAACAGAAATCCATAAATCGATTGAAAGATCAATCTATGAAAACCGAAAGCACCGGGAATTTAACCCGAGCCATCCGTTACCAGCGACGCTACCAACTGCGCCACGGACGCCGACAGTTTTACTAGGTATAATAAATATTTTGCCTCTTCGAGAAGCATCATCAGTGTTGAAATCAAAGTGAATGCTTCATAGCTCATAATAATCGCTTTTTTACTAATCCATTAATACCATTAATGTAATATGTAGACACTTCGTTCATTTTTTAACATGGCGCATTTACATATAATATTAAAACCTTCCCTTACACAGAAAAAAACAATTTCAAGCTAAACTCGTAATTGTGACGTAAAATGGGGGAGACTTACTTACTTGACGCAATGAAATAATAATAACTCGATGAGTGTTTCGATACTTAGTTTGTATTTTTGTCGTTATACCCCCTGCATTGATTGTGCTTCGTCAGAAACAACCATTGTCAAATAAGCGGAATATAAATGAAGCTTGGATAATTTTGACCAAGGGGAATCGAGTAAAAAAATGTTTTTGATTGTATGCCCGTACCTAATGTAGAACAGATGACTCCTTATAAAGCATTTCAGTATGTAAATATGTGAAGTGAACAATAATACGATTACATTATTATTAAACGTTTTTATTCAAATGTAAGTGAACCGAAACGCCTTATCTCATTGTCACATCCTCTTGATTACATTGCGGAAACAGCTTAGTACATATATATCAATCTGATATTAGCAGCCACCGGACTGTTGGTATTCTGAACAAGAGTTTATTTCATGATAGGTACTCGTACGTACGCCATACTGTCTAGAAAAGTTTCTCTTATTAGAAACAACGGGAGCCGGCAAAAATCGTTGTTATCCGATATAGATCTTTTAAACAAAAAAACATTTTTTTTTACATTAATGGTGTTTATTCTTGTTACATATATATTACAATATTCACTGTATGTATATTGGTTTCACACGTTGCAGTAGGTACAGTTTTTGAGTTTAAACTTCGCCTGCATATAGAGCTGAGCCCAGTCAATAGCATTTATTTTTGACCAGAACTGATGATGCTGTCACCCATCACCTGGAATATTTATGCATTGATGGTTTATTTTTGTAAAAAAAATACTGATAACTAAATATGTTTCGTAATTAAATCAAGTAGATGTCAATTTAATTTCCACCTATAATTGTCTATTTTCAAGAAAACCTTCTCTGATTTAGGAAGACAGGCATAATACTATACTTTTACACGATGACCGTAATTTTAAAATTTGATTTATTTCATCTAAGGATCGTTGTGTAGATAGGGTGCAACTCTAAAGTACTGAAGAATTGGAAATAAAGTCGTCGAAGAATAACAGTGAACATCAAGAAAAATAATTTTGCGAGAACACATAGTGAAATAAAAAAAAAAAGAAACATATCAAATTTAAATTGATAATTAAATAAGCCAGAATAGACATGGGTATCGAACGAAACATATTTGTACACATATCTCAACAGTGTTGAAAACGCTGGACATAAGCTAGAAAGCACACTGTGATATAGATAGTTGTTAATTTGACAAATATAAGATAAGGAAAATAACAAACTGCCTTGAATATTACAAGACTTTCTCCAAGAGAACATTAAAATTTCATCTTAATAAATCAGGTGTACTTGACAATTAAATCTGATTGACTTTGGTAGTACTTTCGTAAGCTACAAGCCAATAAATTCGAAAAAAAATACCACAAAAAAAATAACAAAAAGTCTATTTTGTATTGCTTTACAATTCGTGATAATATATAAGTGTTCTTCGTACAATGTTAAATGGTTTCAACTGACTTGGAATATTTCTTCAATGAGTAGTGCTTCAATTTAAGTAGGACTGATTTCAAGCTACCCCGTTTGTTCGAGCTTTGGTCTCGAGGTTATGGGATTGAGGCGAGGAAGCCTCGGGGGCGGAATCCCCGCGTCTCGGCCTCGAGTTGCGTGACGCGGGGTTCCCGGGTCTGCCATACCAGCAGACATGGTGGAGCGAGTGGAAGGGATGATGCTCTACAAGCGGCCGGTCTATCGGCTCTTCCAGTATTTGGAAACGTAAGTGCTTATAATTTGTAACCCAGTATATTATGTTCATGTCTATTTTTTTCACCAACACCAGTGATGAATATAATATATATATATTGAAAATCTCCGTTTTTCTAAGCGCAGTTCTATTTCTTCGATATAGAAATAAACTGACTGAGAACTATTATAGACAAATTTATAGCCGTGTTCAATTGTACCCCTTTATTATCTTGCTTCCTCTTCCATTTGGACATATTTTTATGAATTTTCAAACAATCTTTTCCTGTTTTGCTGCGGCGTCCTTGTGTCCTATGAATAATATATTGGCATAAGAATGTAGATATATTATACTAAATATTCCACAATATTTTACATAGAAACCCGTTAGATTTATCAACGATTGCCTCTTGAATAAAACTGAATAAATATGAGATCATGTAAATACCGGAGACACCCGACAGAGAGTATCCCACTCTGATAAATCCGAGGTATGGGTTACGGGAAACTTTAAACAATGGCGTAGTGAGTTGAGACGGTGACACCGAACACTGGGTATCCCATCAATTCCGTACATAAAAAAACAAAAGGGCAAACTAATTGCGCCCAACTATTAACTAAACTACACACTATTTATCTCTGAATAAGAAGTTAGTATATCGAGTAATAAAGTGACTAGGAGTTATATAAATATATACCTCTACTTATCATATTATTAT
Organism: Himalopsyche phryganea; assembly: GCA_022494535.1. Classification (NCBI taxonomy): domain Eukaryota; kingdom Metazoa; phylum Arthropoda; class Insecta; order Trichoptera; family Rhyacophilidae; genus Himalopsyche; species Himalopsyche phryganea. The sequence continues at coordinate 659,032 of JAGVSL010000024.1, forward strand.
GTAAGACTTAAATATCTTGATCATTAATCACTTGAAATTTTATCACTTTTAAGTTTTAGCATATTACATACCACTCGTGCCTTTTCATTTTATCTCATGATTGCTGTTAAACTGAATAAGATTACTTGGACAATTGTGATAATATTTTCATTTGTTCAAAAAGTTTCGTACGCGGAACATACCCATCGGTTGCACAATTTTAATCTTCGCAACATAATTCTCCGTGGTTTTCCTATCTCGCCGTTTTATTCTCCTTCAGTAACGCTTCTGTGCTTAAAAATACGAACGGACGAGAAAATTGCGAGATTCAAAGGCAGTTGGCTTGGCTCCATGTTTTTCTATAAACCTATCACCATACTATCTGATGCAGAAATACCTGCAGGCAGGGTTGTGAGTTGTGACTAGGCATGATTTAAAAAATATTATTTTTAAATCCATTTTGAGATTTTAATGAATCATTACCGTTGTTCATTGCGCTTACTAATTTCTGCATATTACTTCGTGTATAATTCAATAACGATTTTTCTATGGCTGACACAAACTGCTTATGAGGGTTGTTATCGAGTCGGCCTCTGTGGTTGAGTTCAAGGAGCTGTACCTTAGAGATCTGGCGGTCTAGGCTTAATTCCCGACATTTTCAATCTGATTGAAATCTTTAGCATGACTGTTGTTTGTAATGTATTTTCTCCTCGAGTGTCTTTAAAATTTTAGGTCGCATTTATCTCACTCGATTAAAAAGAAACCGAAATATCTGGTGCCTTGGCTATTATTACATATTACATTTTTTTACATGTAAAGAATTAATATCGACATCTACGTTATAAACAAAAATCTTAGAGTAAATCTAAATATGCTACTAAAAGAGGCGAATCACGGATTACACCTACTGACACAACCGATGTAATATCAAAGTTATCAATTTTAATTGTATATTAATGAAATAAAGTTGAAATAATTACAATGTCCCCCAAATCAAATTAAATACTCTACAATACTATTTTCGGTACACTATCCACCCCTATTTTTCTTGAGTGTTCCAGTAGTCTACTAGGCTCCTCCGCTCCTTCCGATTAGTCTGCCTGAAGCATCCTTCTCTATTACCCACTATTTTCCTCTCCTGCGATATGCATCTCGCTCATTAAAGCAGGGATGAATTCCTTTCAAAAGCCTACGTTCGTCAACGTGTTTATTTCCTTCTATTTTATCCTTTGCATTTTTTTCGGACATGTCCGTTACATTTCGTTTAATGATATATGTTTGTAACTTAGTCGCGCGATTTATCTCTTTATATGATAAGGAAAGGGAATGACTAAAAAAATCATTGTAAGTAGTTAGATAATCGTTTTCTCCATAGCCCCATTTAAAGAGTCACTTATTTTCAAAAACTAGGAATTAACTGTCTCACACTGTAAATAATAAATAAACTATTTTTTAGGCTCGTTCGTTGTCTACCAAGTATGATCAATATATCTACTGTTCCAATCAAAATTAGTTTCTACGGACGTACATAATTATTTTTTAAATTCCTATAATATACAATACGGGTCCGGTTGCAGTTGTGAACGTCGTTTACTTCAGTTACAGAGCTCAGTACGGACAGTTTCATAAATTGATCTTCCAATCGATTTACGGATTTCTGTCCGAAGGCATGGATTTTTGTAATGTCTTGAATTAACTCCCACCCACCCGATCCTAAAAACGTTGCTTAGCGATAGTGATATGACAACCACTAGTCATGTCATAGTCCTCTTCAAATAAAGAGAGGTTGAGTAACTCCATTGGGAATCCATATGCCTCACGTTGGGAGCGCACATGGTTTTAAAAAAATTAAATACTATGGTATAATTGTGAAAATGAAAAATGCATTTTCTGAATAACTATTTCCTTTTTTTCCGATGTTGAATGTATGGACTGCTAATGAAACATCTCGACAAAAGATGTTTTGAAATAACTGTCGGTATTTCAGTAGTTTTTGAAAGTTAGAATCAGAAGAGGACTAGTGTGGGTGTGTAGGAATAACTTTTTAAACCGATGGAAAACAATGGCTGTGTAGAATAAGGATGTCATCTTTCGCTCAATACTGCAGCATATTTACATAACCACCTAAAAAAATATTGAAATCAAAATAAATAGTAGTTTTTTTTAGAGAGATTTTGATGTTCTACTTAGTGGTAATTTCACGACACCGATTTGAAAATTCTATTCGTAAATCCACATTAACGATTGTATACCCGCTGTTACAAAAAATAAATCTGAAACATTTCCAATATGCATGTTTTCATTTCGAGAGCTTTAATTGGGAAAGCTCTGCTGAATGCTCCACTTCCGCGTCCGCGACTGACGCACCGGAGTGGGCGGCGCCGGCGTCCCGACGCCTGTTTACGCTCACCGTAGTATCTATCGGTATCGCGTTCGCACCAATACATAGATAATAGGGGCGTCGGTGTAGTACTTACGATCCGCCAGACCTGGGTCAACCGAACGCCGGTCGATACCAGACATGCTCCTCTCTTTCGCACAATGCTCTGTTTGGGAGGCGCTTCTCAAAGACTGCTCTTCTGGACGACACATTCACCACATAATAAACCACTGTATGCTTTCAATGTAGTAAGATAGCACATTATTCGATTCATTTGCGGGTTCGTTTAATAGTCCCATTTTTTTCTTCACGATTTCAATCTAGCTTTAGACTTTACATTCAATCACTTTCCTGACAAATAAAATCATGCGTTTTGGCAAGCGTACTAAGCTAGCTTGCAAATTCTTATCCTGAGGGTAAGAATGACTGAAATTGATATAGTCTATGGCTCGCAAATCTCGAACACATTCCCCCAACGTATAGGTCCGGTTGGAAGGGTTAACGATAACTCGCCATTAATAAAGCTTGGATAAAACTTTCATGATTGAATAACTAATGCAGTCTTCTAGAGAAACTAAATATAAAGCTTTTGTTTTACCATGATATGATTACATTTCTTTAAAATTCTCTTCGACTTTAAAACTATCATACAATTGGCTAATCACTGGAATTATTTAGGTGTTCACAATGAAGTTGTTATGTTATTATATTTATAAGAAATAAAACACATTTTTAGTACTGATTCACAAAACTTTATTAAATGATCAGGACCGGTGTGTCTCGTAGCGAGCAATTTTCAATTCAAAAATAGTAATGAAACATGTTTCAACTCCACAAATTTATAAAATGACCATAACCTGTTCTGCTCAGCTGTGAGCTCAATTGAACAAACCGACCGGTTCTGATTATATTGTAAAATAATTATTGCAAATTGAGTTTTATTTTTATGGATATTATTGACTTGGTTCGTGAAAAAATTGAGAAACCTCGCCAGAGCAGTATTAAACATTATTGGCTGCCCAGGGGAAACAGGAAATCCGTTCTGTTATGAAGAGCTAGAGGGGGGAGAGTAAGGGGGGATTGTGTTAACTAACTGACCAACACCACAACTCGCCGCTGCGTTTTGCTCATTTTTCTGCTCATCCCTCGCTGGCCATCATCCTCTTCCCGTCTGAAATTGGTATTAGCCAGACTAATCCGCCTCATCGTAATTATGAATCGCCGTATTCCACAATACGCTACTATATGTAAAATTAACCCATAATTAATGTAATGTCAAATTGTTTACTTTGAAATCATCGCTGGAGAGTTTAATTGCTACATTTAATACTCGATGCGCCCCGAACTCATATTCTGTGTTTATCTTTCACGTAATAAATACTTGGAGGGGAAAGACATAACTTTCTGTAAATAGTAAACTACATCTGAACTAGCCAGGCATATTATATCAGCCTATATTATAGTCCAGTAGTAAGAGTTTTCCAGTAGCGAGCAGATGGGTCATTATCGAATTTAGATATTTTCAATTTAACATTTGTGACCTTGATGCCTTTTTTCCTCGAGTGAAACTCAACAATTTTATTGAGTTTATATCGTGTGAATTAAAAAAAAATAAAAATATTCGGCACTTTTGCTAAATATAAAATGGCATTGTAATGCATTTTTTTTGTCTGTAAAAACTTCAATTTAAATTCATAATCATGAGCCAAGCGTTTGAGCTCATTTGGTTACCCGCAGACGTTAAGGTTTGAAAGTTTTTAGACGAAACAACAAACATAACATACTAACCTTTTTGCTTTAAATATTTAAAGAGTAATGCCTTACTTCCTAACAAGAATATAAAATAGTGAACAAAATTAAATTAATTTGCACCAAAAAATGAATGAAACATTTTTCATTGTTTATTTTTTAGTCGAAAGACTAAACAAATATGTTTTGATTAATATACTGTTAGAAATGTCTTATTACAATAATTTATATTCAGACAGAAGATATTACAAATATGTTTTGATTAAATTGTCATTTTTTGGCACAACTCGATTATAATAAAGTATTTATAAAGTATTTCAGTATAACCCGTTATAGATATGAATTTGATATTTTTACCTTATAATATTATTATTGTTACAAAAGTCATTTGATTGTTATGGTATGTAAAAACAACTACGCAAAATACTTGCTATCAATTATCGGCAATCTTATTGAATGAGGGGTTTTCGACCGCATATAAAATTCTTGTTATCGAAATGCAGTGGATGTATTAGGAAATAGCCTTTTTTATCACATGTCTACAAGGGCATCGTATAATTAAATATGTATCAAAATTGCAAACAAACAAACACATTTTAGCAATATTGTACGTATGAATAAATAACAGGAAAACCGCGAACCACAAGGTTTTTGTTACACCCAATTGTACAGCTGCATATTACTCTTTTTACACTTAACTTTAATTAAACACTTCCCTTTATCGAAAAAAACAACGCCGAACACCCTCAGTACAGTACAACCTCGTAAATAAAATACTACTGTTAGTGAAAGTGTATTCTTTAAAACCATTATTAATAAAATAGGTCTGATTTATCTTTTTTGTTTATGCATTTATAAAACAAACGACACAATGCAGGTATAGACAAGATCAATAGAGTTTCCATAAATGAAAAAAGTGTGAATGATCATCGGCCAGCGCACGTTAAAACTGTCGCAGCTATGTGATCAAATTTCAAGTCAGTTGTGTCGAGGTTCGTCATATCGATGTTTTTTTACTGTGCTCACTAGTGTATTGTTTGTTATTGACAAGTGGCTATATAAACAAATCAATGTATGGATCTTGTAGACTCGATTGTATACCTGCATGGTTATTATCCATTTCAACGCCTTTCATACGATAATATATCCCGGAGGCGATGATCGATTTCTCGATTGGTCAGTGGTTAAACATGCTTCAATTTTAGCTTCTGATTCATATATTATGGTAAAAAACGTGGCTAAGTATTATGGTCCACAAAATTATAAGTAATTATTACGGCAACACTCCATCATCAGTAGTAACATAAAAAAAATAAAAGATATTTCTGAGAACGGTGAGATGCCGAAATAGCCGTCAACCATATTTTATAATTTATTCTTCGTTAACAAAATACTTTGATATAATTTAAGACATCGACTGAGGGTGCTTGATGGAATTTCAATATTAAATTTGGATTATTGAGATTTTGTACACTTCCATGTATTTTGTCACTAACGACCCGGGTTTCGCCTTTCGGCATCTTCAGGCATTCGAGCACACGAATGGACTCGAACTGACATACATGGACGAAAATACATGGAAGTGTACAAAGCCTCAATAATCCAAATTTGATATTGAAATTCCATCAAGCACCCTCAGTCGATGTCTTAAATCAAATAATATTAAAAACCTTTAAAGGTTATGTTAAATGTCCTTAAAATATAATAAACACTTTAAATAAGATGACCTTTTGACGACATGCTTAAATATATTATTCTCACGACGAGATGGGCGGTTTTGTTTTCAGACTCTGTTACTTCTATCTGTAGACTCTGTATCTTCTAAAATCACTGGTAATTCTAATAGTAGTTGGAAAGCGGCAATTCGCCACTCCGTTAATGTGTTGTTTACAAAATAAGGATTAAGGCGATTCTCGAAATGTTATCCCAGGTATCAGTGTGGATTCTAGACGTATAATATTTTATCTCGTAAATAATATCTGTCGTATTTGTATCTTCTATATAAACGTTAGACACTGTTTACTGTCTGTCAGTTCGAGTCCATTCGTGCGCTCGAATGCCTGAAGATGCCGAAAGGCGAAACCCGGGTCGTTAGTGACAAAATACATGGAAGTGTACAAAATCTCAATAATCCAAAATACTTTGATATTTTTACCAAAGTTTAATGTTATTCTTCCGAATTTAATCATTAAAAATATACTTCTAAACTATCACTAATATTAAAACGTTCCCTTCCAAACAAGTCTCCTAAAGTTGAAGATAGGGAGGAAACACCAAAAACCGGACGTCACCAAATAGCATGTGTTGCACGTATTCATATTCATTTTTCCTCATTAAAATAAACAGAGGTTAAACGCATGTATATTTATTTGTTTGTATCAATATGCAAATTGTTTTCTTTGTGATATTTTCATATGTGCTAGAAATGGGTTTAACTTTCAAAATACATTTCAGCGTATGAGGAGAGGAATGAAAATCGTCGGAATTGACTTCCATGCATGAATCAAATTTTTCAAGCTTTTCTCGTACCGAAAATATTTGGAAATCTTCTCGAAAACAGGTATCTTATGTCGTCGTTCCAAAATCAAAACGGCACTTGTGACATTTTTGCGGCGTAATGTTATGAAAGCAGTTTTTTTCATATCTTTTTTTCTCTACATGATGGGCAAAAGGACATTTACGAAACATAACCTACGAAATCACAATTTAAAAAAAAGAAATAACGTAACCTGTGTATTTGTGAACTTATCTTCAATTCATGTATGGCAAAATTTATTTGTTCTAACTTAAATATTATGAGTTGATGAAACATATACAACAATTTAATTTGATTTTTAAGTAAAATAAACCTTATTGATTTCATTGGCGTTTACTTGGTAGAAGCCCATTATAATAGGGTAAAATACTGAAGTATTCAGTTCTAAAAAAAATATTAGGTGTTTGGTAGCTATTTCGGCTTAACGCGCCATCGTCAGAACTAACTAGTTCTTACTCAGTTAGTAAATATTTTGATACTTTACCGTATTAAAATAAACCTTAATAGATGAAAGAAGAAATTTCAAATTATGTAAATTTTTCATAGCATCTCTTAAAAATCCAAAATTGAAAGATTATTAAAAAATGCATTTCAATCTTCAAGAAATAAGTCACCTGTGATCCAACGTGCATTTCAAAATACTAAGAAAAAATCTTTTCACTGTTTTTTTTATTCCTAAAACGCTGCCCTTTTGCTTTTGGGGCGATGATATAATCGTTTACGCTATGGCATGGGCCCTTGATTTAGAGCCTGCGATTTTTTTGTTTTTATTATTTCTTAAGTGCCGTGTCTCGCTCCAGTTTCCATGATAAACGTCAGAAATGCGCTGACACTCGGGTCCCGCCCACGTGGATATTCCGCGCTGACACGTGCAAGCTGTCGGCGCCCACACGCATGCGCCTTTCTTTATCTCGTCAAGTTTCTTAATTTGTTGCTTAATTAGACTTTTACTGGATTCTCGCAGCAGATTAGTCTCGGCCACATAATACGCGCATAATGAACCTACTGCTATAGATATACTATTTTGTTAACACACGAAAAAAACTTACTATATTCCGAGAAATTTTCTATGTTTGGTCCTGTGAAGTTCATTGCCTCGAATACAAGATTATATCAGGTAGAAAAAATACATTAATTTAAAATTCGTAACTGTACCTTGGTAATCCCTAGTGGAAAGACAAGAAATTGTAATAAATAAATGTAAAAAAACTCTGTTGTCGTATTGATTGAATTGTCAGCTAGAACTCGATTGTCATTAAAAAATCATCTAGCTTAGTCAAATATCGTCGATAGTTGTTTCTTAATCGTACAAGTAAATGGACAATTCTGAAGATGGTGTGATTTCGAAGTACCTATTACTTTTCCTCTATACTTCTTTAGTCATGTTCGCTCCCCATTCGACCATATATTCAGTATATGACCACCACACGGTCGAAGTCTACAAGATCGTCGGGACGGTTATGTGGAACTAAACCAAATACATAAAACTATTCTTCAGCATGCTTGTTACATGTATTATACGTGTATACTTTTACAGCCAAGAAACAAGATGGATATCAAAAGTGAGTATAAATATATAAAATATTGAGAATAATCTTTATGAAATAAAAATACAAAGAGGATAACTTACTTTGTCTACAAGCATATATTAAGTACAAAATTGTAAATAGATTAGAAAGCAATGGCACGGCTGAATACAGGAGGATAGAGTTTAAATGTATAAATCTATAAATGTCGATATATCTTATTACCATTTGTCGGCGAATGCAGCCTAGCTATCAAACGGTTACGAGTTCAAGTCCCGGCAAGGTCAATATCAAATTTAACATTTGTGACTCGGGCTTTTTTCTCACCAGGTTTATCTTATGTGCTTTCAAAATATCTGCTGCAGTGGCAATTAATTGTCAAATAGTAAAGTCAACCCTTCCTAGTTCGTAAAAACAAGGCATTGTAACAAAAACAAATAGCTTTATCATTTAATATGAAAGCAATCGACATTCGATATCTACTGCTCTAATGCCAACATTGATTTATCTATACGTATTTAATACACAACCAATGTACCACCTGCAAGATCACACTTCACCACCTTCATCATCACCAACAAACAGCATCAGTCTTCACAGGAACATCAAGGCAACACAGACGTAGAGAATAAAAGAATAGCTTCGATACCTCATATACGATAAAAGACACAAAGCTAGAAAGTACGTAATAAAATTAATATTTTGTTATTTCAGTAGAATACCCAATACAACAGTGGAATACTTAAGTTAACAATTGTATCGTCGAATTCATCTAAAATATCAAATTACGTATTAAATTTTCTTTGTGAACTAGAAAATCTTTTAAAATTCTTAATGGCATTGATAAACTCTTAACACCTAAATAAACCTTACTTCCTGCCAATCAATCTGTTAAACATCCATCTTTTGCGATTTGAAACGAGGATACTAAAAAAAAACCTGACATCACCGACTGCTAACGATTGAAGACCTACCAAGACTCCTTAATTATAATATTTCATAAGTTATACGTGTCCGACATACTGTAATAGTAGCAACCTGGCTATTAATAAGTTATAAAAAAAAAATTACAATGTAAACCACAAAAGAGCCGCCTAATATGTTTTAAGCGCATGCAAATATCTATATATAAAATATTAATAATAATTGCTGTAATTAACTTCGCATATGGACATGCAACCTTTTAAGCGGCTCTTCGATGAGTCAGTTCGGTCTAAGGACGAGCTGTGCGGTCCAGATAATTTTCTCCGATAATACTATTTATCGATAGAAGTAACAGAGTCTGAAAACAAAACCGCCCGTCTCGTCGTGAGAATAATATATTTAAGCATGTCGTCAAAAGGTCATCTTATTTAAAGTGTTTATTATATTTTAAGGACATTTAACATAACCTTTAAAGGTTTTTAATATTATTTGATTTAAGACATCGACTCAGGGTGCTTGATGGAATTTCAATATCAAATTTGGATTATTGAGGCTTTGTACACTTCCATGTATTTTCGTCCATGTATGTCAGTTCGAGTCCATTCGTGTGCTCGAATGCCTGAAGATGCCGAAAGGCGAAACCCGGGTCGTTAGTGACAAAATACATGGAAGTGTACAAAACCTCAATAATCCAAATTTGGTTTTTAATATTGTTAACTCTCAATCGTTGATGAACATACATTACATGGGCTTGACAATTTGGTTTCGTTCAGCTGGTGAGTGTGTTCAAACTAATGTGATTTGGTAATTAACATAGGTTATATAGGGATTATGACATGGTGGCAATTTAAATGTTAACGAAATTAGGTGTATGCTCGTATGATAAAGAAGATTCAACAATAACCCATTATTAAATGTAAATTCTACTATATATTTATACATATTTGTTCTTTACACGTTTGAAATGGCCACCACACGCTACCTTTAAGATTCTCTGTCTCCCCTTAGTCTCATTACTTCCTCCCAGATCATCCCAACGTCTCGTATATCCGCATACATCATATGGATGGTCATCAGCTTCCAGGTCGGTTGGTAGAAGAGACAAGCAGGATTCAGGAAGCTCCCCGGGGGCACGTGTCCAAGCCAAACTATATTTATCGATAGTGTAAAGCAGACATGTGATAACACTGATAACAGATGTAAATCGGTTGATTTTGCACAAATCTCTGCTTGGCATCTTGGACACTTTTGAATACACAATCGAAAACCTTTGAACTATGCTGGTTTTAATTTGTCCACTGGCCCCGTATAAACTTTCAATTGGTGTTCCAAAAACGATTTTTAGAAACATCTATTAAATATAAATTATTTGCTTTAGTCTGACCATTTTTTTTTGTAATTCATCTTGTTTTTGCCACATACATTCTGTAAACAATTGTTACGTAGAACATCGCCAGACATACCCTATTAATAATATAATTTAAGGCGAAACCCGGGTCGTTAGTGACAAAATACATGGATGGAAGTGTACAAAATCTCAATAATCCAAATTTGCTATTAATAATAATTGTTACATGTTCAATTTGCTTATAATTTCATTAAAGGGAGAATTAACCAGATATATATTTATTTATTACTAGTGAGTACCCGGCATGCGTTGCAATGCCACTCAAAGAAAGAAAAGGTTTGTGTTTTAATTCTGTTTATTGAACTGCTTTTGGATTAGAGGTCTGCACAGGCCGAAATTTTATAGGCTTACCCGGTTCGAGCCCATCATCTTCAGGTCTGGCCCGACCCGAACCCGAGTTTCAATATCAAACTTGTTCTAACACAATATTTTTGTTATTCGTCTGGTGCGTACACGAATAAATCAGAAAGTTTTTCCTAGATGTCGCTGTATGTACGTATTTGACTCTTTTTTTCAATTTTAGATTTTCATTTTTTTTCCTTCAGAACCCTTCACGGGTGTGTGGACAACAACTCACCGAAGTTTCATCGAAATCGTATGAATGGTAAAGGAACGCGTAAAGGACAAACAAACATTTATTTTATATAATATTTCCCGGCATGATCACAATAAGTCCTTCCTGAAAGTTTCATCGCGATCGGTTGAGTAGTTTAGGAGCCTATAAGATCCGGACAAACCAACAAACAGACATTCATTTTTATATATATGGATGAAAAGAATAGTGCATTGAAATAATCTTGAACATTTTATCTCATTTACTTGGTGGAATGTATGATTTCGAATTATAAAAGTCCTTTATTAAAATTACTTATAAGAGAATGTTTTCTTTCAAAATGTCCCCTAATAATACGATTTTATTTGAACCTAAACTAATTAAATTTGTCATGGTACCATTATCCACAAATTGCTAAATTGCTCTATAGAATGATGAATTAAAATGTCATGGAAGAATGTTTTTAATTAATTGATTGATATACAAATACGATGGAACATGGAATAGTCTTTTAACGACCGAAAAATAAATTTATAATTACTTACTATCCACCAACCTACTTATTAGACTTATAATAATATTGCATCTGAAGTTGGTAAAAGTGGCTAGCTAATGTCGATTAATACAAACTTTATTTCGCAGAAACATGCAAATCCACATTTTTCTTATATTAAAGTCACACAAGATCAGTTCTATATAAGAAGAGCTCAAACATAAAATTGAAAAAATCGACATTGCACATTGGTCACTTTTATGGTGTTAACTGTCAATTCTTGGTGGAAAGGCATTTTATTTTTTTATTGTTTTGTGGTTCACAACTTTTTTTTAAAATTTCCCATCTGCTATTTTAGCTAATGAATATTTTTGAATCATTTTTATCAGATAATTGATTTTTAATGTAGCTTTATTTTTTATTTCAGATTAGTGTTTGTTGATTTGTAAGAGGTCACTTAGATTTTAATTGCAGACTATTTAATTTCATTTATATATTATGTCTTTGATCAAATGTAAATTCTTGTCATAGTTCTTGCACCAACTGTTTGATATAACTTAATTTTTAACATTCAATTTTATATATATAGCCTTGTTATGATTTGTATTTTTGCTCAATAATGCTTGCTTTTGATAATGCTCGCGATGAGCAAGACCGGTCCTGCACATTCTAAACATGTAAAACTAGTACATGATAAAATGAAAAAATTAAAATATCATGCCTTTCCACCAGGAATTGACAGTCAAACACCTTAAAAAGTCTTTTTACTTATTGAGGCAGTATTGTTCATCATATTATCTTATTGTCCATATCCACTATTATTATTAAATCTTAAATATTTTTATGAATGGATAGGGTCTTTTGAAAATGGACATCGCGTCAGTATATATGGAATCAATATTTTATTTTTAATATACTTCCTTATAAGCCCCCGTCCAGATTCGAACGGTGAGTAAACCGAACCGTAAACTGGGTGAAATAATTGGGTTCCTACGCATTCGCTGGCCTCACACGTGGGTAGGGCAACACACCTGAATCGCTCAAAGTTTGGGCCGATTGTCTTCTGCATTGTCTATTCTCCTCAACTAAGCAATAAGCCGTTTCTGATTCTTTCTATATCCGATTTTTTTAATGTCTGGTCCATATGGACATTAGTTGATAATACTCGCGATGAACGAAACCGGTCCAGATCATTATAATCATGTGGAAGTAGTACAAACAAATAGTGTTTTATTTTAAACATATAATGCATTTTCACCAAGAATTGGCGGTTAACACCTTAAAGTGTTTATACTTTAAGACATCGACTGAGGGTGCTTGATGGAATTTCAATATCAAATTTGAATTGTTGATTTTTTGTACATGTCCATGTATTTCGTCACTAAAGACCCGGGTTTCGCCTTTCGGCATAGATAGACACTATTTACTGTCTGTCAGTTCGAGTTCATTCGTGTACTCGAATGCCTGAAGATGCCGAAAGGCGAAAACCGAGTCGTTAGTGACGAAGTACATGGACATGTACAAAACTTCAACAATTCAAATTAAAGTGATTAGTTATAAAAATTTTATAAATATATATATTCATACACAAATAATTATATTCCATCTTACACGTATATTTCACTTTTCTGTTATGATTGATTGATGAAGTGTTTTCTTATGTCCTAATTATATAATTATGTATTTATTGCTGTAATAACTGTAGTTTAGATTTACTTTTTTAAAATGTCCGCTCCATTCAAAGATATCCGCATATGTAAAAAACAAGAAATTGTTTAACGAATATTGGCTGTAGGTCAGTCATTCAACCATTCTTTTCGCCTAAGGTAGTTTGTATGGTAGACATCGAAAGACTCGATGGTAATCCACGTAAAGAGCTCACAGTCCGATTAGGGATAGCTGGAGCAACCTTCAACTCAATGCGGAAAGTCTGGTCAGAATCAAGTGCCACTTATTCAACGCATGCATTCTGACTGTGCTGCTTTACGGTTGCGAATCATGGCACCTCACCAAGGCACAGGGTAACCGTATACTGTGCTTTGAAAACAGAAACTTGCGGCGAATACTAGGGGTACGGTGTGAGAAGACCCCGGATCGAAGAGAGGCGAATGGCTGGTTATCGAACGTCCTGTAAGGGCTGGGATCTCAAACAAACATCATTTCAAATCCGGTTCAACACTTATTTATTTTTAATCGAATATGCAGTGGTTTACAATACACAAATATAATCTTAACACCCAAAATTGATTCTACATTTACATGAATTTACTTTAAGTTGTATTGCAAGTGACACGACAAACGATTTTTAATTAAGTCCAATTCAAAACAAACCCAAACAATTCACAACGTCACCGGTGCGGCCACGGCTGGCGGCTAGCCTGGCTCGACAGATCGTAATCGACCCTCAACACATAAAATCATAAAGGACTTCCGCGTCGTCGGAGCCACCCCTTTCCGTCAAAAATAGACTCGTCCAGTGAATGTGCCCGCCGGCTATTGCACGAGCGCCCTTCGCGACAAGAGTCGGGCCGATTTCTCCGAATCATTGTCGTTACCGCTGGGCGATTTCAGTTATGGACCCTAATGAAACTTAAACTTAACAAAAAAAACCAGAGTGTGTCAGGTGGTTTGATTTTATCAGAAACTCGGAGGTAAAATCATACTATTTATCTTGGAGATAAGCCTTGTTGCCATTGTTAAGTATATCTTAATGAAATAGCCAAAGTTTTCGATTTAAATTTTATATTAATTTCGAAAAAAAACTTAAATTTCACATATTTAGGAATCGGTGGCGACTAATAATATAATTATTTATTATTGATATCGTCCATCGTTCGTAACGGACGCGAGCATATATAAAACGGTGGGCGTACGAGTTCGGCTTGCGAGATCGAAATTACGAGACTTTTTTTTTTGTTCTTAAAAACCTGCTGACTACTTTTAAGCGTGTGACAAAATATTGCGAAACAAAGTTTATACTCGCACTTTTTAATTTACTGGATAATGAGCGCTGATTATTTATTTTCTATAGTTCGATTTCACGTGGAATTATGCAGGGTTCGTATTTTAATCATATTATACATACATATCGACTGTGGAAAGGAAAAAGGACGTAACCCTCAGTTTTTTCAATATAGCTTTTTGCGATAATCACAATGTATGCAACTTAATACACGTTATATCAAAAGGATGTAAGCTGTTAATGCTTAATTAGTATCAAAATTTGGATTTTAAGTTTGAAAAAAAGAGGGACTTTGAAATTTGCAGCGAGGAAAAAGGACTTACAAAGAACCCTGTTACAACAATACTATATCTTAAATCATAGATCAAGCATGTCTTATTCATATTAGACGAGGATGTTAACACAATTTTTGCTATATTTACTAAAAACATCACCGTGCGGTTTTTAGGTTATGTATCGTATCAATCTATTTAGCTAAAATTATTATATTTACGCTTAAATTTACGATTGAAATCATTTTAATATACGAATATTATCAGTATTTACTGCTTTATATTCAGTTCTAATATTATACGATGCATAATATTCGATTATCTTGTTTTTTTTTTTAATTTAAATTAGTCATAAGAACAGTTCAGATTACACTGCTCGTAAAATGGAATAAATATGACGTACTAATATATTCTCTCGTCTATTTTTTAATGCATAATGTCTGATAAACTTAACTTAACTTGCCGTAAATAGTAGAATAGTAATAGGTACTATCATGCATTGTTTTTAAAAAAAGTCAGCAACATTTTTGCTATGCTAGATACTCTATGTGATTTATTATATATAGTAATCAAATTCTCAGTCAATGAATTACGATGCATTCCTAAGAAAGCTATTTTTAATATATGCAGAAGTGTACTAGCTGCCATAATTCTATAAGTTTATTCAAAAAGTCATTTTAAATTGAAGAGGAAAAAGGCTGTAAGCTGCTTAACTACATTGGTGTTGATAATTTTTGTCTGGGAAAAAAGACGTAACCATCAATTTTATTGGTTTTTCTTAAATAACTGTTTAATTTAACATCAGATTGGGTAAATAAAACGCCAGATTATTAGTCTTCATGCAACTCAAAGTTGTGCATATTTAATATTTTGATTTTGGCCAAAAATCATTAAAAAACGTTTTTCGTGCCTCCTGTAAAAATTTGTTATGTGTGGGTTACGTCCTTTTTCATTTCCACAGTCGATATAATTAGTTAATCCGTGTTTCACCAACATCGTCATAATAGATCGAAGCGATACAACCGTTTTATATAACTTACCATTTTATATATATATATATTTTTTTTTATATAAATTACTGACCGTTTATTTTATCAACTAACCACGTGTATACCGACCATTTATCGAATCAGTTACTGACAATTTTTATAAATTACTGACCAAAAATTGAAATGGGCACCGTCGTTATTTAAACCATCGTTAAGAAACACCAAAATAAATAAAGCTGTCTTTCTTTCTTCGTAGTAAAAAAATATCACTTTTTTTTTTTCATTATTCGGAGATAGCCACGTTTGATCTGTAACGAACCATATGTGTAAAATCTACTAGATCACTAGAATAAAAACATTTCGGTGAAGAATTTAAATTTAAAATTTAACTCGTCATCTTGTATTTTGGCACGATGCAGGCTTCTCTCGCGTGAGATAGGTATATGCCACTTCGTAATAATCGTAAATTTCTTTTACTCTAGTTTACTGAAAAAAAAATATATGGGTTAACAGGGCCGCTGGGATTAATAATGTTATCGGAGTGTCGCGGATGACAACTCCTACCACCGAAATAGTTTTATTTATGTTAAAACGTATCCGCGACTATTTGACGGTTGAATTTTAACGCTAATTTAATGCGGGTCAAACTATTTTTTTATTTTGAATAAAAAAAAAAACAACTTGTATTGCTACATTCGTTGAAGATTCTGTTGATGACGAACATGTATCTTTAATTTTATAAATGTTTAATAACCCTGTATAAATCATTTAACAAATTTTAAGATGTATAAAAAATAATTATTGTAGTGAACCACAAAACGTCAGTTTATTTTCATGTTAGAATCTACCGACTCCCTTACTTCCTAAGATACTCAACGGTGTACCCTCCTCCACTACATATTTACAGCCATTGCATTGCATAATATGTTACCGTGAAAGTGTCAGAAACGTTTTCAATTATTAATATCTCAGGAACAATTACCTAAGACTTAGTTGACATGCAATAGATTCTACTGAAGAAATGAAAGATTATTATTGAAGAATAATGTAATTGAAAAGCTTAAATATCTTTTATAGCATACTAACGAGTATGCCCTGCTATGCCACTCAAAGAAAGGAAGTGATTTAATTCTGTTTTCCGTCTGGTGCGTACACGAATAAATCAGAAGGTTTTCCGAAGCGTGTGCAGGCCACATACAACACACTTGTAGGTATTGTCCCTGTGCTTTGTTGATAGTAATTGTATATGTGAGTCATACTGGAAACTGCAGACGTTTGAATTCGACTGGCACATCTGTCGGAATCGTTGGAATGTGCGGCAACAGTGCATCTTCTCCTTTAAATTTTCCATTTAAGACCGGCAATTGAAATTTAACAATTAACACCGCTTGTTATTTCACACCCGAACTGAAATGTCGCTGTTAGTACCTATTTGATTATTTTTTTAGATTTTTTTTGCAGAAACCTTCGTGGGTGTGCGCACAATAACTCACCAAAGTTTCATCGCAATCGGATAGTATACGAACGCATACGGGACAAACAAAGAAACATTCATTTATATATATAATATGTATATAGATAACCAACTTAAATGACACAATCGATGTTCATCATTGGCAATTTTCTAAAAATATTTCATTTAACTATTATTTTCTGGGTATATTGGACAGCATTTTTCTTTACCATAACTATGCGCTATGACTGAAAACATCACATTTTTTTACAACTATGCTTTTTTTTTGAAAGTCCTCAACATAAAATGTCGCATATAATATGACTATATCTTCATATTGAACACTCCTGCTATTGTAATAATTTATCTCAATTCAAACACCACTGATATTTCTTATGTCGACAGAATGTCTGTGACTGTCTGTAGGTACACACATCGATATTGTGAATTTTCACCAAAACATCATTGAGTATTGTAGATACTTGTATTTTTTATTATACATTTCGTTAATTCAATTAATTTTATTGCGGTGTTACGATCTTTTATCGGAACGATGTAGCGATATCGGTCCGCCCACGATGTTTCAGAGAGATCTCACCTTTCGATTATTACTGTTTCCAATACAATATTGTCTACTTAACAAGCAGTATCGGATAGCTCGTATCTGTTTTCGTATAACTAAACAGTCTTATATTTGGAAAGAGGCAGTACTCCACATTTCACGGTAAATTAATTCACATTATACTATATCGAAGTCACAAGCCGACTATTCGTTATGTTGCCTTGATTGTCAACTATTCATTTTAATAATTTAAGTATAATTTAAGACATCGACTGAGGGTGCATGATGGAATTTCAATATCAAATTTGAATTATTGAGATTTTGTACACTTCCATGTATTTTGACACTAACGACCGGGGTTTCGCCTTTCGGCATCTTCAGGCATTCGAGCGCACGAATGGACTCGAACTGACAGACAGTAAACAGTGTCTAACGTTTATATAGAGGATACAAATACGACAAATATTATTTACGAGATAAAATATTATACGTCTAGGATCCACACTGATACCTGGGATAACATTTCGAGAATCGCCTTAATCCTTATTTTTTAAACAACACATTAACGGAGTGGCGAATTGCCGCTTTCCAACTACAATTAGAATTACCAGTGATTTTACAATTATAATAGCAAGGATAAATATATACAATCATTCAACATTTAGTGACATCTGTTGGGTGTTTCAACGTATAGGATACAGCAATGGCGAGTTTGGAAGGTTCAGCTGTTCGTTCAGAATTGGCACGGAATTTAACTGGGCTCTATTGATTTCCAAACTTTCTTGATAAAATACTTTATGTTTTGATGCAACAATTTAACCCCATCATCCGCATTAAACGTATGGTTCTCCAGAAAGGCGAAACCCGGGTCGTTAGTGACAAAATACATGGATGTGTACAAAATCTCAAAAATCCAAATTTGATATTCATTTTAATTTGTATTTTGACTTCTAGAAGTATTTTTAAATCACACCCGCTCTCTTTCGAGAGACTGTATGATAAGGTTAGCATGTTTAGATGAAAAATTGTCTCCTATTATAGTTCTCTCTGCCTCCCATTTATAGACTCAAGTAGGGTGAATACGAGACGGCGTGGATGTTCATGCCTATGAATATAAATATTCAACTTGACTGAAAAATCATTGTAGGAAAGTGCCCATTCGGAGATTCAAAATCGCGACTGAGCAAACGACTAAGAAAAGGGCCCAATAGGCTACAATGCTGCAGCATCTAAATAAAAATTGCACTGTCTCACAACCAGAAATGATGTTAGCCACTTATTACACCAAGTTATCGATTTTATGTTTGGCCTGCATAACCTGATTGAGCTTTTAATTGCGCGTAATCCTCAGAGGTCTTCCGAGTCTCATTAACAACTACTTTTTTTAAATTTAGTTACAATTCCCTTCCATTTTTGCTGATAAAATGACTATTTATTAATATCGGACGATGTACAGCTCTCGAATTATAAATGTATATGCGTTGATTTGCAAAGACATTTAACCTTTGGCTTACACATCATAATTAATGCAACATTGGTGAATAAAATACTTTATATTTTTACACTTTACAAAATTATTATGCAATTACAAAATTAGTATGCTTTATTAGAATAGTTTTCCTACGACATATTTAAGTCATATTGTATGTATTTAATAACTGACACTTTTTCTAGTTACGAGATATTGCACAAACTTCTGTGTAATTTATCTGCAGGTGTTTAAGTGTCGTGAAGCGGATCAAAATCCTATAGCCTGCAACTGTGAATAGTCATCTCTTAAGAGCTTTTAGATTATTAAATTATTTATGGGCGCAGATAGAATTCTAAGCATTTTGCCAAGATACCGGTTACAGGTGTTGGACTTAACCATACAAATAATATACACGTGTGAAGCTGTCAAATATTGCACAATTCAAAATATAAATTATTATTGATTTAGAAATACATGTGATTTCAACTTTTTTGCTTGTTATCAAATAACATAATATGATACGTGTAATAAATATAATATCGTCGACCTAGATTATAAAGCTCCGAACTCCCAGAGTACCTTCCAAAAATGACTTTTTTGTTTGTGTAAAAATATTTACTTACTGGTATAATTGAAATTCCATTAAACAAACGATGCCCGCTCTCAATGTGGAGCATGTAGAATGTAGACTCCTAAAGTTTCATAATAGAAATTGTTCCATGAAAACTGCTTGTTACTCTGTCGCTCAAGAGTATGGATATAATATAGGACTATTGATTAACTAAGCCCTCTCGCTACCCCTTGTTTTAAGGATCGGATGGATGAGAAGAAATTCAGACATCCAAGGCTTCGAAAATATTCATAAATTAATTTATGAAACTTTCCATACTGATTTTCGAACCCGTGAATACCGCCAATGACGTTGGTGACTCGGCTACATGCCAGGCAGTTACACCATTATACGATCGTATTTGCCTTTGTCATGACGTATTAATTTGGCTATGGAATGGGGGGCTACGCCGTACAGCTAGTGTATTGAATCTATCTCAGCTTTCAGGAGTTCGGTTGACCTCATCATACACAGACTTGACATCGTACTACGAAGCCTTTGCCCGTATAGGGTTTCGGAGCGTTGGCAGTTTTAAAAAAGTGAAATCGCATCGACGGTTAGTCATAACATTGCGATTCAATGATTTTTGAAAATTTGCATGAGGCACTTCACCGCGGCCTCGGCAGATATCGGTTTTGGGTATCCTCGTGCCGGTAAAAATGTGCGTATATCCATTCTTTATGCCAGCGAAATAAATATGTACATTGATATAATAATAGAAACGGCTGGCCCCCGCCGCGTAGGTGACGAAGATGACGAAGATGACAGGTATGTCAATGAGGAAATCTCTTGAATATGTTACATACATACATACTCAAATTCACTACGTACGTAATAATAAAGGGGAACGCATTTTTTTTACATCACTGTCATATCTAAACGCAGCGAGCTGTAGTGCAGATTTATCTACGGGAACCGTTTTCACAAAGCGTACTATGTACAAATCATCTCAACGTTGTATGAATTTAATAAGAAACTGTAATATGGCGAAATCCGATTTTCATTAAACGCCAATCGATTGAAAATATACCGATTCGAACATGGCTGACTTTCCATAAAGAATTTGACGATTTTTTTCAAATAAAGTTGCTTGATGCATGTTTGAATGATCACATTATATTTTGAAAGATTGGGTAACCAGGGACTTTGTATTATTACCAAGACGATATAGCTTGAAAGAGGAAATTATTTTACAATTAATCGAAAACACATCACACCGACCAAACTTATTGGGCGGACCTGGGCCTTCAAAAAATTCCAGAATCGCATATAACCGTCCCTAAAATTTCAAAAATCATAATATGTCCATGTATCATAATTATCAAAAGTTTCAAAGCCATCATCCACCTTTAATTTAAATACGAAAAACCCATTCTTAATTTTATCGCTCGGGACCGAGTGAATTTGTTGAGTATTGATGGTTTTCATAACTGCCCAAATTGTCTTAGTAGACTTACGACCTCCGGGGGGGGGGGTCAAAATTGTAACCGTGAAAATCAAAATATTCCTTCCGCTATAAATAGAAATCAATAATTACAACACTGATATTTTGAAGAATTCAACAGTGTATTTTTTATTTAATGAAATATCGATGAAATAATTTGAAATGTCGGGTGCCAATTTAGGTGCCACGTATATTGAACATTCGCACCCAATAAAGTTTTATTTCATGATTATTGACTTACGATGTCTAAGGCTAGTATTAGCACTTAAAAAGCTCGGGTGGGCGTTGCCATTTAGTGTATTTGTTTTATTTGCCTGTTCTCACTAACGCCTGCCATGTCAATTTTATTTATGGAAAACTCTTGCTTTTTGTCTATATTAATTATCTTTTTTAATGGTTGTCTTTTAAATTAATAGTTGCAATAACTCATTACATGCAGCCGCGCTGGGATAACTCAAACCAGTGTTTTGTTATTAGCAATTAATCTTATCTGTTTTACAGTACTAAAAATAGTAGGCGCTGAACAAATTGCAGATGCTTTATTAACAATGTACTGCACGCTTAACGAAATCGTCGAACGGTATTTTGATTTTTTTGTTCAAATAAAAATACCAGATTCGCTCTCTGTTGCTGATCTTCAAATCATACTCATATTTTTTTCGTCCAATATCAACCAATTTTTTTCAATTTGTTTCAAGCAGTTTTGCTAGGGATATGAATGCTAAGGCTAGACTCCCGCTTTTGTGAACAGCGTTGTGGAAACGAAACACCGGCTGCATATCGATTGTGTTTTGGCCAATTGATGTAACCCTCAAAAAATACGAAAATGCGTTAATGATTGGATCTCATTTCAAAGACGACAGAGCAAGTCTCGGCCAAATTATGTAATTTAGAAAAGTAAATTGTCCACTTACAAGAAATTTACAGGAGTGCATTTCAAAGATTCATAAAGCAATTCACCATACAATGTTTTCGATAAAAACAGTTTTTACTCTCTCATGAACAATTTCAATTCTGAGTGTTTCGTCAATTGACCAGAACACCATCGATATACACAATGATCGGTGATGGAAAACACCGCAAAAAACCGTAAGTTATACGAGAAAACTTTTTATTTTACCCAAGTATTGCAAAACATGACTGGTTTCGCTCTGAGTGTGAGTATTTTCAACTGTTTTTTTTTTTTAATTAGTCAAGATATCATTCGGTCCTTTGTTATAATGATACATGTTCTTCACTTACAATTTCTATGAATTAGTCAATTTATATGATAGGTATTGAAATAAATACTAAACAATAACCAATATGACGCTGCTACAAACCGTTTTGATTGTTTCGTCTTATTTTTTTTGATTTCTATGAAAGTCAAATTCAAATATAACCCACCTTACATCAATACTTCACGAACACAATGAAAATGATGTGCGTTGGAGTAATTTTGGTTGTGCATACAACGCAACGTTATACTTAAAACAGAAAAACCTACATTAATAATAATGTTACTAAGAATCATTTTACTGTGTCATCCTTCCTTCTATTAGAAATTCATTAATTTATGTAGGAGCACCAATGCATATGTATGTTTCTTCTGATTATTATAAGTATGTTTACCTTTACATAATTAATGCATATAACTTTCCTTGTTTGTAGCATCATGTACCTACTTGCTATGGCACCGTGCTCTTCCCTAAAACAGGCAACCAAAATATAAATAATTAACGCCTTGTATAATACCAACTGACTTTTACGTGCAGTTCCCGTAGAAAATATGAATCGAATGATTCCGAACAGACTGATCTGAGAACTTCTAGTGAATCGTTCACTTAATCGATTTTCGGATAGTTGATTTGAAATAAGAGTGAATGAAAATGATCACAACTTATTCCTGAATCCAAGAACATAATAACAAAAATAATATAAACTGTGATTCAGCTGTTAATTAATAGCGAACTGTTAGACAAACGTATCCGATTTAATCCGTAATATCAACAAATCATCTATATAAAAATCAATGATTGTTCGTATCTTATGCGCTGCCATACCACTCCGATTCCGACAAAACTTTGTCAAGTTATTCCTTGCACTTGCGCGACGGATATAGGCATAGTATAATCAGGCGAGGCCCGGCCCGAGCCCGACTCTCAACTTTTTAATTTTTAACTTTCAGTAGTTCTTATCTCTACTATATAGAACAAAATACATGTAGAAATCTGTATGTCTGTCGGTCACAACAACTCCTCCCAAACGGCGTACATTAGCGACGAGAAATTTTCTCACATCATTTTGGCTGCAATTGTTCGTTCAACTGTGCTATTCTCAACTTTCAACTCTCAACCTTTAACATTTAACCTAAAACTGAAAACGATGTATTTTTGACGTTGACGATTCGGAATAAAGAAAAAAATAACAAAAGCCGAGGAAGATCGCCTAGCAACGGCTCCATACCGAATATTCCGTAGTTTTCAACATCTTAGCATCATGTCGCCTAGCAACTATAAATGTTTTATAAATTTTACAAATAATAAGTGTTTGTGCTTGAATCGTAAAACAGGACAAGAGGACATTTTTATCTTTTATTATAGCTATTTTTAACTTTTAACATTATTATTAATTTGAGTTATTGAGATTTTGTACACTTCCATGTATTTTGTCACTAACGACCCGGGTTTCGCCTTTCAGCATCTTCAGGCATTCGGGTAGTTTTTATTCGAATGCTTCCCTCAGTCGATGTCTTAAATTATTATTAATTGATGGACGATATTTTGTGGGAGATACAAGTGGTACGGTCCACGGTACAAGTGGTCCAGATATTATCAAAAAAAATTCAACATTAACAACTAACCTTAACGTCTTAATGACCTTATATAAGAGTCCTCTATCTTGGATGAAGCCGGGCAATAGTTAATTAGTAGATGAAGCCGGGTAAAAAATACTAGTTATATATAAAAATCAATCTCACAATCCAGATATATCTAAAATCTAAAAAAAAATCTAAAATAAAGAATCAAATTCGTACTAATAGTGACATCTCGGAAAACTTTCTGATTTATTCGTGTACGCACCAGACAGCAAACCAAAAGCACTTCAATAAACAAAATTAAAACACAAACACTTTCTGCATGCCGTGTACTCACTAGTCATATATAAAAAAAAACTATATTAAAATTAATTCACTGGTCCGATGTTGACCGCGGACTTGGGTTTCCGATCCCGCGCCTAGATCTGCATAGGTGAGTGGATCTAGTATTTTTACGATCACTCCGATGATATCATTATTGTGTGACTCTCGACCACAATCCACTTACCAGTAGACTCTCGGCTGCGCTCCAATACGCATCGGATATCGCGCAGCTTGTTCGCATTCATCTGTTTGTTTATATTGTCTATCGGTAGTTTTTCTTCCAAAGAGTTTTCATAAAGTGTTTTTTTTTTTTGTTCCTTAGTGTGCACATAGTATAAACACCAAGTGCAAGTGTGTACGTGTTAGTGATATTTTCGTATAGTGTTACCCGATTATTTATTTTTTCACTGCAATGCTTTTGTTTAAATCTCTCTGAATAATTGAATCATTTCCGCAAGATCTTAAAAAATGCTAAATTTTTAAATCCCTACGTTACTCATTTTTTTTGCAGTTATGACGAATTGGTTTATAAATACAGTTCGTTTATATAAGTAATCT
Organism: Himalopsyche phryganea; assembly: GCA_022494535.1. Classification (NCBI taxonomy): domain Eukaryota; kingdom Metazoa; phylum Arthropoda; class Insecta; order Trichoptera; family Rhyacophilidae; genus Himalopsyche; species Himalopsyche phryganea. The sequence goes on from JAGVSL010000024.1 coordinate 684,022, forward strand.
GAAGTAGCGCAATACAGTAACATAATTGACCCATCGGCATCACTCATAAATTAATTTCAAAAATATACACGTTGACTATTGAATTCCCTCACCCGTCCCTCTTATTATCCCCCTCCCACGACAATTCAGGATTTATGTACATTATAATTATAACACTGATTGCCGAAGGTGTGTCCAAGAGTTTAGAAACAATGAAAATACAATTATTATGCATTAATGATTTGATTGTTTTGTCCAGTTATATAAATAGTTCCAAAACGTATTATTTTTAATCTTTTTCGTACTCCTGAGTAAATAATTCTGGTCTAAATATCATAGTTGTTCTGGAAGAAAACACTAAATCGAAAAAATGACATATTGGGTTAGTTATATCAAAATGTTCCTGACTTTAAACTCTACCGTATGATAGAACTCACTTATTTTTATAAATTATACTTTTACTTAAAAACAGTTTTATACAAATAAGCAAAATGAAAAACGAATGGCATTTCAAGGACTTGGCAAACTTTAAAGTCCAATTACTCAAAACTACTATTTTCCAGTTAGCGTCTTCTTCCAGAACAACGACGATTTGGTCTGTTAGTTAATATGCTCCATTACGAGACCATATCGACGATGTTTTGGTCAATTCATGTAACCCTCAAAAAATACGAAAATGAGTTAATAATTGGATCTCATTTTAAAGACGACAAAGCATGTGTTGTCAGCCAATTGGTGTAAATTAGAAAAAATACTTGACCACTTTTTGGAAAAGAAACATTATTTTACATTGGTTTTAGATTTATTCTGACCCCCGGTCACTATTATATCGACACTCCGTACGTATAATCCCGTATCTGCAAACTTGAGAATTTACAGCAGTGCATTTCAAAGATTCATAACGCAGCACGCCATATAATGTTTTCGATAAAAACAGTTTTTACTCTCTTCTGAACAATTTCAATTTTACGGTTACATCAATTAGCCAAAACACCGTCGAATTATGATGTTGAATATGAATTTTGTAATGGCGATTTTTTTTTTAATGTCAACACTTTTATATCAATATGTCTGTCAGGATTCATTTATTATAATAATAGAAATGTCAGCTGTTTTAACATCATAATGTGGAATGCCGTCTTTAATAAGTGAACATTTAAAAATATTATATTTGATACGTATAAATTTTCATTAAATGTTTTTTCGTGCTATGTTAAAGGTTTTTTTTTAAATATATGTTTAGGTTAAATTTTGAAATAGTAAAGGGAGATTCATTTTCCGGAATTTGTGGAATGAAACTAAACTTCAAACGTCCCATCGTTAAAATGTCAACAAAGAAATATCAACGTTAAAAATATTCGTTCCCTACGTGACTTAATGACTTAAATATATCTACAACCGAATGCAAGTATAGCTTCGAATTAGTTTCGTGGTTTATTAATTCATTTTTAATTTGAAGAAATGGACTGATATCCTGGATAAGATTAACGAAATTCTTAAATCTATATATAAATACAAATTAATGTTTGTTTGTCCCTTATGCGTTTCTATACCATTCATCCGATTTCGATTAAACTTTGGTAAGTTGTTGTGCACACACTCGTGAAAGTTTCTGAAAAAAATGGAATATGAAAATAAGAATCAAATACGTACAGTGACATCTCGGAAAACCTTCTGATTTATTCGTTTACGAACCAGACGGAAAACAGAAAATATTGTGTATCCAAAAGCACTACAATCAACAGAATTAAAACAAACACTTTTATTCATAGAGTGGCATTGCAAAGCATGCCGGGTACTCGCTAGTAATAATAAATATTTTCTTTCGCCCCGAAGCTTGGACAAGTGAAACTGCAATATATAAACATTATATTGATTTTTTAAGTAGTATAAAACAACATTCTCTAATTATGGTACGTAAAATTTAATTGATATTTTTGACGGATGCAGCCGTTGCTTTGTGGAAATCCATTGTCACTAATAAAAAAAATATGGTAATTTAATTTTTTTTTGTCATCTCATTATAAAGTTCTTCCTTTTAAATTTCGTATGTATGCAGACACACATTTGTTCACTAGGACTAAAATAGATATTACGTATTTTCTTTGTTTTCGTAATATTTTTTATTAAAATCAACTTATTTCGTCGGAGCCTTAACACATAATTCAATTATGTACTTTTTTGTTGTAATCTTTTTTGATTACAACAGAAAAGCACTGTTATTAATACTGCCAAATTATTAGTTTTCTCGATACCACGGTATCCCAGCATAGTCCTAATTCCTAGCAAGGTCTTGATGTCAACAAAGGTTTTGATATACCGAAAAATAAGTCTTGTACAATGAAACCTTCCATATAAAGTTACTCTTGTCCTCGGACGGATTCTTTATCGCATTATCAAATTCCATTTCGACTTTTTCCGGTTTCCTTGTACTTGTCGCGATGCTTGTGTAGTAAGCTCAGTCGTCGGTATAAATAAACATTTTGGCGCCAAAAATAGATACCTTTTTGGATGGACGAGGGGAATAACCCGAATTGCCAGACTGGCCTATAATTGAATGCAATTTTATGACGCCCGTCCAACCACTGGATTCCGGAAATTTAAAAGTCACACTCGGTTACTTCTTCCGCGAGCCAGCGTAAATTTTGAACCTACCGCAAAAATAGAGCTAATTTGAATTAAATAATCGTTCCCATTAACGATATCCATGGGAATTAACGATAAATTCAGTGCAGTTTTCGACGTTGTACAACTATTCTTCCAAATTGATTAATAATAAAAAATAATTGGTAACCTAATTCATGATCATAGCGTAATTTCAATTCCAGAACACTAATTAATCATTTAGAAGTTATCTATATATATATAAATGAATGTTTGTCCTATATGCGTTCCTTTACCATTCATCCGATTTCGATGAAACTTTGTTGACTTGTTGTGCGCACGCACACCCGTGAAGGTTTTTGAAGAAAAAAAGAATCAAACAAGTACACACGACATCTCAGAAAAACCTTCTGATGTATTCGTGCACGCACCAGACAATATTGTGTATCCAAAATAGAGGTCTGCACGGGCCCGGCCCATGGGCCGGGCTCGGTCGGGTAAAGGCAATTCAGATTCGGGCTCGTGCCGGGCCCGGGTAAGGAATTCAAATTTAAGAAAAATATTTCGTTCTATGTTCGGGTCCATGAGTCGGCCATAAGTCAGTAGTATTCATAACTTAAATAATTTATTTCACATATGCTATGAATATCGTTGGAAATATGGAAACATTAATATATATTGTTTGAAAAGTATACATGAATTACTATATTGAAAAAAATCAATCTTTTTTCGGGCTGAGAAAAATAAATCTGGGTTTCGGGTCGGGTTCGGGTAACAAGTGTGATATTGAGAGTCGGGCTTGGGCCGGGCCTGACCTGAAGATGACCGTCTCGGACCGGGTAATTTTATGAAACTTCGGCCCATGCAGACCTCTTATCCAAAAGTACTTCAATAAACAGAATTAAATCACAAACCCTTTCTTTCTTTCAGTGGCATTGCAACGCATGCCAGGTACTCACTAGTCTAACTAATAAAATTCGTCAGCATATTGTATTTATAAAAATAAAACGGCAGCAGTTATTTCACTATATAATAATATACCTGATCATGAACTCATTTTAAAATACTGATGTTTGATTATATAAAGTTGTGCTAAAATGAGTGCTTCTTTTTTTATAAATGCAATGTTTTTTCCTTCAAGAATTGAGAGTTCACATTATTCGAGTGTCTTATATTTATCAATTTACTTTCTTCTTTTGCCTCATAAGTAAACTTTCGAATATATCTTACATCAAAACTATTTTTATCAACGCACGTTAAAGTAACCGATTATTGTGATACTAAAATAATGTGCTATTTTTTATGCAGTCATACAAAAGCTCAGTAATATGGATCAATAAAATAAATAGGCATGCGTCCGTGGCAGGCGAAGAAAAAAGATATTATATTCTCGAACCTTTATCGTAGATATGATATAACTAAGCGTAATTGGTACCGATTTATTATACTGATATAAAAGCCTGGAAACCAAGAAAACATGATCGTCATAGAACGCCTTTGGCTTTCGTACGTATTTCTCAGAAGATTTTGGAAAGGGTACCCATACTATATATAAAAAAATTATTCAATTTCGATAAAAGGTTAATAAAAAATAATTCGACCGTGTTTTGGCCAATTGATGTAACCCTCAAAATTGCAATTGTTCAGGAGAATGTAAAAACTAATTGTATTGAAAACATTATATGGTGAGTTGCGTTATGAATCTTTGAAATGCACTCCTGTAAATTCTCATGTTTGCAGATACGGGATTATACGTACGGAGTGTCGATATAATAGTGGCCGGGTCAGAATTTTTAAACCTAAAACCAATGTAAAATGATATTTCCCTACCAAAAAGTGGTCAATTTACTTTTCTAAATTACATCATTTGACCGAGACCTGATCTGTCGTCTTTAAAATGAGATCCAATCATTAACTCATTTTCGTATTTTTTGAGGGTTAGATCAATTGGCCAAAACACAGTCGATATAATCCTTGGAAATCAATCATTTTGTTCTCGAACAAAATTAAACAAACAATTTGATAGAAATGAAGGTTGAATTACATTTTCAATTTAAAAAATCATTTTCACAGTTTCTTTTGTTTTCACCAAGTGAAATATTTATGTAGCATCACATCATCAAAATAAATATTACAATAATTCAAAACTGTTATACACCTCGTCCACTGTAATGTGGTGAATGGATGCAGTAGGCCTCCGCTAGGGCCCCTAGCTTCCTAGCACAGGCTTCATATACCATATCGGTAAATTTAAATTATCAATGAATAGCAATCATAATGATACAATATTTAATTACAGTCAAAATCTTTCGCGGTCGACTTTGGACCGCGGAAACTCTTTGACTATATTTTTTAAACTGGTCAAAAGCCTTCTGTATTGATGTTTTATTACTTATAAACTCTGATGAGCGTCATCGACAGCTTTAATTATTATTGTATTATCGCGGCTATTTAAGGATTCTTTTCACCGCACTGCGAAGTTTTTTCTTTATTCCTATGATATGCAATTTTAATGCATTTATTAATCAGCTTCCACTATAACGAAATAATCTATAGACGGAGGGGAGACAGGTCGATTCACTGACCAATTATACTCTGGATTAAGTATTTTTATTCTCCAACTGGGATATTTAATTAATAATCGATGTTTAATGCAAATATCGCTTTATACATAATTAACATATAAAGCACACGAGTTCTTTGTTTTTCGTTTTAAATTGTATACCTACATCGGAAAAAATAATTATCTTCAATATGAATAAAATTTCATTGAATTATTTTTTTTACTAGCTATGAGTACTCGGTCTTTCTTTTTGTAATTTATAAACTAAACATATTTTCTAGTTGAATCTGGCAACACTCGAGAAAGTGTAATATTGTTTTGACTTTAGTTAATTATCGGTCCCTCGTAGCGAGAGGGCGTCGTCGCCGTTGCTGTCGTCTTCCGCGCGGCGTAGTTCAAATTAATATCTCCGGGACTTTAATTAATTCGATTAATAGCGTTCCAAAAATTCGGTAACATTTATCGACTATTCAAACTCTGATACGATAAAATCTCTTAAGCGAACTGCATTTACGATCAAACGGAATTCATTTGATTACTTACGATGTGTAACTGCTATAAGTTTCTGTAAAATTTACTGTATTACATACGTTAACCCTGTTTTACATTAATTAAAAATTTTCATGCTTGTATCGGGCTTCTAATATGAGCGACGTGGCAAATAGATCCACCTTTACTCTTCTTAAGTCTTTATATAGCGTAGCAACTAATGAGACTCATATCGTGTCTTACGCACGAAACGTCCACCCAGAAAGATGCCGTTTTGTCTCTCACCCTACCAAATATGAAATGCTGCCTGCATTTCCGAGTTTTCCGCGCTTTATTTTATTGTGATCAAAATATATCATAATTCTTTGTTTTCTACATTTTGTGAATATACGATTTTTTACTGAAAATTTCGAATGAATTTTACCCGCTCGCTCTGCAGTCTTTTTAAATCATGGCATATCTCCATTTCGAAAGTATCGATTAAAAACCGTATCTAATACTGTGAAACTAAGAAATTGTGTCGCTGGAGCTTACTTGTAATTTTGAACTCATTTTTATTTTCCTTTAAATTAAATCAAAGGGTGCGTTAGTCGTCTACATCGTCATTCTGCATTTCGGTTTGTGAAATTCATTTGGAGCACATCAGTCTCCAAAATATTATATTGCAATTATCCTTTCAAAAGAGTTACTTCGTATATTCGTTGTACTTACATCTATTATAATATTTCCATTGTTCCTGTATTTAATTAAAATGCTACTACCCCATTTGTCTTCGAAAAAATAGCCGGTAACACATAACTACAGTAAAATTACGATCGAATCGTAAAAAAAGAAAAGTGAGTAGTGACTAGATATTCCAAAATAGTGGCAAACGTGCACAGTGCCCGATTTGGGGATCACCGTCGATCCCCAAAGAGCCAACCTGATGAGTCCAAGAATGTTTGGGTCTTAAACAACGCGTATTCCAAGAAGATGCCAGAGATGAGGGAAGTGGTTACGAGGCGGGCTCGCCCCTCCAGCTTGCTACTTTGTCCCCTGAGGGTGCGCACTCCGGCTCATCGGTGCAGCGATACTTGGAAATACCACAAGCCGAGGTCTAGAAGGTCTGATCATGGATTTAATTCTGCCATAACAAAGATGTGACTAACTAAACATTTCTGTGATACTCAAAAAAAACATCGATATGTACAAAAATTAATTACATATAAAAATAAAAACATTTTGTGTTGTTCTAATATCACAATTGTATAAAAGGATCTGGGCAAATTTCGCTCATCATATGAGCATTATCAAATGAAACCGATCCTTTGATATAACTATGGAATAATTTCAGCTAAAAATTGTTTCATTATTTACAAATATAAATGCCTTTCCACCAAGACGTGGCATTAGTAGTTCACACCATAAAACCGATTAAATATTTAGTTTGAATTTTTATCATATATTTTTCTCGTGAACATTGACTGTTAAATATTTATGAATTCATGGCTAATGGTGAAGCTGCCAACGAACTAATGTAATTTTAAAAATATTACACAGCATGTTTTGTTCTACTTACACATTTTTATAAAGAGAGAAACCGGTCCTGATCATTTTAAAAATTTGAAAGTAGTACAAAACAAGTTTTGTTTTTAAAATATGACTCCTTTCCACCAAGAATTAACAGTAACAGAACACCTTAAAAGGGAAACCAATGTAATGATTATAATTTGTGCTCAACTAATTGCTCATATTATTTAAGCAATATTTGCCATTTTAGCTAATTGACCTTGCGCCATAGAAGAAGAAGAAGAAGAATATTAGCGAAGCCCATCGAGATCGAACCTGAAATCCTCTGATAGTATAGGGACGATCTTATAGCTAGAATGCACCTGCCGATTTAGTATACTTGTGTAGCAAATATCTTTAACTAGTATAACCGTACCCGTCATAGATGGCGGTATTGAAATTGAAATACTGAATGTCTATAGTAACTAGTACGTCGTCACTGTGTGTGTGTATTGCATCAGATTTTATTTTATATATATACACCGCAAACGCTTAGGTTATGAGAAAATTTCATACCTACATGTGATATGTGATAATAATAAAACGTCTACAGAGCGGTATGGGATATTACATATAAGATTGTTATTCGTTGTTGACTGAATGGATAAAATTTCAGTATATCTGTTAATACTTATTTAATGTTCACGCATTAAATAAGTATTGACAGATGTATTGAAATAACAGTAATATAAATTATTATTGTCGATTTCGGCCGGTAAAAATATTAAAGGTTGTAATTATATTGAATATTGATTCACTCTATTGGAAAAATCCTACAATAATATAAATAATATTTATATTATCAGCACATAATTTTAAATTACAGGTTTGTTCATGACTCTTTCAAAGTAAAATAATAACTGCAAGAGTGATCGGTACGCGATTATATTTCAGAACCTGTTGTAGAACGAATGACTAGAATTTTATTGCGTTTTCAATTCGACACAGACAATTTAACATTTTTAAATTAATTATATAACCATTTTAATATTGTAAGTATTTCAAAATCGAAGTGTTTTAAAGTCAACTAGGAAATAATAAACACACGCACTTCATATTGAACGCTTCATGATAATTATCCACCTACGATTTTCATTTACTGCAACGCGTTGTTAAGTGTTTATTTTGAAATTTTTAAAACTATAAATATGTGAGTTATTACATTAGTTAGAAAGTACATGCTTTATGTTTATGATCGCTTTCATCTGATTCTCCAAATATTATCAAAAATTACCCAAAAAACACCTTAAATTTACCTCCAATTATCATCGGTTCGAAGTATTTTTTTAAGTCATCATAAGATGGATTTTAATTGGCATATGCAAGCGATATGAAAAACTGACAAATCTGGGTAGTACACTTGTTTGAACGAATTTAGTATCTGAATAACTGTACATCAAATATTCAAAGTCGTTTTTCTCGTAACAGATTAAAGTGACTTGGTTCAAAGCAATTTTGGAAGCAAGGTTTGAAAAAATTAAATCTAATAAGTTATATTGCCTTTCATTTTGAATTCTTTTACATGAACGACAAAACTGCATCATATTGAATTTCATACGTCAGTGTTTCAATTCGTGTTTGAGTTCTCTTTATGTTCAACCAAACAATCTTGACATATTTGGAAACTAATCATTTCCTGACAAAATTATGACAAGTTTTTTGGGATTTTTTATCTATATGATACATCTAAAAGTGTTGTGATTTGTAAGACGCTTACACGTATACATTTGCCATATATTCTTAATCTCTTGCAAACTTCAACGCGTCGATTTTTTTCCCTCGTCCACACATTTACCAGGTCAAAATAAACTGTATATCAATGCTTTATAGAAAAGAGTTCCAAACCTTTTATGAACACGAAAGCATAGTGTTTCCAAACATTGGTGATTCATGTGTATGTTACATATTTATATGCATGAACACGGTGGCCCTCCGAGCTCTCACGTTTGTATAACTTCTCGAAGGTGTAATAATAGAAAGCTTCTCCGAAATCCTCATCTTGCTTTAAGACTATTTTTCTATTACAGTTCATCATATTGACTTTGAAGAGGTAAAGGGGGACATCCCTCACTGTTTCAATAATACCCTTTAAACCCAACTGTGTATACCAATGCACAGTATTTATGTATGTATATTGACTATGTTTTGGGCAATTGATGTAAATTAGAAAAATAAATTTACCACTTTTTCGACGGGAAACATCATTTTACATTGGTTTTAGATTTACAAATTTTGACCCGGCCACTTGATGTAAGCCACTATTAAATAGACACTGCCTACGTATAATCCCGTATCAGCAAACATGAGATTATACAGGAGAGCATTTCAAAGATTCGTAACGCAACTCGCCGTATAAGTTTTTCGATAAAAACAGTTTTTATTCTCCTGGACAATTTCAATTTTGAGGGTTACACTTATTGGCCAAAACACCATCGATATTATGTCGACGAAAGAAGAATATAATTTAAGACATCGACTGAGGGTGCTTGATGGAATTTCAATATCAAATTTGGATTATTGAGATTTTGTACACTTCCATGTATTTTGTCACTAACGACCCGGGCTTCGCCTTTCGGCATCTTCAGGCATTCGAGCACACGAGTCAGTTCGAGTCCATTCGTGTGCTCGAATGCCTGAAGATGCCGAAAGGCGAAACCCGGGTCGTTAGTGACAAAATACATGGAAGTGTACAAAATCTCAATAATCCAAATTTGAAAGAAAAATAGTTTATTTTGTTGAATCAACATAAAAGCATATACCTATATATCCGACACCTGAACTTACAAGGTAAAGGGTATGATATTCGCCTCCGTTTATCTGTTTGGCGGTTCAGTATTTTCCTTATTACACCTATAAATGTATTTACATGTATTAATTATAAATGCTATTTTTATTTAATTTTAAATTCAATAAACAACATATTATGTTTTTATGAAACTTTTTTCGACCTTATATTGTAAATTATAAAATATATTATTATAACCTCTATCGAGTTAATATTCGTAGCTTTGTATTATAGTCGTTCAATATAATTTTATAATATATGCTGTTTTTGTCCATTTTCAGTAGAAACTCTTTGTAAATCGACTTACCATATTATGAGACAAGTATATTCACCTATTTGTTAACAATTTCTTAAAGTAGGAAATAAATCACTTATTTTAAAAGCTTTGCAATATTCGAAAATGACTTAACCCTCACTACTAACAGTTTCCTAGTTAATTATATATCAATAGAGAGGACAATATATTGCTAATGGTATTTTAAAAAATGACACATGATGATTGATCTTCAAAGTTCACAATTTTTATGAATATATGGGATCCCTTTGACTTAGCCACAGTTGATGAGTGTACCAACATATTTTCGTGATATCACGATGATGTAACGTAGGCACAATTTTAAAACGGATTACTATAAATAAACAGCCTGTCATTATTTGCGGTCGGACTCTACTAACATTTATCTTCTGTTTGTTATGAATTTTTCTAAATAATAATTGTTGGGCTCAGTATGTTGGTGGGGGAATAAACCATCATTTAGATACGTGCTAGTTGCATTTATACTATTTAAATGTAATAAAGAAACGGACTCGATGGCTTAGTGATAATGACGGTTCGATGCCTAGCAAGGTCAAATGTATTATCATTTTTAACTACACAGTTGAGGTCTAAGATGTGCCTGCTTGTGAAAGTATCTTTTTTTCGTTAAATTAAAAAATATGTCATATTTTATTGACACGACTTCATATAAACCACATTGAGGTCGAACACGGTTCTTAAATAAAAACACTATCACTAAGAAGCGATCGTGTTTCAAATGTCCGGAAATCTATCGCTATACAAATTATCATAATCAATCCAAATGTCGAAATAAGATCATTTTTTTCTAGTTTGTTACATATGTTTAAACTGCAATATAATTATCGCTCGATATAAAATATGTCTCAACTCATATATTTTATAAGTAGGTTACGACATATTATACTGTCTTTCGAGTGCTTGACACACTCTGGTTTTTTTGTTAAGCTTAAGTTTCATTAGGGTCCATAACTGAAATCGCCCAGCGGTAACGACAATAATTCGGAGAATCGGCCCGACTCTTGTTGCGAAGTGCTCTCGTTCAATAGCCGGCGGGTACGTCCGCTGGACGAATCCATTTTTGACGGAAAGGGGTGGGCCCGCTGATGGAGGAGTCCTTTTAATTTTATGTGTGCATAGTCGATTACGATCTGTCGAGCCGGGCGAGTTCCGGCCTCGTGGCCCCACAGGTGACGATGTGAATTGTTTGTGTTTGTTTTAAATTGGACGTAATTTAAAATCGTTTGTCGTGTCATTTGCATTATAACTTAGAGTAAATTCAGTTGTTAAGTAAATGTAAATGTAGAATCAATTTTATGTGTTAGGAATAGTATTTTTGTGTATTGTAAACCACTGCATCTTCGATTAAAAAAAAATAAGTGTTGAACCGGATTTGAAATGGCGTTTGTTTGAGATCCCAGCCCTTCCAGGACGTTCGATAACCATCCATTCGCCTCTCTTCGATCCGTGTCTTCTCACGTTATATTGTAGTCCAATTTGTCAAAGGGTTGATATCTAAATACATCAAAATGTATTCTAATATGAATTAATAAAAATGTAAGATCGATTGAAATGGCATTTACTTGGTAGAACTCCATTATATTTGGATAAAATAAAAGATTATTTAGTTCTACAAAATTGTATTAGGTCGTCGATAGCTATTTCGGCTTAATGCCATCGTCAGAACTATGCTATAAATAATTGTATATACTATAGTTTGACGATGACGTTAAGCCGAAATAGCTATCAACTACCTAATAAAATTTTGTAGAAATAAATACTTTGTTATTTTATTCTATCAAAAACGTGAGACATTTCGATGGTCTGTCCATGTTGACAGCCTTTTTAAAAATTCTCCGTCAAGGTTTCTTTGAATACGCCAATGACCTTCGATAAAATTTCAATTATTTTATTAATAGCAATTAGCGGATTGCGGGACGAAGAAAAAGGGATTTTGCTTTTAGTTTTTCGTAATATATACTCAGTAGTATCGGTAATATATGAAGTTTATTAATTATAAGATGTTAGCCTCGAGTTTGTAGGTATGTACATATAAACAAAATAATACCTTACTCGCTTAGAGGTAAATATATGATCAATCAATCAAGCTATTTTTAGGGAGTGCCTCCATCGCCTGTCATTATATCCGCAAGAACAATGCCATTCAGAGACGAAGTGATTTAATAAATAATATGACATGTATATTATTTGATTTAAGCCGTGTAAAAGATTCGTCGGTATTAAATTTAATGATGACAACACTCATCGCAGTGCTTGACCTGTAGAGTAAATGTTTTCATTAAATGGTAATTCTAATTCGACCAAACTATTATTACAAACAATTGAGCAATCCCAAAAGTGTAAATATATCGCACCTCCAGTAAAATACAATCTCAAGTGAGAATTGTTCAGTATGTTAAGAGCATCAAAATAAAAAAAATACTGTAAATATAAAAGAATTCAGAATGCATTCACTATTGTTTCATGTTATTGAAAAGCATGACCTCTTTACCGCTATAGTTTTAGTTTTCTTTAAAATAAATATAAACAGACATTTTAATAAAAAAAAATGAATGTTTGTTTGTCCCGTATGCGTTCGTATATTATTCATCCGATTGCGATGAAATCTGGTGAGTTGTTGTGCGCACACCCGCGAAGGTATCTAAAAAATCAAATACGTAGAAACAGCGACATCTCGAAAAACCTTCTGATTTATTCGTTTACTTCCCAGACGGAAACAAAAATTATTTTGTATCCAAAAGCACTTCAATAAACTGAATTAAATCACAAACACTTTCTTTCTTAGAGTGGCATTACACCGCATACCGGGTACTCGATAGTCATTGATAAATATGTATTCGACATAGTGTATTTAATAATAACTGTTCATAACTCATCTGTACGAATAAATGTATAATGTAAGAAAGAAGGGCTAGTTATTAGCTCTGTGTCCCATTTTCAGCATCGAATTAAAACATTACAAATATCTGTATATTCGGATAAAAAAATAAACTACAGGTTTTACAAAAACATTTCTGCCAACACTTCAATAAAACAGGGGCTACTCGTATTAGAGATTAGAACACGTACCTCAAAGCTTACCTTTCTAATTACACCGTGTTTACGCATATTGCAGCGATCTGTCTACGGCGGAAGATGTACAATTACCGTTAAAAATAAAATTCCATTTGAGATTAGCTCGCGCAAGATTGCAGTGATGTTATATTTATTAATCTAATAGTTGCATTGTAACTTTTACACCAGAGCTTTAGAAAAATTCACAGATTTAATATAGTTAACATATACATATTTACTTTACATTTTCATACAATACATTCTTTATTAATCCTTATTTAATACATCCTCATTATTTGAATTCATTGTCAAGGTATTTTTGGATTCGAAAACAAACGATGTTATTTTTATTTGTACCGTATTTTTTGTAAAGTAGGTAGCGGAACTGCATACCTTAGCATACCTGTCTCTGATAAAAAAATGAAAACAACACTTGCATGGCATACATTGTGTTCATGGTAACTGTTTTTTTTTAAATATATATATGCATACGCCCCTTATCAAAAATATCCAATCTCCATTATTCATACCATTGCAATAAATTAATAACATCGTGTCCCGATGTCCGTGGCGCACTCCCTTATAAGGACCAATAATAAATAATATTCAAAACAAATACAGGATGACTTCGAAATAAATCATTGGCAACGTAGTGTAGAGTGAATCGAAGCACTTTAAAAAAAATTGTATCGTGCATATGTATACTTCATATATTTGGCGAAAACTAGTTGTATATCAGTCGCTCTACTTTACTTTTCAGATATGGTAACGATAGGAAGATAACATTAAGAAAGGCTGACTGTTTATACTCCATTTTCTATGATTGGCTATGTAACAAAACGACGAAAACAACACATATATAAATTTTGAATCATAAATCAATTGAAAAATTAATATATGAGATTCGGTGATTTGAAATCAACTGCGACTAGATTGAGACATAAGCCCAAGAACGTTACCATTTGGCTACAATACTGTCCAACCCCGGCACCCGTCGCTTCTTTTTAGATCCATGTTTCGTCCAAGTCCCGTTTAGTAAAAAATCTCCAAAAAGAGCGTAGCAAAATTAGCCGACATCCAGTCGTCATACACATTTATTTTCTTCGCGCTATTCTACACTACATACTCTCTGAAAATGGACACGACGCGAACGAACTACAATCTGTTATGAATTCATTTATAGATCTTTGTGAGAAATGTTTCTTTTTGGACTTCGTTCAGTCTCCAATTACTAAAAATCGCTGATAATAAAGATTATGATTTTTTTGTACACTCTGTACAACGATATATTATTGAAGGATCGTGCATATCGAGATGCTGTCCAGGAAATGATCAATACTAATAATTATTGTTATTATTGCATGCAAATTGATGTTTGGCCATTTCAAACTGCAAAAAACTAACGTAATGTTACAGCCAGCTGCACACACACTAAGCAGTAAAAGTGGTACAATTTCAAATATTTTATAACGGTACCGGCAATCTTTATAACGATCTGAAATGAGTGTAATTTTGTCGTGTACTATACATTTTATTCTTATGTTAAAATGTAGGCAAAAATCATTAATTCCATCTGAAGTTTTTCACACTTATGACACCGCCGAACGGATTTATGATTATACACGCGTTTTTTTTTTTTTTAATATAAAAACAGCGAAAACGAACAGCGCGCATAATCTTTGACTAACATTTGATTACGTCTATTCGGCGTGTCATTTTTGTCAAAACAATGTCATTTCAGATAAAACTTTTACAGACCGAATAGGGAGCGCTAGAATCATTACAATGTAATCAAATACATCAATAATAATTACCATTAAAAACGCATTTGTTATATTGCAAAGTCCCAACCTTCGATCTGTGTTTTTGTCTGTCGATCATGTTATGGTCGATCTATTACTGTGGCTGCTGTGACATGAATAATGTATAAAAATTACGATCTTTGAACACGAAAATTGCATGCATGTTTAATAAATGCTCATCAAAAAGTTTCTCCATCTATGGAATAAAGATAATTATATAATACGGAGTAGACGATAACACAGGGTTTTCGAGAGAGGGCAAGCAACACTTCACTTGCTCTCGGACACATACACGGCCGTTCCCCAATACATACGGTTCAGGGCAGACTCACTTCAATGAAACCCAGTCTCTCGTTCACTCGTATGTATTTTATTGCAGTTTAGACTTGGAATTACAATGTTTTATAAACGTTCAAAACATCGGATCACAATTACTCTGAACACAGTCCCTAACTTTTTAAGACTATGTCCTCCCAATATGTTGAGGTGTTCTCACATAATATACTTCCGTAAAGCAAACGTGCTGTATGCCTGTATACATCGAAGAGATCTGTGAATGTCCAGCTGAAGATTCAAACCTCGAAACACATCTCGGAAACTCCGATCCCGTCCAACAGGTCTCTTAATCATGCCACGTTAAACTAGAAATAATAAATTTATTCCAAGTAATGAACACGTTTATCAAAAATGTATTGTCAACATTACATTTAGCGAAAATTTTAAAACTCCTAACCTGTTAGAATCAAACGAAATTCCCTTGGAAAGAATATATATATTATTATTTCTGATTAATTAAGGGTTATATACAAATTCAGAATCTGCAAAGTTTTTACAATTTATGTAACTACTACACATCCATAAAATACGGCAACACTGCAGACTACGTATCTTTGAAATGTGTATTACTACAGATGACTACACTCTGTATATTATTATAAAACACATATCGTACTATTGACAAGATCTCCTGGAAATAATGTTTTATTTTGTCGTACTATTTTGTATGCATATAGGAATATTTACTCCAATGTCGCAATTTTGTCTGTGATCACTATATTCGCTTTCGATTCCCTGATATCGAATGTTGTTTTTTTTTTCAATTAATATGCCTATTAGCCAATCCCGTTGCTGAGTGGTCAATGCTCTCGGGCCTTCATTTTCATCGGTTGCGCCGTCAATGATTTGATTGTTTACATTTCTTTTTAAATCGATTTATGGATGTGTGACCAAACACAGGATTTCTACGATTTTTTCAACCTTTTTCTATCCGATGCTGAAGACATGGCGTAGAAATAGCGATAAGCCAACTACTACTCGCTATTTTATAAATACTTACGACTTGTTCCTGTGAAAAACATATTGAAATATTTCACTGAGAGTTGACATGTAAAAAAACTTCATTGATCATTATTTCGGATATAATATGGGCCAAATAATAATGATTTCTCAATTAATCGTTAAGTGTTTACTGTCGGTAATCGCATAAAAATAAAATGTTAAGGACCTCCGTATTTTCCATGTTTGTGATAACTTAACTTTAACCGCTGCACTATGATCGAAACTTCGCTTCGTAGAATACTGCTTAACAAAACAGTTCACGAGTCACGATTCGTAAATATGAATAGAATACTTTAACTAAGAAATGCTCACATTTTCAACGGCTTTATTATCTTGAGCAAGGTGAATGTTTTCCTGTCGACTTCTGTTATTCTTCACGTATTTTCAAAACATACAATATAGTAATACCACAAGTACACTGTACCTTTCATTGACAAAATGACGTTAAATTTCGAAATTAGAATTTAAATATTATATCATTTGTATAACTGCGTTACAGCAAAACTGGACGGAAGTAAAATTTCTCGATAGTAGAGGTCCGTCATTATTTAAAATAAAAACAGGGATATAACTCTGAATAATAAGATATTTTTATAAATTTTACTGGACGTTCAGGTTTGTAAATTTTTCCATTTCGAGCACTGCATTAGGCGAAAGTGTTTCTTTTAATATTTCGGTGTGCTGTTTAGTGTGTTGGTGATTTATTTTATTGCCAGTAAGTATCCAACCTCAGTGGCGTTATTACAATTTGAGGGTGCTCCAGTTTATTTTCCATTGGGACCATACTTTTGAAACCAGCTTCATTTAAAGAACTTCGATTCTTTCAATACATAAATCGCAATCATAAATATATTTTATAAACCCGAAAATAAATGGCTGATTCCGGAGAAATCTACCCTATTGCAGACGTATTCACTCTCTAGTTACACGACTGCCTATTCGAAAGCCCGGCGATATGAAAACGTTTTAAATGATGTTACCATAATGATGGATAGTGAAAGAAGCTGTGTTTTTCGGGTTGTAGTTTTGTATTTCACAGATTCATTTTATTTCTCTTTTTAGTAGTCGGAGTCCTCAATTTTTATTTTCGAAATTGGATATTCTCTTAGGCCACATTCACATCTACATACACCTGACTTCAAATGCATATTCACCTCTCACTCACTCTGTTATGTGAGCGCATCTGGTATCCTAACGAGAACTGGTGTCTAAGTCAGTCACTGACCTGCGAGAACGCAAGAATATAATGATAGGTATAGGAAAGGCGTCCGTGGCGCAGTTGGTAGCGTCGCTGGCTACGGCTACGGATGTCTCGGGTTCAATTCCCGATGCGGACGGTTTTCATAGATTGACCTTTCAATGATTTATGGATTTCTGTTCGTAGTCTGAGTCCTCCCTTCCACCCATCCCATCCTCACGGGGAGTAGCGAGAGCGATTAGCTAACCACTAGTCCTGTCCTAGCCCTATCCTTCTATCCCTACTCTCTTAAAAAAATTGGAAAGGACAAGTAGTAAACTTTCTACAACCTATTTTCGTGAACAAAGCTCGTGGATGAGACGAGATGAAACGGCATGGACATAAGGCATTTAAACTCCATTCCATAATTTGGTTGAAAAATTAAGGTGTGAAAATATCCATTCCTTGATTCGAACCCTTAACAGGGCAATGGATTTGTACGAAAACTCTACCAACTGTTATTGCCTATTCCACAAATATTATTACGATGGTTATCAGTCATAGATAATGTTGATACTGTTTCTCAAATATACGTAAATTAAAAAAAATCTGTTTGATAATTTTATTTTATAACATGTCTAACCAGGGTTTTTCTTTGTTTTTCAGCCATGAACCTGGTGTTGGATCGCGCCTGGGCGGAGATGGCGTCTCTTCGGTAGGCTGCCGCTCGTTCGGCATGTCGGGTGGTCAGCCTCCGCCGCAGCCGCCCCAGCAGGCTGTGCCCCCTCCCCCAGGGGGCGGGTCTCCGCAGCACCGCAGGAAGGGGACCGATGCACCAGCGCCGCCGCCGTTAGCAAGTAAATCGCCAGCTTAGAAATATACTTTATAATTTAAGACATCGACTGAGGGTGCTTGATGGAATATCAACATCAAATTTGAGTTATTTGAGAGATTTTGTACACTTCGAGCGCACGAATTCCTGAAGATGCCAAAAGGCGAAACCCGGGTCGTTGGTGACAAAATGCATGAAAGTGTACAAAATCTCCATAACTCAAATTAGAAATATACCTTTGAAGGAGCTTATGTCATCGAATCCTTTCTTTCTGTAACAGCAAACGTTATGAATAATGACATTGTACGTTTTTAATGTCTTGCCAAATTTTTGCCAAACCGCTCATTGCTATTGGCTCATCAACCAAAAAACAACGCTGCTTGAATATTTAAAAAGTCTGCTGATGGTCATTTTAGATGATGAGACTTTAATTAATATTAAACTATCTGAAGCCTAGCATTCAGAGCTCTCCTTAACATTCCGAAGGTTTCCTGGAAGCAGTGGCGGATCCATAAATTGTCCCAGAGAGTGGCCATTGAAAATACACATGATACATAAATAATATAACGGTCTACCTGTAAGGGTTGTGAAAAAAAACAGTTGATAGAAATTAAAAGAGAACTAAAATATATTTATTTAAATAAGAAGCATTCGAAAAATAATAGTATAACATTTTAAATGCCAAATAAATGGCCATTATCCCCATGCCACACCCCCCCGCCATGGATCCTCTACTGTCTGGAAATCCCAAGATCGATATGTGGTGTTGCGATTTTGAAATCTCTGACACCGATATGTGTGTGACATCTTTTCGTCTTGAGTTGATCTTTAGTAACATTAAAATTTTAACATAACTAGTGCTTCGACAACTAACTGGAATACCAAATATGTATTTTTCTTTTAATCAAATAAGTATATAATTTTTAAAAAAGGTATATACAAGCTTTTCTTTTAACTGTTGCACTTCGCTACCTGGGTTCTATTAGTTCGTTAGAACTCATGTCTTTTCTTATCTGAAAAAATATATTTTTGTTATATTTTTTTGCCAATGTAACATAGGTTTTAGTATCACAACAATTGATAAGCGAAACATGCAAATCATTCTTTGTCGAAGGGTTGATTCGGTTGTATCAAATTGAACCGAACTTAGAGTGTAAGATAGAAAATTGAGATAGGTATAATCTTCAGATAAAAATGTTTTTATCGTAGGTGACCGGCCCAGCACACTAAAGATCCACCTGCCAAATAGCGGTTTCAATGTGGTTAAATTCGGAGAGGCGAGCGACGTACGGGGTGTCATCGCTCTGGTCACTGCTCGTCTGGCAACGGGACCCAGGCACTATGGAAAGTGCTACGCCCTCAGAGCTCGGCAGCCTTCATCTGGACAGGTTACAATTATTATTTTACCATTGTGTTTTAAATAAAAAGCAATTGTTCTTATTGCTCATTGATATAAAATGTATCTTTATCGCTCATCAATATTACTAAGACTTACTTCTGATTCATTATGGAATAATGTACATACTTAATTGATGAATAAACAAAACATTTGTTATTTAATATTGATTATGTTTTGCAGATGCAATGGATCCACCAGGATACAACCATGTCGGAAGTGCAGGAAAGGTGGCTAGGAAAAGTGCCCGCAGCAGATGAATGGAGCTTCGAGCTGCGCGTACGATATCCTCCGGCTAGTTTAAAAGACCTGCACGAAAAAGATAGAGTTACATTCTACTATTATTATGATCAGGTAAATGCCACGTTTAATGTAAATTGTTACATTACCTTAAGCAAAATGAAAATATGTTTCTTTTTCAAACTCTTGAGATAAAATAAAATGGAATGAGTTTTGCGCTTTAATTAACATGAGCCAGATGTCATAATAAAAACAGCTTGACATCAGGAAAATAGTATCACATTTTATGTTGATA
Source organism: Himalopsyche phryganea (assembly GCA_022494535.1). Taxonomy (NCBI): domain Eukaryota; kingdom Metazoa; phylum Arthropoda; class Insecta; order Trichoptera; family Rhyacophilidae; genus Himalopsyche; species Himalopsyche phryganea. The sequence goes on from JAGVSL010000024.1 coordinate 704,440, forward strand.
ACTAATGTTCCAATGTCTGTATCTATTTATTTTAGGTTCGAAATGATTACCTGAATGCTAGTCACCCGATGTTGGATCAAGAAGTTGCAGTACAATTGTGCTGCTTGGAAATTAGGTAATATTTTTTTTAATTCGTTCCAGGTAATTTTAAAGTAAAATTAACTGATTTATACAAACTGAATGCCTATAACGTATATTTAAGGACATTGTTATTTTTGTGGAGGTCATGTTTTTCTGATTTCTCGATGCCTCTGTTGTAATACTTCATATTTAATTTTCAGGTATTTTTTCAAAGACATGCCCCACATAGCCCTGGACAAGAAGTCCAATGTAGAATATCTCGAGAAGGAAGTCGGGCTTCACAAGTTCCTGCCAAAGTCCATATTGGACTCGACCAAACCAAAAGTGCTCAGAAAATCTATTCAGCAACATTTTAAAAAGGTTAATTGACACTCGGATACTAATATTTTTTTTTTTAATTCACTGAAACATTATAGCCATTATTCTGTTATTAAAATTTTTACAGATTCAATTGTCATGCTTGTCAATACATACCATACCATTATGGAGAAAAGCAATGCAGAACCTTCTATGATAGTGACATACATTAATAAGAAAAATTACTAATTGATAAAATCCAGATCCATTGTTGAAAATGCCTCAGATGATACTCCAATGTTTCAAAGTCATTATAATATGAAAATTATTCTGTTGTATTCAGGTTTCTGGACTGACAGAAGTTGAGTGTATGCTGAAGTTCTTTGATCTTCTCCGATCTCAGTACAACTTTGACCAGGAGACTTTTTCGGTGGCGCTCGGCACTGGTTGGTCTATTCCTGTTGAACTTGCCATTGGTCCCAGTATTGGTAAGTAAATTCACTATTTTTTATTGGTCGTCCAGTGCTATGTTCTGTTATTGTATTTAAAATTATTATTTAGCAATGTCATACAACTGGCTTTCATTCAGAGATGGTAATAATATTTTCTCAATCTCTACAGATCTGTGAAGCAATTTAACTGAATTGTAAACCAACATATTTTTTATTAATATTATTTCACTGGTTGTGCTTCCAGATGTGACATGTTTTTCACCTCTTTGAGCACATCATATGTATAACGCAGACATTGAATCTAATTTTTTACTGTAGATGACAAAATGAACAGTGGGATTTCTTTATTTGTGGTACACAAATAATAAATAATGTTGAAATACTTATCAGTAAATAGTAAGGATTTAAAATGAAAAGCTTAAGAGTTCGGGAAATTCATAAGAGCCTTAATAGAAATCAATGATTAGTATATAATATTTTAAATCTGATGAGTGGCTCCCAGCTATTTTTTAAATTTATTTTCCATGGGGTAAATTGAGCATTTTAACTTCAACCTTTCCAAATGCGATATCATAATCCCAATTTCTTTTAGGTGTGTCATATATTGCTCACCGCTCGGGATGCGCTCCCGAACACACGCGAGTGGCATCATTCGAAGACGTTGAAGCGGTCATGACATTGCGAGGCGACTGCGAGAGGGCCGACAACAGTTCACCGACTAACAATTCCAATTACGCTCCACCACCGCCGGCAGCTAACAGTAAGAAAGGAATCACCCCTCTACCTCCGTGTAAAGGCATTCTTCAATTGAGAGTCAGGGGCACTCAAGATACGTTGGCACTTACTTGCCCAACTGTTCAGGTAACATCATATTTTTTATGTAAGAATTGATAATTTATTCAATGCTGATAGAATTTTTTATCATTTGCCAATTCTTGAAGAAGAATAAAATTTCATCCAGTAAATTTCATAATCTTACTTAAATATGATAGTATTATTAGATGCTCATATATGGTCTCATTTAATTATTGTAAAGCTAGATTTGGTCCACTTTACAGTTGTTGTATTATTTTCCGAGCATAAGGTCTCTTATCCCTATGATTATGAAAATCTAAAAAAATAATTCAACAATTTTCTTATTTGATATGCTTTCTACTCCTAGTTTCATCGGAAAGATTCATTTTTTTCTTCTTCAATACTTCATTGTTGGTTTTTATTAATAAAACTTACAGGTTGCTGAGAGCTTAGCTGACCTTATTGATGGGTATTGCAGGCTATTCTCAAATACTGGCACGTCTTTATGGAATAGAACTAGTAAGTTTAAATTATCATTAATATGATTTGTGTGTCCAAAACCACCAAATTTTGGTCAATGTGATATCTAATCAAAATTCACTCATATTGCCATGTCACAATTCAATTATGTAATCAGCGTCCATTTTGTTTTCAAGCTGCCATTTTGAAACACTATCACTGTCCATGCAAAGGTAATGTATATTTTCAGAGAATTGTTATTATATAATTATTACAATAAGTCGGCGTCCGTGGCGCAGTTGGTTTCGTCGCTGGCTACGGTTACGGATGTCTCGGGTTCAATTCCCGGTGCGGACGGTTTTCATAGATTGATCTTTCAATCGATTTATGGATTTCTGTCCGTAGTCTGAGTCCTCCCTCCCACCAATCCCATCCTCACGGGGCGTAACGAGAGCGATTAGCTAACCACTAGTCTTGTCATAGCCCTATCCTTCTATCCCTACTCTCTTCGAAAAAGAAAAGAGAGGTTGAGCAATTGAGTGACAAGCAGTTCTCGTAGAAAATATTCTGTCAAGATACCTCCATTAGGAGACCATATGCTCCACATTGGTAGCGGACATGGAAAAAAAATTTATTACAAATAAATGATGGAGTGGCTATATCTCACATATTTATATCTATATGCCACAAGTTTATTTTGTGAAGAAAAAATAACCGGCTTGATTAAGCTTATCAATTAATTAAGGAATCATTAAAAACATTAATATCCGCATACCATTGGTTTGAATAGTTCATTATGTTCATAGTTATCGCTGTATTTTTGAAAACTGCGTGATGCAGAGTAATTCTTGAAAACTAAACTCAAAGCAAATTTTATCTTATTGTAATGGAGTTCTACCAAATTAATGCCGAAACAATCAATTGTCATATTTTGTCTTTGGATTAGGTGAGTTTATGCACTGGTAGAGATTAAAAATTAGGTTCATTTGCATCAACACACCGAGATTAGCGCAATTCTCGCATGCCACTTCAATGTCTTATTTCAAGGATCGTCCCCTGAACTAGGAGGCCAGCTTTCAATGACTTTTATCTTACAATAAGTCTTATGTATAATTAATATGCATTGTCTTAAACCTTTCATTTTTTTCTGATGCTGTAAGCTAATTACCATTGAAAAGAAATCAGTGAAGGTCGACTTGAAATCATCTCGTAATCTATCTCATTGACACTTCTGTAGTGTCCTAGAAATATTGCGAGTATAATCTGTTGGTATTGAATTCTTTGAATTATTATGAAAAAAATTATATCCTGATTTGTATCAAACAATTATTTATTACCGTGTCTTGAAAATCCTTCATTTGCATTTACAGATAGTAACTCTGGTAACGGCCAAGGCTCTGGTCATTCCGGGACAATGCTATCTGAAGACTATGCGGAGATTGTTGACGAAGATGGTGATTATTCAACACCCGCTGGTAAGTCCAATCAAGAAGTACTTGTACATTTCTGAATAACTCTGTAAATTGGTTTTATTTTAAATTTTGTGAATGTGTTTTATTTACAGCTCGGGATTATGAACTAGTTAGAAATCAAATTGAGCTGACCGGAATCATGGGTGAGGGACAGTTTGGCGATGTACATAAAGGTCAGCTAAGTGTCTTTATTTTCCTCAATTACATTAATATTATTTAAATCATGACCAGTGTAAATTTCCAAATTTTGTAAAAATAATCAAAACCATTTTATTTTATTTATGAAAGAAAGAAAAATATTTGGCTTAGCAGCTAATAATTCCCAATACACCAGATGTTTAAAAAAATTAAATCACTGACATAAACTTGATGCAAATATTTAATCACTCAACTCAAACAGAATATACATCACTAACATGTGCAAGATTTCAATTTTATGATTTAATGTTTACTTTGTCCGGGCTAGACCGCAGAGGCTTACAAGTGGGTTTTACATTATGTATTATTTTTTCCAGGTGTTTGCAGATTAAAGCAACCGAATCATCCATCGCTTAGAAAGCATTTGGCCCTGCAGAGACAGCAAAATAAAGAAGGTATTCCTTTACCCGGAAATGATGCCATTTTACCTGTGGCTGTCAAAACTTGCAAAATCGACGCGGATTTGGCCACCGCTGAAAAGTTCCTAGAAGAAGCATGTTAGTACAGAATATACTTAATAAAATAAAATAGCCATCTGACAGATAATTTGTTTAGCTTCAGTTACAACCCAAATTACATAGTGAATACTTTCCTACCATACTAGTCCAACATTAAGTATGTATTAACTCTTTGATTAGTGAGTTATTTTTTATTAAATTAGGCTTTTTTATGTATTTATTATTTTTACTATTCGTACACACAAAACTATGAAAATATTTTTTTTGATCAATCTGTGAAGAATATTACTTGTTATTTTAAGTTGTGAATGAATTTTTAGAATTTTAAAACACATTAAAAAATGTAAATGAAATAATCCATTATTCCTTTCAAATAATTATCTCGCAGTGTTCTTCAACCGGTGGTCCGCGGCCCAGCGATGGGCCGCAGAGACTCTCCGTTGAACCGCGTAACAGTATGACAAATTTCAAGAAATTTACCATGTAAAAATATTAAATATAGGGTTTTTTTCGGCCTCACGTTAACTTGTATTTTTAGTTATTATTAAATAATAATAATTGGTAGGACGATGCGAAACGATGGTCGCTGGTTTTCTCAGAATCGACAGTCATAAATCTTCTCAGGTACACTCAGGGAGAACGGAAATATTTGCTCTTGGATAGTGAACCCAGATGCAAAACCCTACCTAAATATATTTCCAGGAATTTCATATGTATATTTGTCATGTCCACCGGCGTAGACAATTATGTAGGTAGTAAACAAATAAAAATTGTTATGCTTTGTGATCCGTTGACAAAATATAAATTCTGAAAGATTTAAGAATAATCATGAACAATGTGGCAAGTATTGAAATGCTTTTGATTTATTTCCTCGCAATTGTGCTACAAGCTGTGAAAGAGGTTTTTCGAAAATGAAATTAATAAAAAAACAATTTAATATCAACAGTGAGCAATTCGCCAAAAAAAAATACATTCAATAGCACACAAACTGGCAGATAAAATAGATTTTGATAATGTTGCTTACAATTTCGCTAAGAACAAAACAAGGAAAAATAAATTTGCTAAAAGTTTTTAAATGTTATTTTAGTAAAATCTCTGAATAAGTTGTTCTAAATCGATTCACAATTTTCAATTAAAAAAGAGTAAGTAATTAAAAAAATAGCCTTGACCAATGTTCCCTCTAAGCTGCGCCCGTAGCAGTTTGAAAATCCCCGAGCACTCGTCCAGGGTTCGCGCGCACTCCAATACAATTATTCAAATATTCTTAAAATTGGAATAACCCGAATAGTACATTTTTTTGAAGAAACTATACTTATGCATAAAAAAATTTTCCCTGCGGCGCAAATCATATTGATTTATAAGAAAATGCCAGTACGTTTTTTTTTAAATAAAAAAGGCTCAAACCGACACTTTTGTAAATATTAAATCATTGTACATATAAATAATTAATGTTGAGAATTAAATATTACCTATTATCAAAACAAGATATTGATTTAGATGAAGTATATAATATATAGATTAGTTGTAAGGAACGACAGGAAAAACTATAGAAATTTTGACCAAAGTTATAAAACATGTAATTAATATTTGCGACTTGCTTCCTTTGCTTCATTCATTGTAGTGTTAAAAACAAATATTAAAACAATTATCATAAATGATCATTTTATTTCCTTATCTTTCAGATATAATGCAACAATTCTCCCATCCCCACATCATAGGTTTAGTTGGAGTCTGTAGTACTCCACCCATTTGGATCGTGATGGAGTTAGCTACCCTCGGAGAGATGAGGGCATACTTGCAACAAAATGCTCATCGGTAAGTCACAAGAATTATATTATCATTTCAAGTAAACATTTTAAGCTATTTTGTTCTAAATTCATGTTGGAGAATTGTTTTTTCATTCTTAAAGATTAACTGCATTTTTAGATCTCATTAATCAGTGATGCTCAACTAGTGATGCAAAGCCAGGAAAAAACTGGGTTTTTACCCGGGAATGAACTATATTAATGATAACTGTATGTCATTTTTATCATTCGAAGACTTGTTTTAAAAATGTTGCATTTTTGACGTATGCACACATTGTATCCCCAAATTTTGGTTATGGTATGTTTTTGGTTTGGTAATATAGATGGAATCATAGAGAAAGTACATATGGAAGTAAGGAACTTTATTCAATATTGGATCACATATGACATCTATGTATACTTGAAGCCAACACAAAATATTTAGGGAAATGCTCCTGTTATTATGTATGAAGTTAAACTCGGTGTTAAACACATACATCTATGTGCACCGGGACTCAATATGTTGAAAAAACAATGAAAAATATGATATTTAACAGTTTATTCCCAATTTTTCGGAGTTTTTTCCCACCATTTCAAAATTACATGGTTTTTTGCAACACTATGCACAACCCGCGGCCACTAGATTGCATGTCCATAGACTAAACACTAATCCAATTATTATTGTTTTCATAACACATATTTTAGTCTTACTCCTCAAGAAAAAGTTCACCAAAAGTCTTCTCGGAAGTATTTATATTCCATTGGCTAACATATAATATGCACACAATGCAGAGTATTAAAGGGCTGGAGTATTGATAATTTCTCCCAAACGTCAAATATGTTGTGCATCACTGCCATGAATATTCTTCAATTTGCAGGTTAGAATTATCATCGTTACTTCACTACACGTATCAACTATCGACAGCACTAAGTTATTTGGAAAGCAAAAAGTTTGTACACAGAGATATCGCAGCGAGAAATGTTTTAGTCAGCTCGCCGACCTGTGTTAAGGTAAGCAGTCAAACAGTCGCAGCCTTCAGTTTATAAATGTGTATCCATTATATAATCAAATAATCTTTTTCTATAATACTATTTCAGTTGGCCGACTTTGGGCTGTCGAGGTGGGTGGAGGACCAGTCGTACTACAAAGCTTCCCGAGGCAAACTACCAATCAAATGGATGGCCCCCGAATCTATCAACTTCAGGCGATTCACCACTTCGTCCGACGTTTGGATGTTTGGTTAGTTTCACATACCATCTATTAATAGCTACGAAAATCTTCATCTTTATGTTTGTTGTTTGACCATTTCGACTGGTTTTATATTATACTGTTGTATAAAAAAATGATTTATGGGTAAAGGCAGTACAATTCAAAATTAACCTAAAATACTTTTCAAACACAATTCAGGATTCAGTAGATTAATTAAAGTTTTAAATGCATTGATATTCAGTGCATGCTTTATAAGTCTAACAATATTGTGATCTTAAACTCATTTTCATTTGTGCGTACATGAGTAGCCTAAAACATTTGTCACTATTTATATTTTTCTAATTACTGTTTTCTGTATTCACATTGAATTCCTGATACACAATTTATTGTTACGAATATCCATTGATTCAAAGCTCCCTGCCCGTTGAACGAAAAATGGCAATAAATTACCTCAAGGGTAAAACTGTTTCCAAACAGCACTTGTTCAGTAGATGCTTTTTTATGAAATGATGATATTAGCATATTTTATATCTTGCATAAAGATGCAAATGGGTTGATTATATGAGATGATAGTTATTAATTATTTACAAATTCTTAGTCATCTCAGATCCTTAATAAAGGTATTACATTTAATTCATCAGTCCTTTTGTAGCATTAAATCTTATATTGATAATCTTGTTTACTTTCAGGTGTGTGTATGTGGGAAATTCTCATGTTGGGTGTGAAACCATTCTCTGGAGTCAAAAACAATGACGTCATTGGTAAGCAAGCTTGTTGATTTCAACTCTAGGTGTAATTTTATTGTAAAATAATGATAATCCTACCATAAAGCGTTTTTATAATAATGATGCCCGCCTCTGCTGTATATAATTAGTTTATGTTTTTTATAGGCAAGATAGAAAATGGCGAACGTCTAGCACTTCCTCCAAAATGTCCGCCGAGGTTGTACAGTGTAATGTCACGGTGTTGGGCGTATGAACCTTCACATCGACCATCTCCACACGAGCTCAAAGAAACTCTACAGTCAGTATTTACAGTATAGCTTAAAATAGCTACGTACGTACCTTAGGTGGATATTACATTCACTTTTAAGGTGTTAACTGTCAATCCTTGGTGGAAAGGCATTATATTTTTAAAAAAATACAACACAATTTGTTTACACTAACTTCCACACGTTTATAATGATCAGGACCGGTTTCAGGATCAGTTGATAATGCTCGTGGTGAACGAAACCGGTCCTGATCATTCTAAACATGTGAAAGTAGTACAAACAAATTGTGTTGTATTTTTTTTAAATATAAAGATATTACATTATTTGTCTATCATGTAATGGAGGATAAAATGAACATATTAAGTTTATTAATTATCTTACTGCACCATATTACATTTTGTGCTAAAATATAGATAAAAACGATTTGTTTATGTTTTCTGGAAATCAGCAATATTGTTTATCACTTTTAAGGTGTTAACTGTCAATTCTTGGTGGAAAGACATTATATTTAAAAAAAATTTTTTTTTTTTAAATATTGTTTATGTTTCCAGTGAAATTCTTCAGGAGGAAAAATCAAACGCATGGGATGCGATGCGCCGTGAAAATCGTAGAGTAGCTGCCGCTTCTTGGGGAGATCAACCACCTCCCAAGCCTACCAGACCTTCTACAAATTTGACAGGTCATTATATTCATCATTTTATTTATTTTTTTCTTTAATAAACTTCATATTAAATATGTGATAATAAATTCATACCTAACCGCTGTCTAATAATTGACAGGTGTGGACTCGACTTCGATGCAGAGCGTAGGTGCCGCTCCGCAGACGTACATCGTCGCCCAAAACCCCCTGGTGCTGGCTCATCTTCTTCGAGAAAATCAGTCGAGGCCCATTGACCCGCAGGCTTACACCACGCCAGCCTCGGTATTCAATACCTTATCCGTTGATTTTGCAGAGAAACTTCCGGAAAACGATCCCAAATATGTTGAAAAAATCCTTCTCAATCCTGACCCTAATATCGCCCTCCAAACCTGTCCCATGCCAATGAAGGAGCTGCGACAGTTAGATAAAGAAGTGACTTCTACTAGTGATCTTGCCGCGGCGGATAACTTTACTAATAATGATACGGATAGTCAGGAACCTAACGTTTCCATTGCGTTTCCGTCAGACAAAAATGATTCAGTCAGTTCAACTAGCAGTGGCACGTTAAGCAAAGATCCTATGGGATATTCGGTTGAGAAAGATGAGATTTTAAAAGTAATCATCGGTCATCGTGAGGATGCTGGTAATTTGTCACAGAATTTAACTCCACAAATACAAATGACAGCTTCCCTGTCATCTTGTAGTGATTTTTCAATCGGTAATTTCAGTCAGATTTCTTCTTTACCTAGCGATTCCCGGCGTAGCTCAGTTAATCTCGATCAAAGTATCGCTAGTAATAACAGTGCCGGAATATATACTGCAAAACCGAACGTCGGGCAGTTTTCTGTTGCTCAAATGAGCGTTCAAATGAATAATGACGACGGACACGATCAGTCGTCTACGGATTCCGTATCTCAGAATTCCAGTATCAATCCTCCGAGCCCGAGAAATTTATCAAGTAGCTCAGATTATGCAAACAGAGTGCGTTCTCTAGAACGTAACACTCATATTCATGGATTTGCTGTAGCTCACGCTCAATCAACTCCACCGCAAGAGCCGTATGGGAAGAGAATCGGATCCTTAGAACGTAACTCGAAAATTGTTCCGGGCTGTTACGATAGCCTTGGAAGAAAAATGAGCTATGGAAGCGTACAAAAAGCGGCTCAATCCCACACCGGTAGCCTGCAGCGACAGTTTTCAGTTCCTTCTCAAGTTTCAAGCTATCAAAATCAATACAATACTTCGCCGAGTGCCGGCCAAATGAGGGATATGCAAGGTAATATCTCCCAAAAGTGTCAGCAAATGAAACCGCAAACAGCTAATGTCGTATTTACAGCGCAGAGTAATTTAAACGCTAGCCTGGCCGCTAGCGTAGCCAACAAAAATCGATCACAGCCCGAACCGCCTCTGATTGAGGAAATTTATGATTTCGGAGGAGAGAATGTCAAAAGCTGTGCATCTATCGCTGCGAGTAAAGCAGGCCTGAATCGAGCTAACCAAAGTGGATATTTTCAACCGAGTTCGGCTCCCTATCAGCCCAGACCTGTCACGCAGTACAGACCTCCTATAATGAGCAGTCAGCCAAATATTCAAGGCTCACCTAGATTGATCCAGCCGTACATGGGAGTGCAGGGACATTTGAGCAGATTGAACCACGGTAACGTCCAACAGGTCGTGCCCAATCTGCGCAATACGTGCTCGCCGGTCTCGATGATGATGAGCGATCCCTCGATGGATCCCAAGAATAATTATCACGGGGTGAGATATCATCAGCCGGTTCCGAATTTGATACACCACAACACTAATATTCCAACAGCGAACAAACAAGATTTAAGCCAAGCAGATATCGGCAGTGTTGCAAAAATTAATAAAGAAGAATTCAGTGTGGCCAAAATGAATTTAGCATATTCGCAAATGCAGATTGGTCAGCCTTCACAAATGACTGCCGGCCAGGACGCGACTGACAGCGGAACTGTTACAAATAATAAAATGAATACTTCATTCTCACAGATGGTCACCAGTCATTCTGAGAACGTTTCCGAATTGCCATTATCGCAAAATGTAACTCACTCCACTTCAAATATTAGTCTCGGAGCTCAAGTTTTGAGCATGGCGATGCCAACTCCACCCAGTTTAGCTTATCAACAGAGATGTCTTGAGATTACAGGCGCACAGCAAAGGCTCCTGCAGAAGGTCCGCCAGGATTCTGAACTCCAGACCGCCGACGATGGACTAGAACCGTCCGATGATCTGTCACAGGATGAGGTGATCACAGTAATGCATGAATGAAATTAATTTATATCAATGTTCGTAGACGTGTCAAGTGTATTTGATATTTATTTTTTAGTAGAATTTTTCTATGTTTTTTACATTTCCTGTGCGAAGAATCACAATTACAAAGTGTGGTATATTTTCGATTTTTTATGGTTTGTAGCTGGTGTATTTATTTAATTTGTATTTTTTTTGTAATTAAGTGTGCTTAATTATATAGTGATTTTACTTTAGTTTTTTGAATAGATACGAGGATTTTTTTCTTTCAGTTGCAGGTTAAATTATTATTTAATGACCATTTCCATTCTATGTCTTTTCCTTATATCCCAGAAAACTTTAAAATTATTTTTCCCACATTCTGTTTTCGATCCATGATAAAATATTTTTTTAGCATGCATGTTTTTAATACAATTAAATTTTTGTTTCAAAAGATTTGGCTTTGATGTTAGGAAAACTTTGATTTGCAGTTTGTTTCTAGTACATTTAATTTGTGTTTAATTATGTTATTTGCTCTACATATAAAAATAACTCAAATATTTTTGTATCAATATTTAAAATTTTGACCTGATTACATTAAGCTTGAAGAACTTTAATAGAAGAAAGTGACATGAAAGTGCAATTTACTGCTTATCCTATCAAATTTCATAATTGATGATTCATAATTCAAACCATCTGGCAAACAGTGAATTAATATTTATGAATGTTTTAATTTTTCTCTATTCTCTTTGAATATTGTTATTTTTGGCTGAATATGTTATTATTGCATTTATGTAAGCCATAACATTAACTATAATCTCTGATTTTATAACATTTGTAATTTTTTTATAGCCGTGTCGAGGTCCAACATGTATTGATGGTTCTGCTGGAGACATGAATCCGGAGTCTCCAAGTTCACTAGAGAGGCGGCTAATTGCTGATCTTGCGAAGCAACAGCATCAGAGTCAGGAAGATCAAAATTGGCTACAGCAAGAAGAAATCAATCTGGTTCGTGGTTATTTCTCATTCTTTGTAGCAGTTTTCCGCAACTGCTGTGCCACGCATTACTTCATTGCAAAAAATCTAATTATTTGTCTCTAATATCCAATGTTTCTGCGATCGCATGTAATTCTTTTATAATGTACATAATGAGCCCTCGAGAAGTGAGTGTGTCAAATGATAAAATGGTGGAACTTGTTTATTGAAAGTTGTAGTTAAATGATCTTCTCACATTAATTTACAAGTTATTTAATTTTACTTCTTACAGAATAAAATGCTTTTGCAGCCTGTATTTACTAAGCTCACTTCTTTTATGATACTTTATAACACGTAAAACTTTAGTTAGCTCAGTTAGCTCGTATAACAAATATAATTTAATCTTATTTCTGGAACCCTTCTATATCGACCCTGGAAAGGAAAAAGGACGTATCCCACACCAAAAAATATTGTCTATAACTCGCACAAAAAGTGCTAATACACTGTATTTATATATAAAAATATATATATTTATATCGACTGTAAAAGGGCAAAAGAACCTATCCCTCCGTCTTTTCAAAATATTGTTTTTTCGATAATCACAATGTATACAATTTTATACATCTTTTGAATGGGTTATACTCAATATTTTTCGTGTGTGGGTTATGTCCTTTTTCCTTTCCACAGTCGATATGTATGTTATACTTGTGGTGTGCCACAGAGATCTGGAAAATTTTGTTGCATGGTGGGAGAGAAAAGGTTACAAAGCACTGCTTTATACACACATGTTGTTTTAGAAATGTTGAACAATGACTTTTATAATCACTGTTAAACAATCTAACCGTATTTTGCTTTTGCTCTCTGATTGGTTGAATAGACCAACAATATTTACAGTCTAACATACAATAAACCCAATCCGTTTTATAATTAAAATAAGTTAAAATATAATTGAATATAAAAAATTGAAAAGTTAAATTCATATCCACAAAAACTTTCTATATCTGTCATCAGTGTTGGCTTGGCCTGCTCGGCTATGGATTTTCTGCTCAGCGAATCTGTCGTCTTAGAGGAATCATTGCCTGTAACGGAAACAGCTTGTAGCTTAATTCTAGTTGGATTCTCTGCAAGTCATTTGTTTTCTCACTCTGCCTGTCATTGACAAAGCAGTGTAAGAATGGGAAAACAAGTCTTACAATTCTTATGTTTCTGAATAAGCGAATGAGTGTTTCCTGTTCACTACAAAGATTAGTTAGTTTGGATTCGTTTATTCACAATGGATACATTTCCAGCATGTACTCAAGGTTACACCTGTAGGAGAAAGTACCAGATACAAAAGTGTTAAAATACACACTGAATACACATTTTATTTACAACGTTTACTTATGTCTGACTGCTCTCATAGAAGAAAAGGCTGTCAATGATAACAGCGGGGACACCCAACGAGCCCGGGAGCGACCGACAGTATGATGGGTCTTTGGATAATATGACCACTTCCGCATGTTATCATTCGGATAGACAGCCTGATCTCACTGGAATGGCAAATGCTCAAACAAACTCAGGTAAACTGTCATATATTTAATTTAAGACATCGACTGAGGGTGCTTGATGGAATTTCAATATCAAATTTGGATTATTGAGATTTTGTACACTTCCATGTACTACATGGAAGTGTACAAAATACATGGAAGTGTACAAAATCTCAATAATCCAAATTTGTCATATATTTGTAAATCCACGAGGAAACTATCCCTCATGGATCTTCTTTCTTATTTAAACTGCATATAAAAAAAGAGTATAAATATATTGTTAGAACTCTTAAGCTATTTAATATTAATCTTTACGCTCGATAATATTGCTTGATTTGCACAAATACTGTTTGAGATAGATGGTATAATATAGAATATGAATTATAAAAGTTTTATTTAGAAGGTAGTTTGTACCATGTTTTGTTTGCAAATAATAGATGCAAGTCTAAGAATATTTATTGAGATGTGTGCGTGCAACAAGTAACTTAATTTGTAATAAATAGTGCCACTTGAATACTTTTGTTTAATTCAGCTGTTACTTTGTGAAAAATGTTTTGAATTAATGATCAGGTTACTGGAACGAATCAGTAAGCAAACACAATTTCTTTAAAACACCTATTTTTTGCAGTAAAAAATATTATGATAGATTATGCGATTTGTAAATAACTTAACAATTATTCCATTGTTGTATGTTATCGATGAATCGGCTCTGAGTCTTTTGAACAAAATTTCAGCACGCTGATTGGAGCTCTGTGGCCAGTAAACGATCCGATAGCAAAGAATCTAACCGTGTACACTTCTCTCATTTTTTCTTAAATTAATTTATAGTTACCAACATCAGCAATTATGGGCACTGCTGCTTCATTCATTTTTTTATTTATAATATTATTTTATAATCAAAAGATCATTGCCAGTCTATTTTTAATTTGTTGTATTTTTTAATCCTCAAGGTCACAGTTCCATCGAAATGAGTCCAAACAGCACATTGAGGACAGGTCAGGATAATAAAGTAAGTTAAAGTCGTTATCAATAATATTTAATGCCTTTCCCGCTTTCCGTTACCTGAATTCATGACAATTTTTTTGTTCGCGAAATGCACAAATTTAATATAATTTTGGATCATGATATACAATAGTCATTTCTTTATACAAAATAGATGTCTGCAATGTCTACAATCTCTCCCACTCGACCTATCCTAAAAGCGGGGCATATCGAGAGCAATATTTGTTCTAGATTGCTCTAACGTCATCCTTCAAAACAAAAAGGTTAAGCTACTGAGTAACCAGCAATTCTTGTAGAACAACTTCTGTTGAGATGATCCATTGAAAGCCTATATGCTCCTCATTGGTATTGGGCATGGTTAAAAAAGTATGATAATAACAATAAAATTAAACGCATTATTGATAAAAAGATAAAATATTAGCATTCAATAAGCACAATAATAATTCTGGTACTCCTGGTTTTAACCATTTTATCAAGTTAATGAAAAAATTAATTTTAGAGTGGAGGAGGTTCCTGGGAACGCCGCGAAGACCCGATGTACTCTGCGACAACAGAAGTCGTCAGAGCAGTTCTTCGACTGTCGGGAACCGGTCGGTCAGCCGCTTCGAGTCAAGCACCCGCCGAACTTCTGGCTTCAGTCAGAGACGTTGGCGCTCGGCTCCGGAAACTTTGTGCCCTCGTCGATACATTAGTGGATGTCTTCCCTCACCACGCTAGAAGGTAAGAATAAATTATCAATACTAACGGGAGATCCTCCATTAATTTACAGAGAGACATACAGAACCAAATAATAGATGTGTGAAAGTGCTCTCATTTCAAAATAATCCTAAGCTCATTTCTTACATAGATAATCTACATAAAAAAGAATAATCCTAGGGAGAACAGTGGGAAGGATCATTTCATTCTTCATTAGTAAACCAAATAGCTTTTTTTAAATTAACATTATGCATAATTTTGAATGGTCAATGCTAGAAACCGATAAATCAAATAACGATAAATGCTGCATCATTATCATAATATGTTACATGTAAATTAAAAGAGAGCAATAGATCACTGGTGTCTCTCAAACTGTTGAATACACATATCGGCGCATCCACGGTAAAACCACTTATCAGAAAAAATGTGAAATTGAGTTTTGAAAGCCATTGTATGAAAAAAAATATCCTACATCACCTGGCAAAAACATGTAAATGGGGGACCAATAGGAAGGTTCTAATATAAACATTTCAAAACACTTATTAGTTTTTCTTTTTCAATTATGTTATAATCCAGGAATTCTAGAATTTTTAAAGTGATGAAGTAATATTAATAATGACTTCTCTTCCCTTGTTTCATGGAAATTGGCAATAACAATATTTATTATTAACACACTATGAGCGGGCTTTGCTAATGTGTCACAGGTACGTGCAGCGGGCGAAAATCAGCGGCAAATGAAAAAAAATCAAATTTTATAATAATCGCTCTATCTTCCAAACTAGTGGTTATTTTTTAATGAAATTTTGAATGCATACTTACCATGTATGCAGCTGCCTACTACTGATTGAATATTTTTTTCAACGAATAACTACGTATAATACGGTTATCACACTTTAACAGCAAGATTTTTATAAACAAATAATTGTTTTATATAATTTAAGACATCGACTGAGGGTGCTTGATGGAATTTCAATATTAAATTTGGATTATTGAGATTTTGTACACTTCCATGTATTTTGTCACTAACGACCCGGGTTTCGCCTTTCGGCATCTTCAGGCATTCGAGCACACGGATGGACTCGAACTGAGTCCATTCGTGTGCTCAGTTCGAGTCCATTCGTGTGCTCGAATGCCTGAAGATGCCGAAAGGCGAAACCCGGGTCGTTAGTGACAAAATACATGGAAGTGTACAAAATCTCAATAATCCAAATTTAAATAATTGTTTCATTAAAAATACATATATTACCTCAAATAATACTATTTAATACTTGGATAACGTACCGATTCCAATACCAATTTCAGAATCTCGATCCACACATGTTATGTTTTTTTGTGACGCGCACTGTTGCAACGGGCGATAAATAATACACGTGCATGGGCATAATGCATTTTGATGGCTTACGAAGTCTCTCTTTTTCGCTCACTCAATGGAAGGATAATCAAGTGTTGGAAGAAACCGAGTATATTTTTGGTATCGTCATAAAAAATAATATTTTCATTACTAAAGCAAACGACCAATTATGTTTTAAAGACTTCATTACGATAGCTGAGATGTCGTATTTTTCGCTCTCGCACCAAAGGAAATTTATATTCAAGAAGAATACACACATAATTTGGTATCATTATAGACTCTTTACCAACACTAATTATCAAAACCAATAACACTACGCACAAAATCTCATAAAAAATACGCATGAGTATATGTAGGTGATTCATATAATATGAAGTGTTGGTGCATAAAGGAAACAAAGTATTTTTTTTTTTGTTAATGTATGTGTAGCTGTGACTGTCCTCAAGACATTGGTATATAATAATGATTTGAAATAATTGAGCAGATATAGTTACCCGCCTTTAAAGTGGATCCGGGGGAAAGGGTAGAACTACTCTTCCCGCTCAAGATGTGTTAACAAAGATATAACATCTTGCTTCTTTAAGCTAAATGATGTTTTTTGCTTCTCCTGAACAATGACAAACATTATTATGAATTCTTTGATTTATATTTTTCAAAAAGCCATTCTTCTCGGAAACTAAAAACATTATACAGTGTTTCTGTTTTAGGTTTAATAATTCCAATGATAAAAATACTGCAGAAAATTTTACTATAAATATTTTGTCATTTTTTCAAATGCATTTACGAAAATATTTGTCACTGCTTTGTTACTTTAGGGAAGTAGAGATGGCTCATCAAGTGTTATCGAAAGATATGGCCGGACTTGTGGAAGCCATGCGGCTTGCGATTCAGTACAGCACTACAACCTTGCAACTAGAATACACCAAGTAAGGATAAATGGTTGAAATCACTATTTACATCTCGGCGATTGCCTTTTTCTTCAAAGAAAAAAAAGAAAAAAACATTGTTTAAAAACAAGTAACTTATCACTATCAATATAAAGTACTCACCCGTACTCAAAATATGCTTGTACAGTAGAACTTCAACTATCCGGGCTAATTGACAGATTTAATGAAATAAGAGTAGTCATGTAAAACTTAAAAAGTTTTCTGTTAGCAATGTTAAATGTACAAGACCACAATAAAATATAAACCCAGATACTCAGAGTTGTACTGTGTGCAGTTAAAATATACCAAAAGATAATATTCCTGCTTTATATATTTATTTTCGTTAAGAGTGCAATGCTTGTTACGCTCAAAATACTGAAAAGTCACATTGAAGCTAATTGTTCCTTACTTATTCTCTAAGAAAATAGAAATTAACAATCTTAAATCTGCAAAAGTTAAATTCTTAATAATAATAATAATAATATGACTACTTAATTATTACACCAAACAATGATGATGACGTTTTTTATAAAAACCTCACTTTATAGTAATAACATTTTTGCACTCAATGTGAAAATATGAACTGAACATTCTAAACTGATAATATTTCTGTTTATAATATAATAATGTTTATCAACATAATTATGATTAATTTCTGCTTGATTATGATTAATTCTTTACAAATATTATATAAAAGGTAAAGAAATTAAACTAACACTGAATTGCTTTCAACCGTTTTACAGAAGCATGTTATCGGCGGCTCACGTTCTTGCAATGGATGCTAAAAACTTACTCGATGTCGTTGACTGCATAAGAGAAAAACATCCACACGTCGACTGGAGATCGGCTCTGTCGCAATGTTTCTCTGAACCGTCAGAAGCTCCCCCGAAACCTGCCCATCATCACTCTCCCGCTTCGTCGTCAGGGATGATAGCCCAATCGCAGAGTGTGCCGCCCCATCAATTCAATCCAGGACTTCCCCCTCAGTTGCCACCGCAGAACAATCCTAGCGACAGTGGAGTGATCATGCGTAATCAAAGTGAGAATGCCCCGCCCCAAAACCACAATATTCCTATGACGCAAGTGGAGATTCTGCTGCAGCACCGCGAAGTCGATAATAATACACCCCCCGCCAAGCCGTCGCTTATGGCTCGCCCCGATTTTAGAATCAATCAACCGGTAACCGTTATCGGACAAAATTTAACCACGAACACGTCCTCCTGTCTTTCAAATCAGCAACCTTTGAGCTTGCCCGCTGCCCCCAATCGAGTGTCGGCTTTGATTCAGAACTATAATCTCTACGGAAACACTGGAGCGCCTCCGCATCTGTACGGTAACACTCAAGACCCGCAGTCGGGTTACGCTTCTTTGGATTCTAGAAGCCGACAAGGTTCCGTTGAAGCCGTGGGAAGTGCGCCGCAGAGTAAATCCGGTTCGCCGAAAAAGGTTGCCTCCGTGGCTTCAAACGTCAACGAACTGGATCAACAGCCGATATATTCACTGAGTAAAAAAATGACGCAGCTTCAAGGCTCAATCGCTGTTACGACACAGAGTAATGACACATGAATTTACTTTGAAGAAAATTCTGGTTTTCATTTAGGAATTAATTTATTAACTAAATTAATTTTCATTTAATGAGTGCTGTATTTACAAGATTCAACCTTTAATTCTTTAGTGGGTGTTCAATTAAATGTCCAGAGATTTTAAAGATACCGTTGAAATAATTATTCATTTATTTCAAATAGTTATCTGAAGACATTTTTATATAATGTATCCACCATTCCATTTAACGAAGTTTTTATCTTCTTTCGAAAGACTTCTATAGCCAGTCTGATTATCCGCTCAATGGTCATATCTCGATGCTAAATAAGAAGAAAATAACGTCAAATTGAATGTGTAATTAAAGTGAATAGATTTACTTTACTTTTTTATGAAATTGACAAAACTTAAACTAATGAATGTAGATTATCTCCTTAAGCTTTGGAAATACCTAAATAAATTATTGCCATCGTTTTCAAGTTAGTTAAATTTTAAATTGTATGTTATAGATAAATTATCTTGTTTATAAATATGAAAGCGAACCAAAAGACCTGTGCTGCTTAATTCAAAAACAATTTTTTGACACAGTGAAAATATCTGTAGTTGAATAATATTAAATATCTACAGTAATTCTGATTTCTTTGTTGGATAAAAAATGATTTTATTGAAAAGGCATGCCTTACAAAGAGTAATATTGACTTGAGTAAATTTTCAAAATATGGTAAGCTTATAATCTAATCACTACTTTATTTTTTACAAGTAATTAGAGAAACAGGCAAAGGATTCACACTCACCCACAGCGAGTGAGAGATGAATGTGAACAAAACAGATAGGTCCGAACAATGAAATGTGTTTTTGATCACACTCGTATAGATGTAAATCCTCCTCTCAGAGACATGATGCAATTGAAATTTTTGAATTCGTGCTTCAATTGTTTTTCTTTATTAAAAAATTCTCTGAAAAAGAATTTGTCTTTACAGAATTTACCATCTAATACTGATATACTTAGTGCATAATGAGAATTAAGGTCTTCAGGCATATAACGTGAAGTATACAAAACATTCTTGTATGCCTTATGTCCATATTCACATCTGATGAAACCTAGGCCGACGATATGTTCATTGTCTGTAATAATAGGATTATTCATATCCAAAACAAAGGAAACTTGATTCAAATGACAGTTTTGTGTTTGAATGTTAGAAAATTTCCACGTTTCTGACATTGTCGAATCAAAGCTATACATTATGTTGATTTCATTCTAGTAAGAAATCAAATGAATTTCATAATGCTTATCTTTGTGAAATTTGTGTGATGATGGTATTAGTCAATTTATTTTTAAATTTTATTTTGATAAATTTGATTTATCGGTCGGATAATAGTTATAGACTTCCCTGTGCATAATTTTTTTTTGTTTTTGTTTTTGTTTCAAAACACTCGAATGCTTAGATGCAGACGTACTAGTTTTCATTTTTATTTCGTTTAGTTATTTTACAATATTATCGTGTACTCCAAAATATATTGCGATGCTATTTTTTGTTTTTTTTTTATACGTTTAAATTGTATATGTTTGTTATTATTTTGGTGAATATAATTGAAATGCAAGCTTTGACTGAGTTCACTCAATACGCATAAATATTAAAATGCATTTATGATTCGTAGACAATTTACAATTTGTTTTTCAAACACTATTCCTCTATTTAGTATTTTGTATTTGAAAAATTAAAGATTTATTTCAAACACTTGTTCCGTAAATAGAACACTTTTAAGTCGTAATAATATATAATAGGTGTACTGAAGAAAATGTCGTTTTTATTACCGCTCTGAATGGTCAGTTGTGCTATGTCAGCCAATCTTTAACGAGTTTTGGTTAATTTTGTTGATTATACATACCTAAGGTGTCAACTCGGATGTTCATTGTCAAGTGTACAGGAGCACATAAAAAAATCGGCAAAATGTGGAGACAAGGAAAATGGATACAGTTAAGTGAAGAGAATAAATGACTATGAAGAGGCATAGAAATTAAATTCAAAAACACCATTTTTACAAACATCTCAAAGTGAGGCGAAAAGTGAGGCGAAAAGTGTGTTCTGTATTCAAATCAAGGATGTAAAAAACTGTGACTGCCAGTATGTAATCATATCAAATTGTTTCATTTGAAAAATTACATTTTTTCCGGTACCCCTATTTTGCATTTAATTAAAAAAAAAAAATAGCAAACCATATCATTGCCATTTGATAAATGTCAAATTTGAATAATTTTTTTTATACCAATTAAATAACTGTTGATATATTATTTTGTATTGTAGTTACTACAAGAGATTCGTGCTTATTTGATTTTATCAGTAGTAATTTTATTTCTGTAGGTATTTATACTTAGACTTTGTTGTGTATTTTTAGTATTTAAGCTGTAAATACCTATTTATATGATGTCCAGTAGCCTAGTAAATTAAATATATTTCATAAACAATCCCCTCAATTATTCTTTTTATTTTGTTTAACGGTTGCATGAAAACTTTACAGATGTAATTGGCATTCATATTAACACTTTTTACGCGGAAGGGATTACACGGATAGCAGACTTAACTAGGTCAATCGCTGTGTAGACATTTCTAAAACTCAAAAATTATTGATATTTTCACAAATAAAGTATTATTTTACCTGCATATTGATCAAAGTTACTTCATAGCGTAAAGACCTTTTGTTTTCGATTCTGGAATATTTTCTAGGAGTTGCGTCTATTAGGGCAAATTGCAGGTCGTCCCTGACAGGTATAAATAAAACACTTCGATTATCCAAATTCTGTTTTACTATAGGGCATGCAGCCAAGCCTTGAGAAATTTTCTTCGGACATTTCACTCAGGAAAAAATTTGGAACATGAAGAAGGTTTTTACACTGCAGAATAGACCGTGTAAGAAGAGATGTGTAGCAGTAGCTGGCAATGGTGGCACAACGATGGGAATGTGGTGATCACAGAATATTTATTACAATAAACCTTGTAAAAAAACAAACTTACCATGTGATTAAAAAAATTAATTTTTTTTAAAATTGCAACTATGCCTGCTTGCTTTTGATACTGTTCAATTTTATGAACAAAGATGCCAGATGTGAAGCTTTAAATCAGAATATTATTTATATTTGAATCCAAACCGAGAGACAGCAGTAGTAGTAACTGTGCAAATCGACTCCCACTATGTGTGCCCAATAGTCATACTGAGATTACAACCCCTTCAGATCACCCTTTTCCGCTTACAAAATATTGATTTGGTAGAAAATATTAATGAATGTATCATAAATGAAAGTTTCTTTATCAGAACAAAATGTAAAGTAATTTAAAGCAAAGTGTGACTGAAGTCATTTAAAAAATTTCATTAAATATTCATTTGGTGTGTACTAAATAAATAATACTTCTCATAAATATTGTTGTCAGGTAAGGTATGCTTAAGCGTCAAATAATCTTTTACAAACTATTTTAGAACTAAACGCCCGTCCTCCTAAATTGGGACAACATATAAGATATTTCCCGAGTCGAGTCAAACATAAAATATTCATTTATTATATAGCCAAACGCTTGAATTAATAAAGAAATGATTTCACATTGATGGTAAAGAAACCATATTACGAGCCGTCTATGTATAATGTCACAATCAAATTAAGATTTGAGACAAAAAGGGTTAGGGGGACCTGTAGAAAATATTGGCATGCTTATAAATATATAACGGTCTGTTCAAAAAATTTAATATAAAATGAAACTTGTTTTGTGAAGAGCTCAAAATATAGCATAATTTAAGAATGGGAGCAAAAGATTGTATGATAGATGGTGGTTTGAAAAAATACAGCATAATGGCATTAACAAAATTTTTATTTATAAGTATATTTTGAGTTATGGTTTTTCAATCACATGAAGTATGCAAATAGATGGTAGCTTAGTTGTAGAATTCTAAATTATGCTATAGAGAGTAATGTTTGCTTGCATACATCAAACCGAGCATTTCACTGTAAGAATTAAACTAGAGACTATTGTGAAACAGGTGCAAGAACTAAAACTAAATCTTCCAATAGGCTTAACACGTAGACGCTATATTTGATTTGTATAAATGAAGTACACTTTTGTTAGCACGATATGCATTGATTCCTATCTTGATTAGTGACAAGTTATTATAGTTTAAATATAGCTCCCAATCCTTATGTGAATAACTTTAGATCAGACATTACAGATCAACAACACCTGAACAAATCTTATAAAAACAAGTACATAATATTGTCAATAGATTCAGCAGTAACTTTGTGAAAATTTTATATTACAAGTAAAGGAACCAGTGAAGATAAATGCCAGAAATCAGTGTTGCAAAAACACAATAATTAGTTACACAACTCTTGAGCAGTTTTGTTTTATTTTGAAGAACTCCAATTAGCTGTCTTGCATTGGAAATAGGTTATAAAAATTTTTTAAATGCATTGCCCAGCTGTGATTTAGGTAAATGTTTAAAAAGATTTATATCTCACAGATACTTCTCGCTGCATAGGTTTCTACACATTTCTGAAGGATAAGAAATGAAATCTTTTTTTATTTGCGAATACAGTCACTAAGCTTTAATTTGATGGTATGTTTAAAGTTATTTTAAGTTACTAACAATTTCATATAACAGTAAAAATCCCAAAACGGCTTTTCAATTTTAACATATTATCTTATATAATGATTGAGTTCATAAGAAATATACTGCTGCACTAAGAAAATGGGGGTAGCTGGCGAATTTTGACCATTTTGTAACCTATGTTGTTCACAATGTTTCAGTTCTAAATGTGTTCTCTATCTGAGGAATCTGACAATCGAAACAAGTTCTTGAGAAGAAACCATTATTTCTGAGGCAAATAATCTATAATGAAGCGATGAATATCTCTATATGAAACATACCCCACACATATAAATACGGCTATAATGATTAAGCAACTGAAATGTATTTAATGATACCTGAACATAAAACGTTAAATAATCAGAATATTGCATAAAAAATGTTTTGTTCTGTTTCGCTAATTTGCAGCTCAATGCAGATACCTCATTGTCGTTTTGGAGTGAAGTGTAGGTAACTTGTGAATATTAAATTGGATTGGATTTTGTATGTTGAAAAATTATGCATAAAATTTTGATGTTACGGAGTGTATTTTTCATATCAGCGTGGTTCGAAATACTACTGCATGTTGTGGTAAATAGGATTGGCTAGTGAGTTGAAAATTGTAGATTTTACTCCAATCTAGAATGTATAATACAAAGTATGCTCAAATACATATTGTAAATGTAGCTATATGTACGCATTTATTTTGTAGCGTGTGCAAGTTCATTTGCATTTTAATGGCGAATATTCAAGATTCGAATGTATTTTTCTTCATATTATCTTTATAATGGAGCTGTCGGTGAAAATGGCTGTTTTTTGATGTTGTGCATGGTAATAATTAGGTAACGATAATTAATTTTTATTTTTGCTAATCCCCAATTACTGAAATATAGTACGAAAAGCAAACAAGAATGAAGCAATACAAAAATGTATTTTGATTGCCATGTTTTAAATAATTAAGTATTTATTAGTCGGAAACAAATTCGCTAATGCAACCTTCAACGTAATAAAAATTGAAAAGGGAAAAATATTGTTAATTCCTCTTTAAAATAAAATACCAAAACCGATTATGATGTTTGTCATGCTTGTTTTGCTTTTCCATAATCAACCAATTCAAAATATTGATAAACTATTTATCAAAGCAAGTCATTAATTTAATTAGCCCTTCAAGCACGTATGATGTGCACAGCACGTGGATCATAAAGGAAATCAATGCTCTTTTTTATCGTCCATTTACAATAGCCAAAGGTCATCGATTTCATTCAAATAAGTCTACCTCTATAAAGATTAGATTGAAGTTTTATTTATAAATACTTTTTGCAATATTTTTTTTAATCCAAAAAAACGTTGAATATTATTATCGTTTTTTTTTTAAATACCTAATTTATAAAGATAAAAGTTTCAAAATTTGACGCATTGTAATCCCATAGAGAATAATATTTATGAAAACTATTTATGCAATTATCATAAAGTGAAATAAAAAGATATTTGATACTTTTCTAATGTGTAATGTTAAATTACTATATAGCACTGGTTTGAGTTTCAAAACAAATAATTGAATTTGTCTTTTAATTTATGCATTCACGTGGAGCTATTTCTTATATTCTTTTGAACTGAAAAAATAGATTTCAGTGACTCTCAAAATGTTGATTGGATAAAATTTTGCTATAAAACCTATTATTTTGTATCAATATCAATTCTACCACTATCTCCATTAATAATTTTTGATCTATTCCTGGGACTGGGGAAATCTATTTCAGGTATACGTGCCTGAAGGGTTAAACAAAATATCCTCTGACTTTATAATAAGCGAAAATGTATATTGTACAATATTTTAATGAACATTGCGACTTGCAAAATATGGATAGAAAAATAAAATTCAGCCAAAATTATTTGGAATATTTTTCTCATCTTTTGGATAGTTTTAGCCTATCTTGAGGGTCGACTATTTCATAAATGACACTTAAATGCAATCAAATTTTTAGCATTTTTCAATGTTTGTCGTCAGACAGACTTGATTCGTTTGGGAATTTTAACATGCCCATAGCATAAAAGGATTAATAAGCTGCATAGAATGTTTGCAAAGTAAGGTAACAATATGGAGGTTGTGTTTTTCCGTAGAAATTAATGAAATATAAAAAAGTGATTCAAAACTTTTAGTCATTCAATTGTGTATTTGAAATAAATGTTGTAAAACTAAAATCAAAGTTAGAAAATAATTTTCACATACGTAGCATAGTTAATTTTTCAATTTTCTATCAGAAATAATAGTATTAATTAAATTCAAAATAAGTTGAGATTACTCAACAATTAATTTTAAAATCTAATGCTCACTTAGCTATAAATATTTAAAACCCATGTCTAAATTTTTTTCGATAGCAAACGCCTGCTCTGAATACTTAGAATCATTGTCATTAATGATATGATACTTGTGATAATGAGCATGTTATTTTTTTAAAATTCGCTTCAGCTGTGTGTGAAAATATTTTATACATTCAGTAGCAAATATATCGCAAATTGGATTATCTATAGAGTACAAAATCGTCAAATAAATTAACTTTGAGGTCCATTCAAATTGTCTTGAATCCTAAATTATTACTTCATATTTTCCGAGGATGGATTAATTTTTTTTTAAAAGGCGTTCCAGGAAATCAAAATATATCCAACCTTGTATGTTGACATTTATGAATGACCCCTTATTGAAATTTGGTCGTCGAATACCCAAGATGCGATATTCCTTCATGATGTTTTCTAAAATCATTCCCATAATGGAATATGCGACACGTTTTCATAGGTCTATGCATATTCCAAGATGATAATCATCTTGATGCGATTTTTAATACTTCAATACTGCAAATTCTCCACAATTGTATTCTGATCAATAGAAATGACAATGGTTTTCCTTGAAAAACATACAGAAATCTCAGAGTTCGACAACCTTTGTACTAACCGTATAATAAGGTACAGTGATAACAGTGTTGATCATATATAAGACAAAAGAATAAAAAAAAATATTAGGCACGTAAATCTATTCTCATCATGTGCTCATCACTCACAAATAAAGACACACAGGTAAGACCCCTTCCCGCAGATACGACTGTCATTTTACTTAAATTGTTGTGTTACCTCATGGTATTAGCGGGTAATCTCGACGGTAACACGAGCCAAGACTGAGATCAAACAATTACCAATGCATACACATTTTCCAGGAACGCAAGTCGGTTTTAACCCAGGTAAACTTCAAATAAATCACAGTACTGCAAGTAAGATAATAGAAAAATAATTTCTAATAATGATAAAAGGAAGATCTTTGACTTAGGAAACAAGAATATTCACTTACCTACCTGTAATTAAATCTATATTTGAATATAGATGCTTCTTTATGGATTGTATAAATAAATAGCGAATATATATTTTTGCATCATAAAAAATTGAAATTTACAATATTTTTAATAATAGCTACAGTATCACCACCGTTCATCCCAATATTTGATTAACGCTTCCGACATTGTGCCTTCCTCATTTATGAAGATTTTTAAGGACCGGAAATAAAACAAATTTCAATACTAGACAGAAAGACTAAAGAAATTTTTGCCAAAGATTGTTAGTTTTTGGTATTTGTAGCAAGTCACTATGAACGTTAGACCTACAATTTTATTTTTTTCTTTAGTTAGTTATATTTATGACCTGCTAAAGTAACTTTTGTTGCACCTCTAAACCGTAATCAAACAAAACATTTTATTGGTTGGCTTCTATTAGACAAATAAAAGTGATTTTCAATCAAAATAGCATACAACCATTTTAACAAGCAGCTGATAGAACCAAACTAACATAAAATATTTGAACGCTCTCGATGACTGGGTGTTGATTAAGAGTAACCCAATAAATATCCACAGTCTATCAGTGTAATAAATATTCTTCCATTTGTATAAAGCATTTTTTTTGTACATGTTATATTTAGTTACCAAAAAAATAATTTATTGAACCATTCCCGAGGCACTAGTATTTTGAAAATTGCATAATAAATTAACAATGAATTGTGTATTTTTATGAAAACCTGTTTTAAATAATTTATTTGTGTAAAGTTGTGATTCAAACACAAAAAAGTCCATATGATGTAGTTTTAATGAAGAGTATTGTACTGTACGATGTAAAAAGATGTTTATTTAAAATACTCCAAGTCAGCATAAATACTACCGGCTGACAGTTACATTACTGTAGAATGCTAAGCTTGCAAATGGTTTTGTATATTAATGAAATGTATGTGAAATAAAGAAGACATTCTTAATAACGCTACCATGTTTCACTGCCGCAACATATCAGCTTAAGTTACGATGTATGTATCAAAGTTTGAGAAAAAATTTCAGAAAGAAAATGAAAGCAATAGGAATTATCCTTCCTAATCCATTCAATTTATTACTGAAATAATTGAAGTGCAAAATTCAATGGAATACGTTGTGGAAAATCAATTTCACATATTCTATTTTGAACGCTGGTAACTTTGTGGATTTTTAATGAAAAATTTAAATCTTTATTATTCCAGTGGCTGCGTGACTAGTTGTAACACTTGATTCGCTTATTTGAGAAACATTTTCAGACTATGACGCTTCTAAATACTACAAAGTAAGATAAGACAAAACTATGACAGATGAAGAAGATGCTTCTCAAAGAAGCGACACACGTGTCACAACTAGTTACACGAGCAGTAGAATAACAATGTTGTCAATTTCATATTTCCTTCTCAATATTTTTCTTAAACGTGACATGTATTTTGGAAGTTAAACAAACAATGTGCATTACAAATAAATAAACGATTTAACAATTTTTTGCATAACAATACATCACTTGCTCGAGCCATTATTTTGGTGATGAAATTTCAACAATTTTTAACCCACAGTGGTGTAATAATAAGGCAAGTTCAAGAGCCTTTTACATAATATTGCACGTCTTTATTTCTTGTTTGCTGAATGATTTGTTTATAATTAAACTGTATTTAACATGTCCACTCCCAATGTAGATCATGTCAACTCCTAATGGAGGCATTTCAACAGAAGCTGATCTACGAGAAATAATTCAGTAGAGTCTCTCTGAACCTCTCTTTTTCAGAGACTATAATAGATTAATAACTCTGAACAACTGCAAATCGCTCGTCTAGTGCTACATATTGTGTACAGAATAAATGAATTTACCATACAAAAGATATCTTTTATGCCCACTGACTGAATCCTGAGTAGTAGACTGCGTTTCCTGGTTATTTTATTGATAGGACGGGTGCAGGACTAAGTTTATATGCATTACAACTAAATACTGCCCAACTAGTGTTTATCAATGCGTCTTTCATGTGGCAAAAAACTACAACAGCGTTGGCAACTCGTAATTATTTTAATTTAATGTGTTACATTGCTGCAAATTGCAGGTTACGCAGTTAGAGAAAATAAAATACAATATTCAGTTCTTATCTTTATTACATTATACATATTATTATATAAGTTCTTTGCAAATCTTCAAAGCTGGTGAAAAATTTGCATTTATTATTATGGACTTACAATGGACGCTGCAAATTAAAAAAAAACCTAAGCACACATAAATTTACATTTTTCCTAATAATTTAAATTTTTGAGTGATGCCATATAATGCAGAGCACATTAATATCAAACAGATTTACTATATTTGGTAATTAGTTTTCAATAAACAAAACCCAGATCGAAGAACAGCTTCAAATGTTCCAAAACAATTACACAAAATGTCAGTCGAAATTTTAACTTAAAAGGTTAACTGAAATTTAAATACATATAATCGAGTAGTTAAATATTATTTAATAGATACGAGACTGCTCAAAATGATACGTGAATAAAATAAATATTTAGCTTTATAGATATCCAAATTATGTTCATTTTAGCGAAGAATAAAATTCATTTCTGCTTTTACAAAATACATAATTAATGAAGATTTATTATTTGCTCTTTCCTTATCTCTCAATTTATTAAATTTTATAAAGTATCGGCCTGGAAGATTCCTGAAGTTTTAATATTTTGTGGAAGATAATAAATACACAAGAGAATAAAGAAGCCAATGTAATCAATTTCAAGTAATAATAACATAAATTAAAATTGATAACACTGTTATTCCATTGAAAATGAATTTCCACAACTAATCGCCGAATACGTCGGAAATAAAAAATTGATGGTTACTTTTCTTTAACCACTGTTGAACAATATGAATACAATCAAATACGTGGTATTTTCTTCGTAGAAACAAAATATGATAATTATCATGACCAGTGACAATAAAAACAAAATATCTTACTTTTTTTTACAATTCATGTATCATATTGTATTCCATTATTAACAATTATATTACTTGTATAGCAACTAATTTGACAGACTTATTTTGTAAAATGTGCGAAAAGTATCTTGAAGTTCAAGAAAAGGCATTTTTCCATTTTAAGATCACGGCTACGTAAAAATTCATTGACAATATTAGTTATATTATTCAATACGCTCAGGATTTGACGGCAGAATACGCCAAATACTTTATAAATGAAAAATCATCTCGTCAGTTTGGAAAAAGTTGAATGTACTCGAAATAAATTGGGATAAACATCATGTTTTGATATTTTGACATGAGAAAAATAAAAACACGATCCCTATAACGATTGCCTACTAAAACTATTATGACAATAGAGAATTGGTTTAGGTCTAAAAAGTACTAACAACCAATCAAATAAGAGCAAGTTAAGAAATCTGTAATTATACGGTATCTGGTTACGCTAGCTCCGTGGTTGTAAAAATCAATAACGTACAAAAAAATTGGCTAAGTCTTTTATTGAATTCCATATCATTATTTTATGATGAATACAATGCCTAGAATATATATCTGAATAATCATCATACATACCATTCATAAACATCTACATTCAAGAATATCAACAAAAATAAATTATATACGTGAATCTATAATACACAAAGAACACTATAAAATTCCACGACAATTTGTCACAAAGGAAATCAAACCAAAATATCGCAGTCTTAGAGTGTAAAGGCTACTGTAAATTCATTTCAACCAAAAATGAGATTACCCGACATAATAGATTATTTAATCGCACATCTTCAGAATAAACCACATACTTTTATTTAAATTATTTAACTAATTGTAATGCCCCAAATAGAAATATCCAATTAATTAATCAGCATGCTAACTTCCTTAAGGATTTATTTGAAAAATAAAACACAATTTTATCTTGTACTACTTCCACATTTTTATAATGATCAGGACCGGTTACCCTCACTGTGAGCATTATCAACTGATGTCAATTTTGAATCGATAAATATTAAATAAGTTCATTTTTTCATCTGAGACATACGCAGTTTTTGTTCTTCCTGAAAATATATTATGCTTCTTGAAGTCAGAAGCTTTATACTCTAAGACAGCGTTATATTAACTGTATATTATACAAAACATGCCAAATATTTGATTGAATCGTAAAATTGGCACAGCCGTAAATAAATTACACCTAATATTGTCTGCCTCATGATACTTTGAAACCTCAGCAAAAACAATTATTATTAACAAAGCTTATTATACTGTTCATCAGTTTCGGTAATGATTAATGGTAATTTAGTAATGTTCAGTATGTACTATGTGTCCACGATAGTTTATTATATTCTACCCATAACACATGAACATTTTAACTAGTATACAAAGTATTGCCATGCTTAATTAATAGGTATATATAGTAAATCTACGCATTTATTAGAAAAAGGCATGTGAAGTTAGTAGAATTATTATTTTTGAAAACACAATGATATTATTATTATCGGAGTGGAGTGATAAGTACTCCTGACTATTTTATAAAAAATATAAACCAAAATTTTGCGATGAGCGCATTCGATGTAACAAAGTTTGAAATCAATTTATTAATACATCAGAACAGATCCCTTTCAGATCTGTAACGAACACAGACATACAATAAAACAATGAGCACAATTTTGACGCACCGCTGATGTATTAGAGTTACGCAGGAAAAACAATTTACGGCGGTGTGTCCATTAAACTAGAGAAATCGAGAGATTTTATTTGTTTAGAAAAAATAAATAACAATTTAAGTGAACGCAGCATTCTTACGACAAGCCCAACGGAATAATTGTCATCGGAAGCCGATTTCAATACGATAAAATTGATTTTACGCATCAAATGTGTGTGCATATCAATAAACGATAAAAGTTGGCAATATTTTTTTTTTGTTGGAATACCATTATTGACTTTTTATCATCAACGGCCGTACTGTCGTCGGGGTGAAAAGTGCCTAGCTAACAGTCGAGGAAGTTGGCAGCCATGAGCAATTCCAGAGCGATCTCCGGAGCGATGGGAAATTCGGGAATCTCTGTAGAGCTGTTGGTGTAGCGGACTTTGTATGTGAAGTACATGCAGACTTTTTGTAAAACGTGTGATCTGAAAGCAATAATTAATGTTACAAAAACACATTCAAATCGGTAAAATAACAATAGTTTTATGCTGATAGACAAATACAACATAATTCGATGGTCGATGGATACTGTCAGTATACCCTCGAAATGATAATCATATTGTATTTGTCTATCAGCATATAAAGTACAATTTTATGTGATTTAAAAAGACTTTTTGTACATTATAAAGAATAATCTTTTTGGCATACAAATCATTCAAGATTTTGTATCGATGAGTTATAGTCATATCATGCTTTCTGCCAGAATAAAAAAAATAACATGTTTTGATACTATTTTTTTCAAAGCCATTATATCCTATGACTTCATGCGTTCTACCACCATGGAAGCGTTAAATTGCATACATTTGAAACAGTAAACGATCAAAAACTGACTTGATGCGTTCTGTCAGTATTATAAAGCAATAAAATTTACCTAACAGTACTAAAGTAACCTGCATAATATAATCAGGGTCAATATGTTATCAATTTTCAAGGCAATACAAGACATTTAATTTGTATGATAATTTTGTTCGCATTCTCAACTATGTGACTAATACAAGATTTTGTATTTTATGGTTAAATTATTGAAGACTATCAAAATTGAGCAAATGTGATGAGACAATCATTTCCATTTATATAACTATTTAATTTAAAAAACCCCCATGGCAGTAAACTGATTAACGACAAGTTGAAGTACAAAATATTAACAGTATAGTTGATATATCTTACGGTATCTCGCGAAAGTTAACTTCATTAGCCTCATTCTCTGCAAACTGTCCGGGTCCACTCAACATAGCCTTGATGGTGCCTGAAGTCAATGCATGTTCACGCTTCACGATGAACTCGTGCCCGTCAGACGAGATGAGCTTAACGTACATAGCATCGGGTCCCTCGCATCCTCCGAAGACCCGACCCGCTACCACCCCTCCACAACCCTCCTCTGCGTTTACCTGCTCTGTTGACATGGCCCCAAAGAGAGGCGTAGAGTCCTACAGTGTAAAATATTAATGTATTATTCTGCATAGACAAGGACCTAACCGTTCTGACCTAATATCACAGCACTATTGTCAATCATTAATCAGCAAATAGCCCTTTGACACCTTGTATACTGAATCGTCCCTTCTCTAATTTTCTAGAGATTTCTTTCCTAATATTTATCTGATATATAGCGCGTCGTGACACCTTATGAAAACATAGGATAACCGTATACTGTGCATGGAAAACAGATACTTGCTGCAAAGCGGTAGTTTGATTTCATTTTAAATATTTCAAAAAATGCAGGCTATGTATCAGGGCTCAGTATTAAACTCTCGGTAATTAATTTTACAACATGCTACTCTTTTCAACAACACAGTTCTGTGAGGAATTTAATTAAGAATAGGAAAATACCAAATTATCATAGATGGGAATCACAGAAACCAATACTTTAAGCAAAAAAAATGAATGTGATATCAGTATGAAAAGGTCGTCATAATATCTAGTTCTTAGAACAAACCACAGAGAAAATTTTGAAGTAAAATTATCAGTTTCCTTGATTCCAATGTTTAATATTTTGACAATTTCCGATTCGCAATTAAATTTCTTACAGAATTGCATTGTCTTCAGTAGCATAAAGTAATTTTTCAGGTAGAAATAGAGTAGCATGTAGTAAAACATATATATTAAACTTTCTAAATCAGATCATTCCTGCTGGAAGCTGTACTTCTTTCAAACATGTTGTAGCTAAATATTGTTAAGTAATAAAATATTATAGATGTACAATGTATGGCATATTAGCTGTAATGGCATGTATTATGCATTTCAATAAATAAATTATGAAATTCCGAATAAAACCAAGGTGGGTGCATAAATTTTACATGTAGTATGTCGAAACCACTGTGTGCCATAAACTCAAAATAATCAAATAACTAAATCTGCGAATATGTCCTTCACCTGATTAAAATCCTATCTTACTTTGGGAAATAAGCAATCCAATGTAATCTACGTTTTGAAATTCATATTAGAAATAAGAGAAAATTGTGATAGGTTTCCGTGAAGCAAAACAGTATTGCTTAACTATGTCAATGTTTATTGTGAAATTCTCTACGAGAACTATATAGCAAAACCGCCACAGCAAACAAATTCGATGACTCATGTTGGTGTCGATAAATAAACAGTGAGCAGATAGAGATCAGGAATATCAACAGCCAGGTGTTATTTACCGATAAATCTTCATAATTTTTCAACACTCATGGAAATATGTAGAAGAAAACAATAAATAAACCGGTTCAATGTCAAAGACGAGCGTCAAAATGTAAGGTTAAAGCAGCCGAGACATTGACCCACAAGACATACAACACTACTTTCATAATTTAAAATATTTCACCACAGATAACTGCACACAATTAAAAGGGTGCTTTTTCAAACGTAAATGAGTTTTATTTACCTAATTTTCAAACGTCAGACAGACGACCTTTGACGCTCAGTGCTCGATCGTCTCGACCAGGGTCCTGCAACTGGGGTGGGGTGGGGTGGAACTATGTTTTTGTAGAAATGGAAATGACGTCATGGAAATCAAACTGATGTAGAAAATTAGTAACTTGAAATTATGACGGATACGGAAGCTTAAATTTAAGCAGTCAATAAATCCAGAAAAAAGGACGCAGTTATTTTTTATTTTGCCTAAAATACTGTTTAAAAATTTTATATATTTTTTTGGTTGAAAATTTTTCGATTTGAAGCATGAGTATGACTCTTCTTTTAAATGTAAAATGTTTATGGTTGAAACAGTAAAATGTCTATGACGTAAACAGACGCGCCGGGAAGCTAAATGGACGCTTACAGACACCAGAAAACCCGTTCGTCGTTAGATTCGAAATGTGATTTTACATCTCGTTAAACACACTTCGTGTTTATTTGATGCCAACTCAAATGAGTTTTACGAGGTGGGATGCCAGTGGAAATCGTGCGGTATTTACTTTGCTATTGTAAGAATTCAAGGTGCGGATGTACGTAATTTAACTGACAATGATATTCATACTTTTATTATTCCATATATTTCCACAGCCACTAAAATTCAGATTCCGATACGTGGAATCGGCACAGGCCATTAGTTCTAGTGTGAAAATGCTTGATGCACAATGTGTTTATTGTTGAAGAATGTACACCAAGCATTTTGAGATAGAGGTTAGATTCAGTCTACCTCGTGTCGTTGGCTGTATATGCCAGGTAATAATGAAATTTCTCACAGCAACATACTGTATTAGATTTCGTCATATCTATCGTAAAACTTGTATATATTATATGTCAAAATTATAAACGAAATTACACAATATTTTGTATCAATGGCGAGCCGATATAATAGATTTCGATCGCTTCAGAAAATATGCGAAATGTAATTTTCAAGGGTAAAACAAACCTAAACTAAGTTCACAGGTCATTTTGGATACTCTTCCTTGTTCAAATATCATTTTTAGGCCCGTGTATCCGATATTTACCCAAAATACTCGTGTGCCAAACCTGGATGAATGTGGCCACTTCTGGCGAAGTCTGTCATTCCACCGAGTAGTAATGTGATAACTCCACAATTTTTGACATTTATACCTAGTCAGATAATTAATGTGACGAACAAATACAACCACTAAATATGCTTCTTTGAATATTTATATAATGTATAATGTTAATTCATTTCAGTATAGCCTGGGACAGCTTTTAACCCTGCAAGACCTTCGTTGTATCCATGTCTTTCACCTTAATTTCACCGTAAGTAATATTTTATTGACACTATTTGTCTATATTTATTAATGTGATGTGTGATTTATTTCAGCAACATTAATAACTTGTAAGAATTTATTATTCATTTGTTGTATTTAAGGATTCACAGTTTGTATTGTGTTATAATGCTGAGTAGATTTTTACTGAAATGGATTAACTTCTTTGAATTGTCTTATCATTCCAGATATTCCGTCATCACTGTTGCTGCTGAGAGAACTTACAGTGGTCTGCTATGTCTCCAGTCAACCTGTTTGAAACTCCACAGTAACCTAAACGTATGTAACAATTTTAACCTACTGTTAACACTCAGATGTGGACAACTTTTAATCATTGCTCAGTTATTCATTTTTTTGTGAAATCAACACAATTAACTTCTTTAGCAATTGATTTAAACTGATAGAAATTTCCAAGAAAGTTGCCACTGACAATATGGAGCTCGTAAAAAGTGTGGGAATTTTCATTGCTGTCTTCTAAAGCAGTTCTCTGCAACCGATGTGCCACTGCGCACTGGTGTGCCGTGGCACAATGCTTCCGAAAAGAAAGAAAGGTCAACATTTTCTTCCAAAAATATACAAAACATGAATGAAAGAAAAAGCAATGTCAAATAATATTATAGCTAATATTACTAAAATCAACAAAACCCGATAAGATCAGGTGAGATATATAAATTGGTTTTGCATAAATTTATGTAGTCCAGCTTACTTTATATTTTTTGTTACAAGCTCTTACCAATGTATTTTTTTATTGAGAAAATGTTGCGGAGCACTCTTCTAAGGCAACTATATTTGTCTTTCTTCGCAATTGATGATTCATAATCATCATCTTTAACACTAGAAATACTATTTAAAATTCTCGGTTCAATTGGAAAACAACACTCGCTGGATATTATTGTTAAGGTTTGTGGAACTAAAGTTAGCCTTGTATTTTTAGTCATTTATTTATGAATTTCTTCATATTGCATATAAATATTTATTATCTCATTGAATTTTTACATTTTTTTCAACATTGTATTTTGGTTTCATTTCTGTATTTTCCAAACTAAATTACTTCCCTCGAATTTTTTAATCATGTCTGCTAGCAGTGTGGATCATGTTGGCTCCTAATGATGTATCTCAAGATTTTTTTTTAACTTGTTACTCAATTGCTCAAACTCTTAGGCAGTTAACAAATCGAGTTGTTCGGAATCTCTGATGGTTTGCTTTTAATTTCAGGACAACAAACCAAATCCTCTTAAGTTATCTCTTACAGATTTCCAATGGTCAATTTATTGCTATATTAATATGTACAGGGCCGGTAGCCGAGAAGTAAATGTTATTGGCTTCAGTTACAGTGCTCACAGGCTTACAGGCTTACAATTAATAAATATCTGGTTCATGTTGTAACGCACACAATAGTTTTGTATTTTTTGACAATAGAAATTAAATAAATTAAAAATTACATTTATGTGTTCTTTTTGTTTCAGATAAAGTAAAAGCATATTGGCTACTTACTGTAGGTCTGACACACGTCCATCTACTCTCACCAAAGCAAGGATACTCCGTGAAACACAAACAAAGCTTCAGAGGAATATGTTTGCGAGTATGTTTATAAAACTTAGTTGAAATGTCCATCCGTGAATACTTTAGTTACTTTTAGTAACAGTAATCAAATTGTCGAAATATCTGTCACCACAGTTTTAGTATAGATTAGTAATAGTCATCATGCTTTCTGCCAGAATTATAAAATAGCCATTGACTTATGTCTGTTTTTTTAAGGCCTTTATATTCTATGACTTCATGCGTTCTTCCAGTCAATTCCAGGCCTACATTTTGACATATGAAACAGAAAACTATCATAAACTGATCTAATGAGTTCTGTCAGTATGTCCATTTTATTAAAAATCCTCATTGACTCAGTGTGTACAATTTGAATTAATTGTAAATTTTAAATTGAGAAAATTATTTTTTGTCAATTTAAAGTATTTTTTGTCTTTTTGTGCCCTTATTCTATTATTTTTAATCATTTTATAAAAAAATATTTTATTCTCTATATTATATCTACGTAAACCATCTATTTTTTCAAGTAATTTACTTTTTAAAAATAAGCAAACTGACAAGTTTTTTCAATGAATATTTGTGTTTATATAGATTCCTGATACTTTATATATATATTTTTACTACTTGAAGATTGTAAAGTAGCTCAAAAAAACACTATTTTTATAACAAGTAACTTTACATATTGATGTTTGGAAAAATTCTTAAATTAGTTCACTGATAATAATTATTATCACATACATATCTTCATAATGCTTAATACTACTGTATCCTAAACAGATTAATATCATTGTTTCTATTGTTTGATTATTTATTGTCATGTGAACGTTTTTCGTTAATAAATGTATTGTGGTTAACAACTGTCATTTTTCTTTCCTAAAAATCGATCCTTCTTTTTTCGTGCCATTTTTTGAATTAAAAAATAATAACAATACCTATATCCGAAAGTTCCAATTAGAAGTTAGCGACATTTCATCAGCATCCTGCTATATATATATATATAAACTCTGCAACTTCATGTCATCGTATATTACTTTATGATGTCATCTAAACTCTGCAACTTCATGTCATTTGTCATGCAAACTCTGAACATTCTGTTATATTGAAGTCAGCTCTCTATAATAGTATATTACTTTATGGTCTCGACGTTCACCAAGAGCAATAGAGCATGAAGTTAATAGACAAGAATTTATACTCCTGTCTGAAAGAAATATAGAGTACCAACCTTAGATTATTATTTTGAAACAGCTAAATAAATGCCGTGAACTGGTGCTATTTCGCCTACCTAAAAAATATAATTCCGCCTAATAAAAATTGTTTTGTTCATATTCCCACCACTTACTTTTACAGTCGGTAAGACAAAATATTTGTTTATGACTTTATTCTCAATATCAGTTGATCACACTGAACCTTTTAAACATCTACAATTTCTCGAGAGTTATTTAAAAACTTTACTTTTGTAAATGATGTGTGCATATGCAGTTACCTCAACCCCTAAAATCATCATTTTGACCCTCTATTCCAGTTATATGATAGCAGTAGAATGAATATAAATATTTAAATTAATCGAGTTTTAAAGACTTTAAATACGGCAGGTGGAGTTGTACTAAAAAGCGAAAGAGTTTTTAGAGTTATTCTTCCTTATTCATCAAAACGCTTTTAAACAGTATTGTTTTTTCAATATCAAGAAAAAATATAAATGTTCCTTGTTATTTATTTTAGCTTGAAATAAAAGATTATAAGCGATCAATTTCAAAGGAATATGTTTTAAATGTATGCTACAAATGTAATGTAAATATTAAAAATCAGAGGCAATGGATTGTGAAATTTGCCACAAATTATTTTACTGACTTTAAATGGTGATATAACTATTTGGTACATTTTCTAAATTAAGGGCAACTGCCTAGATACTTTTTCTTTATATTTTTCGACAAAATAACAAAAAATAAACCAAAGAAAAATAATGGTTTCATAAATTATTTTCGGTACTTGTACAAAAACTATCGTAATGCGAAAGTATAGAAGTCTAAGGACGTAGAGGTCTAAGGCCTTGAGTCAAATTATTTAAAATTAGCGGCAATGCTGCATATATACAGTGCATGCGTGCCAAGACGATTCGTGTTGTGTCACAGCGGCTTACTAATGCGTTCGTATATTTAACAAGTACCTTATTGCTTACCTAATTACTACGCACATTATCTTATCAAAACATCTAAACATAGTTTATGTACAAAAATTAATGAATTATATCGCGTACACAACCCTAAAATAAATTTTCAAAATGTATGCAATCGTCAGTGAACCAAGTGTAATACCGCCTAGCAAATTTTGATGATCCAAAAACACAAAAAAATGTTTGCGGTAGGTACAAGCTATTAATATTATTCTTCCTCATTGCTGTTTTTCAAGTTCTCGATTTTTCGGCGGAATAACCCCGGATCAGGGTTATTTCGCCTACGTGCTTATACCAGTGAAATCAATAAATTAGAATATAAATCGACAATATTTACTATTTTCAACATTTTCAGGTAAGTGTATATTACAACAATAAAAATAACAGTAAAAAATACAAATTAACAATACTGTAGAAAAACAAGGCGGAATAACGCCGTTTGATGATATATAAAATGCTGCATTTAAATATTGTAGATTAGACGAATCATTTTTTTATTGATGACTTATTTACGCCTTCAATTTTTTTTGTCAATCATTATACGATAATTCTTTCGGTGTCGCAATAATTATTTTTAGCCATCAGACAATTTTAAATTTTTACATAATAAAAAATAGTCTAATCCGATATTTTTCGGAAGGCTTAGCTTCTGAATTTTTGACAGTTCTGTTTTTCAATATGTCATATTTAATTTGGTACATAACCTGTGTATGTTAAACATTGTATTTGGTGTATTAGCCTTTAGAGATAAAAGCTTTTCTGAAACAGGGATATAAAATAGATTAGCATACAGTCGAAGACAAACATTGTAATGCAGTGTTCATTTAAATCAAATAAATACTGATAGAATTCTTTTAAAACGCTTTCAAAATAACGTCTGAATATTCATCTATAGCCCATTTATTTGTTCTTTCTTACCAAAAATGAATTTTTCAGTTTCAATTTTGCTTTACTCTACCATAAAATGTGTGATAAATTCTTAACAGGCAGCTTATTTAACTTTCTAAGCCTAATGCCCTGTTTTCTTTGCAGCCGAGTAATTTAATATTATGAAACGAGTACAATGAAAATTCATCCCCACATATAGGTCTTGTTCAAAGACGCTCAGAGGCTTAATGAGACAGGCACCTTGTTAGTCCTACCTGATTTCTTTTTTTATATTGGAACTTGACATTATTGAGATTTTGTACATTTCTATGTATTTTGTCATTAGCGACATGAATTATGATGGGAATGCACAAAATCTCAATTATTCAAATTTGATATTTAAATTCCACCAAGCACCTTCAGTCGATGTCTTATATTATTTAAGGAATCTTGGAGATCAACTGTTCCTTCTTCCATGTAGAAAAAGCCGGCCAGTGGCGATGCAACTGTGAGGAGCTTTTAAATGGTTGAGCGAACATGAGCGAGTACTGGATTCTGTAGGAACTTACATGGCAGACTTCCTTGCCAACTATGACTGTTTTTTTTACTTTGTCTTTGTCACATTGCAAAAACATTAAACTTGTAATTTCGTGTGCGAAAGGAAAGGAAAAGGAAAATTGAGTTAATTGAAAAACGAGTTAAATATTCTAAAATAACTAGAATACATACATGCATATTATATAAAAAGGAATATTCAAATTAATGCTGCTGAATTGATAAAATTCACGTTTAAACGTCACATTTTTCATCAAATTTCATACAAATGCTAATCTTGCTTTGGCTCCCCTGAAATGTACCAATTTTAGACTTAACACCCTTTTCCTTTCGCACACCTTTTTGTTTCTTGTGCATCTCTTTAGACTGGTAGAATAATAACACATATGCACTGTATGAAAATTATTTATATAAAACTCAATCGTATGAGATGCAATTCTTACAAAATACATATGTACATAGAAGATTAAACTACAAATTTGAGCAAAAAACAATTTTCAATTCAATAAAACTGTTGAAAAATCCTATATTCTATGAGAATATTTTTTAAAGTCAAAATCTGTCATTAAATAAACGCCTAGTGAACATCTACTGACACATTGCTCGACTTGACCTTTTAAGCTTTAGATTCCCACGAGTGGACATGATTAGACTGTGCTAATGACCTCACAAAGTCGATCTGTTTGTTGTTATTATAATCATGTGAAATACAATAACATTTTGTGATGTTTACATTACAGTATCTTTCATAATATGATGAAAGTTTCCACCATTGGATTGGTGCTAAGAGGCTTCTACAGAGGGTTTGAACTGCTTCGACAATGTCAACATGTAATTAACTTAGCACCTGAGCTAGCGATATGTATTTCTGTAAAATTATAAACCATTAATAGAAAAATACTAACAAAATGTTTAAGGTTAAATTTTTACATACCAAAATGGGGTAAAAGTCTTCGAAAAGTACATTGGCTTCTCAATCTATTGTTTTCAGGAAACTAGAGAACGTAACTATGGAATCCTCATAAAAAGCGATTGTGTAACAATCAAAGATATTCCTTACAAAATAGAAATTAAAAGATGTTTAATTATTGACCCAACGCTTTAAACACAGAATGACAAAATACAGATGATGGATTATTATAGCAAATGCTTTTTACTAGATTCTCATAATAAATGATAACATTACAGAGTAAATGTTAACATTATGTTCTTAATGATTCTTTTTACCAATTATAAATTTAATATTACTCACATATTAAAACTATGTAAATAATTTACATCAAAGGCTGGGTATGAGAACAGCTGCTGCAGCTGGAAAGTTGAAAAATGCCGAATAAAATGCGATGTTAGACTTGCAAGCATGCTATATCACACAATCTCAAATGGTAATGGACGGCAAAAAAGATGTTTTGTTTTATTTTCATGAAAATATTTTGATATTGAATAATTAATGCAGAAACATTGATAAGATTGAAGATCCACTGTACGTGTTTTGAGATAATTATATAAGGCATACATGTAAACCTCCATGATACAAAAATCATATTAAAGAATCAAACTAGAAACAGAGTAACAAATATTTTACAATCATGTGAGTAAAAAAAAAAACTTAAATTACAGTACACTATATAAATGCACATTTTGAGGTAAAAAAAAAAAATAACATTATAATTCTTCTCACTAAGTCATATAATTGAAGTTATAACACTAATATATCGCTGTCAGGCGCAAAAAAATGAGGATGCAAATACGTATAAAAAACATTTTCTACATATTTTTATTTGGTTGTCATCTTAAAAGTTAGCATTTAAAAAATAATCACGGAGTTGGCATTGGAACTATAAACATGGAAAATACAATATATGAAGAATTGAATCAAGATGAAGAAAGAATCTAGTCAGCATATTTAAAATTCTGCATAAAAAAACTCACTCATCCCCACATCCATATATTTCCAAAACAGCGGTTTCATTTCTCAGGTAATGGAGCTTTATGCATAACACTCGATTCAAAGTAACTATAACTCATTTTTGACTAGCCATGAATTTAAATGCTAATATTGGACAATTCGAGTTAATATTTTAGAGATGAGTGACATATGGGCATTAATAAAGTTTACGGGTACTTTTTTTTTAATCCATGTCGCA
The DNA here is from genome assembly GCA_022494535.1 of Himalopsyche phryganea. NCBI lineage: Eukaryota > Metazoa > Arthropoda > Insecta > Trichoptera > Rhyacophilidae > Himalopsyche > Himalopsyche phryganea. The sequence goes on from JAGVSL010000024.1 coordinate 747,641, forward strand.
AAGTGATTGCAACATTAAACAGTTATTGTATTAAAATGGCATAAATATTAGTTAAAAACTTCAATCAAATAAAACTACATTTATTACAAATTGTACTTGACAGTTGCGACTGAATAAGTAATGTTAATATTACCTTAATTTAAAACTATTAATCCGCAATGGAAAAACATAAACATAAAAATGGCACTAAAACAATACAATCATAAATTAAATAAGTAATGAGAAATAAAATTAAAAATGTAATTAAGTTTAAGCAATTAAATAAATACAAAACTTATAAGTGTATACAAAATTGTTGAAACGCTCAATTTTAAAACTGTTAATTCTTGTGTCTGTTATCCATATTCTTCTTGGTGGAATAGTTTGAACAATTGGTATAAATACATTTAAACTACCTTCAATACTGAGGAGGACATGCGATTTTTAACAATGTAAATTTCCTCCCTGTTGAATGAGAAAAGCATTGCAAAAAAAATTAAATTAAAAGAAAGCACCCTAAAAATAAGCTACGTTATGTATTTTGTTCAGATATAACTATTTTTAATAATTTAAAAATAGCAATTAAGTTCCACAATGAAGTCAATAGCTATTTTGACTTCACACTTATGATGGCGTGAAACTAAAATAACTATCAACGATATCTAATTCTGATAAAACAAAATACTTTTCTATTTTTACCTAATTATTATACAATGGAGTTCTGCCAAGAAAATACCAATTAAGTCATTAAACTATTTTTAATTTCTATTTAAAATAAAATGATGTGAAATCTATACGATGTTGACAGTTTTGGCGTAAATAATTTTTTTTACAGTAGAAAGTATATCGCAGAAGTACCACAACAATTTATGTGTTGTGTTTAAGAACAGACCATGCCATAATAGGAATAAAACTTAACAACATAATTATGCTTTACTATTATTATATTGAATGTGTAACAGTGTTATGTCAGGAATTCAAATCTATGCATCAACGACATTGTCAGAAGTACAACATATTTTGTGTGCATGAACAAATTTATTAAGTACTGGGAACAGATAAGCTAAATGCGGAAGGCAATACTGATTTTAATATGTAATTCTATCAACCGTTTTTTAGGAACAGTTAAAGACTGAAAAAGTGTTTTATATAACTTATTATGGTAACATTGGTGGATTTTCATGGCACTATTCAAATTTTATCTATTTAAATACTTCAAAAGGAATTTTTTATTTTTAATTTATAATTATGGTAAACGGTCAATCTGTTCCATTGTTACTTTCCGAGAAATTTAATAGAATTAACCACTTGAAAGGTGTTTACAAAAAGTAAGTTAACATTCAAATGAAAACTTAGATTCTATTCTGAAAAATATGGTAGCTTGTACAATTTTTTTTAAATATTCGACGTAATCCACTCACTGTAGACACGATGGCGTAGGATTAGCAAGCATTAAAAAATGGATCAATCAATATACACATAGAAGTTAGGGGTCCTGGTGTATTTCTCGGCAAAAGATTTCCCAGCAGATGTTGGAGAACTGAAAGCGATCTCGTCGCATGCCAATATGTGACCGAAGAAATAATTGGCGCGCATCGAGTTCACCAAGTTGGTTGCTATGCCCCGCCTCTGGAAAGACATGTGCGTCCATATGCGAGATATCCCACACCTGCAAATGAACAATGCAAACTTTTAATATGGAGCATCACATTTATTATACATTTCATTAATTCTGTCATTTCTGCTGTATATATTAAACTATGACTTCGATAACCAACAGTTTTTATTATTAATAATGCAATTGATTTAAATACAGAAATACCTAGATTAATGCAATTCATGATTATATTTACAATCACAAAAAATAATTAGATACAAATGTACTTTTATTTATATGACCCAGAATGCTACAAATAATCATAATTTTCAAGTTTGGTGTACAAACAATGCAGAAAGCGTTGAAGTGAGGATGGGATAAAAAGGATCAGTGCAAATTAAAGAAATCATCGCTTACTTCACAGGATACGACTCAACGCTGCAGCAGTCGATATCTTTGCCGGGAAGGAGTCGGTAGGCCTTTTGCAATGTTTCAGCTACCAGGCAACCCACAATTTGTTTTCCTTCTATATACAAATATACCTGAAAGATGAAAATTATTATTACTTTAAAGTGACTTTCGTATATTTCATGAATTTTCACATAGATATAATTTAAGACATCGACTTAGGGTGCTTGATGGAATTTCAATATCAAATTTGAGTTATTAAGATTTTGTACACTTCCATGTATTTACATGGAAGTGTACAAAATCTCAACAACTCAAATTTCACATAGATATGTTGAGGTGAGAAATAAAATAGTGAAGAATCATAATAAGCACCGATGTCCTCTATCTTGAATCAAATTTTTTATTCACATATGGGCAATGTTACCATAGACAATAAATTCTAAATGATAGGAATGATATATAATGAGATTGATTATTTACAAAGCTGCTGTTTGCCCGTTTTCTCTCACACGCTTAGATTTGTATTATATGATAAAGCAGAGACAGCAATATAAAAGCGTTATACTTTTAAATGTAGATTTTCTATCATGTTGTTATATTTGAACAGGAGTCAGCACGAAATTACACTTTTGCATTCGCTCAGACAAAAAATGCCATTCTTGCACATGTCTGGTTGTATATTATGCTACACAAACACTATAGATGTGATAAATGTATATTGAAGCCTGCCTTATAGAATTTCTTAGGATCCAAAGTGGAAGCGAATCCCAGTTGAGGGTGAACCACTCTCTCCAATAGCGAATGAACCCTTTGCCAGTGAAAAGCGGAATCCCCAGGTTTCACTACGATGGCCCTGCCTTGACCCCATCTGCCGCAGAGCCTCTCATTTTTCCAACCCTGAAAAATTCGTAAAACAGGTAAATCAAAATTGTGTCATGTTAGAATGACAAAGAAAGTCAATGATAAATACATAAAAGTGCAAATTTAATGAAAATAAATGAGGTGGCTAATTATACATTTTTTATTTTGGTCTTTTCTTCAGGGAAGGGGTTTGTCACTTCAAAGTTGATTTCTACAGTGAAACAAATGGGTTGGAAACATTTCAAGTTAGTATCCAAGTAACAAAATAGTTTGCAGGCTTAGGTAGCACATATACATATGTTAAATCTGAAAAAAAATACTCACGTGAAATTTGAGAACATCGAGAGCCATATGGTGAGTTAAATGGTCTTGTTTATCTTGAGCATCACTTTCCTGAAAAAAAAACGCAGACATTAGTTTAAAAAAAAAAGCAAAAACATCACAATTTAACATTTGAAAATGGGTGATCTTGATTTTTATAAGCGTTGAAGACTCCCATTCTTACTATTTTCAATAACTGGCCAAACAAAACAAATTCAAAATCCAAAAAGTAATGTACAATTTAAAATTGATAGTATTGAAACGAGTGCCTATAGTGTCCCGGTTTACTGAAAAATGTGATGTTGATAACAAGCTTAGATTAAGAATCACCCTACTGCAATACGTCCATTCGCCAAACTGATTTCCTCTCATTTTTATCTTTTCGAAGAGTACAAATTTTCAACCAGATTTTTACATACTTTCAATACTACCAACTGTTTCTGAGAGATTAAGATCTACCCTGGGTTAGTAACGATTCCAGAATTTTAGTAAAAAAAGCTCAAGAACCTGTAGCCCAATGATCAACACCGTTAGCTTCGGTTGTGGTGTTCAGGGGTTTGAATCCCATTATGGTCCATCAATCTATGTTCAAAGACATAGATGTCCGCCATGTCTAAATTCCTTCCCACCGATGCAACCGTTAAAACGAGTGATTAGCCAAACCACTAGCCCTAGCCCTATCTTTGCACTCTCAATTCAAGCAATTTTTGTAGAACATCTTCTGTTGAGATAAGCTCCATTAGGACCCCATATGCATCACATTGGAAGTGGACATGATCACAAAACCAAAAAAGAGAGACTTACAATTAAATGCACTTTTGTTTAGATCATATTCACTTTCATAAAAATAGTTTTCATTTATAACAGATCCATTCTACAAAAACCAAATTCTTTCACTAAAAATAAAGTGATCCCACATAATAAAATATATTTTAACATTGAAGAAATATTTAACACTTACGAAAAAATATTTGCACATAGATAAAATAGTTTTCACTCAATATAAATTACTCACACTTTGAAATCGATAGTTGCACGAAGCTGTAATGAAATGTCACTTATTCTTTACTAGCCTATATTGTCCATGCATCAGGATACATTACACAAACCAAACCAGACCAACCTTAACCTAACCTACTACAACTTAACTCACTTTGTTAAAAGAATCCGTGACTAAGTGGAAACTATTAAAATCAAAGTTTGAGTGTACCAAGTGAATAGTATCCAACACAAAATGCAATTATTTATAACCCAAAAGAATTCATCTGAAAACATACCTGGTATATGACACCACACTCTGTGCACTGTGTTGCACCAAGTTTCTTCTGGCCAGCATCAATCAAGTATTGTTTCTTGTCAGTACACAACTTATTAGACTTGGTTAACGATGTCATTGTCTTATTGTTCTCTGTAATCATCACAAATTTATTCAAAAAATCATTGCAAATTGTAATGAAACTCTGTAGCATCGTAAGACTAGAATCATAAAACAATGTAACCAATTGGCAACCGTTCAGAGAGGTCGCTAGTGTCACGTAATGGGTGTTGTCATACTACTTAAACTGTCAATTATTTTATATATATATATCTTAGAACCAAACAAACCAAAATTATTGCATTGAATAATTTATTTTTAAATAAAATTTATGATTTTAAAGTAGGTAAGATAATATCGTCGTTGGTCTGGAAGAAAACACTAAATCGAAAAAATGACATATTGAGTTAGTTATACCAAAATATTTCTTATTTCAAATTCTACCGTATAACACACTTATTTTTATAAATAATACTTTTACTTAAAAACAGTTTTTTACAAACAGAATGAAAAACGTATGGCATTTCAATCATTTGGCAATCTTCCAAGTCAAATTACTCAAAACCAGTATTTTCTAGTAAGCGTCTTCTTCCAGAACACCGACGATATAGTATCTATCTCTTCTAAGTTAGTATAAGGTCATTTCAGAAGTGGTCAGCCAAATAACGACAGGTGTACTTTCAAAAGGGATTTTGAGTCAATGAATGATAAATACATATTGTTTTCGCTGTTATTCCATTACACTGCGATTGTGTAATGTAACCAACTAAAAATATGGCAATTATCCCAGCCATCACTATGAAACTTCATAAATATCGTGAACGAATTTACTGAGAGTAGACAGAACAATAAAAAAACATAATGATGCAAAGCATGACAATATAAAGTAAATTTTGTTAGCGATCCCCAAACAACATGAATTTGTCAAAACTTGTGAAGTAAAAATTTGCTTTTCTAAATTGCGTATTGCATCATATAGGTCAGTATGGTGAAGGTATACATTGGCAAGTGGCAAGACTACCTACACAAATTTTAAAAAATCTGTTTTTTTTACCGTATCCACTATTATTCAAGTTTTAAGCTCAAAAGGTCGACCACTGGCGACGGCTGACTTTAGGAACATTCGCCCTATATAGATAAACCAAAATATTGTTTTAAACTTCTGATGGTGACACGAAGCCAAAGTAGATATTATCTTTGATATTTTTACTTTATTACAATGAAGTTCTACCAAGTAAATGCCAATTCAATCAACAAAAAAACCTTTACTTTCATCAGATACTATATTTCTGTTGAATATGCTTATTTTGTTAAAATCTATCATTTGTTGCGATCCATTCAGGTTGGTGAATGACTTCATCTCAAAGAGTTATGAAAATTGCCTTACCCTGTCCCACAGTTTGTTTCTTTTCTGCAGGTGAATTTTTCCCAAACAGAGGGAAGAGTTTTGCGGAGTTTTCAATGGTTGTTTTATTTTCGGAGTGACTCTCGTTTTGATGAACGAATGTCTCCACTTCAAATCCAGATTGCGACGCTGATGCCCAGGACACGATGGATTCATTCGGAGGACCGGATAGAATCAAGTCTGAAATAATAGTTGTGAAGAATATTACATAACATGTAACTATTAGGCTACGGGCTCGGCTGGTCAGTCTCCCTCTTAGGTTGCGATATCTACGGGTTTGAATTTCCCAGTACGAGCACATGCAAAAAATTATCTATCGATTTGTGTTTGAAGGCATGGAAATTGTGATGTATTCATGCATTCGAAAATTCCCTTCTACCTATCTGATCCTAAAAAAAGGGTACAGCGAAAGCAATTAGTTCACTGCTAATCCTGTCCTATTCTGATCCTTCTATCTCTCTTTCCGAAAAAGAAAAGTTGAGTGACTGAATAACATGCAGTACTCGTGGAACAATTTCTATTGAGATAAGCACCATTAGGAGTCCATATGATCCACATTAGTAGTGGTCATAATAAAAAAAACCTAAAAGATTCCTTTTCAATGTCATCTACTATTTGAATATTCAATTCAACTGATTTTTTTTGGGTAGGTATAAGTTTGAAAATAGCCTTGTGTCAGCCTTTTATAAGGTATCAGTGATGAGAGAAAAATTGAGATACAGAAGTTAATCTTTAATTCAATTATCAGACTTCCAAAAAAATGTTTTTATACCTGGTGCCGTCGAATACATCTGGGAGATACTTGACGGAAGTAGTAGGTCAGGGTTAATATTATTCATCTTGGCCATTTTGCTGATCTGGTTGTCGAGGTATTCAAGTTCCGACTCTATTTTGTCCAAATCGCACGGCATGTCTGATTCGTCTGAAAGAAAATAAATAATCATTTAAATGTCACATAAAATTAACCCTTTTAGCCTCAAAGGGCCGATCCATCGCCGTAAACATTGATGCATCATATGAAAAACAATAATGATAGTTTTTGATGTTTGTTTATTTTTTTATGATTTCTTCATGAGGCTTTTCAACACAGTCTAAGTCGCCTGATAGGTCAGGTTTTCCCATTTGAAAACTAATTTACAAACATAAAACACTGAGTAATTTAGGATAAGTTTTATGCAATAATTTACCTGGCATTTCAGCATCGACAATAATGCATCCGCCGTCGACAGGCAGAAACTGAATTGTGCTGTTGCTCGTGGTAAATCCAACGCCTCCGCAGCTGTCTGACGAATTTGAAGACTGGTCGACTTCGACGGATGAATTAGGGACACTGGTATTATTGGCGGTGTAGATGGCAGGATTCAAAACATTAATTTCAGAATAAGTGTCTTTATTTAACTGAGATGATTCCGAATCAGCATTTTGTATATTGTCCCAAGCTGTTACCAATTGTTTGTCGTTGAGTGCTACGCTCGATGTCCCCTCATCGTCAATATTCCCCACGGGAAAAGATCTTTCAGCGTTGAAATTCAGTAAACATTTAGCTTCTTGTATATTCTTTGAAACATGCGCAGGATCTTGTTTAGCTTGAGGTTCTGTAGATGGAACTTCTTCCTCTGACCATTGCTGAATCAGGTCATTTATAGCTTTTGTTTCTGAAAAAAAAAAACAATGTGGATTTTAGCATTCGAAAGACATATCACTGGGTTCATACCAAATTATAACAAAAACAGCTTATAATGTAATAACAATGTTTTCAAGATTGATATTGTTACACAATCAATATGACAGAATAATTCTTCATCCAGTATAATCCTTACATATAGTGTTAACAACTATTTTGTTGACCAATAACAAATAATTGGGGAAAAAAATCCCAGAAACAGATATTGATATCCATGCATAGAACTTATCACTAACTCAAAATTCTTAATATACTAGTTACGAACTGTAGGCGGTGATAATAAGAATAACTATTAAGTATGTATTTTAATAGATAGCAGTATCTGAAATACATTCCACTAGAATTCTTGTTTGATTGATATATGATAACCAGGTTCTTCAATAGAATTTTTTAGATCTCAATCTCTTGCAAAATAAAAAAAAAACTTTCATTACTATAATGATTAACTACCGGAACTGAATTTTGAAACACTGTTTACAAAGTAAATTTATTACATACAACCTTCAGTGCCTCTGATCTTTGTGCTTTTGAGGATTAATTACAAAATTTGTTTAACGAACAATTAACTTCCTTACCATCATCAATAAAATCATCCTCTTGCATCAAGTCTGATGTATCAAATTGAGAAATAACTTGAAGCATAGCAAGTTTTCTTTGAATACTGGCACTATCCAATTCCTTTTGCTTCTTCTCTGGAAAGCAGGCTTTGCCGTCTTTTACCTGCAATCTCAAATTATTTGATAATTTCACTGTCGCCTTCCTGAATGCTGCAGCCCTTGAGTTCTTAAAGAATTTGTTACCAGGAGTTAAATCAGAGGTTTCTTCAGAGCTATTAACCACATCTTCAGCTGAAGTAATGCTGGGGTCGAAGCCGGTATCAGTATCAACGAGTAAATCTTTAAAACCGGCTTTTGAACTGAGCACTTTATTAATGGATTCTTTACAACCGACCTGTTTCAAAATTTCATCCATTTTATTAATTTGCAAGTGGGACAATCCGGTAGCATTCGCAATGTCTGTGCTAGATATAACTCGGTCTTCTACCGCATTATTGCCCAAATTTGATATTTTAACTGTAGACTTCTGCTTGGCCATGAATTCATTAATGTAATCATTTAAGGGTGAGTTTTCTAAGATATTAAGCGCTAATTTTAGGGCATCAGATTTAGTTATGGGCTTATTCTTTGAAGGCTTGGGTCGTCGAACACCGTGTCGCACCCCCTTATTAATATCGCCCAATCGCTTTCGGTAAACCTTTCTCTGCGATATACCCGACGAATGCCTGTGAAGTTTAACAGTTTTACTTATATCTTCGACAGGACTAGCTTTAGAAACAAAACTGGTATTCAAATTTTCATTGGATTTCGGATAGAACGACTTGGGTGAGAAGTAATGTTTCATATCCCCGTCTCCAAACAACGAAAGCCTGGCTTTCGGTGCCGAAGCTTTTTCTAGCCGCGGAAACTTTTGACGAGGGCTAGTGCTCCTACTGTCTGAGTCATCGGGACGCTGCCGTCGTTTCAAATCGTTCGAGCATAATTTATGGAATCATCAGTGATCGTATTGTGCATAGATCGACGGTGATTGACTCTGGGAGGAGTATCTTTACAAATCTGCATAGCATCATCAGGAGTTTTTAGCACAAAAGATTGCGAGTGTATCTCGGCTTTGACAAGTTTGCGAGTGCCTGTTATTTGTGGGTTTTTGATCGGAGACAAAGCTTTTCTATGAGAATTTTTAACATTAGTTACGTCATCCATTAGCTTGGCGGGCTTATATCTATGCCGTACAGATTTGCGTAGATACTGAGTATTTTTTCTGGGTGTATTTTCTTTAGTGTCAGACAAATCATTGTCAGAATGAAACGTTAGATCTTGTAATGAATTACTGCAGCTTTCCGCATCCATTTCAATGCTTGCGATAGACTGTCTATTCGAGGCAGTTTTGGGTGAACTCACTTCATTTTTGCTTCGACGTGTGGTGTAATTCTTGAAAGTTAAAGGGGAATTAATAATACTGCGCACTATTCTACTCGATCGTTTTCGCTGACTGTCAAAGCTCGTGCTGTGCGTTGAAACTCCTGAAATAAAAGAAATATATCATTTTAAAACATCCAGACATATTAATTACATAATTGTTGAAATTCAACCTTCAACCGACAATCATACAAACAAGCATAAGGCAAAGAAGAATAACTTTCACAATAATTATTCAATGTACCGATTGGAATAGTGTAGTACATGCTCTTTCATACGGCCACAGCCATCAGTGATTAATGATAATTCAATGCAACAAAATAAATTAAATTTAGGCTTCAAAAAGCCTTCGCCTAACATAGAACGGTGAAACCTTAAGATAAACATTGTAGAATGAGGCAGATCTTTTAACACACTATGGCAAGGGTTCCCAACCTAATTGTGGTTGGGGCGGATTCGAGATTGAAAAAAGTAGTGGCGGGCGACAGCCAGTTTAAGAAAAATAACCAAATTGAAATATAATTTATTATGAAATTACTTAATTGTTGTAAATCGTTACAATACACATGTATAGGCCGTGAGGGCATAAACAAAAAATACTTTTTGGATTCAATCGAGTTTTTTCGTTCATAGATGCAATGTATTGGGCGCATGCAAATAGCACCCATGTGCCATGAATTTATCATAACTGTGAAAATCGAGTGATGTCTGTTTCATTTTGTTTTTAGTTTTTTCTTGTATACAACTCCAAGCTCTTTAAGAAAATTAATTTCGATTCATTTGTTGTACCTATAAATCATATTATGTGAGGACTATTAAGAGCTAAATCAGATCAAAATAAACATACTCCAAGAATTAGGTGTTTGTGGTACAGACTGGTCATAGTCTTCCGAGCTCGATCCGGAAGCAAGAGGGCTCAGTATTCCTAGATCACAACTATCTTCAGAATCTTCACTCTCCTCCTGGAAATGCTGTTCTTTCGTTTTATTGGAACGCAAAAAGTGTTCTGGACTCGGCTGGAAAAGTCCTCGCTTGCGTTCAGACATTCGAGGGGTGTGTTCCATTCGAGGGCCCGTGCGGGGTGTCAATAGCGCCATAATGGTTTTTCCTGAAAAAAAAAACCCGTTTTATTTTGATCGTTCTGCCAGTGATCTGAATTCAATGCTTGTCTATCTGAAATAAAGGCAAATTATTTTATGACAGTTCTACCACACTGTGGACCATAAGGTGCCCATGGAAACATTCTCACAAAAAGTAGTTGATGAGGATCGGTTGTCAGCCACATGTAATGAAAGCAATGGAGCGATAGGCTTAAGAACCTGTTTTTAACTAACTATCACTTTCTTCACCCTACTCTTACTATTGGATAGCCAGGCTACAGTCGTAGAAAGATCAGTGACATCCCATTAGTTACAGATTTCACAAATTTACTACACGTTTTCAATACCGGGGCCTCATGAATACCAACTGCCCAAAAAAATGAAGTACCTATTCAACTTACATTAAACGCCATACGAGTTATTCTTCGCGTTACCATTTTCAAGTCGGAGAGATCCGATTCCAGTAAATACAACCCAATTGTAAAAGGCAAGGACATTTGTAGCTTTTCCGGTTAGCGATTTACCGAGTTAAAAAGTAAAATTGACACATCAATACCAAAACAAACCAATTATAAGATTTGGTATATTTTCATTCGTCAGATCAACTATTAAAAATCAACCCAATGCTGACTAGCTGACCACAACTCATCACATTGAGTTTGTAAACATTACGATACCTATAAAAGCGGGAGATCGTGCATGGAATTCTTTGAAAGAAAACTTTCAATCTGCGATAGATGTAAGCATATAAAGAAATGCAAATACCTTAGTAACTTATTCCATTAATAGCCGTTTCAAAATCTGAATTAGCAATAGCGTGTACAATAGAAACAAATTGACTTTCCGTGTATGAAAAAATGGCCAAGGGAGCATCCATCGAGACGGTGCTATGTTTGGCGCGTAAAACAACTGTCATACATGAAAACTTGTCTGATTGGTTCCTTTTTCGGAAAACTTTGTTTGTATTTTTGTCTATGGAATTTCAAACGTACCTATAATATACAACCGATGTAATAATTAGGCGCCTTATTTCAAAGATTGATATTGTTTCGCTTACTTTATAAAGCGTTCATTTCATAAATATGGTTTCTGTCTCATCAATGACTGGTGAAATATCACCTACCCATACTGAGTATTTCTTTATTTCAATATTTTTTTGACGGCTGGAAAAGGTTTAAAAGTAAATTAAAATGACGTGCTGCTTTTTGAGATCGACGGGAACCTTGAAAAGTTCAATTCAATATGGCCGCTGTATTTTGACATTTCGATGTCAAATGTCGTGAGAATTCCCAGAACGTTTAACTTTACAGCTGTTTTTCAGCTAATTTTTATTCTAAACAGTCTACTTATTAAGTGTACAACTGAAAATCGCAGACGTACTGTGAGTCGACGTATCATTTTATTTTTAACTATCCGTCAGAGAGTTCTAGCCAGCCATGTGACACAACACCAAAATTATGTTTTTTTAAATAACTCCATTTAACGTGGACTAATCGATAGACTGAGTTCTGTGACCCCTTATATTTCAATATTCTACAAATTAACTCAAGCTTTTAAAGCTTTCACTCGAGCTGTGGATGTCGTTCAGTCAAATGACGCGAGGACCTCAATTCACCTATCCAATTAACGACAAGGCTGTATCGTATCCCGTAATCGTACGAACGCGGAAAAACAAAGGGGTCATTCAACATCGTGACACGTAAATAATGTTATAATCATAACAATCGCAAGGATCCTCAGAGCCAATACACCAGAAAGTTATCATCGAAATACTACGTCTGGATGATTTTCTATCAGACAGCTGTCATGTTTTACGTTTCTAGACGTGCAAGAATGACTTAGGACGTCAGAATACACACTTCAAATTAGATATGAGATATTGGCTATAGAATAAAATTATAAATATCACTATTCCCAGCCGTCACAACTGTTTCCTCCGTCTCTGTACTCCAACTGAAAAATCGTAACATTTCGAATATAATAATATTCGAAACATGTGATAAATAGATGACCAGGTCTTACATAGAGCACGTGCTGTGCAGCCTTCGATATGGATTATTTATGATTTCAAAATTGAGCTAAAATATCTTGTCGTATGATATTTGAATAAAAAAATAGTTGTATTTTAGAATTCCGGAATGAACTTTGAGACAGAGGGGAAGGAAAGTTTCGAACGCTGCGCCCACTGACAAATCCGCAGAGACCGCCCAAAAGCCTTACGGTCGGGCGAAGCTGCAGAATAAAGATGAGGGTGAGGCCATGGGCACCCCTTTCCCGAACCCTAAGGAAGGAGCGGCGGCCGACGACGGCGCGTCGGGGCAAGGGGGGCAGGGGGGGCGCGGGCCGGCGACGCGCGGTAGAACGTCAGCTTCCAAGAGGCAGCGTGATCTCTTAGCGCTCTCTCCTCACCGCTCGCATGTGAAAATTCACGGCGGGCACCCTGGCCACGGCAACCCGGGACCCAGTGGCATCAAACAATGTTTCCGAACTGTCAAATCGACCCGCAGAGTAACCTTTCCCAAAATCGCTCCCAAAGGAGAACCTGCCCCCGACTTTGCGCCACCTCCAGAACCCCCGCCGGAGCCTCCTCCCCCGGCGCCGCCTATTCTGCCAACGTCGCCAAAAAAGACTAAAGACAAACATCTCAAAACGGCTGCACCTGAAAGCCCGGCTCCCAAATCTCTGAAAAGACACAGCTGCAAGAATTGCAATAAAAAGTTTAGCAGTCCAGGCAAGTTGACTCAGCATATGCTGTCTCACACGGGCGAGCTTCCCTTCTCTTGCCAACTGTGTGACAAGAAGTTTAACTCCAAGTTTAAGCTGGTTAGGCACCGTCTGATTCACAATGAGGATCGCCCGTTTAGATGTCCCCTCTGCGACAAGACTTTCCACCGTAAGGATCACCTAAGTAACCATGAGCGAATACACAACCCCGACAAAAGTGTGTACATATGTGAGAGAGAGAACTGTAAGAAGCAGTATACTTCACCCCTAAGTTTTCGTAAACACCGAGCATTGCACCTTGCCGAAGAGGGCCATCTCCAATGCTCCATATGCTCCCAGGCTTTTGAGACCCGTGAACAGATAGTCTTCCACCTGAAGGTCCACGCTGGAAGCAGAACGGTGCGCAATGAAACTGACAAAAAGTTTAATTGCGTGAGCTGCGACCGAAAATTTTTCACAGCCAAGGATGTTCGAAGACATCTGGTCGTTCACACAGGCGACAGGGACTTTGCTTGCCAGCATTGTACTCAAAAGTTTGGTAGAAAAGATCACCTCCTCAGGCATGTAAAGAAGGCGCATCCCGAAGAGACGTGGCAGCCATCCGCCGCTGTCGCAGGTCCCTCGACAGACGTCACCAAAAAAGTGAAGAGCGAACCTAAAAAGACCAAAGCTGAACTGAAATTCACAAAACAAGTCAAAGATCCGGTATCCACAAAAGGCAAAGAGCCCAAGGAAAAACTTTACCAATTCAAAAGCGAGCAAATTCCTGACTTGACACCGATTTCCTTCACAGAATTATTCATACCTTCAGAAGGGGAATCCGCTTTCTTGTCCAAAGTAAAACTGGAAGAGTCGCCGATAACCAGAGTGGTGTTTGGGGAAGCCTCACCGGGCCCTTCCACTTCAGAAGACCTCGGCTCCATGATGTGTCCGAGCTTGCCCTCGACGGACTCTCTATCCGTCCCTGCTATGCAGAAATTTCCTGTAGAATATATTCCGGGGGTTATGTACATTTCGTCGCCGCCGCCTTACTCAGGTGTGCCCGCCGACGTGGACTTGATAGAGCACGAAGACATCGGGTATCGATCCGAACACAACATAGAAACTCTCTCTTTGTTGGGATCGCAGCCGGGAACGTCGATGCAGAGCGTCTATCTTCTAGAATCTGCCCCCGCCGATACTTCCGGCCACGAGCAGCAGATGATGTTGCCCACCTTCAACCAGACTTTCCAGAATATTACACAGAGTCCAAAGCCGCCTCAGCGCCCCCCTGAGTAATCTCGGACGGAGATCCTAATCTTTTCCAAAGACGGAAACCTGTTTTTATTGAGTAACAATGATTTATCTTGTTACCGACGGGAATCAGGTTTGATATCCTTTATTGATAAGTATTTTTGAATTGCCTAAGGTGTACCATAATTATATTTAAATAGACATGGAGCAGGGTTACACAAATTTTATCAGAAGTCTTGATTTATGAAGGTGCCTATTGAGTATGAATTGATACTTTCATTTTCAAAATACGAGTCATGTAATTTAGGACGTTTCATAAATAGCTGGAATAAAGGACTGACCATTACATAAATGATCACCTGCCGTTTCAAGACCTCCGAATACCTTCGGATTTCGATATTTTCTTTTACGCTCATCTTCCCTGTAAGCCATGAATCCGTCGCAGTGCCAATGATTGAGAATACATTGAATCAGTTTTCCATAGTCGATCGGTCGTTATTCGATGCTCGTTAGTATCATTTGATGTATTTTAAGTAATCTATGGATTGGCACTAAAACTATTGAGACAGCAGGTTACCAAATTAATTTTATGGAAAAATTTGGAAATATCACAGTCAGTGTCAGTGCTGCAGAGCTGGATTACATTTCCCCTTTACGTTTTATAAGAAAACTTTATATAATCGACTTTTGTTTCAATCAACTGGAATCTCCATTGATATTTGAAAATGGAACTTTATAGGTGTGTGCCTTATTGCATTTTTGCAAACAATTTTTTTATCTAATTCCGTGTGTAAAACATTATCTCCGGTGGATAATTAATGAGAAATATGATTTTGTTGTAATAATTTATAACGATTGGATATTGAATATTCAGCAATTAATTAATGGCAATATATCAATTATTATTGTCTTGTTTTTCATGATACATTGCTGTGGAAGCGATGTCTGAAAAATTTGTATTTAAACATGTGTTCATAAATGAAATGGTATGGTCGTATGCCATTTTATTATTTTTGTATTATAAAAATTTTACATTAATTTTAGTTAGAAGTACAAATTCATATTGGAATAATTGAAAAAATAGGAACCTCAATACCATTTACCTCATTATCTTATTTGTATGTAAACATTATAATGGTCGTAGAAATTACATTTGTTAAAAAAAAAATATACTAAAACCTATTTATCTGAGAATGTGTGGTTTATGTAGCTTTCTTTAAACAAGTCTACCTTCTAGTATCCTGGTATGTTGTCATTTACAAAAAAAAATCATTTGCATGTTGCTAATTTTTGGCAGCAAATAGCTGTGCTAGTTCAATACTGTAGCAACTAAAAATATGTTCTTTTTATCAATTGTTCAAAATTCTGTGTATTTGTAACAATGTAACAACGGAAAAAAAAAGGTTTTGTATGATATTGACATAATATATTCAGTGTTAGAATGCAATACAATAATATTTTGGACAAAATCAATGCAACACAATAGCTTTTGGTTTTGTTACTACTTGGAAAAGTATAACAGATATCTGCTATCCACCCTGAATACAGTAACAATTCATTCAAATTTGACAGTTAGTTTGATTGCTTTAATTAGTTTGGAGATGAAAGTATTTTTCAAGTATCAATCTAATACAAAAACATGTCAATACAGTAAAAACATCATTGATTTACAAAGTGTGTTAGAAGCTAAAACAGAATACCTCAATAATTTTAAACTCTTAATTCATTAAATTTCCTCCAAGCTTTATATATAGATATTTCAAAAAGTACTGTTTTGCTACTTGTTACAGTATTGACCGAGCACAACGATAGAAGTACATAATAACCTCTAATTGCATTTCAATACTGCATTGTAGATAGTTCATTTCTTTGGGTATAAATAATGGATCGTGTAACAATTTTCAATGGATTCTTGGAATCCATAAGACAATGAAAACATATAACACCTTAGTGCAAGTTTTAATGTCTGATATTTTGAAATGATAGTGTCCAATTCAAAAATATTTAAAATACTTCATCTCTGTGCCAGCACATCAACGGAAAACAAAAAAATTCGCAAGATAAATTTATACAGAATACGGTTAAATAACAATATTTGTTGTAAAATGTATATGGATGAGTCACTGTTGATTTTCTAACTGGTGGTTTATCATATTTGTTGTATTAACCCACTGAGCCATCAATTATTGTTCTTGTAACAATATTTTCTATTTTATATTGTCTATTTTGTCTATTCAGGTACCCAATTATTTTTGTTTATTTTTAACATGATCAGGCTATCGCTCAATGGGTTAATAATCGCCCAATCTCAGATATATTATTGATGATTTTCATAAACCTCTTCAAATTTCTAATGGTTAACCGGTGCGTGTTTTAAAATGTATCATAAACGTACATTATATATACTACTTATAAATTTAATTTGGAGACAATTTTTTACAACCGTCAACATATTTTAAAAAATATTTCATTCTTAGTGTAGTATACCAAGCATTGTTACGATAATTCTTACATAGACAAAAAAATAAGTAAACTTGCGAGAATCAGTACACATTATTTGAAATAAAATAAATTGTCTCCAAATTGGTATTATATTACAGTGTTCGAAGTGCTTAGGGGAGATTTTTTTGATGTTATGTTGACACCTGATTCTGATGAAAACTATAGAAGTACATCTTTTTTCTTTTCTTTTAACCCATAATCACTACGCTAAAACTTATTTTATATACGCTATAATATCGCTGAATCGTTTCTATAATATTGGAATTTTATTTAACAAAAGAAACTGGCTGTCACTATCGAGCACAATAAATTCCATCTTAAATGAAGTATTAAAAAAGTGTTTTCATAAATTTTGTCACAAATACAAATAAGGTAAATTTTTATTGGATGTCAGTCCAAAAAATATACATGTTTTTAAAATGATTACACACCTAAGGGGATTGTATACTGAAGACTTCTGATTTACCGGATTGGATGGGAAACAAAAGATGGTTAATCCAAACATGACATCAATTGAAATAATACGAAAATTAACATGATTTTAAGGTATTTTTTGTTTTAGCTTTTTATAGAATTTCGTTACAAATACTATGCATTTTCTTGCTGTTTAGATACTTGAAAAAGTACAAGCACAGTAAAACCTTGATATAATGGACTATAAATATAAGACATAGAATGTCCGTTCAAACAAGAATTTTTTTAAAAACACCCGATTTAAATCTCATGTCTCAATCTCACCCATATATTATGTTCAATTGAAGAAGTATTAATTTTATTCTGAATGATAGTCAATCACAAATATCTTTGAGAAAAACCTATTTCATTATATCGACGGCTGGGGTGAACAATCACATAAGTTAAGTACTTCGATTTTATTTTTTCTCATTTTAAAGTATTTACCTAACTTCACATGTCTGTCCAAACATAATACTTAAATACTATCAAAATTTGTAGTAAATGACTTCGCTCTTAAAAACACGAAATAATGTTTTTCAAATACAGTGGAGAATAGCCACATAATTCAGAATTGTGTGATCAGATACTCAGCAACTTTTTGTTTCTATCAATGTTCTGTGACTTTGTTAAATTTTGTGCTCAAAATAAAAGAAACAATGTATCCAGATAAAAAAACTGTCTCTTAAAACTTATGTGATTGTTTCTCCTACCTGTCCACATAATTATCTTTCAGATTTATCGGACACCTACTTCGTCCACATTAGTCTGGTATATCAAGGTATTACTAGAATTACTATAATTTAAAAAAATATCTGTTTTTTTTAATTCTCCACTACAATTTTACTTCGCCCTTTTTTGAAAAGATTTTCTTGTAAAATGGTATTTGATTCCAATTGATTAATATAATCGTCCTTAAATTAAAAAGCATAAGAAGTAAATTAATGAAAACCATTTATTTTATGATTCATGGCATTAATATAAATGATTTTACAATCATTATTTTTGAACAACAAACCATAAGGTGAGGTAAATCAGGTTTCATTAGATTTTGAAGAAACAGGATAACCTAAGGATTTTTAACTGGTGTCGGATAACATTCTACCCCACTTCGAGTGCTGCTTATACATAAATATATATTTAGAATGTGTGTTAAAAAGAATTCTACCTCAAGTGTAATAGATATTAAGTTATGTATAATATATGTTAATCTGAAGATAATATAGTGATTATCTTATTGTTAAGTTTAAAAATAGTGTATAACACAGAGTTTTCTAAATATTTTTATACTGAAAATTTTTACTTACCTATATAAAATATGCTTCAATGTTGTAACTTTTCTGGTTCCTTAGGGTTGAATACCGTTTTCAATAAAATCTTTGGATATACCGTATTGGCCCGACTATAGAGCAGACGTGATTGTTAGACTCTCCTTTGAGAATTTGGTTTTTGGAAAAATAAACCATACATTTAGAATTATATTGAAAAAATGCACATTTATAATTAAAAATATTTAGTTATAGTAAAAAATTCCAACTAGTGAAATTTTTACATGGTAACAACATCCTTAGCACCAGTATCATCGTCGATGACATCATTTTCATCAATGAAACATCAATCATATTTTCACACATTTCATCTCCTGTCTGAGGTAGTGAATTTAATGTTCATTTTTTTTGTGACTCGAATATAATCTGACACCCTTATTTTCGTGTCGCTGTTTTTTTATAATAACTTTTAACCATGTAGTCGGCCAATATGGTACACTTTTAGGAAACAAGTTTTAATACATTACTTAAGCTGGCATAAATAAATAGAAAGAGCGCCGTAATAAATAGTGTTCTCTATGGTGATACATGTTTTAATAAGGTTGACATTGCAACATAATATGTATGCCAAGAATGTTTTTAATGTTTAAGCAATTTTACCTTCTCATATTTCTTTTGCTCACAAGAAAGACTATTTCATTTATGACGAGCAATCAAATACTGTAGTCCTAGACATCACATATGAAACAAACAAACGTTATTAGGCGTTCAGACAGATGCATATAAACTATGTCAATCCATAGATGCTTTTGAATGTATATCCTTTGCCTATCGATTATATTATGTGATAATTCGCGTCCATATGCCTACTTGTCACAATCACGTGTCAGCTTTCAGATTCCCAGTTATACGTATAGACCTCATCAGACTCTAATACTGATATATCTCATACGTGATTAATTGATTCCTCTTTTTTTTTATTTCTACCTTATGGGCAAAATAAAATTTCATTTCAGGGTGAAAGCCAATTCCATAATTAGAAAAAACATTCATTTGTACATTCATTTTCAATTGATTTATGTCCAAAGGCATAATGTCTGTGATGTTTACATTCCTTCCCACCCCTCTCCTATCCTAACTAGGCGTAGAGAGTGTGATTAGCTTATTATTAGTTCTTTCCTAGCCTAATCCTATCCTTACCCTTTCAAAGAGAGATCGAGCCGCTGACTTACAGATGCTCTAATTCCTCTGAGATGATCCATTAATAGTCCATACTCCACACTGGGAGCATATATGATTCAAAATCCACCTCATTTCATAAGGGTTCATTATTGTGAATGAAATTATTTATTTAAAAATTCAGCCATTTCATTAAAACTAGATGGAGGTATTCTAAAATATCTAAATCATGATTTGTTAATATTTCAATCAGGGCGCTTGAATGTCTAATAGCAATGGCAATCTTTTCATTATCCACTATCAATGATATCCTTGCAAAGGTTGCTGGAATATATATATATCGACACATTAAAGAGAATGAATTAACAACGGAGTTTATCTTGTCATCAAATAATTTTGGTATTTATTCCTCCATTGCGGTGTGAATGTACACCGACATTTTTAAAAGCTTCACCGAGAGACAAATCATACAAAACAACATTCGCTAATGAATGAGGAAATTGAAAAAAAATAATTAACAATCTTTCGGGACCAGAAGGTTATCTATAAGAATGTTTTTCGCTTTTTTAAATAATATGTTTTTAACGAATTCTCGAGTGCAATCACACTGTTAACGATTTTTGAAGATTCAGATCATATTGTCAGTAAGTACCTAAACAAATAAAACCATATTTTAAGAAGATATTTAATTTTTGTAATCTTAATTAAGGCTGCGGTTGATGATGTACTTCTTTTTGTGTTATTTTTATAAAGACAGATTCACAATGTTTAAAAAAAGTGTATCAAATTTGATAAAACCTATTTTTTTCTTTCTGTATCTTGAAAATTTATAATAATTATGTAATTGGATTATACACGGCTCTGCTGACATGTGTGTTGATTTTCATGATGTCGAAATTTAATAAGAAATAATTCAGCTATACTTTCGTCTCTTTTAAATACATATATATTTTTTAAGGGAAAAATACTCCAAAGAATCTTTATATGCTGCTGTTTATATTATATTACTATCCACTGTTTATATTATTTACATCATATTTATTTTTTTTTGTTTCGCTTCCTTTCGTTAGATTTGTGTACAAATTAATATTTTGAAATATTTGCTTCTATTTAACGACTTAAAGCTAGCTGCGAAAATAAGCTGGCAAATTTATTTTGATAATATTTATGATGAATGAATTTTAAACCTAATCTTTGTATGTGCCCAAATTATTTCAAAATAATTGCATTATTTACATCATTAGCATTCTTCCATTAATTATAATTGCGCATATATTCAACATTCAGCAGTCGTCAATGAAATATGAACTGTTTAGCAATATCTTCTGAAGGCATCTAATTTCAACGAATTTTTTTACCAGTAGGCAGGTTATCTTTAAAATATTGTTCCTAACATTTATTTATTTTGCTACTTAAAAGTTTATCGCTAGGAAAATGCAAATCATATAACAGGGAGAATAGTGCCCATATATATTTGAAAACTTATTGTTCAACAGATAGCAGCGAATATTTTCATTCCAGAAAATCTTGCTGACTGTATCTATACAGAATTCTGATAAATATCAATTGCATGAATGTTCTCCATTATTATGTATGCCATGAAATTAGATGTGGTATTATCTATCCGTATATTATTTTATCACTTTTTTCACATCTGCGTATGGCCGTCCATTGTAAATGATACGTAAGAACTATCAAAATTATATATCGTTGTAATTTCTGTATGAATGCATATTTTTCTGAATTGATTAAAAATTTAATGATCCTCTTATACAGTGGAGTTTTTGGGTGACAAATGCAGCGATTTGACATTAAAATTTGAATTAAATCAATTTTAATACTTTGTGACCAGTTTGATTGATCTATTGTAATTGTGAAAGTATAATAACTTTATTATTATCATTTTGTTATTCTGTTGTGAGTTTCTTCTCAGTGTATTGTTCATTGGCAAGATTAAAACATGTGCAAACCTCTTCATAAAGTTTCGTTTATTACTATTTCGTACAAGAATGTATACTAGTCATAGATAATAGATGAATATTTTCTCCCCAACCATAAACTGAAAAAAATACATTTTTACCATTTGTTGTAAAGTTTCTAAGTGTAAACACTAACAAAAATCGAATTAGATTTATAGATATTAAGTAATTATATAATTTTTATTGAGCAAAACAATGGTGCTGTGATTGCTTTTAAAATTGTAACTAGGTTTAATTATTGTTATAATATTTTTTAAGCTGTATTTGTTATTTTTAATACTACTTTTTGCAATTAATAGTTCTCGTGAGGATCGTTTGTTGAAATTTATGAAATGGAAAATACCCATGGATCATGTAAATTTCCAGGAATAATAAAAGCCGTGACTGAATTTTTTCTGACCAAAGCTTAAACCAAGTTAACTGCTATGGAAAATAATTATGATAGACTGTTTATTTTACAAGCGCACTAGACTCCTGTTTAACTGGAATGTTGCAAAATTCAAAAGATCGGTTTTTTTTTTAACTTCTTATACCTTTGACTACTTTGGACAGCCAGGTGATGGTATTTCTCGCCATTTCAGGAATATTCACTTAGAAATGTAGTCATATAAAAATTATCTTTAAATTTCGAAAATTTGTATCTCGTAATGATATATTTCATTATTCTCTTAAGAGGAATCAATGTTCTCTCCGCTATCTATCTCGGTTATACCGGAGTCTAATGTGTGCAGCTAGACATTTGACATTTGTGGCTTCATATCAAAACTAAATTTTATCGAATGGAAAACTGCATTGATTTTACTACGTCTTCACACGTGTAACAATTTCACAAATTCAAAAGATTATCATAACCACCATGTCAAATTTCTGGCAGCTTCGAAAACATTATTATTTATCATCTTAGATGCTTTAAATTCTACACTATTGGTTGCTTTTATTCTATTCAGTATTTATAGTATTTGATTTGATTCTGTTCATGTTGTTTTTTATCTTTGAAGTGTATGAGTTTAAGAACATAAATATATAATCTGCCATATTTTGTTTTCCAAACTAGTAACAATTTTTTGAATTAGCTCATAAATAATTAATTAAAATGTTATGGGTCCAATTTGTTCAAAATCCCTCTGATACCATCATTTTCCAGAGAAGCAACGTTTCACATTATGATTAGTAGAAAAAAAATTGTACAGTACATCATATTTGGGACTAATTAATTTTTAAAAGAATCCACAAAATCTTTTCTGCGTGTAATCTTTTGAATATAAATTTTAGGTAAATTACTATGTTAACATTAATTTATCAGTAATTAGATTATCCTAGGGTGTTATCACTAAAGAGAGCATTTTTAAGAAAACCTCTTAAATAAATACAGAATGTCTTACTAAAAAAAATATGCTTGTTTCTAAAATTTAATGATTTCAACTTTAAAATTGTCTAAATTATAAATACAGTTTGTGATAATACCCTACTAGATAAAAAAAAACTTTGTACCTGCACTTCAGATAAACATATATTATGATTTACAATAAATGTGAAATAAGAAAAATTTAGTTTGCTATTATTTTTTGTTACAGTGATCAGTCCTTATCTGAGGTAAACAGAAAGAGTTGCTAATCACTTATATTTGATATTATTTACCAAATGTTAATTTAACTGGAACTTTTCCATGACAACCCTGTTTATGGTGAGTTTGAGTAAAGAGAGTTGGTTTTAAAGTTACAGTGATTTATATTTTTACCCCTGCAACCATGTTATATTGCCTGCATATACTATGTGTTCATCCGCCAAAAAATTGAAGGGAGTCGATTATTAAAATAGGGCACTCCTTTAAGGGTCCTTCTCTCTTCGTTCAATTTATTATGTTCTGACATATCTTCTCTAGACATTCTTAATTGACATTGAAGTGGTCATCTTCTCGTAACTCCAGAGATAAGTTAACATTTATTTCACACTAATTTCTCAGCCACGACTACATCCACCAAAAACTGACTGAAAAACTGATAGAAAGTGATTTAATGTAGTGCCACCATTTTGGCGGTATATAAACCATTTCGCCTGGCCTTAGCACACAGAAGTATGGCTTCGCTTGACGGAATTCCGGAAACTTTTCCAGATCGGGTTGCGTAGGATCGACTTGTGCAGTATTTAGAAGTAGATTATCAGTATGGCAGTAAAGGTTCTTCGAGTCATCTGGTGCAAATAAAATCACCAACTTTTCACCAACAACCTGAGGAAAGCAAACATGGTAAAAAAAACTCATATTTTTAAAATAACCTATGTTGAAATGACATTATTAGTTACACATAATAGAAAACAGGGAAGAAACTAGTCCGGAATGGTTTTCATAAAATCTTCTCTCCCAATGCGGAGTACTTATGTACCAAATATTTTTATGACTGATTGCAGGTTAATTATCATCCCTTTCCAGATAGAAGGACTGGTTAAACATTTAATCCAGTAGTGTATAGATTTTGATTTATTAAATCAAAATTTGTATCCAAGGGTATGATAGACTTAGATGCTTTCAAAAAATTGGCTAACAGCCAATTCTGTTACAATAACATTTTTCCATACTTACATTCAAACAAATTAACTAATCAGAGAGCACTATTGAGTCCAAGTGTTCAATTCGCAAGCAAGTGACCCATGTGTAATATTACTTCACTTTTGGAAGCAGACATTGAAACAAAATCATTATGTTTCCACTTACCTGTGCTAGTAAATTATGTTTTGGATCAAAATGTAGTGGTGAAACTGTCCCTCTTGGACCAAACCATGCATTCATCTCAGTATCATCCTCTGTACTGTCCTCCCGGATACAGCAATAATCAGGGACTCTAAGATCACTCATAAGCTCAGGTATTTGATCAAATAATCTGTGCTGTGCTAGATATCCTATATTTTTATGCTCATTCAGTATACTTGCTTCGATAAAATCTCCTTGAATGAAAAGGCAAAGTTGGTACTGATAGACATAAGTAAAAATGAAACAAGTTCATGTCAATGAATTTCATGTAAACACCGTAAAAAGACAGAGATAGAAATACTTTGTCCTTAGTTCTGTATATATGCATCCTCGCCGCTGATACAAGAACCCTCCACATTATTTATAAAATACACACATGTACTATTTTTATTTATTCCAAGTAATTAAAAAAAATGTGATATAAAAAAGTCAGAGTTGTTCCAACCGATTCCACAGCCCTGCTTATTTCACTTTTTTTTATCAATTCAAGTAAATTAATGCATTGACTGCGGGCCATGCGCATACGAATCATATTAAAATACAAAATTATTCCATCAGCAGTTGACGTGTTAAACATGGTACAGGGAAACTTCTCTATCTATCATGGGGGTGACTATTAAACAATGTGTAATGTTTTTAATTAGCACAATCTTGTGTATTCGAATACATGAAAAGGCGAAGATTACTCTATTTCACACTACAACATCTGGTAAACAGTTCAATGAAACATCAAAGAATATTTATGGAGTATAATATAAAGATAAGTGTGAAATATATTCACCAACAGTCATTAACTTTTGAGTCCAGCTCTCATCAGTATACTTGGATCCTAATTCAACAGGAACCGTTCGATGTCCTGCTTTTCTTTTGAGATACCCGACATCTTTCCATTTCTGCATCGCAGGCCAATGGTTCGTGCAGTCGGTCAAGACAGCAGGATGTCTTTTATCAAATTGCCCAATTTTAAAACTCTCCAACGATGGTTGTGATATTGTTGTAATATTTTCACCACAGTCATAAATACATTCATCAACTGCGCTACAAGATGATAGAGAATTAGGAGTATTGACGTCATGAATTTCATTAATACTATCTGTATTGTGTAACATCTTGGAAGTATCAGAAGTAACTTCTTCCTTATTTATCTTCGACTGTAATCTGTAAACAACATAATATTTTAATATACAACATATGACAAACTATGTTATGGAATGAATTGGTGTATAATATACACTATGGTAATTCATAGGCAATTGCTCAATGTCCATATAGATAGAAAAATTATGATTTTGCAGATATACAATTTTTCGATGAAAACGGTGATATGCTTGCTTTGGAGAAGGATTTATGAATTTTGCAGAAAAAAATTGTCATCAAACTTCTGCTTTAAGGCCATGTTTTTGGAATAGATGAATGAAAGTTATTGAGAATTTATCGTGGTGAAAGACACAATTCATAATTGTTTATTGATATTTATTTTTAATTTTAGGATAATTATAATCACAATGTCATGTTTTACAAGATGAAGACTAAACGTCTCTTTTGCTGTGATATATTTTTGTTGGGTAAAATACTTAAATTTCATGGCAATTATCGAAAGAATAAGGAAAAAATGAAAGGAAATTTAAAAATATACAAACACACCTGAGATGTGCATACTCTCCTCCTGAAACATCATATTTTCATTATCGAACCACTCTTTCTGATGCCTTTTTTACAAGGTGAAAAGTATTGATGTTGAGTGTTCTAAATTAATAACTAATTTTCGTCAAAAGATACCACAAGCCCTTTTCGCTGTAAAAACTCGATAATATATTATAATATAAATAACTTTTTAGTTTTCATTCAGAATCACAAAGGTAAGCAAAATTATAATATGTTTTCAATATAGATGATGTTTCCACATCAGTATTCAGGAAAGTATGTGGTTTTCGATATTTTGTCTCGTTACAGCAACTGAGCCCCCAAAAAATATTTTATGGGATAAACAATGCTGATATGAATACTATTATATAATATCATATAATATTTTATTATTTAACGAATTATACCTTTCCTTATAAGATGTCAGAAGAGTTGCGCATTTCAGCAATAAATTATCTTCTTTAACAACAATCGGAGCTCCAAAAAGCAAGCCGTGGTCCAAAAATTCAAAACACTTACAAATTAAAGTGTCACGGTTAATGGAGTTATTTAATTCAATGTACACTAAAACCTGAAACAGGTAACAGAAACATCACTCTATCTATGTGAACACAAACAAAATTTAATTACCTGCTGTAGCACGATGAAAAATACTGATGATAATACAGTGTGTGATCGGTTAACAAACATAATCCGTTCCAAGACTATGTTCACTATCCGAATTGTTTGTTAACCGATCACCCACTGTATGTCATTTTTTCGATTAGTTTTACAGATTGAATAAGTAGATTAGGATCGTTTTAGTTTTTTATCCAAATATGAGATCGTTGTCCGAACACAAAAATCTATCGTGAAAGTGTCCGTTGTCCGATTTGTTTGCAGTCCGAACTGTTCGTTAACCGATCACTCACTGTACTGGGTTTTCAATCCATGACAATATAATTTAACTAATTTACGAATTTGCATTCAAGACTAAGGGTGTCTGTAATGTTACATTACTCAAATAAACAACTAGTATTTGTAAATCCTTTCTACCCATCGTAACTTCATTATAAATTATTTGTAACCACTGGCTGTGGTTTTTGCAAACTGAGGAACAAATATTCAAAAACTGATTGGTCACAACTTAAAACAATGTTTATTATCTTTATTTATCTCAGTGACAAATAAATTTTTGATTGTTTGTTCCTCAACTATGCAAAATAATCAAATAAATTATATTTTCTAGAGAATTATACACAAGTAAAAATTCTACTTATGTTTGAGGTGAAACTGTTGGTTTACATGTGCCATATGCTCTCCATTGCAGTGAACAGGTAAAAACATGATATATCAGTAAGTAAACTCACCTTAAAAAAGCTAAGGAGTGTGATGAGGCGACGATCGGTTAAAGAAACATCTTTCCAATGCCCCATGTTAAGTCGCTCATGTAAATGGTCTAAAGAACTTTGAATGAGGAACAATAGTGTCGAAGAAATAGATCCAGAAGACTTAAAAGCAGATGCACATAGCTTAATAATATACATTAATGAAGGTTCTACGTCTATAAATTGATTAATCTTCATAAATGGAATAAAAGATTTAAAGCTACGTAGAAGCGGCATCATTTTGGTACTTAATGTGAATAAGTACGTATAATTCAACAATATATTCGATTTTCGTGAAAATAAACTAAACAACGTTTGAGATTTCAGGTTATTTTTTATTTACTGTCAATTCAACAGTTTAGATGTTGCCATTGGTAAACAGTAAGCCATAAAGTAATATACTATCAGTAAGCTTATGATTTATGATCATAGACAAATGTACTCATATTATGCTGCTTTGGTTACGGCTTACGACTTTGGAAAAATAATATTAGAGTATGTAGATAATAGTTTTTATTCTCCGTAAGTAAGTAGATTATGTTTGGGAGCTGAGGGAAAACATTTTTTATCGCGATAGCTTTTTAAAATAATAGCAAATGCATTTGTATTTTCATTGTTATTTCTTACTTAAATGATATGAGTCGCTGAGTCGTTAAACACGCTCCTGACGATTTTTCACTAAATTAGTTTTAAATGTACGTAATACGTTTAAATTTATGTGCTCTTATCGATAGATTTATCAATTTGTCCAGCTGCAAGTCTAAAATGTCTTCATATTTTGCCCCTGTACAAAATTCAAAATTTATCCAAACCTGAAAATGTTTTTTAAACGATCTCAATCGTTTTATACAGTTAACACACTTTAAAAAAATGACATTGTAATGGAATATTTTACTTTTCGTTATACACCGAAAGACACAAAATAACTTAAAACTATCATACTGCCCATAAGTGTTTTTTGTGATTTACTCAAAGCTCTAAAAACTTTTGGGAGCGTGTTTAGCAACTCAGTTACTCATATAATGACTGCAATATTATATAATATCAATACTGAACATACTACAAAAGAGATCTATTTAAAAAAATATGGCACTTCACACACATGTGATGCGAAAAATATCGACACCTTAATAATTAATATTCAAGATTTTTAAATGGCATGATACCATGACTATTCACTAAAGAAGGTTATCTGTTAATTTTAAATAGTCTCATGACACAAAATGAAATATTAACTATTAAACTAATTAGTTATTACAGTGAACCCAAGAAAGCATTTTTTAAAAATAATCACAGTCCCTACATAGCTAAAAAAATATAATATATTAGGTAGGTATATACTTAACTATTTAGCAATAACTTGAGGTTTTTCCTTACCAAAAAGAAATTAGTATTTATGAATCCACGAAAATATTAAAAGTTATTTTATTACTAAATAGGTACCTAATACAATTCAGTCTTGCTGGCTATTTTTTTAGGCATCAATAAAATTTTGAAATTCATGAAAAATAAAAAACTAAAAACTACTTTTATATGGAATCTCATATATCTCAGTTGATTAATTATTAATTCTTGCTTACCTAAAATAAACGAGAAATTGTGTTTTTAAGCCATTTTGATAATCAGATTTTTTTAAATGTTACCATTGTATATATTAGTTTTATGTTCCTATCTGAATAAAACTCTAGATGGCATAGAGCCACCATTACTAGGCGACATGTTGATTTTTTGCTGTAAGTGTAATTGAAGCCGATCAAGAATTACTGTAATTCAGCTGTTTTTCAATTCAGTTCAGTCTTGAAACATTCAATATAAATGCAAGTGTTTAGTTTCTAGGAACTTTGCTACTATATGTCACTTCTAGCCCGTCAATAATCAGGAAAACTCAATTCACCCGTCGGAGGGGTGTGTATGTAGTTTCGTTTGGGGCCGACAGAGCAAAGATATTTGTGTCAAAATAATCTACAGCTATTTATAAATATTATTTGCTAGCTTTCACTCATGCTTGGACTTGAATAGTAATATCTGTGCTATTATTAAATGTGTAAGTTTATAAATATTGCGACTTCTCTGAAGTGCGCCAGTCGAGGAGCAGTAAATATTTTCCCGACCGCGGTTGCCATTTTTTCAACCAGTCGGATTTGACGTTTTTTTTCACGGTGCGGAGTTTATTGCTTTCCGCGGTTATTCACGCAGTGATTTAGCGAGAGGCGTTTCGCTCATATCGATATCGCTAATGTTGCAGACTTTGAAAACGGAATAATCGTTAACGGACTAGTGTTTTGTGTTTCCGATAGAAAAAAATCGAAGTATTCTCGGTTCGAATGTGCTTTGTATAGTCATATGCAATAAACGTTGTGTTTGGATAGACTCGGATCATTTGCCGTTTAAAATCCAGTGTAAACAATCTCTAACCAGCTGCTCTTAGTATGGATCTAAAAAATATCTCAAATTAAAATACTACATGCACACAAAATCCTACCCCCAATGTCTGTCATATAATAATTGTACATGTCTGTTTTGTCTTTCTAACCTTGTCTTGGGTGCTATCTTGTATTTTGTTTTGGCTGCTCATGACTTGATTCATTAGTTAATTATCAGAATACCGATTAATTGGTTTTATCAACTGTTAGTTTTACAATAACATTTAATGAAGCAAAGTAAAAAATCTAATTATTATCCACATTATTTATACAATTTTGACTGCTTTGTATGATACCTCTCACATAAAATTTTGGGGACTTGATAATGTTTGCTTTTTTATTCACGCTCCATATATTCCGTCACATTATACCCAATAGTTCTTCCCAATAGTCTGACAGATTACTAGAATTTCATTAAATGATGCACTTTATTACTTGTGCAATATATTTCATATGATCATTCAAGTGACTAAACATTTTTTTTTGTTATCAAAAAACGTTGAATTCTTTACGTGTTCACTTACCGTTTATCCGTCTTTTATTCTCTTCTCTGAAAATTTCAGACTTTTTGTTTATATGCAAACATTTCATTCCCTTTTACTTGTTGCATTCATTATAGAAAAGCTGTATATAAATATATTAATTAAATTGTGTAATGAAGCTTTTCCTCTCCACTTAAACCCAATTAAGCTTTCCCAACTGTTCAATTGATCCAAATTTTATCTTTGTGTTTACAAAATCATATTTAAAAACACATCTAAAAAGTAAATTAACTTAATTAAATTAAACCATATTGTTGGTATTCCCCTCTCTATTTTTCATTTAATTGCTGTGTACTTCCTCCCTAAACCATACGATAGACAAAAATTCTTGTTGAATGTATTTACCCTGACTCGTATAACAAAATGAAATTTTTAAAGTAGCCATCTTAGCTGTTTTTAAATATTCATTCATTGTTGTCATACCGATTCAGATATGATAAATGATGAGCATATCCCCAAATAGATTGATTTGATTTTTTGAGTGATTAACCTGAAAAATAAATTAGATACATCTAACTGATTTCTCGAAACTTATTAGTTATCTCATTATTATTTGATGATTTTAACATATTTTATATTATTTATTTTGTTTTAACATTTTTCATTGAACAAGCTTATTGCTCGAAGCCTTGATTTTATAAGAGTAGTCACTTCACACATATGTGTGATGAACAAACACACAACAATGATATGAAATATTTGAAATGCGTGACATCTTAGTTTGTTATCCCATTTTTATATTCACGCTTCTTTTGGGTCAATATCATGAAGTTGATTATTTTACTATGCTAACGGGTAAATTATTTCACCGGATTCATTTTGTCGCTTTTTCTGTTTAATAATTTAAAATAAAGTATTTGTACTGACTTTTTTTAAAAAATTCAATCATTTCCAAAAATATTTGAATCTGTGATAACATACGAAGAATCAAATAAAAAATACACGTGCTTAGACGTTTTCAATTGGGAGTTCACCCAAACCCATATTTATAAAATTTGGATTATTGAGATTTTGTACACTTCCATGTATTTTGTCACTAACGACCCGGGTTTCGCCTTTCGGCATCTTCAGGCATTCGAGCACACGGATGGACTCGAACTGACAGACAGTAAACAGTGTCTAACGTTTATATAGAAGATACAAATACGACAAATATTATTTACGAGGTAAGATATTATACGTCTGAGAGCCACACTGATACCTGAGTTAAAAGTTCGAGAATTGCTTTAATCCTTATTTTGTAAACACCACATTTACAGAGTGGCGAATTGTCGCTTTCCAACTTCTTATGGAATTACCAGTGATTTTACAATTATAATAGTATTGTGGGTTTCGACGGGATGCAATTCGACGAAAGGGTAAATATATACAATCATTCCACGTTTAGTGACATCTGTTAGGTGTTCAACGTATAGGATATAATAACGGAGAATTAAGAAGATTCAGCTGCTCATTCAGAATTGGCAAGGAATTTAACTGGGCTCTATTGATTTCCAAAATTTCTTGATAAAATAATTTATGATCCCCCATGTTTTTATGCAACAGTTTAACCCCATCATCCGCATTAAACGTATGGTTCTCCATTAGCAAGTGATTTGCGAATGTCGCTGTTGCATAAAAACATGGGGGATCATAAATTATTTAATCAAGAAATTTTGGAAATCAATAGAGCCCAGTTAAATTCTTTGCCAATTCTGAATGAGCAGCTGAACCTTCCTAATTCTCCGTTATTATATCATATACGTTGAACACCTAACAGATGTCACTAAACGTGAAATGATTGTTTATATTTACCCTTCCTTTTATTCTGACACATAGAATGCCAATTAAGATTTAAATCTTCAAAACTTTTGCACAGTAAAGTCGCTTTCATATCAGTCTTTAAGAAAGCTGTCCTTTTTTTTCCTCAATTAATTGTAAAAGTGAAGTGTTCTGATTCCACTTTCACCACTTTAAAGGGAATTGACACATCAATTTTAATTCTGGAGCTTATTAAAGTCACGCTATTAAATCAAATGTAACTTAGTATTTATCAATATGCTTCTTAGAAGACCGCTAACAATTGGGCTCAAAGATGAAAGCATTACATTGCTTCAATGCATTTGGATAATCCACAATTTAAAGTAAAGATGAGAAATCGCAATCAATGCAATATGATTTGATTCTGTTTTTTGACTAATGTGACATTGTTCTTTTCTGTTTTCAGTCTAGTCATCGACGACAGAGGCGCTGTTTAATTTTGGGTTTAGAATTAGCACATTAAAAAATAAACTAGACAGCAGCTCAGACAGTGTCTATTCTGTGTCTAGCTTACGGTCATTATTTGTTAGTGAATTGTTATTGATTTAAAATACTTTCTATAATCAATTATTCGTTTAGAGAACTGTCCGACTCAACTTGTTCTTCTGCCGTTGTCATCAATTCAGTGCGTTAATTAATATCTCTCGATAATGTAATTTTTCATTCTGGCATTTAAGTGTTTTGAGCTGTCAGTGTTGCAAGCATTATCTATTGCCTATTGCATTTTTAGTGTTATATAGTATTGCGATAAGTAATCAAGCTTTTTAGATACCTAAGCTTCATCATAAAAGTTTACATTTAAATTCAGTGATCAACTCGTGCCACCTTCAAGAGTGAATTGGATTGCGAGATCGAGGAGCGTCGGCTGCCACTGTCGTATTACACGTTATGTCAGTGTGATGGGAGGAGGTGTCGACAGGTCCGGTGCGTAGGGGCGAGGCGGGAGGAGGGCGGTGGTGTGAGAGGGAAGGGGAGAGGTGAAAGGGAGGCAGCGTGGCACGCGAGGCGGGTGCGGGGGCGGGCCGCGGCCTCCCCGACTCTGCGGCCGCGCCAGCGCCTGACAACCAGGCGCCGGCTTGCTGGTAAGAGTCCTTCTTTTCACACTTCATCAGCATTTACATTTCTTGCATGCTTGAATATTAATTTTATTTTTCCAATTAAATTTAGTCATTGAACATCTGCCAACAGATCAATTTCAATATTAACTTAATTAGATAAAACATGTATGTTCACAAATTATGTGCTATGGGACCTCTCTTTTATTTATCTATGTTCTCTGCATCATATTTTACACGGCTCTTTGGCATGGAACGTATCGTATGCCCTGTGAGGATTGAGTATACATAAAAAAAAATTTCCTTCACATCCACCGAAATTTGTTAACATCCAAAGCAATATTGTTGATCAATGATCAGATAATTGACAGAAGATTATTATTCTTTGACCGGTGCAGTATTTAGTAGGCATATTCTTGCCAACCTATGATTATAGAAATGTGCCCTATGAGCAGCATGCTCAGATTTGGCAAATGCAAATTTTTTATTTTACATCATTCATTACTTTAGGCATATAATGTAAATATAATTATTTTCACTGCGATAATATAGCTTGCTTACACATAATGATACATTTTTAACTGCTCCAATTTTGAAATGTCGAAAATAATATTTCTTCATCTTCTTCTCTCGGTGTCATATACTATCAAAGGTTTGCTATATAATTACAGTAGATTTATAGGGAATCCTTAAGGTATTGTGTTGTGGCAATACAAAGAAGATTGAAAAATGTTATGTTGCACATTTTGCTGTGTAAGAAAATTGTTGATAAGTCACATCTTTAATACCACTTTTGATAAATGAAGGTTGAGTGAAGAGTTTATTAATACATAGTACTTAAACTGGTTTATTGCATCTCGTGATAGTTTGAGGATAATGATGATGATGATTAGCGATTTACTCAGAAGACATGGCTCTAAAATAACGTAGCTGCTTTATTTGCTAAATCTTTTAACAAAAAAGTACCGAATGTTAGAGAAGCAAGACATGTTTGCAATACCATTCTGAAATTGATTGCTAGACCTGACCGAAATTGATTCCGTGGCATGGTTTTTTTTGACTGTCTGACCAAAATTGCCTTAGTTTTGTCACGAGAGATGATTATTATGTGCACTTAGGTTAAAAAAATTAAGAGGTATCTACTACATGATTATAATTTTTTTATGCTTCAACTCTTTCCTTTGTTTTGTGTCAAAGAATATTGTATTCATATGTAAATTATGATACTTATATTTCTCCATGAAAACTGGCAGTTGTGTTCAACTTTGTATCCTCGTGCAATGTTGTAATGGAATTATTGATACCAATGAATATTTTTGAACCTAAAATTTGAACACTTTTAAGGTGTTAACTGTCAATTCTTGGTGGAAAGACATTATATTTTAAAAAATAAAACACAATTCATTTGTACTACTTCCACATATTTATAATGCTCATCACGAGCATTATCAACTGAATCTCTAGCACTATCAGTTGATAATGCTCGTGATGAGCGAAACCGGTCCTGATCATTATAAATATGTGGATGTAGTACAAATGAATTGTGTTTTATTTTTTAAAAAATAAAAGTAAAATTTAAAGCTTAGTTACTTGTGTCACCAAGTGTGACATGATTCAAACCAAATTTATTGTAATAATTTATAAAAAATATATGTATTTACTAGAAATGAAGAAATACGTGTGGGATTTTACTTTTGAAAATGAATCTCCGCAATTTCATCACCGAGTTCATCGAAAACATGAACAACAGATTCACATCTGTTCGCAATCCTTTCATAGTTTTGGTGGTTATTCTATATGCAACCAAAATTGATAACAATGTCCTGAGTTTGACACCGACTATTTGTTTAAAAGTGAGGAAGCATATCGACCGTGGAAAGGAAAAAAGACGTAACCCACACAAAATATACTGTGTATAGCCCATACAAAACGTGTATTAAATTGTATACACTGTGAATAATCACGAAACGAAACGTTGCGATAACGAAAAATAAATATTATGAAAAGACAGAGGGATAAGTCTTCTTGTCTTCCTTCAGTCATTATATATTTATATATAAATATAATGTATTAGGACATTTATACGAAATATTTTTTGGTGTGGGCTACGTCTTTTTTCCTTTCCACAGTCAATATGTGAGAAATAATACTTTTACACAAATGGCTATTTGAAAAAAATCTTACATTCAATTTGAGGGGGTAAGATTATTTTACACACATTTATATACACTAGTGAGTACCCGGCATGCGTTGCAATGCCACTCAAAGAAAGAAAGGGTTTGTGTTTTAATTCTGTTCATTGAAGTGCTTTTGGATTAGAGGTCTGCATGGACCGAAATTTCATAAAATTACCCGATCTGAGCCCGTCATCTTCAGGCCTGGCTCGAGCTCGAGTCTCAATATCACACTTGTTACCCAAAGCACAGATTTCTTTTTCTCATCCCGAAAAATGCCTGATCTATTTTTTAATATAGTTATTCATTTATACCATAGGTACCCAAACTTTTTTCCCCCGTGGGCCCCTTGCCCGGTCTATTTATTTTCCGTGGACCCCCCCAGGATGCCTAATATTGAAGCTTTCTATACTTTTTAAATACATTTGTGAACATAATGCTGCTCACTGTGATTTTTATTTGTATAGTGGAATTGTGAAAAAAACATGTATCATTTTTATTCTTATCTTTATTGAAAAAATAATTTATTTAATGAAAATAAAACACATGTACGAAAACATGTACGAAAACACATGTACGAAAACGAAACAAATCCTAGTTAAATCCTTACATAAGTACATGAATAAATGTTGTTAATGAGAGGGATGAACCTGGTGCTCCGATATCAATTGGTCAATATTTGGCTTGAAATTAGTGATGTATAGTCGTAAATCTCCACATTCAGTGATTTGCAACCGATTTCTTTTTTTTTGAAAGCAGATGAGTAACTGCACTAAAACCTCTTTCCACGAGGTATGAAGAAGGAAATGCTATCAAAAACTTCTCGCGATAACCCATAATGCAGGATAAGCAACAGGAATATCTCTTTGAAACCACGCGATACGATATTTGTGGAGTAGGCTCGTCGGGCGAAACTTACTGCGCTGCGTTACTATGCATGCAATCTAAATGGACTCCGATCCGTGGACCCCCCTTTTTTTTCCGTCCCTCCGTGGACCCCCTGCCAGTCCGTATGGACCCCAGGGGGTCCTGTGATTTATACTTTTCAAACAAAACATGTTATTGTTTCCATGTTTCCAACAATATTTATAGCACACGTGAAATAAATTATTTAAGTTATGAAAACTATTGCTTTACGGCTGACTCATGACACGAACATAGTACGAAATATTTTTCTTAAATTTGAATTCCTTATCCAGGCCCAACCCGAGCCTGGCCTACGGGCCGGGTCGGGTAAAGGTACGCAGACCAAGCTCTGACCC
This sequence comes from Himalopsyche phryganea, assembly GCA_022494535.1. Classification (NCBI taxonomy): domain Eukaryota; kingdom Metazoa; phylum Arthropoda; class Insecta; order Trichoptera; family Rhyacophilidae; genus Himalopsyche; species Himalopsyche phryganea. The sequence continues at coordinate 784,641 of JAGVSL010000024.1, forward strand.
CCGCGGAACTCTATTTTATAGAATATTTTTTGTTTTTCCGTCTAGTTCAGAGATGTTGCTAGTTGTACGTATTTGATTCTTGTTTTTTAGATGTTAGATTTTTTTCTTCAGAAACCTTCACGGGTGTGGGTACTACAATTAACCAAAGTTTGATCGAAATCAGATGAATGGTAAAGGAACATATAGAGGACAAACAAACAAATCTTAATTTTTATATATATAGATATATATATCGTCAGCGTGTGATAGACTTATCACTATCTCTATCGCACAACCTAATTTGGGTATGAGCAAGAAGGATACAAGAGCATGTGCTGCATGTCCTTGCATCTTGCTTACACCTTCACTTTTCATGTGATTGAGCGAGAAAGAGATAAAGCCACCGCACGCGCCTGGTATATATACTTACGTAACTAATACCCTAAAATATAGCTCGAAGTAGCTATACAATATAACCATCTTCTTTAGAAGGACATTAAAATCGAACCAGTCAATTCATATAATACTTGACTTGAACTGTTGAATTAATACAATTTTAATACCTCTGCAGTGTTTGTATGTGTGCATGCAAAGATGTATCAAATTTGATTCAGTCATTAGCCGCTCAGGATATATTCTTCAATTTATTTTTAAACATGTCATTATGTTATCGAGCCACAAGAGAACATTTTTGTCATCTTCATAATGTATAGCCCCCCATTAGTTGTGTGCAGTTGCCATTGTAATAATTACTCTCATTATTTATGTGCTTAAAGGAATTATTTTTGTTTTAATTCAGACAGAGAAATGTGTGTTGACTGTACAAAAAGTATTTATTTTTGTAATCACCAATAATTGGGCATTCACTAGTAGTGTTGTGAGAATGCTTTGCACGAATGGAATGTCAGAATATGGGCTCGAGAGGTAAAGTGGAAATAACTTTTGAAAAGGCTCTAAAAGTATGAAAAGTGTAATATCACCGGTACAGAATTTTCACAATATATTTTGTACGTTTGCTTTCAGCTATTTGTTCATAATTTTGACAATTATTAACTGCAAAATGTTTTGCAGGTTAAAAATATCACTTTCTAAGATTTGTGTCTATATTATTTACATAGTAAATAATATTGACTTTCAAAGTCGATACACAGTATAAAACTCCAGGCATTCAAGTCTCGATATCAGACATTGAAGTTGTATGTGATAATTTCACTTTCCAGTGTCATGTATTCTATATTTTTCTGATCATTTTGACTTCTGCGAGATTATATAGCATGCATATGACTTTTGTTTATAAAATTATGTTAAGTCCTATTTCATATAGAATTGTCAAATTCATACCTAATAATGTTGTAAAGTTGTTAAAAATTAAAAATTTTCTGGGAGGTAACATATTCATCCGAAATAAGGGCATTCTTGCCTGCAATTGTGGATTGATTTAAGGCTAGTGTTTTGTGATTTGTTTCAATGTTTATATCATTTGCATATTTACTATTAGTTTTGATTAAGTGTGCAAAAGCTCGCATACCTGATTTACAATTTAGTTTCTTTGTGTAATATGATGTATTATATAATTTGACACAATACATTGACACATAGGATGGGCAAGTTCGATATAACTCTTAATGAGACTTTTTAGATGTCCAATGATCATTGTATTATATTATGGGAGGCTAATTTAATTTTTTTTATGCACTTGACCGAGTGTTATTTTGATATAACGTTACTTAGTACGCTTTAGTTGATGTTCGTTTATTCAAATTGAAAAGTATCAATTTGTTTTACTGATGTACTAATCTGAAATTTTTGGTATTCATAAATTTTATTTCACAATATTCATTGCCTATTAAATGAAATGACCTCCGTTTCATTAGAGTTTCTTGAATAGTCTGGTAAGTAATCTCTTTCGTTGTTTTTACTTTATGACCACATAAATAGATTAATTTACAAGATTTATCAGAAAATAAATTGTTCCACTGTTTAAAACGACGCATCAAGAATATTTATGTATTGTTTTTACCGGTTGTATGTGTAATATTTAATTAAGATTAATGTATTTCTTGTTTGCAGGTGGGCAGCCTGGTCAGCGATGGGTTGCTTTGGTTCGGTGGGTGGAAAGGGCGGGGGTGAATCGGGAGAAGGAGAGGGAGATGATCTCAAGTCCCAGAAGCGACGTAGCGATGCCATCACACGACAGTTGCAAAAGGATAAACAGGTATTCAAAATATTTTTATGATTCAATCATATTCATTACATTACTGCACTGAAGAAAGTGAATCAAACATCATTTTATTCATTATCTTTTTGGTTTTCTATAAATATTTAAATTGTTTTGTATTATTCAAGGGCACTTCCATTGTAAAACAGTATTAGTCAGTAGTAGAATATTCATATTATGATTCCATTTATCATCTGAAGTAATTATGCCAGTTTCCATATCCTTCACTTCCAGAGTGGACATGGCTGAAAATTACCTTGTGGTTATTTTTTTGATAATTATCCGGGAATATTCTAGCTGAAAATACCTTGAATATCTGGTGAGACACATTGAGAGATGGGGTGAGATGGGGTGAGAGTTTTAAATACGTTTATATAAAAATGAATGCACCAGATATCTATAATGAATATGTCATATTATCATTTCAGCTGTACAGAGCGACTCATAGGCTTCTATTACTCGGAGCCGGTGAGTCAGGCAAGTCTACGATTGTGAAGCAGATGAGGATCCTCCACGTGAATGGTTTCTCAGAGAAAGAGAGAAAGGAGAAGATTGAAGACATTAAGAAGAACATCAGGGATGCCATTCTTGTAAGACAGACAATTTTTTTTATTAATCCTTTATAATTGTTTTTAATGCTTTCCTAGTAAAATCAAATAACTTTTCATGTACCAAACTGAAATAGTCGATTTTTTATTTCAATAAAAGATTTGTAATTAACATAATAAAAAATATGCTTTTCAATAGTAAAACATAATATTCTTGCAAAAAAATTGGAGGTAATATTGATATATACTTCCCCTCGGAGGAGTGAGGAGGAAAAAGCGATAGTAACTGAGCATAGTTGCGTTCGATCTGTTCGAAAAATTACGATGGAAGGACTGAAATATGCCATTTAATCCAAATTCATATTTTAATTGAATAAATGATACATTCAAATACTGCACTTAGGATTCAAATCCAATACTTTTTTTTTCTTCCAATACTTTTTTTTGTCATGTCATCGATTCACAGATTGCAAATAATTGCAGTATATTTTTATTTGTTTATTGGTTTTTACCCGAAACGGAGCTCGGACCAGTAGAGCAATGGGGTGTTATCCGAAGCAGGGAAAATTTATGGTGCTTCACTGCTCGGGAAATTGCTTATTGATTTTTAAATTATTGCCCTAAATTCCAATGAATATGTTTTTTAAAAATGTTAATTGTCATTATTTTATCATTAAATTGTGATGTATGACATTTTATAACACTGGAATTTTTGACAATTTTGACGTACGACTGATGCAAGTATGCCCAATACTGAACCGAGTGTTGTGTGACTATTTTTTGAGCTGAAATGATTATTTAGCGAGAATAGGGAAACTATAAAGCATAATATACTGTTTTATTTTATACAATCGACAATGAACAATTTATAATGCTTATAAAACTTTTTTTTAATATTTGCGTACGTAATTAAAATATATAAGTCCTATTAAAACTTTATACCCGAAGCAGAGCTGGAGCGAAACAATCCAAAAAATGGTTACTCCAATCCTCTGGTTTTTACTATGTATTGCTTATATTTTATATGGAACAATATAACTTCTGTTTCACTATTTGTGATTTTTAGGGGTTCGGTAATAGCGGTAATGGTCTCTTGTTAATTTGAATTTGCGTTTTTATTTAAGACGATAACAGGGGCAATGAGCACCCTCACCCCTCCGATAAGTCTTGAGCTGTCGGAGAACCGTGCGCGTGTTGATTACATCCAAGACGTAGCGTCGGGGCCGGACTTTGACTACCCGGCCGAGTTCTACGATCATACGGAGGCGTTATGGAAAGATCGCGGTGTCAGGTCTACCTTCGACAGGAGCAATGAGTATCAGCTCATTGACTGCGCTAAATAGTGAGTGTTATCATTATCTTACGTTTAGACCGTCTGGCTTCCACATTTATTATTCAAAAACATGAAGGTTTTGGTAAAAAGATAGCTGATCGGCATACCTGATGGGTAAATCTCTAAGGCTCCTGTTCAAAAGGGTATCTCAGTTGAATGCCGGAATGGAGTTTTTTAATAGATGTGTGTATTATTTTCATTTCCTCCTTCCAACATAATCCAATTCTGAATAGGGGCGTAGAGAGAACAACTATTCTTTTCCAAATCCTAACTTTCTATCCTTGAAATTTTCTCTCTGAAATTCAGGAACTGACTATCAAATAGTTCTCCTTGAACACCTGTGACGTATATTATATGTCAACATTTCCCAAATATTTGTCCACTCCACTTGCGGAACAACTCAATGTGCAATTATTGGAAATTGCATACTTTATTTTTAAATAGAAATTATGTAATGAGTTGGTGAGATGATATATTGTCTTTTATTTTTTACCATGTCCGCTCCCAATATGGACCATATGGACTCCTAACAGAGATATTTCAACAAAAGTTTTTTCTACGAGAACTGCTTGTTACTCAGTTGCTCGACCTGTCTTTTGAAGAGAGTGGGGATAGAAGGATAGGGCTAGGACGAGACTAGTGGTTAGTTAAGCGATCCGCTACACCACGTTTTTTTTTGGATCAGGTGGGTGGGAGGGAATTTCAGACATCACAAACAGCCATGCCTATGGACAGAAATCCATAAATCGATTGAAAAATCAATTTATGAAACGTCTGTACTGGGAGTTGAACCCGAGACATTTGTAACCGTTGTCATCGACATTGACCACTGTACCACGGATCCGACATATTGTCTAGCTTTTTTAAAATAGTACATGTAGCTAAGCTAAATTAAGCTTACACATAGTTCTGGCGATGGCGGAAAGCCGAGATAGTTGTCAACAAATTGATAAAATTGTTGTGGAGCTAAATACATTGTTATTTTTACGTTACGGTACTAAATACAATCTATTTAGACATTCAAATCGCGTGAAGACAGCAGTAGGTCTACAATTTTGGTATATCAATGGCCTAATGTTGTAGACCCGTATCTGATATTTTGACGAAAATGACTTTTTAAACTGTTACTCATTTATTTAAAATAATACAAAGTATTTAAACATTTTTATGATACCCTATATGTACCCTAACATACTATTGATTTAATACTCAGAAGATAAAATAATCTAATATACATATTAACGTAAATATTCAGTTTCTTTTAGCGTCCTGTAAAATTTGTAAAAAGTCACTTACGGGATTATAACATTAGGCCATCAATATGTTGTATTACGCAAGAACCGTGAAAGCCAGCTTTTCACGAGAATATGTAAAACGTTTAAGTCTTTATTATCTGTTTCCTCCTTTCAACATATTGATTTAGACTTTTTAAATGTTTCAGCTTCCTTGATCAAGTGCATGTGATAAAGCAACCAAACTACACGCCCACCGAACAAGACATCCTCCGTTGCAGAGTGTTGACCTCTGGCATCTTTGAGACGCAGTTTGTTGTTGATAAAGTCAACTTTCAGTGAGTAGAAATGAAATTATTCTGTATTTTTTTAATCACAGGGGTTTAACCGAAATGTAAATATCTTTTGAAAATTGCTATAAAGAAAGCATTGCAGCTTCTTCATAGCCCTTTTGATCCCAGATATATAAAATTTTTGTATTTACATAAGAAAAACTAATTTTCCAGTATGTTTGATGTCGGCGGGCAACGTGACGAGCGTCGTAAATGGATCCAATGTTTCAATGACGTAACAGCAATCATTTTTGTGACGGCATGTTCTTCATACAACATGGTGCTGCGTGAGGACCCCACTCAGAACAGGCTCAGGGAATCCCTCGAATTGTTTAAGAGCATTTGGAATAACAGGTAACGTACATCTCATATTTATACCATAAAAAGCAAAGGCTGGTCATTTTTACTTCTGTGTTGTTTTCTTGGTAGTTCTCTATATATGCATCGCTAAAAGAATATAGATGAATATATTCTGTTTGCTAAATTTGAATGATAAAATTTGCACATTATGCTTATTCCAGATGGCTTCGTACAATATCTGTAATCCTGTTCTTGAATAAACAAGATCTTTTGGCGGAAAAAGTCCTGGCGGGCAAATCTCGACTGGAAGAATATTTTGGAGAGTTCACCCGCTACACTACTCCTCCCGATGCCTGTCCTGATACCCGAGAGCATCCTGATGTCGCCAGAGCTAAATATTTCATCAGAGACGAGTTTCTGGTGAGGGAAATAAAAAAATCCATGCTTTTTCCTGTCTATATATTGTCGGTGTTTTGTAAATGTTGTTTTACCGGAGCAGCATTTTAAACTTATCACATCAATTTATTATCTAATGCTTATAAATTGACTAACAAAATAACAAAGCCCAGAAGGACAAATTCACTGATTGAAAAAGTGACTGTTGTTTTTCATTTATGGTTTCAGTTGATTTTGCTGTATTGGTTGATTCAGCATTTTTACAAAATAACATGAATTTTTTCTCTACCAACAATTGTTTTTTTGGCAAATAATTATATATTATGGCAAATAAAAGCGATTCATATTATATTAAAAATTTCTGATCCTGTGTCATTTGGATGACGGCATAGTCTGTTTCATTGCTAGCTGATGCGAGCCAGGGATGGGATAACGTTTTGAATTGTTACGTTTTTCTATAACGTTATCCAATATTTTCCTCATGCCAAGTATATTTTTATGACTTCTCGAGAATTGTGAGTCATTAGCAAGAAGACAAAACCGCACTGCTGTCAAACGATTGTCAAATATATTTGTCAAATATAAAATTAATATAAAAATAAAGGATAATAAGGAAATAAATAACATTTCAGAAATGTTATCGGTTATTATAGAGTTAAAGAACGTTATAATAATACCATTACGTTATTGAAAAGTAATGCCGATTGAATTGTTATTATAACGTTATCAGGTATCGTTATGTTTCCCATCCCTAGTGCGAGCTTTTGAGTCTATCACAATGTTATCTATAAATTTGAATACATATATAATTAACAATATTTGATTATTATTATTTCTACGATTTATATAAAATAAAATCATTGATCCTGGAAGTAGAAAACCTATATATTATGTCCATCGCTGACCGGTCAAAGCAAATCAATTAATAATCTATGGTATATCCTAGTATTGATGGGTTATTATGACACAAAAACGTATCTACAAATCGGCAAGTTTTCAGAAGGGAAGAAACAATTTAACCTGCCAATATATTGTGTCTATTTTTTTTACATTTAAAACATATACGTTTTAGATTATTTGATCATTCATAGTTCTTGTATCCTGTTACCAATATAATCGACTAACATGATATAACTAAATAATGTATGACAAAGACACCTATATCAATAATAATTCTGATTTCAGCGCATAAGTACTGCTTCAGGGGACGGCAAGCATTACTGTTACCCTCACTTTACCTGTGCGGTAGACACAGAGAATATTAAGCGAGTGTTCAACGACTGCCGAGATATCATACAGCGGATGCACCTTAGGCAATACGAGTTATTGTAACTCCCACAACCACTAACACACATACGGTAACAGGTAAATACATTCATATTGTGTGCAGTGTCCATGTTGCAAGACCAAAGATCATTATTGGATTCTGTTGGTGTTGACGCCGTTCTTGTCGCTAGATTTCTTTTGGAAGAATTTTCTATGGTAAAAATGAAACAAATGAAAGTTTAATTCATTTTTCCAGGGTGAGCTTGAAAATAAGTTTTAAGTAACTGACTTTATTAAATCTTTATAATGGTATATTATTGAAAAGTTGGAAAAAAAAATACTTAAAAAATCAGTTCCCGCATAAACTTGTATCTTGTAACCCCAAGACATCTTGGTTCATGGGCCAGACAACATAACGTTGTTTCCACTGCAAAATTCTATATCTGCAAAACCAATTTTTTTCAGAAGCATTAGAACAATTTTCATATTTTCTATGGATTCGGCGGTAACTTTGTGGAAGTTCATTTTTAACACATTAACTGCGGGAAAGGTACTAATACCCGTTATTTCGACTGATGGTGAATTGCGGGAAGGGTATTTTTACCTTTTATGTAGTCTGGTGGTTAACGTCGGGTAAAGTATTAATACCTGTTTATTTTCACAAGCATTTCACTTTACCTTGCTTATGAGGTTCTTGAGGTTCTATGAGGTTGAGGATTTTTACAAAATTGAGAATATACCCAAGAACAGGATTATCAAAAACTTTGTTTTATTTCGGAAATAAATAATGTTTTGTTTATTTTGGCAGTATATTAAATCCCTGTAAAAGATTGCTTCACGGAATAATGAAAGTGATGACGATATATTCGCGGACGATTTATCGAACTATTCGTGTGACAGTGATATGGAGTTTTTTTACTAATATCAGTGACGATTCAGGCGGTAGTGATATTGTTCCAGCTAGACGAAATATGAGAGTTTTTCCGCTCCAGTTTAGTGACGATGAAGACGACGATGAAGAAATTAGGGAAAAATGGTTACAATTGACAGGCCTCCAGTTATAGAACGTTTTCTAGACTATTCAGGTTTGAATATTTTCCCGAACCACCATGACAGCATAATAGAAGGCTTGAATTTGTTTATTAGAGAAGATCTATTCGAAATGATGGTAGAACAAACAAATTGATACCACCTCCAAAACTTGGAAAAATTCAAAGTCCATAAGAAATCAAGGAAATGGAGAGATGTGACCGTCTGTGAATTTAAAAAATGTTTTGGAATTATTATTCTAATGGGTCAAATTCCCAAAAGTATAATAGACGAATTCTGGTCAACAGATCCTTTACTGGAAAATCCAATATTTTCCAAAGTAATGAGCCGTGATAGATTCAGACAAATATGGCAATCGTGACATTTTTCTAACAACGAAATTATCGATCAATCTGGTGATCGCTTATTCAAGATTCGGACGTTACTTGACTATTTAGTTGAAAAATTCAAAAGTGTATACACTCCAAATAGAGAAATTTCACTAGATGAGAGTATAATACCCTGGCGTGGAAGATTAGGCTTCAAGGTATACAATGCTTCCAAAATTATAAAATATGGAATACTCGTAAGGATGGCGTGTGAAGCTACCTCTGGATATATCTGTAATTTAGAAATTTACTGTGGACAGGGCAAAAAATTATTAGAAACAATCAAATCAGTAATGAGTCCTTATGTAAATAAATGGCACCATCTATACATGGACAATTACTATAATAGCGTGACAATCACAGAAAAACTTTTGGAACAGAAAATTAGAATCAATAGAGGACACATTCTTTAAAAAATATAAAACTCAAGAAAGGTGAATCAATATTTCGAAGGAAAAAAGATACTCTCTTACAGATTTGGCAATCGAAGAGAGAGGTAAAAATGATTTCCAGTATTCATTCTGCGCAAATTTTAGAAAGTCAGAATATTGATTGGCACACGAAGAGAAAAATCATGAAACCAGAGAGTATCATTGAATATAATAAATTCACGAAGGGAGTTGACAGGACTGATCAATATCTGTCATACTATCCAATTTTGCGAAAAACCAGGAAATGGACAAAGAGGGCAGCTATGTATTTATTGAACTGTGCCCTTTTTAATTCGTTTAGATTACATAATATACATATTAATACTTCTAGGCCATACAAAACATTCCTACTTGAAGTTTCTCGGAAATTGATAACAGATGATGTGTCTACTGAGTCAAGTTGAACAACCGGGAACATCAACAGCTGTACAGAGAGCACGAGCCCCTAAAATCGATCCACCTTGGCGTTTGTCTTTAGATATGAAAAAACATAAGATTGAAAAAATTTAAAGCAAGGGTAAAAAAAAGCACACCCGACGACAGTGTCGAGTTTGCACGGCGAAGAAGAAAAAAAGTTAACTTCCTATAGATGTGTTTTTTGTGATATACCCCTTCATAGGGGTAGTTGTTATCATGAATATCATACTCTTAAAATTTTTAAATTTTTTATGACTAAATAACGTATGACAATTGTTTTATTGTGTATTTTTAAGTGTTGGACATAATTTAAAATTAGTGTAAAAACTTCTACAATTTCTTGATGACTATAATGGTGGTGCTATACTTGGTGAGTACCATATTAAAAAAAATAATTAAATATGTTGGGTGTTTATCAAGTTATGACATTTTATGTAAGTACGTGTTTTTTATGCGCAATGTTGATTTTTTGCCCGGAAAGCGTTATCAGCGGTATGCGAATCTAACCCGCAAATAATGTGTTAATATAAAATTATAATTGATAACTAAGTTATCAATTTTAATTTTAGCATAAAAACTGTTTAAAAAAAACTATAGAATTAAAACAATAATTAAAAACACAAAATTGATATAAAATATTTATAACTATATTAATTAATATATTTAACTGACTCAATAAAATTGTTTTTTAAAGTGTTTATGCTCTCCCGAAAAAAAATGATTTTGCAGATATACAAGTTTACAAAGCTTTTATTTTATTGACCTGATTTTTTTGGTTTAAAAAACATGAATCATTTATATCAATTTCTGTTTCAAATAGATTTTGGTAGATACAAATATATGAATCGTCATGACAGATAATTTAATCATCGTTCCCATTTCTTTGTTTCCAGCGCTGTCTCCCTGAATGATCACAATTTCACATCCCAACTGTCAGCGGCCAGCTGCAGTGAAAGGCGTGAGAGGACCTCGGATCTGATCGTTGAACATGAGAAACTAAAGAAAAAAATATATGACACCAATGTATATCATGGACGCGTTCCATACACACACCCAACACGCAGAGCAATATCTACATAAAATGTAAAAAACCGACTTAAAATTTTAAGTTTACTAAAATAGAGTGACAAAGAATAAGACGGCGACTAGCGGGCGCTGTTGCCATTTTTCTTTTCTAGATGGCGGCGTCGGCGTCCGATTCGCGTGTTTAATTAAATTTCTCCCACCTCTCGGGATTTAGTTGATTTGCTGTCGGTACATTGCGAGCGAGTTGAGTGTCGGGCGGCGGCCGTCCCGGTCTCGTGCAGGCTCGGCCGTTCGGCGGTGGAGGGGCGCTCGTCGATCGGTACCGGCTTTATTTGTTCTCGTTCTAAGTTCGTGTTGATTTCTGGTATGCGTGATGAACATTTTAAACGCTGCCGTTTTTGAGGATCGATCGAATGATATGTAATGCGTATGATAACATATATAATGTACTTGTTTTGCACATCACTGACTTCTCATAATTATTATTCATTACATTGATTATTATTATTAACAAGAGAAAGTATAAAATGTGAGTTTTCATGAAATATATATTTATGTATAAAGTTTGGTGCAAAAATCTGGCAATATTTACTTTCACATTTATTTGGAGTATCATAATATTTTTGCTTGATTAAATCAAACTATCATCTATTCTTTTGTCACTATAAAATGAATTAAATTTATCTCATTTGACACAGATTATATATCACTAAGTGTCAAAATGACACTAATGACTTTTGATTACAAACATTTTGAAACAAACATTATAAGTCACTGTTAAAATTGACAATTCTGGAAACATTAACTCAAGTAGTCTAGTGAAAGCTTAATATCAATGCAAAAGTGTACATTTAGGCTTTCACAATTCCTTAACTTAATAAATGTAACTTAAAGTGTGGACGTACAACTTGATATGCGTAGTGCAAAATATAATTAACAATTTTCCCTAATTTTTGAATCATTTAATACAATTCCGACTGACTATCAGCAAAAGAAACCGGTGAAAAGAGAGTTATAATTTTTTTGCCTCACGCAAGATACAATAGCACCGGTTCATCAGCCCACAGCGGAACGCTTTTGCGTATTGTATACTGCGAGTAAAATTTTTGCACCAGGCTTTGTATGAACATACTATAATGAAATATGTAATGTATAAAAATGAACTTAGCATTAAGGGTTTTTTAGAAACTAAAATCTATTAAATAGTTGTGTGTCCATATTGTCGGCGCATGAAAATTACGTTACCAATCATCGTCATTGTTCATTCATTGTTTTCCCCAATTTTCACTATGTTTATATTATTATAGTATTAATGATTATTTTTTATTACAAATAATTTTCTTTATATATTGTTGTACAACGAAATCGTCGACTGTTTCAGAAATAGTGCGGTAGATACGTGTTTAAGCGTTCGACGTCTTAATTATGTGCGGATTGTCAATTTGTTTCACGTAAATTATTATTTCTACAAAAAAAAAATCTCAAAAACATAGAATATTATTTTTTACATTATACACCTATTCGAAATAAAATGGGATCTAGTAGATTATTACATGTTAACAGGAATCTTACAGAGTAAAATACTGTGTTTTTATTGATCGGTATAGCTATTGTGAATCTTTAATATAAGAATATGATTTATATAAAAGTGATCTGTTCCAGTAGTAAATATTTTTCCCCTGCGGCAGCCCTGGGTAATCTGTAAATTATAATACGTTTCTTTAGCATCCCTTGCAAAATTCATATTTTCATTGATAATATTTTTCTCGAGGAGTCATAAGAAATGTACCTAATCGGGGACAGTCGATTGTTTTGAATGTATTATTAACATTTTATTTGAGTTGTGTTATCTCTTTGTCGTTTTTAGTTTTTAATGTGGGTTGAATATTGTTACTATTTCATTATTAATTTACGTATTATTATTTATATAATCGCATTGAATTGTGCATAGTTATTTTGAGTAAAAAAAAAGAATGCGTATGAGAATTATTATTATATACGAATGATATATCATCTTCATATTATATAGATATTTATTTATGTATGAGCGTACGGAGTTGGGTGAGTGACTTGCATTTCTATTATTTTCCCCGATACCTCGTAAAATATGTGTTTTAAATGAAAATGATAAATACATGGTAAAATATAAATTTGCAACTGTCTATATAAAGTTACTCTACGACAATGCATATGATTATTATTAAAGTAAACATCAGTAGTAATTGAATAATAATAAATATGCAACGAACCGATAACTGGTTAATTTTCTTTTTTACCTAAATCCGATTAATTGTGAATTTTTGTGCTTTGTTTTTGAAATATTTATGAAAATTGATTGTTGTTTATTTTGGAATTTTATTGTCGAAAAATTTGCATACAATGTTTCATAAAATTGATTTTGTTTACGTCTTATTTAATATTATTGTGAATATTTTACAAAGTATTAGTGATGAATGGCAGAAATGCAAAATAATATTTCTCATATATATTTGTGAAGAATCTGAAATGTTCCATAGATGCGTTAGTCTTAAAGTAATATGAGGACTTGATGCTTTTGTAGACTTCGCTTCATTCGATAACATATAAAAAAATATATGTATATTTTAATCTTCTCAAAATGTGTTTAAAGAGTAAATATTGTCTACTTTCTGCAACTATCAGCCGAGAGGTTCTGCTCATATCTGAATTAAAATTTGTTAATTTATTTTTCACTCTCGTCTACGATTAATTGTCGATTTTGTTGTTTAGCTTATTTATTTTTGCAACCGGCAGCATTTTCTTGACGTCGTAAAGTCTATTTCAAAACATACCATAAAGGAATGCAAACAAACAGATTTATAATTTATTTCAGATTGCATGCAGTTGATGCTTCGAGTATATTTTTATAACATATTTATACTATTCGAAATGTTTGTTTTAGATGGCAATTTATATGTCAAACGCACACGATTATGGCGAGATCTTTTAAAAAAAGAAGCCTTTTTATTTTATTCGTCCCCTCGTGGATTCTTTTGAATTGTTCCTTTTACAAAACTAAATATTTCACAGTCGCGGTATGCCAGTTGACTGGAAATATAAATCTCTAGCGAGTAGGCGTCGAAAAATAATAAGAGCGTAGAGGAAAAATTCTCTTCCGTCGATACGAAAACATTTCTTTATTCCATAGGTGTTCTGAATTTCAATCGTTAGTTTTGTACACATGTTGTTTTTTATTCCGTTTCAGAGTTTTAAAGGCTTCTGTTCGAATGACTAATCTATATTATATTTGTGTATTGTGAAAAAGATGTTTGCGGATTTAAATTATGGAAAATTACGAGAAAGAAATAGAAACAAGAGAAAAGGGATATGCTTACAATGTATAAAAAAGTGATATTAGGAATGTTGAATATAGGAAAGTACAGGGCGAGTAAAAAAGTGAGAATGTTTTAAAAAGTATGAGGGATAGAATATCAATACATTTTACTGTGGTTTTGTTTTGTGGATCTATTAAAATTATACGATTTTGCTGGACATATAAGTTTCAATGAGAATTTTGCCAAAAATATCACAGATTCTCGATATCTGTTGTAGGACATGATGCGTTTGGTTCTTGTGGATGTATATTTCTATATGTTCATTATTTGAATAGCTGTTATTGAATTCGTTGTAACTATCGAAAAACAACAAAACGTTTCGATGGGCAGAATTAGATTTAAAATGAAAGTGAATTTATTTTATAATTGGAACGAAAAATCTTAGTATATTTGTCAGTCTATCTCTAATCACTTGCAAAGTGTAAAATTAAGAAAAGAAAAGTATTCACGGATTATAAACGAGTCAGTAGATATTTTGAAAGCTTGGCTTTGATACTATTCGACTCGCTTTTACTGTTTTTTGAAATAATTATTTATTTTATTGTAACCTAATGCCGTTGTATTATTACAAGAAAACTCGATACCAAACGATGCTGCATAATGTTCTGTCCGAAGCACAAAGAAATGGGCAGACTGCTGTAAACGAATCTGTTATCTTTTTTTAAAACTCGAGAACAAAACTATTTTAGGCTATTGTAATGCGACATCCACTGGAGAAAGTAATATTCTTTCAAATCAGAAACATTTGTGGCCGCATTTTGATCATTATTTATTCTTATGCCTTACCTCTCATTTGTACTTTATTCGATTTTATTTATATTTCGCACACTAATGGTCTCACCTTCTTTATGCATCGTCAATCAACTGTGGTCTCGCTGAAATTTTTAAAACCGTCTCGATTATTCTGTAAAATAATTTTATTTATGTCGTAAAACTAAATCATCAGCTGGCCAACGCGATTGAAATCGTCCTGCGAGTGGTTCTGAGCACTTTTTTTTATCTGAAATAGAGGGATTTATTCTATTTGCAACATTCTAAAGCGTCTGATTTTTTCATATTAAGCTATCAATATCGACGAGGCAAAAGCATCAGCAATGTAATATTGTATTCTTACGAAAATTGCAGTTTCAACATCTACAAATTAAATGGCAGCTAAAACATATATTTTTCATTAATTTGAACGCTCAGATTGCACTTGGATAAGCGACATGCGTGACAAGAAAAAAATAGTCTCACGGAGTAGTACGCCATTGCCATCACAAGCAGTAGCTTGTATTGGCTCTTTTTTTTGTTTCACGGCTTTCCAAATATCAAACTTTCAAATTACCAAAAACTACTTATAGTTTCTTATTTAGCAAACCGAGAAAGACTACGCGTTACGGATTTCACTGAATCTTTCCTGTTAGTGGTGAATCATAACATACCTTTTGAAAATTAAGAGTTATTTATTTCTGTCCGCGTTTACCTTCACTCATGATGGATGCACAAAATCTTTTGCATGGAATGTGTAAAATGTATAATTTTTAGTCGCATTCGTAGGAGACAAGTTTTATTTTCTTTGATAAAGTTTTTGGAAATGTTAGAAGTCTTCAGAAACCATTGTATTATAGTGACTATATCTTTTAATACTTACGTAAATGTCATTCCTAAGACAAAGATCTGTTACATTTTAGATACGGGGTGATTGTGGCCAAATGTTAGTCAAATAATAAAGTGTCAGCTTCAATTGAACAGTGAATATTATTTTACTTTTCTACTAAATGCTGTTTCGCCATTCTTACAATGCTATTATTGTATAAATAAAGGGTCAAATATCCTTTACATTTATAAAATTCCATGGGCACCCGATCCTGTGTATTGTTTCTACTCATTTTCAGGAATCTATATCCTAATCATTGTATTAATTTCCTTTTTTTCTGAAAGAATCGGAATAGTTGTGATACCAAAGCTTTATAAGGTAATTTTTAATTTCCATAGAAATATCTAAAAACCGTAGAAAGTGTGTGATGAATTGAATCTGTATATAACGTTATTCTGATAATTACTGCATCGAATGTTGAAAAAATCATCAAAAAGCCATCTTATGATTATTGTCATATAGAATAAGGATTTTATAATGGTTTATGGTTAATAGATTCCAACAGATTTTATCAGAATTTGATGTTATAATATATAGATAGTTTTCTCTTCAAACCTTTCAAATTATTTAACTTTTCAGTAGACTATAATTCGTATTATTGTTTCATGCTCAAAACTTATTAATTTAAAAATAAAAGAAATTTGATTTTGAAATTTGGAAGCGCAAAGAATCCCAAGTTTGCATAAACATTTGAAAAGGAACACAATCAGACAATTTTTTTTCGATTACTTCATATATATTTTTCCAAAGTATCTGTTCTATACTTACAAAAAATAAAATGTACTAGTAACCTTCACCTATATATTCTTGCTGGATTTACGTGTCGGTGTGCGCTTTTAGTTGACGGAGAAAAGTCTTTGGTTAGGATACGGTCGTGTATGTTAATATTAATTTCGAGCTTTTCAAAACACACACACATCCATACCTGAGAGTTACCATATTGAAAAATGTCACAAAACTATGTTTGTGTGTGCCAGCGGATAAATAATTGTATATGCCTAAAAATTCAATTTACACTATGACAAAATATTTGATGAAGTCAGCGTAGTTTTATTTACTTCTATATACTTGATGCTAAATAATTGCTGCAAAATTTTTCTCTTTAATGAGCTAATTAATGGATTGTGATGTAATTTGTATTAATTTTCTTTAAAATGTCTTTCAGGTTCTTAAAATTTTAATAATGGTTTGTCATAGTGCACTTTGACGTTTGATGCAACCGTTGTACGGATGATAAATCTATTATATGATGAATAATAGTATTGAAAAGCCGGTCTGGCCTTTATATTAAGGATTGTTTTGCTTCTAACCATGAAAAGCTTTGTCATTAAATTATTAAATACAATGTTTCATTATACATAACTATTTTGGGTATTTATATTTTCCCCCTCACCCCGAATTCCCATCCCAATACTCTTGTTTAACCATACTATCTATTCGTTCTGATTTTAGTTTTCGACATAATATTATCTCAATTTATTTTTCAACGATGACGTTGAGTCAAATCTTAGATCTGAATGATATTGGATTGTATCCTGCGATTATCCCACGAGAGATCGGTAATTTATCGGTGTTGCAAATATTTTCGTGACATATTGACATTCACCATTATTTATTTGTTAATATGATTATTTAAATGATAGATTGTTCATATGACAAGACAATGGCTTACATTGCTGTTTTTCAAACCAGTGCAAAACTGGTATTCTTTCGAATTGATTCCTCTCGAGGATTATTTTGATTCATCAATCATTTGAATCCACAGGATAAGTTCATCTTTGAAATGCACGAATTCCCCAGATCGAAGAGAATTGATGGTACTCATTATATTGTTTCTCAGATCACTGGTCTCCACATAAGAAGAGTCACTCTTAAAACTGCAAATCCCAGATAGATAATAGATATTTATTTCACATTCATTAATTGTTATCAGCAATAATTGTCCAGAAGTCATTCTGAAGTGCAACTTTTTACCACTTCTAGAAGAAATAAAATAAAGTTTCCCTCTTTATTGAAATAATTATTTCTTATTTTAATAATTAATACATGGAACAGTGTAGCTATGCATTTATCATAAAATAATTTAAAGTCACTTCAGATATCAACATTGAAGAATCACTATTTGTCAATCTGTTGCAATAATTTTCTACAATAACAATTAATACATATATTTAAAAAAAATAAAACACAATTCGTTTGTACTACTTCCAAATATTATATATATGTGGAAGTGGTACAAACGAATTGTGTTTTATTCTTATAAAATATAATGTCTTTCCACCAAGAATTGACAGTTAACACCTTAAAAGTTAATACATATATGGTCACTATAATTATATAAAAAATTTTACCATATATAAAATAAACAATTTGGCATTCATTTAACAAATACCTGTTTTAAAGTTTCTCTGATTAAAGCGTGCAGTTGTATTATTTAAATTACGATGTATATTTAAATTCACTCGATGAAATTGGTAATGTTTTTATTAGATGAATCCTGGCTGTTCAAAAAAAAAAAAAAAATCAAAATAATCATAGACTATCATTTCGAGAAGAACTATAATATAATGACTGGATTTTTGAAATACTCTGCGTTACTGATATAGTTTATTTGCTCGGCTACTTGATTTTATTACATCTTTTATTGTATTATTGATTACTTAATATAAAACATAATCTTAAGTACTTCCACAATTTTTTTATTACTGTCAGCGTTGATTGAGTAATAATTTTTAACTGTTCTATTTCATTGATCAAATGTCATTCTACTATAAAATTGTTTGTGGAATATGTACTCAACATATTGTTTTATATTTGTATGTATAATTTATTTCCACCGAGTATTGACAGTGAACATCATTGGAGTAATTATTATTTAGTTTCGGTTCATATTGCTTTAAATGTATAACAGCTGTAAGATAGAACGTAGATTCATATTGATGTGTAAATTTTGTTATTGGATAAGTCAAATCAGACAAAGTAAAATCAGTCGTACGCAAATGTATTTTATTTGACTTTTTTAAAATTTATCATAAAATTCATACGCACATTTACAATTGCACATTAAAACACGGCATTCATTGCATTTCTAAAATAAATTGTGATTTTCTTTCGTCTATGACTCCTTAAATGACAAAATAAAAATAATTGAACGCACATAATATTTTTCATATATGCGCTTATTCAAAATGAGAATACCACGCCTGGCTTTGATCATTTAGTATTTGAGTAAGATTTATCTTCTTTTTTATGAAAGTCTGACGTATCTCGTGTTTTTATATTTTCATTTTTTACTACAAACTTTTACAGTGCTTTGAAAATGTCTTAGTCCTTCATTCAGAAATTTTCAAAAACGATTATATCCAGGATGTTTAAGATAAACATTGCATTTATTAATTAAACGTATGCCTGCTTTCAAATTTCATTATTAATTATTTATAATTCACACTAATTATCGACCTCTGATTGCGACTGTTATATAAATTTTATTATAAGAATGATAACAGTATGATGTCATGAATCGTTTTAATTTTTCAATAAAAGTAGAAAAAAATATCAAATAAAGATCTTTAAATATTATTTTTAATTACATATTAATCATTCATTCTTCAGAGCATTTATTTCAAGCATATTAATACAGTTTTTTTGCTATTTTACACTTGGCTGTCGCACATTTACTTTTAGTTTTGTGTAATATGTTTGCGAAAGTAACTCTATCACTAAAACTTGCGGTATATTTACACAACCTCCACAATCAAATGAGCCATAATTGATTTCTATAGAATTAAATGCGTTTGATTAATTTCTAAATACAACATGGTATAATTTTAGTCTATTGTTTAGTCAATCCATTAAATGGAAAGAGTTTGCCGTCTTTGTTTTGTTCTTGGCTCATTTATAATTTTCACAATTTTGTATTATATTCGATTCGAATGCTACATGTGTCAAAAGGATCTCGAATCCTTTATTTAGCAGATGTTAAATGTTTAGATGAAAATAATAATAAGAACTTACGCATTGTATGCTGCAATGAAAATATTTGAAATTTTTATTTTACACCGAATTTGGCACACAAAGTAAACCAAAAAGTGTCTGCTCGCAGACAGTTTATTATACAATGGTTTATGAATACAGTAATATATAGAAGTTTGTAAGTTCTGATTAAATAAACAGATAAACACCAAAAATTGTATAGAGCCGAGGCATGATAATGAAAGTGTGAGAAATGCATGATCAATGTTAAGAGAGATACCAAGAGTCGACAATCTATATAGGCAGTCGTGAGAATATTTTCTAATTAAGTTAACATAAATTAAATAATATGAAAATATTATATTATAATAGTTCATTGCGCAGTGGTGCCAACAAATATAACGCCGAAACCGAAATAATT
Organism: Himalopsyche phryganea; assembly: GCA_022494535.1. Lineage (NCBI taxonomy): Eukaryota > Metazoa > Arthropoda > Insecta > Trichoptera > Rhyacophilidae > Himalopsyche > Himalopsyche phryganea. The sequence continues at coordinate 804,922 of JAGVSL010000024.1, forward strand.
TTGTTACATAATAAAAATTTGTTTTAACAGCTGTCTAATGAATGTTTTCTTTGCTTCGATATCAAAAATAGCTTGATGTCTTCCATGCACATCTGTCATCTTTAGATTGAGTATTTTCAAGTGTCGCAATCTAGGACAGTGTTTTTTTACAGTGTATATTAAATGCTATTGATCACAGCCCCGTTTGCTGATGCCGAATGATTCAACATTGCTTTATATCTTTCAGAAAAGTACAAAATACATATACTATGTCAGTTATCAATTACTTAATATTGCAATTACTGGAAAAAGCAAAGTTAATACATTCTGCATCAGATGAGAAAACGTTTAACAACACTAATTTATAAGACAATTCATCACCCATAAAAATTTTTGTAGTGAATGACATTAAAATACAAAATGAAATGTTATCATTGAACGTTTGCGATTGCACGGTTACGGTTTCTTGAAAAAATGATTAAAATGTTTTTACACAATCATTTCTTGTTGCATTTTGATATTCGGCAAGCTATATTCTGTTCTGCATCTAGTTTGAAAATATAACTTGTAAAATTTCGGACTAAAACAATTTCAATACTTAAGAATCTTAGAAAATCTGAGATGGCTGCGATCGGTGTTTCATTTTTGTCCTGATTTAGCAAGTTTGTAGATAGCAACTGAATAACTGTTATAGTCCAAGTATAGCCGAATGTCTTCAGTAAAGGGCATTTTTTTCTTTTCCTTTGAATGTGTATTTGAAATAATATGTACGTATAACTGCCAACTCATCCGGCTGAACAAAATAAAAAAAGCAGCTCTTACTATAAAGTAACTTAAATATATATATTTTATTAGACCTAGAAAGTATGCATTTCTGTGTTAATATTGTAAGAATAGAATTTCTATATTATTTTGATGTTGGCAACACTGCCAATGCGTGCATCGGTTTGAGTGTGTGCGTTGATGATAACGTTTGGTGGTATCATGTGTGTGAAAGCTGTACCCTATCCTAAAAATGAAATAAGAGTAATATTTTTTTTTGTAAATAACATACTACTACTTAAGATATGCCCACACCAATTTGCAGGTCCGAAAAGCAACACGCAGACACTCAAATATGTCTATATATTATAAAATAGTGTGTATAAATTACGCTTCTTCCTTAGAAATAAACTGTTCATGACTTAGGGAGGCGAAATACAAAGATCGTAACAATTATACGGGAGACATTCTTATATTTCGAAATCGTGATGCATAAAAATCTTGCAATTTTATGTTTAGGGACCAAGAAAAATTGGGACTCTGGAATATCTGGGTAGTTCCAAATTCACGAGGATGGCAAAAATTATGTGAGAAATCGTGTGTTATCCTGGAATAGTCTTATGTTTAAACCAACCAAACATCGGTATCCACTTTCAACACATTGTTTGTCGAGGATACTTAGATTTTTTTTATCGCCCAGTTAATGTCTGGTTCAATTGGAGATTACATATTTTAGTTCTACTTTTCTTCAAATATTACATCGATTGAATAGTATAATATCGAGGTAGTCATAAAATGATTTTAGATCATTTGTTCACATATAGTAGTGGCCAGATTATGAATTTGTATTAAATAGTTCCATTCGCTATCCATTATTCTTTTTGTAACCCTCCGGTTAACATTGGTTGAGTAGAAAATTTTTACTCCATTCTATATTCATTTCTAAAAACAATCACTGAATAGTTTGCAATCATTTTTATTAAATTTAATGATTATTTGCAACATAGTTTTTTTTACATAATTTGGTAACTGTCTATGGATTTTCTTATTTCATTTATTAGTAGTATTCACGAGAATCTCTACTCTTTTAAGTTGTTTGCATTTCAAATTTTTCATGTTAAGAATATTTATTTAGCTAGATCGGAATATTGATGTAAAAGTTAATTTATTTAATTTTATTTTCTGAAGGAAATTTACAAAATGTTATTTTAAAAATTGCAGCACAAAATATGTTCAATACTCAAAAATAATTTTGAAATATCAAACTTAAGTAAGAAATAATTTTAATTTAAGTTTTAAAATAAGTAGAATTCGATTTGTATAAATGATTCTGAATTATATGCAAATTTTCGAATGCCTAAATATTTTCAATGACATTTAAATTTATGTGGTATATTATTTAAAGGAATGCAATTAATGAAAATATATATTTATGTGGATTAACTATTAATGGAAACTTTTTTCAAGTAGGTGATAAAATATAGGACTGATTTGATCACTGTATTTTATGAAAATATTGATTTTTTGGAATGATGCTTTTCCTATGTGGTGAACAGTTTTTTTTATCTAAGTCATAGGATGTACACAAAATATCTAACACTATTGTCTAAAAATATTTATTGTAATTGGAAACCGAGGGTGTAATAAAAAGCTTCTTTTTGTTTTAAGTAAAGAAGAAATTATGTCCATAATAAAAGAAATCTTATAAAAAAGGTAAATTATAAGAGCATCTGGCATTTTGACTCCTGAACTAATATGTATGTAAAAAAATAAATGTTGTTTTGAAAATGTACATTTTTTTATTTCATTAGCCCTCGGAAACGGTGGATGCATTTTCTGCTTTACACATTAGTTTTCCAACTCCCAGTTACAAATGAAAATGTGATCAACTTATAGTGGATACATTCATAACAATTTGTGAGACCCTTTGTTTACAACAGATAGAAACAAAAGTCATCATGTTGCGCCATTGAAAATCAGTCATAATAAAATTTAATATAAATTTTAAACAATCATATTTTAGTAATTCAAAATGCTGGGATTCAAGATCAGAGTTTTATTATTTTATCGGTGATTAACGTAACGTCGCTCAGCGTGCCCGGCAAGGCCTTGGCGAGAATAAGGATTCCAGTAGTGCGTATCCTCAGGGAAAATCAGACCAGTTTCTTACCTGGCCGATCCGACACGGACCGAATTCATAATCTCAGATGCCTTCTTCAGCAAAGCAACGAATTCAACAGCTCTAATCTTATCAGTCGTATGTTGACTGGAACAAGAAGTTAGATTATCAGAGGGCTCTGAGTAATTTTTTAATGAAAAGGTGGCGGTAGTCCAAAAATGTTTAGGAATCTGACATACACCTACAGGAAAAAGTATTGCATAATGATCGGAGTGCTGTGACTAGAAGAAAAAAGGAAAACACAGAATTCATTTAAAACTATTTTATTAATGCAATATTTATTACAATTTTTTGGAAATGTACATTAAGAAAATAATTTCCTTTAGAACAAATTATATGAAAGCATAAACTCAGTCATACATCTCCAATTCATTCTTTACAAAAACCTATGGAAGATTTAAATGAAAATTTTGTTTTATATGGAAAAAAAAATTAAGAGTATGAATACATCAATGAAAAGTGTAGGCATATGCAGGAAAATACACATGGCAAGTTATAAAAAAATGGTCCCATAAAAAAACGTAAGTGATAGAAAACTTTCACTCATCCGCAGAAAAATGCATACCTCTATCACCAAACATTCAGATGAAAGATGATAAAAACATTAAAATGTATACAAAATACAACCTGTTAAATATAGCACGGACGTTATTAATTCAACATCATACAGCTTGTAATCTGATAATTCTCTTTTTTCATATTACAATAGTTACATTTCAACTGATTACAAATCAATAAGTTAGCAGCAATAATTTTTATTACGTGGCAAAATCATTCTTAACACAAATCATTCAATGAAATATTACCTTAAATCATCGTCTTACATTACAAATCTGTGTGTGAAAGGAAAACAGCGTTTAAGTCTAAAAAGTTGAATATGTTGAGTTGAATATGCCAAAATGCATAAAGTAGAAAAGGGACTGGTCGAAATAATGTTGCTGAATTAGTAAATTTCACGTTGAAACATCACATTTTTCATTAAAGTTCGTACATACCTAAACCTTGTTTTGGCTCTCCTGAAAAGTAGTGATTTTGAACTTAACGCCCTTTTCCTTTCATTTTTTTTTTCAGTAACGAGATATTTTCTGGAGTAATATTATTGATGATACAAGTATTACGTCAAAAGCAAACATCACATCATTTTCACTGTTATATACATTTCTATTTAAAGTATATCTTTAATATTTTAACAATACTTATATCAACTCTTTTTGTAACCATATCAATTGCACAATATTCGAAAGAAATCTATTCTATGAACTTCGATTTCACCTTTCTACTCAGACTTTTTTTGACAAATGTTCGAAAATCAGGACACCGAGTTGTCATTTTTTGTGCTTCACTTAGCTATTCAGATAACATTTTTGGAGTACGGTACCCAAACGACAAATTAAGGCATGAATTGAAAATTAAATTACATTCATTGACTTTCGAGGTGTTATTTTTTTGGGAAAAACGACATGAAATTTGGTTAACTTTACTTTGAAGTATATAAAGTAATTTTTCAATATTTTATGACTAACCATGATGACAGTAATTATTATAATGATTGCGATTTTTTTATTACATGATTATCTAGTTGAACTGTAAAGGGTAGCTGTTTTTAAAATTATTCAACGCTTTTAAACAAACAAGGATATACCTTTGAAATGTGTGAATATATACAGGCAAAATCTTGTGATTGCCAGTAATTTATGAAAACATCAAGGAAAACAGTTGGCAAGTTTGATATCTGTACCTGAGAGGCTAATATTCCTACGTCCATTTTATCAACTTAACAGGAGAAGCAAAACCTGGTTTCTAAAACGGTTTTTATTTTATACAAATTAGCATAGTTGTTCTCTTGTTTTTGTTATTTTGCAGTTGGATGGATAAGGGGGCTTGTAGTTTCATTTACAGGTGAAATCGTGATTTTTTTTATAAGATTTAATGGACATAGGACTGATTTTGGATTTTTCTGTAACCAGCCCAAATACGTGAAAGTTTTATTTACTCATCTATAGATCTTAAAATTCCAGATAATGTGACATTTATAACTGAATTTCGCTTAATTTATAACTCAATTAGTCTCTGAGGTACAGATATTCTCTTTTTAATTATGATGATGCCCTCATAGATATTGTATCTTATCTAAGGCAGTTATTGTGTTGCAACAGTAATATATCATTAATAAATTTATGACAGCTGTAATATAATGTATATTTATTTAAAAATATATAGATACTTAATAAAACAACAACAAATGAAATGGGTATTAGTTAAGGCAATAAATCTATAGAATATAAAGAAAAAAATATATATTTGGATAAAAAATTGACCACAGTACTCTGAATATAAGTAAAGGATTGCATTATTTATTTATTTAGAATTAGCTGAACCAGCGAAACTTTTCCGCAATATTGGGTGTATTAATTTTGTGCAATTTATTTCAACAAAAGCTGAATATTTTAATTTATCCAAACTAAATGATATTTATTCATGTTTAGGTAGTAGTACCTTCATTAACTGGAACGATCTTAATAAAAAAAAGAATTTCAGGAGCAAAGAGCAATGCAGCCTATAAAAAATCCTTATAAAGTAATAACAGTTATTTTTGTTAAGGACGTAACATTATGTGCCAGAGTTATGTGCATAGTTCACACATATATGTTTTGAAATGATTAAATTTTGAATTCAATTTGACAAAGACTCAAGATAAAGTCGAAATCATTATACCTTTAGTGGTTTTTATGTAAATATATTAGGTTGTAGATAGAATATTCCAGAACAGCAATAATCCTGCAATGCTGTTGGCAGTATGAATTATAAGAAATTAACAATGTTATCTCAAGTGGAAATTTGTCTAAAAGAAAATAGGTAGAAAGTTTTTGGATATTAAGAAGTTTATAATTTCCTTTATGTTTGTGAATAGACCTCGATTAATTTGTGTGATGGATTAACTGAGTTTTATTTTTGTTTGAATTAGGTTATCACCAAATGCAGAATTCTGTTGTTTTGGGATATTCGTCGGGCTGCCAGGATGTGTAGATTCACTTTTTAGGTTGGTGGATATTACCCTGTGGTTTGTTCGGGTGAGCAACTGGCGGCTTAGGAATATGTGCTACTTGAGCAGCAACTTGGACAAACTCAGTCGCTTTTTGAGCTGGCGCTCCGCCTACGGTGGCCGGATTGGTAGGAATGTTGGAAGGCCCGGACAGTCCAGTGACGTCACCGATTATTTCTTTCGACGCTTTTCCGGAGTGACCATCTTTGTGCTGGGTTATGCGCATACCTCCAGCTTTAACTAAAACAATAAAAGGTTAACTGAATATAATATGCATGGAAATAGGTAATAGAATTGTTTTGATGTTGAAACAAGGTGAGGTGAAGCTTTTGGTGACCAAAATTGCGCAAATATCTTTATTATTAAATTTATTATGATATACGGAATATATCATTAAATCCTCCTATTTATACTGTGCTATACCTACACAAGACCTAGACAAGGTTTTTGCGCATCAGCACATGGCAAGAAATAATGATTTGAAATTTTTGCCTTATGCATGGTGTCTCAGTTGCATTGATTGAATGCAAAATTTGTATATTTGTTTGATTTTAAAAGCCAAAATATATAAATTTAAAAGATGTATAATTTGAAATAATTTTTGGTAACAGTTTAATTATATCTATAACAAAAGAATTAAAGCAGTTGAGTCAATAGGTTATTGACATCGAATATTAAAATGTGCAAAAAAAATGGATTTCATACGGCTTACTGATAATGAAAACAAAACAATCTTGAAATCTATTACAAATCAATACTTCGACGGGGGAAAGTTTGAATTATTTAATTCTAATAGCGTGTAGCAATGTCGACATCAGTCGTGGGCGCAATTACGAAAACGCGAGTAAAAAAAAACAAAAACAAAGGCTTGTCATGATTATGAATATTTGTGATATTACCTGCTGGGGGGTGGCCGGCTTTGAGTTGGCATGCATCCTCGTTTGAAGACATATTTATTAACTATTAGGACAATTTACTTATAGCAACGAGTTTGTGTGGCTGGTAAGACAGATGTGACTTGCTACGTTTTGATTTTATCGGACACCTTTGTCGACGTGTTCCTTTACTTTTGCCACTTGGTACGGAATAGATAAGTAACTGCTTTGACAGCAGTTTATTCCCCTATACTTCAAACGATAAAGCTTGTATCAAGGCCGAAGCAAAGAATCTAGTCAATAATATTTCAGCTATTGCTTAAGAGATGTCGCTTTTAAAAAGCTATTCAAAATAATATATTATACAAATTATTGAACAGTTAATAATAATATTTTGATAATTATTTCACTTACTTTATTTTAGTTACCAAAAACACTGTTAGGTTTTATAACAGAAAAAAAATATTAAAAACTTTTAAAATGTTTACTGTCAATTCTTGGTGTTCACCAGGCATTATATTTTAAAAATACAATATTATCGACTGATTGATAATGCTCGTGATGAGTAAAACCAGTCCTGACTCCTGGTCATTATAAAAATTCGGAAGTAATAAAAAACAATTTTTGTTTTATTTAAATAAATAAACATATTAAAATGTTTAACAACGTTGTTTTAGTCTGGTTTGGTGAACGAATTAAGACTCCAGAGTTCTAGTAATATATTTTTGTCATTGTTTTATTAATGTATTGTTGTACTATAGCAGCTTTTTACGATTACATTGAGCCGTGGAACCCTTTTAATAATGTAAAATTTTTTAACTTAAAAACAAAAAAACGTAATTAAATAATCTAAATATGTCAGCAAGATATTATAATATAATAATTAAACAATCTATGAAAACAAATAAGTATTTGGTAATCGATTTAATAATGATCTTTAAGATTCCATTTTTCAATTTAAACATTTAAAAAATAGCTTTGCCTACCTTATACCTTGTTCCTTTTAATCGTATTTGATTTGCCTAATAAATATAATATAGCCATAATAATTAATATATTTTTAGCTTTAAATATTTATTATTTTCGCAGAACACCTGCCTTTTTATTAGTGGCGCCCAATATGGAAACGCTGCGTTATAAATTGGTAGGTAGGAAAAGAAATTAAAATGTTTAGTTAAAGATACAGGCAGCGTACAATTGTGAATTCTGTAAAAATGCCACGTATCAAACATTATAAAGACGTTTTTAGTATATAAAAAAATTCTAATATTTTCGTCGTTATATAGAAATTTCGTAGTACAATATTATTTTGGGAAGTAAATTATATTTTCAGTCAATATAATGAAGACAAAAAAATACTTAATGATTTCTGTCACTTAATATTTTTTAATACGAAAACCCCTTATTAGTCTCAACATACCTATTTGTTTGCTATATAATTGATATTAATACTTATCTAAAAAAATATATAAAAGTTTTGCTCGTTTTCATTTTGTAATAGCGAGTATTGCGCTTGGCTATCTATTTCAGCCACTTCAATATATCTTATGAACGTCTAAAATAAGTGGTACATAGCTACTGTATGCTTTTAAAACGTGTAATTTTCTATACAGACGGTGTATAGCCTTAAACTTTGAATTACTTTAGATCGATCAAAAATCTCACAAGCCCTTGTTTTATTTTGAAATATTATGGCTGAATTCTTATTATCAAATAAGATTATTCCAACTTCAAATGATGTAAGTTTTTATATTGGAATTTAGCCTATACGACAGTCAATAATTAATGGCTTTCGGATTGTACGAGCTATCGAGGTCAGATTATCTGGATACGGAATAATTAAGATTACTTTGAAAATAACACAATTTTGAGTGTTTTATAAATTACCAATACAGTTGCAAATACTATTGAGTGAGACGAAAATAGAAAATGATAGAAGCAAGAAAACAGCAATGTATAAAAATTGCCCACCTATTTTCCCCCGTTTTCTTCATTTTCCCAGTGAAACTATATGGAACTTATGCAGCGGTCTTTCAGTATCCTGGTTAATTTATTGCTAGAGCAGGGTACCATAGTATTTATATCCATTTCCAGAATGTATTATAGCTAAGTACTGTGAGGTTTAAATCGGATTTACTTACTGTAAATCAATAAAAACATGTCTCCCTACGAATACTAACTATTATAATTATTGTTGCATATTTTTTATCCGGTCGTAAATTAAGCCCGAAACTAGCACGAGTTTGTTTACTAACTGAACTAGTTATGGCAGCAAAATTTCATAATAACTAAAAGAAAAAATCATGTTTTTATACCTAGTTATAATAATTTCAAAACAAAATATATTTTTTCATACCCAATATGTGAGAGATTAGTGTGGCCAAATATGTTGAAGAAGCCATCAATTAGTGAAACCGATTCTAATATGACAATAAAATATAGAATATGTACTTACCCAACTATTAAACACACATTTTCACAAAATTTTATTGTGTTATAATTCCACCAAAAATTAAGCATTGAAGAGGAAATTTATAAACCAGAAAAACATACAACCAAACTTGATCTGTGCTCGTGTATTGTCACGATAAAAAACTGAAAGTGCTACTTTGTTTCCTTATGTATCGGCATATTATTTTATAAATAAACAATATCGCTGTAAACATGTAATATAATATTTTTTCACTGCGCCTGTGTTAGATTGTTGTTTATTAGCTATTAGAATGTAAACATATTTCAATAATCAGTTTACTTTAAATTTATATTTTTGTTTTGTATTGTCTAATAGATTCAATTTTATTAACGGGGTGGTTGCATTTGCATCCATTTTCCGAAGCCCACAGACGCTTTCAGTTTCAGTTGTCAAAAGGACACAGTGTTGGCAGGACGTGCGGCGGTGTGTCGTTCAAAATATCGAAGTTTCAACGCCCAAGATGTGCCATTTTTCACATAAAAACAAATCTATTTTAAAGAAATAATAAATGGTACTTTGTCAGTGACCTTTTATCTCTAAATATGCAGAAATATCTGTTAAGTTGAATGTTTTAGTGGACTAACACGATCATTGTTTTTCTTATATCTCTCGCGAAAGCGCAACAAGTTATATCACTTGGACCCCAAATAAGAAGGTTAGTTTGTTATTATGAATACATATTCTTTCATTTGGTAACCGAAAGTTATTATGATAATTGTACGGTTTATTTCATAAAGTTCACCTATATTTCGTATTATTAATATTTTCTCTATAATCCATGGCGAGAGATTTTTTATGTTTGTTAAATAATTGTCATTTTACGTTATTTCAATATACATAAATACAATTTTCTATTCGAGATATAATCAAATGTTTAATGACATGCTAAATTTAATATATTCTTCTTCTCTTGGTGCCATTTTATTTCGAAGGCTGCCGATCAAATTAGTAGTGTGTCCTTCAGTTGTACAAAATATTAGTTTTACACGGAAATGCTATTGTTACAATAGTTATTAATTCTTACCTTTTGTCTTTGAAGTATTAGAACCGTTTTTGAGTTCATAAGATTGATATCACTATCTGTGGCCATAAACCAGTACTGCTGATACAACTAACCATCACCGAGATATTGCAAATTTGACCCTCCCCACACTAAAACTTTTTGTCACAAAATATTTTATCATTTAAAATTACGTAAAATTTTTGAACCTCTCTCATAATTACTTAAAAAGTTTCTCGGTATTATTCCATTTGCTGTGGCATAGACAATTAATTTATCTAAAGTATCCGCTGAATTATTTGAAAATATAATGGTAGGTTTAATTTGTTTTAAGTAATTATTTAAGCTTCTTATACAAGATAACACAGTATATGAATGAAGAAATCTTAACAAAAAAACTTATTGAGAAAACAAAAAGAATTTGGCAGCTATTTTTCTATTCAAGTGTTTTTATGGAAAGAAAGTGAAAGTACCAATGAGAAAAAAATCAGAATACGAAAAAGAACTAGAAAAAGTAATGCAGATTAATTTTTGCTGAGCCATTGTGTCGCATTTTTTGTTGTTGAATCGATTGAAATTATTATTAACTACAGTTTTAAACGATCTTCTTCTTCTTAGTCATACTCTTTAGGTGTGAGGGTTGTGGCTTCCGCCTACCGCAACAACTTCATTTCCTTTGGCGATTTTTCACCATTCGCTCTTGCGCTCCGTTGCTCTGAGGGTCTTCGGTAAGAGCGACGCCCTTCATTTGGTCGCTCCAGCCAGTTGCAGCCCTTCCGCGTCCTTCTCTGCCTTCGACCTTTCTTGTAAAGGACGAACTTCTCGAATTGTCGGTAGGCTTGAGGGCTATGTGGCAAAAAGACTTCAGTCGAGCTCTTGTGCGCTTCGCCGTCCATGGTATAAGGAGCATCCTTCTCCAACACCACATTTCAAAAGCGCGTAACCGTTTCTTGTTTATCGCTTTTAGAGTCAATATCTATAAACAGTAAAGACATATGGAGTGTACCAGCGATCGTACTAGACGCATTTTGGTATATCTGTTTGATTGATTGTGTAACTACGATTAAATAATGAATTATTCAACAAAATAAAATGTACCCTTATTCATGATCCAGAGCTATATATTATAATTCAATAGTCATTGCGATCATTATGGTGTTTCTTTTTGAAACTTTTGTCCGCTCCCACTTCAATAAATATTGTGTTTTGATAAATTGTAATTCTCAGGTCCTGTGATGTCTTTTCCCAACAGGTCGACCTGATTCCTTTGAATTTATTTGAAATATCTTGCGCATTTAAAAAGTGTTAACAGTCATACCATTTTCAACTGAAACCACTAGCGAAGAGCAAATCCAGTTCTGGTAGTTTTATAAAATTGTGGAATTAGTATGAACGGATTGTGTTTTATGTTGATAAATCTAGCGAATTGATGAAAATGATAGTTTTGATGCTAATTTTTTAATTTGTATTTAATGTAGTTTCTATACACATCCTTATATCCGTAGTTCGTACAACAAGTGCTTTTTAAACGGGTTCTGTTGAAATGTTACACTAAGAATCAATACGATCCATGTTGCAAGCGAGCGATCATGGTTAAAAACATAATTAAATATTATCATTGTATGAATAATAAATAAGAATATTTATTTATTATATATATATGAAAGGTATTTATGATTCAAGTTCTCAAAATAAATAAGACGACATCATAAATTATTCAATTTTCATCACCAGAAATGCGGGCCGCGATCGATCTTTATTTCAACGCCATGACAATAAAATAGAGAGTATTTTATTACGTCGGAAATATTTAAACTTGCGTATTGGTTACAAGAATATCCTCGACATAAAACGACATCTATTATAAGGAACTTTAAATCGTCTGTCAAACAATGCCCTCCTCAGTCACAGTGAAAATATAAGAGTTTTAATCTGAACCTTCTGGTATCCTTCACCTCGCTAGTACAGAGGCATAACTAGATCGTAAATACAGATGCCCACAACGCAAGTAAGACTTCTGAAATTATGGATATGTTTTTTAAATAGTAAATCGATATGGAATTTCGTATGTCAATCACATATAACCAATCAAAGTTTTACTGTCGTTTCTGTAGTCGAATGGTCGACGGTCGTAGGCTTTCGTCCGAATCGGTGATGGGCTCGAATCCCTGAAACGACATTTCCATATTTTGATTTTTAATCAATTTATGGGTTTGTTTTCAAAGGTGAAGATGTCTGTGATGTTTACCTCCCTTCCCACCCTTTTTTAGAAGGCCATTTTTATTTTCAGCACTCCTGAGAGAGAACAAAATGAGCTATCCTTTCCTTTCCTTTCCTGACTCCGTTGTCTATCCTGGTTTCTGAAAGGAGAGATAGAGCGACCGAATCATAGCCCGCCCAATTCAATTATTGAACTTCTGTTGCGATACTCCCATAGGAATCCATATGCCCCAAATTGGGAGCGGAATCTCACAAATAAACCACATCTAATACATCTTATTATAAATATAAATATATATTTTTTGAATTTCTGTGTATTTTTCACTAATGATGTTTTTAACGAGAGTTTTAATTTCAATAAACTTGTGTGTTTTTAGACGATAGAGAAAAGAAACACTTTGGTATAAATTGTCTTAACGCATGATTTTTTGGTGGGGCATGCAATACCGGGATCCCGGTCAATTAGTCAATTTCAGGATTCACTGTAAATGTTAAAAAAACATTTATTCTTTCAAATTAACTACAACGTGAATTTCGGTTTGTTGATGTGTGTACGTACTTTCTTATAATACCTACATAATTATTACAAAATATGTGATGTGGTGTCCCTGCTTCTCATATTTTGTAACTGCCGCAGACAAGAACAGATAATTTTGACAACAACCTGATACACTGTATGTTTTTTTGCATTATTTTACAAAAAAAAACAATTTCTTCTTTAAATAAAATCTCTTCAATAAAATTTAAAACATGGAATTACGCTTAATGACTGGTCTCGGGATCCCGGGATCATGAACAGGGTCCAGTATTGGATGCCCTACGTACGGGGACTAAATAATGTCGATTGAATCATGTTATAATGTCTAGAAAAATATTGTATTAACCAGGGACTCGAACCAAAACCGAACCGAAAACCGTAAAAATCCGTTATTTTTACCGAAACCAAAACCGAAACCGAACCGATATGTAGTTCGGTTTTTTCAATTTACTAGAAAAGTTTCAGTGATAAAAGCCAGATTTAATAATTAATAAATTGTATCCAAACATTTTAATATGATAAATAAACTGTATTTTTATCAGTTGATAACGCTCGCGATGAGTGAAACCAGTCCTGATAATTATAAACATGAAGTAGTACAAGTAAATTTGTGTTTTATTTTTAAAATATAATGTCTTTCCACCAAGAATTGTCAGTCAACACTTTAAAAGTGATTTAAATACGTGCTGAACCGAAAACCGGAACTGAACCGTTTTTTTTTTACCGAACCGGAACGAAAAAATAACGGTACGAGTCCCTGGTATTAACACATTAAATCATTATTGAGAAATTTGAAAGCGATAGTTACTTCTGTTTTACAAAATTCTTCGTATATTTGATCTTGACGTATGTGATTTTTTCGCGATGAGAAAACATGATCAAAAAAACGTCGAAAGTATTTATTATGAACGTGAACAGGACTGCGTGGCGCCTGCTTATTTGAATTGTAGGCGAAACTAATAATAACGTTGAATAACAAAAGAAAATACATCGATTTTCAAAAGACAGGGGTCAAATGGTCGCGAACTTTTTCAATGAGTTGATGAAAAATATATAGTGAATTTAATAACTATAGGTTGCCCTAATCATACGAGATGACAAAATCTTTATCTGGGGCAGTTATTATAATGACGGAAATTTCCAGGATGTATTTTGTTCGGTATCGGTAGAAAGAAGATCGAAAAAACAGATGTAAAAATATATTTTTAAAAAACCTGTCTTAATGCGCAAATACAATGTGGAATAATTTTGTGATTAAACTGTATAATTTCATTCCAGCATCTAAAGCAATACAGCGATGAAAGATTAAAAATGATTCTAATTCAAGATATAATAATCACTTTGTTTAAAATGATTAAACTGACAATTGCACAAATAAATAAACGAAATTGGTGATTTAACATTCAAATAAAAAAATATCCGAGGATGTGTAAAAGGTCAGCAAGACTGTTTTGAGCTGTCATATTAAAATTAGGATAACGTACAAATGAATTGATGTGCCTTTAATAAAGACGGATTTAATTTAGTTCATATTTTTCAACTCTGCCTGCTTTTAATGTAACGTTTACTCCTAATGAAGTATTTTAACATAAGTTCTTTTTTTTTATGAACAGATGGTTGTAAGTTGTAAGTCAGTTACTCTACATCTTTCTTTAACAAGGGTAAGGTTACGATGATGTGGTTTAAAAAGGATCAGTAGTTAGTAAAGAGATATTTCATTACTTTATTTGTTTTATCGAATTAAAGTTTGGTGGGGAAAATTGAAAATATTACAGACATCTTGACTGTTTTCATCAAATCAGTATGTCCCAAATAAGAAAACTTGAATACTTGACCATGAAACCATGTAGAATGTAGCTTTACAAAGTAACTGACTAACTTACCTTAATAAACAGAGAATTTCATTACATTTATTTGAGATAAAATGGATGTCTATTAAATTGTCAAATATACTGTTTTAATAAAGCTTAAAATAATATAAAAAAAACAATTTAACCTTCTTCTTATATTTAGATATAATTAAATTAAATAGTATGTTTTGAATTTTGAAAATGGTTTGAAATATTATTAAAAAACAGATAACGATAACGGATCTAAATAAATATCTCGGAGTAACATAAAGTTTCATTTTTTTTAATACTCGTATTACTCCCTTCTGACTTTGGGAGTTTATTGTAGACACAATCGTTCCCATAAATCTCAAAGTTAATTTTCCACTAGGAATGACTATTCTGACCACAGGTTTGTTATTTCATACCGTTGGGCAGTATTTGAAGCAAAACGTTATTCAAGATATCGCAATTTTTTCGTCTGTTGTTCTGCTCTGTGAATTATTGGGAAGTAAGAGTAGAAATATAATATAACATAACAAAATATATTCTGCGAAACCATTATAGAGAAATTTTGTTATCAATTATTTATCGTGTTAAGATTGAAGGACACTTATGCTGATGAATAATATTGTATTAGCAGTGCTTAAATCATCCAATAATAACTCTTCTTTCGACAAGTTCTATATTAATTATTAGTAAGTATTAAGCAGGGCTGTAGACGTGACCCCAAATCCGAAATTATCTCACAATTCAACTCCCACTAAAATTAATTTTATTTTCAAGTTTACAAATATTCTACAATTATTGGTTTTAGCATTCATGGCTTACTAATAAAATTTGTATTGACAGATCAGAAAGTTGCTATTAATAGGCATCAATACAAAATAAACAAGTGAAAAAATCAGGAGAAAAACACAAAGATAGAAATATAATAAATTTCTATGATTCATATTCATTTTCGCCACCGATATAACAACTCTAATCTAACACAGAAATAGATATAAATTATTCAAAAAGAATACGCATATTTAAAAAAAAGACAAAAGACAAGGTATAGTCGCTCTGTTTTTTAAGACTACAAATCCGACTCTTTCCAAAAAACCGTGACTTTCCAAAAACAAAACATACCATGATAATAGTAAATCAACATTTCTGAGAGTATGGACGTACTTGTACGTCAGTATGGTAATATGTGTGATTTAAACTTGGAAAAGTATTACAATGTCATCTGTGGACTTCTGGGTATATTATTTTATCATTTAAAAATAGGTTTGAACTTTAGAAACTGCAGAATTCTACTTTTTTCCGAAACAACAAAACATCGATATTGCATCATTCATCAAATTTTGATGTAAAAAAGACTCACGCACGGCCATCATTATTTAGTTACTCCTGGAAAGATTTAAACATGTTTTATCATCAATGTGGTTTAAAATTTTGAATTTTACACGAATTGACAGACTGATATTTTTGTCACATTTTTTCATTCTGTTCATGTTAACCCAGAAAATTTAATCTGTGTAGATTAAGATACGACTTTCATCGTCACACCAAACTACTGAGATCTCCCTGCTTTAATGCTGAATTTGTATACAGCATTAAAGGGGTCATGAATAAAGATATCTAGAAAATAATATTAATAAAACTGACTCGAGAAATGGTTTAATTATGTACGCTGAATTTTGTACAACCAAATCACATACTTATACTCAATACGCGCCATTCTTTCTTTTATACGACAGTATTTGATGTTTCCGATTGGAATAAATAATTCACAAGATTCTCGAACAAACGCCATTGTAACTTTGTGAATTTCATTTCCTTTCACCGTCTTCTCCAAATAAAGTTAAACCGTTAAACCATACTATTGCGGGGTTAATAATAATCAATTTGTTTTTTGTAAGTTGAAATTAGTTACTATTTGCATACTAGTGGGGACGCTCGTCATATATGACTGTCAAATTTGGATTATTGAGATTTTGTACACTTCCATGTATTTTGTCACTAACGACCCAGGTTTCTCCTTTCGGCATCTTCAGGCATTCGAGCACACGAATGGACTCGAAAAATACATGGAAGTGTACAAAATCTCAATAATCCAAATTTGATATTGAAATTCCATCAAGCACCCTCAGTCGATGTCTTAAATTATATATGACTGTATTGAAATTAAAATACTGAATTTTCGAGCTTCTTCAGCTCTTCGATGAGCTTCTACGTTAGCGGCACGCCGGGATTGTGCAGCTTCCAGAGCTTGTCTCGCCCTCCATCTCTACTGTCGCTCACGACGTAATCGCAAACGCCGCTGTTTTTTAGCTTCCATACTGTCGTACTGATTTTTATTATTATTTTTGTTTGTTTGCCTCGGAGTTTGCGTCACGTCGGAACTGTGTGTATTGTTGGGTGTGTGTGTGTGCGTTGCATAGCATTTAATTTTATATACACCGCGGACGGTTAGATCATGAGAAAATTTCATGCCTAGATGTGATATGTGATAGAAATAAAACTCCTACAGACCGGTCGGGGATATTACAAATAAGATAAAGCTCCGTTTAGCAATTATTAAGATATTTGAATATTTTTCCATATCATTAAAACTGTAATTATTTGACTATGAGATTTCAATTAGAGGTTTTTACTAATGTAGAAAGTGTAGTACTCATAATAGATCATAAATAGGTGAAATTAATCTTGAATTATGATACTAGAGTCATGAAGCGAGCAAAATAAAATTTATTATTTGTCTAACAGTAAGATATTAGTAAACTTACATCATATTATTTCAGAAATACATTGCGATGAAGCTTTAAAATTGCTCCTAAAGACTACTCTTAATAACAGTAATAATATAAAGGTTGCTTATTGGAACGGAAAAGGCTGAAGAAGAGAGAACAAAAACTTCAATAACATATTTTGGAAACGCGGGCCTGCAGTACGGAAAATGATGTTAAGACCACCGCAATATTATACATTAGAAAATCAGTATTAGCGTTTAAGCTGACAAATAAAAAGAATCACATGGTAAAAGGTCATAATATCAGTGTGATGATATTCATTTGACAAAGATTCCACGCCAATGTTTCCACTAGATCAAAGTTTTATCGTATCCGTCGTAGATAATTTCACAAATAATTGACAGTTGTTTAAAAATAATTAAAGACGAGTTATTACATATTTTTAAATAAAGTATGCGTTAAATTTTGACAGGAAATAAATCATTTTAAAGCAGCGTTGTCCAACAGAAATCGTTTGGTGGGCCAAATAAAATATTACCAGTATATGGTGGGCAGTCTAAAAAACAAACAAACGTAATAAAAACACTTTATTGATAAATAATTATCAAGACATTTATTTTTTTATTTTGAAAAAAGACAAATAACTTATCAAAATATTTCATTTATTTAATAATTAATGTGACGCTTGTTTTTTTATAATATTTGATATTTTTTTTATATCGACTAGTAATTTATTCGATGCACATCGCAGTTGATTTATCAAGTTTTCTTCAGCCAATCTGTTGCGACACTTCGTTTTCACTATTTTCAATTTTGAAAAGAACGACTCGCAGCGATATGTGGTCCCAAATGCACCTGTAATGTACATTGCCAGCTTTTTTAATTTCGGAAATTTACCCTCGAGGATATATTTTTGATAAAATTTATGTTTATTTCCTTAAAAAATGCATTTTGACTGGATGCTTGATTAGAGGTCTATTAACTCCATTTGTAAATTTGCAGGTGCAGATTCCACTTCTACGTTAAGTGAAGCTAAAAATATTGTAAACATTTCCTCATACTTTTTCATGTATGAGAATCTATCGTTAAATGCTTTAATTAAATTTGAGATTTCATTTGCATATTTTGAAATTATGTTTGATTTATGAATAACAAAATGGAAGATATATTAGTAGAAAGCTGCAAACTCCAATAGGGCCGCACGTGGACCGTGTGTTGGACAAAGCTGTTTTAAAGTATCCCAGAGAATACTTCATAGTTAGATTCTATAAACCATAGGAGGAGTGAGGAAAATTATTTTGAGTGTGCAGTATAAAATTTATTATAATTTGGTCTGAAATTACAAATGGTTTTGCTTGGATCATATTTCGATATTAGCATTAATTCGTCTTTTTTCATTTCAATGTAGTCCTATACTAGAAGACACAACTATGACATAGGCAATGACATCGATGTAACTATGATCAATTTTTTTTGAATATTGACAACTTAAATAATTTTTACTATATTACACCGTCATATTTAACGTTTTGTCAAATTTATATGATATAAATCTGAACATGTATGTAATGTCGTTGTTCTCATTGAAAAATTGTCCATCTGCATAATCTAAATTCTTCAGGAGAGCATAAAAACAGTTTAAAAAATAACTTTTTCGATTTAACACGCAGAGGTCCGGCCGCACATATGTGTGCGTCTCATAAATTATACACAGGTGTCCGCGCGCACAGATGTGTGCGTTTCGACCAATGTGACTTCATACGAAAAAAAGGGCCACTTCCCTTGGACAGAATTTCTTCAATTCACCATAGATGTCACTAAAAATATGAGAGTTGATATTACCAAAAAAAGATATGTCATTAGTTTTTTTTGTATTGTTGAGGTTTTGTACATTTCCGACAGTTAGTTATACAATGTTAGTACACATTATTAAAAAATAGATTGAAATGTACAAAATCTCAACAATTCAAATTCGATATTGAAATTCCATCAAGCACTCTCAGTCGATGTCTTGAATTACGTGTAATTAATATTAAATATACATAATTAACCGTAAATTTTGTCGGCCGTGCTATTTTTTAAGACTTTCAGGACGATTTTTGCAATATTAGTAATACAAATAGTCGAAAACGTTTATTATACAGACAAACAATTTTGCAATGGAACCGACGATATGTTTGTTACATAAGTTTTATTTGAATACCGCTTATCGTTGTTCGTGTGGCGTCTTCAATTATATCGTTTATAATTCTTTCTGTATATATCGATGAACAACAAAGCTTTTCTGGAATTGGATTATTATCTTTATATATTCTTAAAAAAACAAATCATTATTTGTTTCCCAAAGTTTAGATTGTATCAGTTCACATAAACATATATAATATCAACAGCTGGTTGTGATATTATGAGCTTTTGTGTAAGATTTGTCGGGCCATTCAATAGTTTCTGTTTTCTTGGCATTTTTCCAAAATTAAACAATAACTGTGTCGCAGCTCCAGACATTGAAAGTTAAGAGCAACAGCTTTCACATCAGTGACGTACTAAAAAATACGATGAAATAGTATTAAATATATTAAATTACATCAAATTTTATGTCACATCAATTTTTTGAGTTGCAAAAATCCTGAGTGTAGATTATAATTGTAGTACTTTTTTCAAACTACGGCACAGACGTGGTAGAGGAAATGCTAAAAACGGATAATGTTCAATAAATGCGTCATCAATTATGAGTTATAATGGGATGAAATAAGTATTTAGTTCTACATTTTTTTTTTCAAATATAATTTTATCCTATTATAATGGAGCTCTACCAAGTAAATGCCAATTCAATCAATTCATAATGGGATAAAATATCAAAGTATTTAGTTCAACATTTTTTTTTTCAAATATAACTAGATATTTTGAGATTTTATCCTATTATAATGGAGTTATACCAAGTTAATGCCAATTGAGTCATTTCGTTATGAGTTAATTTATGATTAACAAATGGGCGATAGATAAATAACTAAATAACGTTTAAATTTCATTTTTTTAGTAGCAAAAAGTGTAGATTTAGAGGTTAGTTATAAAATTGCTTTTACATATAATTCTTCATAGGTAATTGACACTTCAATACGAGCATGTCTTTTATCAAAAACAGGGTAACATCAGATTTACGTTTTCATAACACGCGTATTAGTTGATTGATTGAATTAGCATTTCCTTCGTAGAACTCCATTATAATAGCGCAAAAATAACAAATTATTCAGTTATGCAAGAATTATAATACGCGTATTTCAACTTCCTACAGAATTCTACATGATCTCTATTTATTGGTTGTGCGTATTTTAATACTATTGACAAACAAACTATTCAATACCGTTCGATTTTGAAACGTATCTATATGTGCATATCATTTCTATATTGTGGCATATTTCTCTACAAATTTAAACAAGATATTCATGCCTGAATTAAGTAATATGTTCAGGAAAGGATAGATTATAGATTCAGGAAAGAATATAAAATTATCCGTAAAACTTTTCTGAGCGAACAATCAGAGAATGAACAGATTGGCCTTTTTGTTAAATTGACTGTTCATCACTGGCTTAAGCAAATGAAATTCTTTGACCGTATTCAAACAATTTCTTTGACTTTGATTCCACTGTTTGTGAGGCAAACAATTTTAATTTTGTATTAAAAATGGATTTCCATAAAGTTATCGTCGAATCCATACAAAAAAGCTTACTTAATCGTGGAAGGATTCAAGATAAATTTTGAATATCATAATTTATGATGTATTTTCCACAAGCCCGAACAAAACATGTTCATGAAAATAAAACATGTTCATCCCCTACGGAGTGGAAAAGTTATTCTACTTGTGTGCTTTCATATATCCAGAAATTTGTACAGCACTGACCTTCAAAATCTGAATTAATATTAACGTATCTTTTGTTTGTTTCAGATATCGATATCAAAGCGAAGACAGACAATTTTTTAAATTGAAGCAATCTATCGAAACAGCGAAACAGCGAAACGCGTACAAAATAAAATTAACACCAAATATTGTAAACAGGTATAATAAATCAGAATGGATAACGTAAAAATAGATGTGGTTATTATTTATTATTAGAATGGTTATTAATACTTGCTCTATAATATGATATTATTAAATTAGATTATGAAATACTAAAATCAAACAATTATTAATAATTAGTTTCCACTGTTTTGCGCTTAATTTTAAATATACAGCAATTTGATTTCGTGGACTCAATCTATATAACTGAGTAACAGTTTTCATAATTATACAATCTAAATAAACAGGATGAAAATAATGCAGTGAAGCTTAATTTGAATTTAAATTAAATTCCTGATATAACATTCAAATTAACTATTTTAATGCTTTAGTGATTTAGCTGTACAGAACGAATAACACAATAGTTAAATTATTCATAGTAATAAAGCAAATTTGAGACTTGAAAGTATTTAAATAAATGACAAAAATATTCAGGAATACAGTTTGAATACTGTCTTCAAAGATAATCTACATTCATTCGTTGCAGCAGACACTTGGCATAAATTTAAAGTCAACAATGTTTAAGTAACAACAAAGTGTATGTAAAACGTTGACAAAGTGTTCCAATTGTCAGTATGGCATAGACATAACTTCGAATTTTCTCAAGAATTCGTAAAACTTTACGCCATTGTCCACTGTTGTATATTGTCGAATATCTTTTTAAAAATTGAATCGACAGATGTTTTGATATTATTTTATCATGACATAGCATCTTTATAATTAACTAAGTTTAACAGTTTAATAATAATAAAAGCTGAAACTACAAATGAAAAAGATATTTAATGTGTATTAGATTTTATTTGCAATAAAAATGGTTGTCTACATCGATAAATTCATTTAACAAAAACTAACGGAGTTTTAATTGAACTGTTAAAATAAAAAATACTGTTAAGTTTAACGTTAAAAAAGTAATTAGGCTTAATGGAAAAAGAACTGATGTGTCATAATTAAATATATTTTTTATTTGTGTGTGAATAACGTGAATCAACATGCAGACCAACGTCCAAATTGATGCGAAGAATCTGCGACCTTCTCCAGAACATCGACCCAGAGGTAAAGGATCCAGGCAGACGGTTGAGGCAAGTGACACTTTATTTTTTCCGCAGTATTTACATATATATCTATATACGAACTTCATCTGTAATAATAATTTAAAGACAATTCTTCAGTTTGTAATAAATATGTGATATATGAAAGAAGAATATATTTTTGAATTATATTCTATCGAAGTTTTATCAAATACGTATTTCCGGGCTTTCCAGAGAATTCTGCTACCGAAGGTTTTATCACATTTATCCACAGTGGGATATTTTGTGACTATGATGAAAATTTGTTTCTGGTACATCGCTTTTCCATCTATTCCCACTTTCATGACCAATTATTTAGGAATTTAGTACTTACATATGGTTTCGCATCATGTGTGTGCCATTTTCTTTTTCCAGATAATATTAAACAAATTATTTATTAAATCGCCATTATTCTTATAATAAAAAAACAATATCATAATAGATTTCTATATTTATAATATAATAACATTTCATATATTTTGGATAGTCTATTCTTCAGAATAATAAATATTTTTTATTATTTACATGTATACTTAATTTTAATAGCATGACAGAGAATGATTCAGATACTTTAGTATTTATCATTATTATCATGATAAATCTTACGCCATTCCATCATTGATTAAAAAAATGATGATAAATTAACTCTCCGGTTAAGTTACTACCACTTTCTTCCGATCTTGATTAATAGAATAGTGTTAGTGTCGTAATACAACACACAGAGCTCAGCGTCATTGTCTACTAACTAAATATTGTATCAAATGAAGGCTTTGTTCATGAAGAAAGAAAACCCTTTTCTAATCGTGACAAATACAATCGATAATCAATAGCGATCAATTTAATCAGATAATTTTCATAATTCGACTCAAATTATGATTTCAATTTTTATTGCTAAGATTTAAACTGACATACGAGAATGACTCAAAAATCCAACAAAACTATTACATATTTATCAAAATGATAGGCGAAAATTATTTTTATATAGTCACAGTTGAATTTTAATTGCCGACAGTTTTCCGTTTACAATTTTATGTTTTTGAATGACATTGCTTCCATCTATATAAAAAAAATACTTTTATTTGTTGAGAGTTTTCAAGCATGCACTTAATTGAATTTTCACAAAAAGGAAATAAAAGTTCCGCAATGTTTCACGCACTCCGCATATTTTCTCGAAAACGTGTGGAAAATTTCAAACTGCTAATGAAGGCACATATTGTCTATGACCAACACGGTACATATATCGGGATGTATTAGTGTGCATATAAACTAGTGATCTATGGTCCTCTTAACAATATAGTTCATTGAGCAGAGTTAATAGATGCTGATACTTCACAATACATAGATGATAACAGTCACCATTGTGTTCCCATGGCGTTGTTGTGAATTAACAATATACAGCAGAAATCGATTTTGAAAACTTCGGAATATAATAAACATGATTTAACGATACATTACGTATCAAACACATCTTATCGTATTTGGATTATTGAGATTTTGTACACTTCCATGTATTTTGTCACTAACGACCCGTTTACCCATTCGTCGAATTACATCCCGTCAAAACCCACAATACTATTATAATTGTAAAATTACTGGTATTTCTAAAAGAAGTTGAAAAGCGGCAATTCGCCACTCTGTTAATATGGTGTTTACAAAATAAGGACTAGGACGATTCCCGAAATTTAACTCAGGTATCAGTGTGGCTCTCAGACGTATAATATCTTACCTCGTAAATAATATTTGTCGCATTTGTATCTTCTATATAAACGTTAGACACTGTTTACTGTCTCTCAGTTCGAGTCCATTCGTGTGCTCGAATGCCTGAAGATACCGAAAGGCGAAACCCGGGTCGTTAGTGACAAAATACATGGAAGTGTACAAAATCTCAATAATCCAAATTTGATATTGAAATTCCATCAAGCACCCTCAGTCGATGTCTTAAATTACATCTTATCGTCTTGATATTGTAGCAATCATACACAGTTATGATAACGTGATTGAAAATCTAAAAAAGAGATGTATTACAAAAACAACTTGAAATTTAACATCATTGTAAATGTATAAAAATGAACTGCAATGTGTATTTAAAAACTCTTTTTAGTTATTTTGAGTTATGGCATCTGTGTCTTCTATACTCACCATATAATATATATATTTAGGTAGAGGCCCGGTAGAGTATACCCTTTATAACTTTGCATTTTTTACTACACTGATACAATACATAGAGCTTGACAGTATATTAGTATGTATGGATCCTGTGATTGGTCGACGACAATTGGTTGGGTACATTCAGTAGCCAGTAGTACGGTGACCATAATGTATGAAGTCCCACTAAAAAACCGGAGACTACCATGAAGACATGAATTACTTATTTCCAATTTAGGACCTAAGTCTGTGGTGGTCATAGATAATGCTTCACACCACAATAAAATCAATAATTCTACGTCGACATCAAATTCCAAGAAGGCTGATATGATTCAATGAGTGACACATATTGATATGTTTATATATATAGTAATACGTTTTGGAAATATAACGATAATACAATTTTCTGTCTCTAATCAACCAAAATTGCGCAGTAAAGAACGATGGTGCAAAGGGAGATAATGCAAATAATTATTGAAATTCGTCAACCATGTTATGCAAACAACTTTAATATATTATAAACATATTTAGGTTTTTATTTTTAACTCGCATAAAATTAAATCAAATGATATTTGCACTAATATATGTAGTAATAAATAAATAAATAGCGAATCTATCTATATAAATAAACATCATGGCCACCCTAGAGCCGAAGAGGAAAGTTATACGGTGTATAATCTACTTCTCTTTACGGGAACAAGGAACATAACCGCGTATGAACCCACTTTCTGATCATCGAGCAAGTGAATCTACATGTCTTCTTAAATTTTATTGGTTATCACGGCCAAAGTGTCGTCTTTGGAGTGGTATTAAGAGATCAATGTCAAATTACTGGAAGCTGATTCAAGCAAGGAAAACCTGCTCAACTTTAAGGTATTATTTGTATTAATTGCATCCGTGTTGCACATGCCAGTGTAGTTCCTTAGAAGCATGATCATTGCACCAAGATTGATGTTCACTACTTGCGGTGGTACTCCAATTGAATAGAATCATCCATGTCGAGTGATATACCCGTTTGCCCTTCCACACTTCGATGTAATAATTTTTCAGTCCCAATAGCATGCTCGTCAGTCATGATATAAATAAATAAGCTATTTGCGAAATCACCATAGATACCACTGTGCAGACTCTGTCTCTCAAATGTATATTTTACAGATTTATTTACAATTATTGATTTCCGCTTATATCTTTATAGAAAACCAAATAATTTTGAAGTTATTAGTACCCAAAACATCATATAAATAATATATGTCAAACAATATTAAAATCGTAAATTTCGTACACAATTTTTCATATCATAGTTACATATAATTACTGTGTGCCTCGACTCAAAAGATTACCACTTTTATAAAATATTAATATATTGCACACAGAAAAATAAAAACTGTAGCGTGCCATAACAGGTTAAGTTATATTATAAACATATTACCCGAAATAAAGCCGATGATTATTATTTAAAACATTTATGATTAATTTAAAAAAAAATATTCAAGAAAGATTGTTTATTTTAACGACTACAAGGCGTGAGAAGTTAATAAAATTACGTCATGCCTTATTAAATTAAATATTTATATTTCTTTATTTAAAACATGCGGACAGCTTGGACTAAAGAAGTAACAACAATCAAGAAATACAAATATACGCGCAGAAAAGAAAGCAGACATATGTATATTTTTAATGAAAGGACGAGCCAGTAAATGATGTAAATATTGTATACTCCCATTTCACATCAACGTGCAACGCTTATTACCCGAAATATTATCAGACACTTTATGTGCGTATGGTATATTTGACATTCTGGCCTTAGAATTTCTATCTCTACAGTGATAGAGGTTTTATTTACACTGCCTGTCATCTGTTGAGAAAAATTCCTTTGTCGAGGTCTCAAATGAAATGAGTCGGCCGCATGTGGAGATGCGTTAGTGGAAAATCTTTTGTACGAACAGAAAATAACTGCGCGTGTACTGAATACATACTCAATGCTTGTCCTATTTTTGAGCTCTTGCTTCGATAGCGTTCAATGCATTCGTCGGTTTTTTCGTAAGACGTGATTAACCTTCCCGTTTTCATGCTAAAAAATACCTTCCGATCTCATGCCGTGGGGGTTTTGCCATATAAACCCATTTATAAAGCAAAATGACAATTTCAAAAAGTGAAATATGGTGTTATTTAGTATTAAATAATTGTTTTACGTCTTATTTTGTGTGTTAAACCTGAAATAAATGTCAGACTTTGCGAAATTATCGAAAGACACAAGAATCGAAATTCTTCATAAGCAGAACAACTTCGAGACGTATCTTGGTGCCGTTTGACAAAAAAAAACGGTTACATACGGTACGTCATGCATCTCGGATTGTTACTACACTATTCTAAATATTATTATACTGTACTATAATTTTATATTATTCGAGGGTAAAATTAACGAGGTTATCAAATTATGATTAATTATACAAAGAAGATAATGTATATTTAAATTTTAATTATATTTAGAACTATTTTATTTACAATTAGAAAAATTTTCAATTTTTTGTATGACCTATTTCACAAATGATTTAATGGTTCAAAGGCCGAAGTGACGTATTGTTACACCATGGATACGGAAGGGTTAAAAAGGTTAAAAAGGTTTAATGAATTCTCGTCATTATTTTTATAATTTTTTTTTTCTCGTATTGAGTATTATTATGAATCTGTGTAATGATGCAATGAGTAATATTTAATGCAACCAATTGGTTAACACAACCGATGTTTTGGTCAATTTATATAGCCCTCAATAAATACAAAAATGAGTCAATGATTGGATTTTATTTTAAAGACGACAGAGCACGTCTCGGTCAAATGATGTAAATTAGAAAAATAAATAGACCACTTTTTGGAAGGGAAACATCATTTTACATTGGTTTTAGGTTTAAAAATTCTGTTTAAACTACTATTATATCGACACTTTCTACGTATAGTCTCTTATCTGCAGACATGAAAATTTACAGGAGTGCATTTCAAAGATTCATAACGCAACTCACCATATTATAATGTTTTCGATAAAAACAGCTTTTACTCTCTCCTGAACAATTTAAATTTTGAGAGTTACATCAATTGGCCAAAACACCGTCGATTGTAGTAATTCCTACTCACTGAGCGAAGTTCGTATCGGTGTATTTAAATTGAATATTAAAAATATGCGACACGAGTAGTGTTTTTCTTTACAAAACAACATTAAAGCCAAGCAATAACTAATATAATATTAATCTGGTCCACAGATTATAAGTAATGTAAAATAAATACATAGTCCAAGAAAATCAATCAGAAAGAATGACCGACATATAACATTTACGGGTCCGTGGTACAGTGGTTAACGTCGTTGACTTCAGTTACAGATGTTTCGGATTCAAATTCCGGCACGGACTATTTCCCAAATTGATTTTTCAGTCGATTTATGAATTTCATGGATGTTTGCGAGAATTATTAGCTAACCACTAGTCCTGTCTTAACCATATCCTTTTATCCTTATTCTCTTCGAAAAAGATAGGTTGAGCAACTGAGTAACAAGCAGTCTCGCAGAAAAACTTCTGTTGAGATACCTCTATTAGGATGCCATATGCTCCACATTGGGAGCAGATAAAGTAAAAAAAAATCACATATTCTGAAACGGTAATTAGAATTATTTTTGTTTTACGATTTGCAAGTTATTAATTGGACTGTATCGTAGAGTGTATTATCTCCATTATTATGAACATAGTTTATTGAGCTAGAATTTTGTATTTGGATATATTTGGCAGTGATTTTGTGAGAATTCATTTTAATAGAATTATAATCGAATTCTCTTATGATTTTGTTATTTCGCTGGCTGTGCAACAAACTGTGACACATATTTCGCCTGGTTGAGCAGAATTTCAGACTTAGAATCAATCTCTACGTTATAATTAAAAATCTTACAATAGCCTGTCAAGCCTGAAGATGGTGATATTTTGAAATTTATGAAGGCTCACAATTAAATGCACTTTCGTTTAGATCATATTCACTTTCATAAAAATAGTTATCAATTATAACAAATACATCACACAAAAAACAAATTCTTTCACTAAAAATAAAGTGATCCCACATAATAAAATATATTTTAGCCTTGAAGAAATTTATATTACACATCCGAACAAATATTTCCACAGAGATAAAATAGTTTTCATTCAATCAATATAAATACTCACAGTTTGAAATCGATAGTTGCACGAAGCTGAAATGAAATGTCACTTATTCTTTACTACTTGCCTATATTAGGCCATCTATATTGTCTTTGCTCCAAGCATTAGAATACATTATACAAACTAAGGTGTCCGTGGCGCAGTTGGTTTCGTCGCTGGCTACGGTTACGGATGTCTCGGGTTCAATTCCCGGTGCGGACGGTTTTCATAGATTGATCTTTCAATCGATTTATGGATTTCTGTTCGTAGTCTGAGTCTTCCCTCCCACCATTCCCATCCTCACGGGGCGTAACGAGAGCGATTAGCTAATCACTAGTCCTGTCATAGCCCTATCCTTCTATCCCTACTCTCTTCGAAAAAGAAAAGAGAGGTTGAGCAACTGAGTGACAAGCAGTTCTCGTAGAAAAAATTCTGTCAAGAGACCTCCATTAGGAGACCATATGCTCCACATTGGGAGCGGACATGGAAAAAAAAATACAAACTAAACAGACCATCCCTAACATAACCTACTACAACTTAACTCACTTTGTTAAAAGAATCCGTGACTAAGTGGAAACTATTAAAATCAGTATTGTTATTTTATTAAAATAAGTTTGAGTATGCTTAGTTAAAACTATCTAATCTAAAGTGCAAACTATCGAATTAAAAGTTTAAGTGTACGAAGTGAGTACTATCTAACACAAAGTGCAATTATTCATTACCCATTTATAAATCGTGTGAGATTAAATCGATAAGATGAAATTTACGATGGCACGTCAAGGAAAAAAACTTTTATATTTTATGTTTAAAGTGAGGAAAAATATACAATCAATGCGAAAAAATGTTGATGTGCGTATTATGAAAACACTGGACGGTTGATTTTACGGCAGGCCATAATATTAAAAACATGGAAAAGCATGTCCGATACTTTTATATCTGTTCAAAAACAGTAGCCTCATTGTAGACCATTTTTTTTACCACGTACCGATATAAAAGTATTTTTTCTAGATTGAATCATTTCAATTTAAAGACCATACATAGGTTGACAAAAGAACGTTCAGCAATATGTATTAATTTGCAATCAAAAACATAATATATGTATAGACGTACTTATATTTTACTTGGCCGCTAGTGAGGGTGCCACCGCCAAGTTAGGAATGTTGCCATACTCAACCAGAACTGAAATTTCAATAAATTCCAAAACTGATATTTAAACGACGGTTATTAAAAGTAGACAAGATATTTATTTTGCATAAAATGGATATTGGTGAAATTTATTCTAGACTGACAATTTTAGTTCCAAATTCGACGGCGGCCAAGTAATTTTAGTAATACTACAGTATATCAGCTTCATATACAAAGTCAATCAAATAACATGAATCAAAAATTAGTGTGTTATTAAATGTTTTAATATTTTCTTTCATTGTATGTGTATCATTTTATATATCTTATATATAATAGTCCCGACCGCTCTTTAGACGTTTTATTATCATCACATCACATGTAGGTATGAAATTTTATCGTGAACTAAACATTCGCGGTGTATAAATAAAATAAAATGTTATGCAATACACACACAGTTCCGACGTACTAGTTACTTTAGACATTCAGTATTTCAATTTCAATACAGTCATCTATGACGGATATGCACTCTAAATGTAAAGCATATGGCATCTTAATGGATGTATCTCAATAAAAGTTTTCTATGAGAACTGCTTGTTACTCAGTTTGCTTAACCTTTCTTTTTCGAAGAGATTAGGGATATAAGGATAGGGCTAGGACAGGACTAGTGATTAGCTAATCTATCTCGCTTTTCCTCGTTTTTAGAATCGGGTGGGTGAGAGATACTTTTTAGACAATACACACATCCATGCATAGGAACATAAATCCGTCCGAAAACTGTCTGTACCGGGATTTGAACCCAAGACATCCGTAAGGGTAGCCAACGACGTTGACCACTGCACCACGAAACCGACAATATTCAATAAAAAATATAGTTACCAATGTACCTTCATATGTGCATGGATATTATATTTGTTGTTGTTTTTTATGTATACTAAATATGATTAAGATTATATTATTATGTGTACCTAAAGAGCCACGTGTCGCCCAATTTAAAAAGAAAAATTGGCTAGTTTTGGCACGTCGATAAATCCTATTTGCCATCTCTGTACTAGTTTTTTGGTCGTTTGTTGCTTCTTAATTGAGTAAAACACAAAGAAAACACAATGACGGCCATTTAAATTATCCTGAAATTCCCAAGAAGTCTGATGCAATAATCTAATATTCAAATTAAGGGAGGCGTTTAATTTATATTCAAGCGGCAAAATTCTGCCGTTCATTTAAGCAGATCCCGTGGATATAATTATTTTCATTATCGTCACCCTACTTATAACAAGGTTTATGGATATTCAAAAGCATTTACAACTTAACGATGGCTTTAATTGTCGTAATAGGCCACAAGAGATAAACACGCACTTCTATTGCACATTCAATATTTAATCGAAATTAAGCTTGGAGTTTATTTAAAAAAAAAATTAATTTAAAAAACGACTAAGTAAGTTAAATTGCTTTCTTGTAATTTAGTTCAAATACTGTGACATGAGTGAAATATATAATTAGACCGCTGAAATTATTTTTCAGATGTGTCATTGATTTAAATCGTTTTTTTGCCGCTAAATAGCATCAAGATTTGTAACTGAAGGCTCAATCAAATGCTTTATTAAATGTATATAAAAAGAAATTAAGCAGTATACATTTGTCGGCGTCCGCGGCGCAGTTGGTAACGTCGTTCACCACGGTTACTGATGTCTCGGGTTCGATTCCCGGTGCGGACGGTTTTCATCAATTATTATTTCAGTCCATTTATGGATTTCTGTTCGAAGTCTTAGTGTTTGTGTTGTCTAAAACTCCCTTCCACCCATCCGATCCTCAAAGGGCGTAGTGAGAGTGATTAGTTAACCACTAGTCCTGTCCAAGCCTTATCCTTCTATTCCTACTCTCTTCGAAAAAAGAGAGGTTGAGCAACTGAGTAAGAAGCAGTTCTCATAGAAAAATTCTGTTGAGATACCTCCATTAAGAGACCATATGCTCCGCGTTGGGAGCGGACATGGAAAAAATACATTTGTTTGATTATTTTAATTACATTAAATAATATTGAACCAACACATATCAATGAACCAAGTTAAAAAGCTACCATTTTACTTTTGTTTGCTTGTATTCAGTATATATACCATCCATATACAAACGGATTGCTAGAAAGGAACCGTAAAATCTTGCTTTGAGATATGGTGTTCTCAGGTCAGTTCAGTTAGTTTAACATACGTAGGTACGTTGCAGCATAATCTTTTTCCATTTGCGTTTACGTAACGTACGAGTAACATATTTCAGAAATTATACTGCACTGCAGAATGTGGAGACAAATGATGGCGAAGCACAAAGAACATAATAATAATAAAGTATTGACAATCCTCTTTTTTAGGACGTAAAATAACTAACTACATGTATAAATGTAATTATATGCAGGTTTAATTGTTTTTACCATGTTCGCTCCAAATGTGAAAAATATGGATTTCTACTGGAAAATCTCAACGTAAGTTGTTTTTTTAAGAACTTTTGTTATTTAGCAACTCAACCTTTTTTTCCGGAGAGGGTAAGAGTTAGAGCATCAATCCCGGGATTTAGAATTTCTCAACCCCGGCGTCCCGGGATTGGTCATTCGATGTAATTTCATGTGGTAAATTGTAGATTGAAAATTTAATTTGTGTTCATTATTGGTTTAAAAAAAAACATGATTAAAACAGTTTTAAATTTTATTTTATTTATTGCATTATTAGGGTAGGTTTAACCAGATGGTATCTAATAAGAGTGCATGTCCTTTAATTCCACTTTAAAATATTGACCCCATTCAAGAAGCGGTCCTCTTTTGTCCCCCTTTTCAAATGAGTTAAAAACGGCTGTTGCAAAATATGAGAAGCAGGGAAACCACAATACACTCTTATGAAACAGAATGTACATAGACAAACCGAGGTACACGTTGTAGTTAACCAGAAAATTTTAATTTAATATGTGAATTACTTTTTAGAGTTTACAGTGAATCACTTTTAAGGTGTTAACTGTCAATTCTTGGTGGAAAAACATTATATTAAAAAAAAAAAACACAATGGTTCACTAATTTTTTCTTATAATTTTCCTGATTCATTATTGTATATTACATTAGTAATGTCATTAAAATTTTTGTTCAGCTGAATGGACTTTTAATGTAGCTATATTTGTGATTTCAGATTAATATTTAATGATTTGCATGAGGTCCATAACATTTTAATTGTAGACTCTTTTATTTGATTTATGTATAATTTGTTTGCTAATCAGTATTTTCTTGTCTTAGTTCATGAACCATCAGTTTTATATGCCTTCATTTTTACACTCAATTTTATATAAATAAGCCTGTTATGTTTGTATTTTTATCAGTTGATAATGCTCGTGATGAGCGAAACCGGTCCTGATCATTATAAATATGAGGAAGTAGTACAAACGAATTGTGTTTTATTTTTTAAAATTTACAGTGAATCCCGAAGTTCCGGGATAACGGGATTGAATGATTGAACGGGATCCCCATTAATGGTATAAGGGTGGGGTAGGGAAATTACTAGTCGTTAACTGAACTCTTACGCTAATTCCTGTTTTAAACAGCCGATGGTGAGAGAGGAATGTAGACATAACAAAATATATATATATTTGAACACAAATCCATAAAGCGATTGAAAATTCAATGAAATTTGGAGACGTTACTTTTCGTTTCGGGAAATTTTCGATTAAGTATTTAATTATACTAATCAAAATTTTGCTTTCTATAATGCAGACTGTGGCGATATCTAAGGTTGAACAAACCAGCTGTTATAACTGCACCATTTAACGAATGTGGTTCAAAGTGCTTCAAAACGCCGCAGTAAAATACGTCAAGAGTGCATTCAATTAACATTACAAATATCAAACATATAAACTTCATATTAAACGAATATATTCATAAGTGTGTATTTGTTATAAGGAAGCGAATTATATAATTTAATAAAACAAAAAATACGATTTTTCATAGTGTGCTTTTGTTATGAGTGTCATAATTAACATTCTGTAAATTAATTGACCAGTGAAAAGTGTTTGGAAGCTATATTGGAAGAGGATGTGGGAGGCATCACTGGGTGCTCAAATCCTGCAACCCCTCCTTCGGAGTCATAGAAACGCGTCGTTGCCATAGTGACCTGCTACAGCGAGCAGTGCTTGCAAAACATCTATTGTGTTCAATAGAAAATAGGTCGGTTATAGATTACAGTACATGAAAGTTTGCTGTTTGTATGAACTCCTGTAGTACTTTTTGTATAAAAGACTAGATTTGTATTTTAAATTAAAGATATGAATACCAACACTGGAATATGTTTCGTTAATTTTAAATTACTCATTAAATGCGATTGCTTTATTATTCTGCAATGTTGCAAATGTAGTTAAAACAAAATATCTCACACTCATAATTTTTGAAATCCAATCAATTCTGAATTTAAAGATTTTGTCCATTTATAGATAACAGTAACTTTGCGTAAGACTGCAGAGCGGGATTGTCGATCATGTCGAATACAAGCATTGGCTGAGTGGTTAATGATCGCGTCTTTTTATCAATTTAATGGGTGTCAAAAATACAACGCACAGATAACTGTCTTAAGTAAACCGTAGCCGAATGGTTACATTCAAACTTATTCTTCACGTTGAACACACGGCGCGCCTATCACGAGAGCATTGCTAATTTGCAATTCAGTCCCGATAGATATGGACATTATTGGTGACCCATTTTCTTTCATAAAATAATTTATTTTCAGTGAACTTTTTTTAGTATGTTTTATTATTTTTTGCTGTTATAATTTGCCTGTGTTGTATCGAAATAAATAAATAAAATTTGTTTTCACTTTTGATAATTTTTATAAAATTAGCCGAAATGTCGAGTCTATAATATAATATTAAATACATTTCTTTGTATATAATTTAACATTTTTAGACCCGGTTTTGCTCATCACGCGAATTTTCAATTGAAAAGCTATACAGTCCGTTTTCGTTAAACAACGTCTGTTGATATGCTCCATTAGGACTCTAAGTGCTTCAATTTGGGAGTGAAAATGGTTGTAATAGATAGTGTACAACACGGTCATTAAATTATTATATCTGAAAACGTCAAACTGTTTCACGACAGTGTCTCTAAAATCACTAACGCTGTTAATGATATTTCCGTTATTGATAGTTCCACGACAGTGTGCCGATAGGAAATTGTCGCTTAAAAGTTCTAGAAGCACGCCGAAAAGTGGCTGGAGAAGCTTCGCCGCCAGTCTACCGTCACGTCCTTCATAAGATGCAGGAAAACTAATAACATGACGAGCATCGAATATTCCACATCGAATGAATGCGGCGCCATTTTTAAACAGGTCAACTGAAATGTTAAAACGTGAATTATTATGTATGGCATTTGAAAACGAGAGTAAAATTAAAACTATTCATCATATCGATGTCTTAGAATTAAAATACTGTATCTCCATAAATCATACTATTGAAAAAACTGAAACTTAAAGTCTGCAATCGTTGAAGAATTAGATTTTGTAATATATAAATAACTTTTAACTACCATTTTATTGTTTGTTTATTTAACTTTCTTATTTAATAAGAAAAACGGAAAATAATTAAAATTGGTTGTGGAGTTACAATATTTTGGCATGGCAATGAATAAATACCAAATGGCAGATGCACATTTTGATTTGTAATGAAACGCAATTGAAATAAAATGAAAAAGTAAAGTTTTGTCGACAACAATTAGGTAGGTAATATAAAAATTATGAGTGGAGAATTTCCGTATAATTTTGACATTGGGTTATTTATTTTTTAATTTTTGTCATTTGGGGGAGGGGATTGTACGTATATTATTGCATTTTGAATGGATATTTGGAATACATTTAGTCACTTCAGGGTGGTATATGTCCGCGTTGTAAATTTTCGTTGTTTTTCTAAATATTCAAGTATTTCAACAGGGAGTTTTTATTGAGATTTAGTGTTGATTCGGTTGTTGATAATGGGGAGTTGTAATTACGTTATTTGATAAATCTTCAAATGGTTGTAAGAACTGAGTCATATTTATGACAATTATTGTTTTTCAACAATATACGCTGACAATGTGGAGTATATAGGATACAAAGAAGATTTGTTTGGAAGAAAACTGGTTGTAAGACAATATATCGGTCAATGCTAATTAGAAATCAATAATATTTTGTAAGAAAAGCTAATTATAAATAACGGTAAACTCTTAAGAAACAATGTTTGAATATAAAAAGTGTCTTGAATGCATTTCCCTTATGTTTCCCGTCCCGTTGTAATTAATTCTCCATTTTAGTTGTCGTATCCTCCTACTACAATATATCTTTCTGTGATAGAGAAATGAAATCGACTGAAAATCTTTCCCACACACGCAAAACAAGTGACATACAATATGTAGAATAGCGGTCATCAATTTAAATTTTATATTGATAATATATTTCAGCGAAGATCCTGTCAAATCCGTCGAAAATACTTTACTTCAATCAAAACGTAGTACCAAAATGCGTGACATGCATTATAAATGAACTTCGTCAACACCGTATGAACTTAACAACTTACCCACTTAATACGCTTAAAAGTTTTGCTTTGCTTTGCTTATTATTGTAGTGTTGAAGTAAATGCAATGTATGTTTATACAATATTACGCTAGACATCAAAAGATTATACCATTTACAGGCTCATTTTCGAACAGATAGTTCCATAAACTATCCATCAATAGTTAGTTGGTTGCCAGTGTTGCCACTGGTTTAGTTACTCCAGTACATTCAAAATGTAATTAAAACGTGCTTATTTCTATGACAATTTGAGTTTCCGATAAAGTTGTTTATTTGTGTCAGGCGTAATCTTCAAATTAATAACGCCTTAATAAACACTTTTCATTAATCGGTTTACGTTTTTTTATGAACATTCAGCTTTTAATCCAACGCGTTGTTTCTTATGTATACAAGTGTACGTAGATATTAGAAAGAAACGGAATGACGTATTTTTAAAATACTTCCTTGAGATATAAAGTATGCTTGTTTGTGAAGATCATTTTCTTAAGAGTGAAAAAAAGTAATAGCTTGGAGAATAAACTGGACAAGTCAATTGAAAGATTTACTCAAAGAGACAAAATAAAGTCATGCAATAGTATTTTACAGACGTTGCTTGAAAACAAAACTGGCTTAAGACCTTTATTATTTAAAATTTTCAAGAGAAATTCTAACAGAAGATAAACAGTAGCTGAAAATTGTTTGATTTTTTTATTATTTTATTTTGTGTGACTCTCGTTTTTGAGCGAAGAGATTTTTATAGACGATTCTTCTTCATTTTCAACAGGTGTTGGATATATTTATCACTATGTTTATCTTGTCTGATGATGTTTGAGACAAAGCTATTAAAAACTGATGAAGTGAAAACCAGGAAACATATATATATATATATATACGATAACGAATGTTTCCGTTGCAGTAATAATTGAAAATTGAAAAAAAAAAATCATAGCTATGTATGACTAATGGGTTAATTTCGCTTGATTAAAAATGACAATAATTATTCCATGGAGAAGTAAATAGGTGTTTAAATTAGACACACAATTAAAGGACAAATTGGGTAAAACCAATATACACCAGTTACATCAATAATGGACAACTTTTCTTGTCGATGGATTTTCATTAAATTAATCTGCATGCTTTTTTGTAGTGGTCAACATATTGTATGCCCGTAATGCGTTATATTTTCATGTTAAGCGTTTTATGTAGCAAAATTTATTAAACTATTGCTACTGAATTATTGAAACTTCTGAAAATTATCCTTTTGGTAAATTGCAGCAGTTTATACTTGTCACTTGTCATTGCTCGTTTTATGGATAAATTTTGTTCGAGTTTGCTTTATAGTTCAAGAGTTTTGAACAAAATATGACTTAAGCAGAAGTGCAACCTTGAATTTAGTATCAGTATAATCTTTTAATCAAGTTTACTATAATTAAAGCAACGTTTTAGTTTATTATGAGGTAAAAATTAAATTATTTCTCCAATCATTGTTTATTTTATTCTACCCAATAAAAACGCTTTGTATGTCTAAATAATAATTATAAAGCCCTTTTTACTTGATTCAACAAAGCTCTTTTCAAAAGTGGTATTATGAGTAAAAATAACGTTGTTTTTAGAATATAAAAAATAACGGATTAAATTCGGCAAATTTTATTGAAAATTCTCTCAGAGAAGTACGAAACTTTTTATCTCAAGGGTTTGTTAAAAGTAAATAATTGTTTAATTACCAAGTAAGCAAATATTTAAGCACAAAATTGGAATTTTTATTCAGAATTTATAATATTAATTCAAGTAACATAAACAATTTAAAAAGTTCACGACAAACCACCAATAATGAAGAACCGAATTCAGACTTTGTGCGCATTAAAAGTTTTCGGATTTATTTTAACCGTTAGCGTAATCCACGCTATTTTAATTAAGTTTTATTCACAGCGTTGGACGTATACTGGGAACACTAATCATCCTGACTTTATGGAGAGTTAAACTTGAGACGCCATTATTTTTTAAATTTTACTTAACAAGAAAAAAGGACGATCCTTCCTTGGTATGTTTGCTGTAAAGATGTGCAGTATCAGAGGATTTTTTTAATGGCTTGCCTCGGGATCCTTCCTTACGTATTGCATGTGCATATGTGTATGCGGGTAGGTATATTTATATGAAAGAAAACGGTGCCCACATGAATTTTCTTCACTGTGGATTGCTTATCTCTGCAGCGATCACGCCCTTCTGTATGCAACGATTGGAGTGAAACAAAAAAAAAATTAACATTACAGGTAAAGGAGACTCGTAGAACTATGAAGCT
Organism: Himalopsyche phryganea; assembly: GCA_022494535.1. Classification (NCBI taxonomy): domain Eukaryota; kingdom Metazoa; phylum Arthropoda; class Insecta; order Trichoptera; family Rhyacophilidae; genus Himalopsyche; species Himalopsyche phryganea. The sequence continues at coordinate 843,950 of JAGVSL010000024.1, forward strand.
GACGCGACTTGGGAATTACCGCTCCATCAAGATGATAAACAAAAAAAAAATCGGTGGAATATACATAAACAGTTTAAATTAAAATTATTGTTTAAATAAGATCAATTACTTACATGTTTTGTGACAGAAAGATTATTTTATATTTATTTCAAACAGTATTTGAAAAAAAACTGCTTGAATCCATATGTTCCACATTGAGATCAGAAATGGTAAAGAAATGAAATCACTGATGACGGTATCGAATCCTCTGGATATTGCGCTTCGAATCATATTTTTTACAACCTTGGAAGAATTTACATTTTTTTAATCAGGTAAAATGTGGATGAAGAATGTCTCTGAAACCTTTCAGCCGCGCTACGAATTCCACTCTTCTACAACAATTGAATTGTGGAACAGCGCTTTGATGAAATTACGTAAAAGTATAGAACTCGATGAGATCTCCTTTGTGAGAACGTCCGTTCATTTACGTGACACCAAAACCAAATTAAGTTTTTTCCCAATAACGAAGTAATTCGCTCGGCATTTTGTATTGTCCACAGACTTACAATTCCACTGATTTTAAGACATTAAATATTAACAGATAGTTTGACAAATAATGTTCTAAGAACATACATCATAAATTGGTATTAATTGCCACGGCTGTGCGAGTACTCGTTGATTGGATTAAAATATGATAGAACTCTATTATAGTAGTGTTAAAATTGAAATCTGAGATAATTATCTAGTGCGACGTTACTTGAAGTCAGTTACATTATGAAGTTGTTAAACATGCAATAAATTTCCGAATTCCAGCCGGGTTCGTGGTCGACTGGTTAACGCCGTTAACTGCGTTGTGGTGCTCACAGTTTCAAAATCCCAATACGGACAGTTTCATAAATTAATTTTTCAATCCCACCCATCTGATCCTAAAAACGGACCGTAGCAAGAGTGATAAGCTAACAAATAGTCCTGTCCCAGCCCTATTCTTCTACCCGTACTCTCTTCGAAAAAGAGAGATCGAGAAACTGAGTAACAAGCAATTCTTAAATATAAGCTCCATTAGGAGTCGATATGCTCTCCACATTGGAATAGAAATGGTTAAAAGAATTACAGTGTAATAATTTTACATTCTCCAGTAACAAATCATTTGATGCTCTAATATCAAATAGACAATTAAATTTCTTGCGTTGTAGAGTAAATTTTGTAAATTTTTCAGCGTATAATTTCTTATTTGTGTATTTATTGATCATCCTGACGCCATGTAACTCTATATTTCATGACAATGCCAATAAGACAATATAGATTCTATTTATATTACAGAACAACGATAGCCGCGATATTATCCCGATTTTTTTTCATGATTTACATCATAGTGTGTACCGAAACATTGTAAGAATCTTTTATGAGTTGTGACCTTTTCAGCAAAAAACATGAATATATCCTTGAAGACTGTCACATCTTTTAGCATCGGAAGTGATTAGTGTTCTTGAAAGAAAGCACCGTACTTCAACCAGAAGTGACATCACCACGGAACTTTTAAAAAGCTTTTCTTTTGAATGTACAATACGCCTACTATATTAAATATTTGGAGACATCTATCTTCGTCTAGTGAAACTAAAGCTTAAAATAAAACATGATAACAGAAATTATTTCAAAAATAATGCAGGAAAATGATCATAAATAAAAACATACATTTGCAACTAATAACAAATGTCAATCTGTGTTATTTTTAACCAGTTATATTGTATTCTCTCTTTGATAATGTGGCATAGAGTAATTTTCCTGACATCAATAATGAGAAAAAATTCTCAAAATAATTTAATCCATTGTTCTTAATTTAAATTGTGTCTGTAGTAAAGTGACCCATTGTATTTTAAAACTTTTTCGAGAGTGCTCTTTAGGTAATTAAATTACCAAATCCCTGTGAAGCCAGCGTTATTGGCTGGAAATCAGTGTTTATTTGTAAAAGACAAAATATTCACAAAACGGGTCGTAATGTCTTCTTATAAATTGGAATTAGAAAGCTGTTCTACATTGTTTGTAGTACATACACTTCACATTAAAAGTAGACATAGATTATAAAGATGAGTATAAAGTTCTTGTATGTACGAAATACAAAAGTGAAGTATTGCGAGATTTCATAAAATAATTATATATATCAATTTGTTGACTTAATGTTTAGCATGGAACAATAAAGAAATAATCGAATAATATTATTTCAGGTCTTAATAAATAATATCATATTTTGGATTTTTGCTTTAATAAGTTTTAGGATGAAAACTAATTTTCAAATTTAACCTTCTTAATGCCAGGCAAATTTTACAAAGTGGAAGCTTGTAGGTTAGCAATTTTAGAATTTAAATAGGTATTGCACATTTGTGAACATTTACCAAATTAACACATTTGTCGAAATTTTCGTAAATATTTTCACATTACAATGTTAAATACTATTTCAAAAATAATAATTAACAACATCTGAATTTAATTCACTTTATTAAACTGGCCACTATCACTTTTTACATACAGTTTTATAACGGGCTATAAATAATTGCACTTTGTGTTAGGTGGTATTCACTTGGTACACTTGAACTTTTGTTTCGATAGTTTGCACTTTGTGTAAGCTAGTATTCACTTGGTATACTTGAACTTTGATTTTAATAGTTTTCACTTCGAAACGGTTTCTTTTAACAAAGTACCACAGACTAATTTTGATAGCTTGACTTTGAAACGGATTATTTTAATTTTTTATGTTATGGACATTTAAATAAACTATATTAACATATTGCATGTCCACTTAGAACCCTGCTTCTTCATAAATACTACTCCTATAATATACTAGTGAATAAATTCTAATGCGTGGACAATACAGGCCGCCTAATATAGAGTTGTGACAAGTAAACTAGTCTACGGTGGAAAATCCTATGTTGCAAGTAGTAAAAAATAAGTGACATTTCATTACAGCGTTGTGAAACTATCGATTGCAAAGTGTGAGTATTTATATTGAGTGAAAACTATTTTGTCCATGTGATAATATTTTTTCGTAAGTGCATCATATTTCTTTAATGTTTAAATATATTTTATTATGTGGCATCACTTTATTTTTAGTGAAATAATTTGTTTTTTGTGGAATATATTTGTTATAAGTGAAAACTATCTTTACGAAAGTGAATATCATCTAAACAAAAGTGCATTTAATTGTAAGCCTTTTATAACGAATGCATGTTTGCATGTGTATGTGAGAAAACAAATTTCTGCTATCATGTGGCATTTACAAGCGTCAACTGCAATATTTATCAAGATTGTAGATTACGTCAGTAATATCGATATTTGACACGAGTAAACAAATCACTACTTGTCAATAGATGGCATTATACAATTTTACACTACAAAAGTCAAAATACATATTTTATGGTTTCCTATGACGATGATAAGAACTCACAAGTTGATTCGTCGATGACCTCAAGCCACATACTGGCGTTGTCAAGTTAGCTCGCTCATGGCACTCTATAGGTTAAGTATTTTTTCAGAATATATGATAGAATAAAATTCCAAGGCACGTTTATGTATCGGTTTGATACTCACTCTGCACCAGTAGCACATATAAGTACTTTACCAACGCACTATGTGCGGTTTGTAGTAGTGAAATATAATAATACCCTTTTAAATATGTATAAGTTTTGTGTACAATAATTCGAATTCAATGTATTATTTTGAAAATATGTTCTACTCGAACTTCTTATTAGAAGTAGAATTTTTTCTTTGTCTAGTAAAACGATAATATTTATGGCATTTTCTCGTTATTTATATTTATGGTTTACGATGGCATTTTATAATAAAATAATATAAATTCCAAAGTTAATCGTGAACGTCGCGTCGTCTATTATAAATGTTTTGATCGAATCTGCTTATTGTGCGTCTTCTGCAGAGCTTTTAAATATTTCCCGCCTGTTTTATGTCAAATGTCAAATATATTTTCAAAAAACATTTGCAATTTATAGTTGAAATATTTAATTACAGTAATTGTTATTATTATATGTACAATCCCAATGTGCAGCATTTGATATTCTAATGGAGTAAATCTACAACATAAGTTGTATTATGAGAACGGGTTTATATTCAGTCAACCCAACCCGCCCCATCTCATTTTTCATTTTTTTGATGAATATCAGTAAAGAAGGATATGACTAGGACAGGAGTAGTAGTAAGGTAATTGCTCCTACTATGCTCCGTTTTTATGATCAGAAATGAGGGAAGCAATGTAGACATCACGGACAAGTCTTCGAATAAAACTCCATAAATCGATTAAAAATCAATTTATGAAATTTTTCGGAACAGGATTTAAATCTGTTGACACCGCAACCCAAGAGAAAGACGTTAGGACAGAGAGGAAGATATACGTAGTGCTATGTAACTGCAACTATTCTAGTCGTAGAAATGTTCTAATAAATCATGCATAAAACAATGAACACGCTTCTTGTAGACATACTTTCGTTGACATTTTTTAATTGATATAAAGGAGTTTAACCAGATAAATACCACTCTATTTCATTTGAAAAAGAGCGATTAGTTAGCGACACGCTTTATGTTAAATGTTTTTTATAAGACGAGAGGCTATCTGCGCGAAAATCCAAAGGCTGAGCAGGTTAAACAAACATATTTTAATTAGGTACCAATGATTTTAACCATATCTGAGTATCTGACATATTTTTTTTTGTTGCTTCAAATTTATATTATTAAGTTATTTATTAATTTTAAACTATTAAGTTTACAAAAATAAATGGTTAATTTGCTTATTTTACTTTCAACATTATTACATGCATTCTATAGGTACAGAGAGTTTGTAAACAAAGAAAAAAAGTGAACATGTTTATTTCTTTACAAACTGAATCTGAATAGTTTGTATGAAAGTGTCCGGCCGTATCTTAGAGGGAACATTGTTTATGTTGTGATTCTCCATTAGGAGTCGGTAGCCTCTAAAAAATAACGGTTTGATAGTTAATTTCTCTCTATACAATAAAATAGTAAAAACAAATAGCTACATTCAACACACGTTACATGCAAATGTCAAAAACTTATTTTTTAATTTAAGACATCGACTGAGGGTGCGTTATGGAATTTCAATATCAAATGTGGATTATTGAGATTTTGTACACTTCCATGTATTTTTCGAGTCCATTCGTGTGCTCGAATGCCTGAAGATGCCGAAAGGCGAAACTCGGGTCGTTAGTGACAAAATACATGGAAATGTACAAAATCTCAACAATTCAAGTTTTACGTATTTTTTAGTTTCTCAGTAAGGTTAGACTCTTAGTATAGAATGTAGTAGCTACGGTACATAGTAATTTGATTTAATTATGGAAGAGAAAAAAGCTTAAAACTAAAAACAAATGAATATCGATTATAAAATTCAAATATATTCTGTTCTACCGATGCGCCATTTCTTATGAGTTTGAGATTAACAAACGCGTGACAGATTGACAACTGAATAGCAGTTACATTCAATAAGTGTTTTCTTTAATACCAAATAGCACCCCATTTCAAGTCATATAGCTCTGTATCCTGTCAGTTATTTTATTATTTAAAACCCACTGATATATTATACACTTGAGTAGGTAATTAAATTTTCTGCAGGAATATATATTTCGCTTGACTTTCGTTTTATTCTCCGCTTCTCTTAAAATGTTCATATTATTTACGGGCAATTTGTGGACAGGCTTATCTCAAAATCTCTCTGTTTTCCAAAGTACTTTGCGAAAGTTGTGAAGACAGAACACAAGAAAAAGCTGAATTATCGTTACCTTAGCAACGCGTTAATATAGTTCGTAACGCAAGAGTGAAAATACATTGACTTTTTTGGGTAAAGGTGAAACTAAAATTTAATGTTTTTGCGTGCCCAAAATAAGTAAACTCTCGATATTTCTTTTTTTATCCAAATCGCAACGAAGAGGAATCATTTTGTGGTGAATATGCCATCGATTTTTCTTATATTAGTATGGTTTACATCTCAGAAGTGGATAACATGAAACAAATAGTGATCACCACTGCCGTCTGCATACTTTTAAGTAGATGATAAGTGTCATTATTTATGGTTTGTATTAATCACTATGATATTGCTTTACTATGTTAGTTTATATTACAAATAATGACTGAAATTTGGTGTTAAAATGATACATTAGCATGTATTTGTGTAATTGTCTTTATAATATACATATTGCATGCAAATTACGTATATTAATTAGTAATCTATTGAGTATTTTAGTTTATATTGTATTTTTTGAAAAAAAAACGTTTGTAAAATAAATGGATATGACTAAGTAATAATTCATTTAATATAATTACTACGAATTGGATGATAATGTCTCCCCCGTGGCGCGTGTGTATTTAATTTGTAAATTCGTGCGTTAAGTCAAGGTCAAATTTTATAATAATCTGTATATCGTAAAACGACATGTGTGAAGTTTGCAATGATCGTTGCTGAGCAAAATGTGCGCGAAAAAGACTGAAAATGCAACAGCATGAATAATTTATACAGACTGACGTGTAAATGTTTCGATTGTCTATGAATCGAACGTAAACGGTTTTGAGGTTAGTTTTTTTAAACACGTGTCAAAACGTTTTTATTTGTAGATGCAATTGGATTTTCTTATTTATAGATGATATATTCAGAAATAATGTTAGCTGAATTAATAATTCTATCCCAAATGGCGTGGCGTGACAAATGACCGTAAGATCGGAATTAACACGAAATTATATTCCTGTTAACACACCTCTAATCCAAATAATTAATGACAAGTTATTATCTATAGGGGTTTATAGTCGAATAATTTAAGGAAAATATATACTATAATGTATAATATTATTCATATTAGTTTAGTGCACTCAGTTGGTTTCAAGGTCGCGGGTTCGTATACCGGAATGGTCTCGTTCGAAAAACTGTGTTGTTATCACACTGTGATATCGATGTAATGTGTGTGTGTTGTGCATGTATTAGTATAGGTTATCTAGGATAAATAATTATCGGAATATTTACCGTATGTTGCAGATTACTCTTCTTGCGTGTGAACGAGCCAAAAAGAATAAAATTTCACAAATACTTCCAGTTCTATATTCGATATAGAAAAGCTTAAAACATTATTAATGCTGAAATATTTCATCTTTGATCGGATCTATGTGTAAATAAGGCTGGCTGCAAATAAAAACCCTCTTAGATTCAACACATGTTGAAAGAACAGTCATTAAATATATTATATACCGAAATACAGGTATTTTCAATTATTTATTTTCAAAAATAGCCGAAATAACGGGATCCCGGTTTTGGTAATACCATTGTTGCGATTAGGGCATGCATTCCGGGACCTTTTTTATTATCCCGGGATTTCGGGATTCAGAATTTATCAATCCCGGTATCTCGGCATTGGTCATTAAGTCCATTATTGATTCTGAATGTAGAAATGATTTAATATTTTTTGGGCATTGGAATGATTTTTTTATTGATTGGCAAGCAGAAAGTAATTAACAAAAAAAACAACGTAATGATGAAAACAGTTTTTTTATTTTATTTATTGCATTATAAAGGTAGGTTGACGGTATCCAAAAGGGGGACATGTCCTTCAATTCCAGATCAAAATATTGTCCTCCATCCATTTAAGAAACGCTCCTTATTTGTAAGTATTTAATTTGAAATATTTACAGTGAATTCCGAAATTCCGGGATTACGGGACTGAATAATCGAACGGGATCCCGGGATTGGCAGCCCTAGTTGAGATCTACTATCGTGGTCTGCAGTGTTGAAAAGAAGAAGAAAAATGTGAGATCAATTTTCGTGATATAAAATATTTAGAATATAATACAATACTAGCATCATAAATATGACAACGGCTGTTGTGAAACAAAACAAATATTAGGAAAATTTTCTATTGATATTATATTATTTACTCTATGTATATAAATACTTCGATATGAAACAAGGACAAATATAAGAAAGCAGGTCATTCATATAACAAAGGCGAGAATACATGATGGAAACGAAAGAGATTGAAGTATAACGAATCTTGAAATGCGATATTTACAGTGAAATGGAAAAACAGAAACTGCACTGGACGAATGATTTTTATTTTTTGACTGTTATTTACAATATAAACTTAACCATAAACAAAGCAATTTTATTTTAAAACATGGCGTTGAATACTATACAATAAATAGTTAAAAATTCAGATAGACATACGAAAAATTGAAAAAAAATATAAACATAATCACATAGGTATTGAAATTCCTTTAAGAAAAATTGGATAGAAGATATATTGGTATTGGCTGGCGATTTTTTCCAATTGACCTGTCATATGAATGACATGCAGAATAATTTTGAAGAAGGCGGGTGTTTTTGGTCCTTGGTACAGTGGTCAACGTCGTTGGCTTCAGTTACGGATCTCACGGGTGTAAATCCCAGTACGGACAGTTTTTTAATTGATTTTCATTCAATTTAATTATTTTTTCGAAGGCATGGTTATTTGGGATGTTTAAAATATCCTTCCGCCCACCCAATCCTACATAATAGGGTGTAGTGAGAGCGATCAACTAACACTAACTATTGGTCTTCTCATGGCTCTATCCTTCTATCCCTACTCTCTTTGAAAAATGTGCTCTACATTGTAAGAGGGCATGGTTGTAGAAATAAAAATATATTTTTTTAAGATTTTCAGGACGTTCAGCTAGAAAATTATCAAACTGTGTGTGTATGATTGATGCTAATCCCCTTAAGTTTCTAAACCATTGCAGGTTTCATTCTCAGGTGTAATGCTACTGTGAAATCAATAAAAATAATTGAAATTTTATGGTCTACATTTGATTTGCAACGACTTCATTATAAAGTATTTATAAAAGTGTAAATCAAAAATTTTCAAAGAAAAAACTAAAAAAATTTTTGGTGGAAGAAAATATGAAATACACCTATAATATATTGAATTATTGTGCTATTCTATGATTTATGTATATTTTAATCTATATTTCAATTTATTTTTCAAAAGTAATATAATTATAATTCCTCGATTGATTGATATTTAAAGAAATTAAAAAAAATCACTGAACAGGATCCGATCAGCTAATAACCAGTTTGAATTCTTTTTTTTCTGTTGAAAATTCTCACTAGCTGAGTGAAATCGGTACTTTATTTTATAGCTAAAATCTATGGAATATAACGGTTTATTCATAACTTCTTTTATTTAAAAACATTAACTGTTCCCGTTCTTACAGCCTTTTATTGACAGCATTTGATGTTGGATATTTACAATCAATAAAATAATTCGATTGGTTCTACGTGAAACATAAAATAATTCAATTCGCTATTTTAATATCATAAATCGTCGGCAAGGGATAATAGCAATTAAAATCAGTATTCAAAGCTCGAAAGAATTTTTATTGAGATGTCAGACGGTTCCAGAAAATAATAAAGTATAATTTTATGTGATACTCCTAATAAAATATAATATGAATTTTCATTCAGGTAATGCTAGATTTCCATAGCGTTTAATTAAATATGGTATATCAGTTTTTCATATTCAGATAGGTTTTGAATATTATTATTGTGTGAAAATATTTCTCTCCTACTGGTTTCATGTAAAACAAAATAATATCCTAAAGTAGACCATAATAAATTTTGGATTGTAATGTTAACAGATTAAATTGGTGATAACAACACTAGATAGCTCCGAAGAATTTGTCTTTTAAGCCATGACCACTCTGAGAATTTGTTCACATGCGAGAGCACGTTGTATGTGACTACAAAGTTTAACGTGTAACACTCTCGTGTATATTTTACTATTCCATACTGTAAATACGTTTTATAGGTTTTATCTTCCCGTATGTTAGTCTCACGCCCTGTAGAATGCTTTCAATAAAAAGAAGCCTTAAGACGGCTTAGCTTTTTTCATATTCTTAGTATTTCATTTCGCGACACCCTTTTCCGCTTTACTGGTCAATAAATTGTAAAAAGTCTACTTTAGTGAATCATTCTTTTTTTCGCAGTACGGCTACAGACTCTTTAGGAAACCCAGATTTTTAATGATACCTTAGCAATCTGTAATGGTTTGGTTTTAATATAATAGAAAATGATATTTTAAATTGATTTTGTATACTATATGTGCTTTCGATTTGGCGGTATTTAGACTTGCAATACTATGCAGCACCTCGGCGTAATTTTTGTATTGGTTTTAATTCAGTCACTCCACGTCTCCTTTCGAAAAGGTTAACTATATAATGGTGGGATTTCAAACGGACTGGCTAGCTTATCCTTATTTCTAATATCAGGTAGAAAGTGGGCGAGAAACAATGTAAATATCACAGACTTCCTAGCCGTTGTAAGTAAATCTATGAATTGATTGAAATATTCATGTAGGTGTCCGTTCGCAGTTTCGAACCTGCCACATAACCGAATAGGAAAAATGCACAAGAACGCTGACCATTCGGTAATAGCAATTGATACAGATATATAATTTAGCCTTGTTCACCGCCAGCACTTATACAATAAATAACCCTGGAGTTATCATTCGAATTGGGGATCAGCATGTGTTTATTTGTACGAATTATTTTGCGATAAAGCAATAAATTTTCGGGAAATACTGTAATTTATTTAGTAAAGTCATTTCATAATTTATGGTGATTTATTCGAATTAGCGACTTGTTGATGGGGACGGCCCATTTCGTATATTAGTGAAAAAGCCTCTAAAACGTTTAACTATATTAGTATCACTAAGGCGTAATGTGGATGAATTCAGTGTCACTTTTTACGAAGTCAGTCTGAAGATGCTTCTTAAAGAGGCGAAACGCGTTACGCTAGTGATAAACCAAGTGGAATAACTTAGTAATTAATTTTAATTTTTAATTAAAAATGAACTTCTACAAAGTTATCGCCGAACCATAGAAAATATTTAACTATTTAAGATTTAAATCGTTTATAATGTATTTTTTTATGTAAAACTATCAAAACATTTGAAGTATTATAGTAATGATAGATTGAATAGAATTATAATTTGACAACTAATCTATATATATAAAAATGAATGTCTGTTTGTTGGTTTGTTGGTTTGTCCGGATCTTATAGGCTCCTAAACTACTCAACCGATCGCGACGAAACTTTCAGGATGGACTTATTGTGATCATGCCGGGAAATATTATGTAAAATAAATTTTTGTTTTTCCTTTACACGTTCCTTTACCATTCATACGATTTCGATGAAACTTTGGTGAGTTGTTGTGCACACACCCGAGAAGGGTTCTGAAGAAAAAAAATTGAAAATCTAAAATTGAAAAAAAAGAGTCTAATACGTACATACAGCGACATCTAGGAAAAACCTTCTGATTTATTCGTGTACGCACCAGACGAAAAACAAAAATATTGTGTTATAACAAGTGCGATATTGAAACTCGGGTTCGGGTCGGGCCAAACCTGAAGATGATGGGCTCGAACCGGTTAAGTCTATGAAATTTCGGCCTGTGCATCCAAAAGCAGTTCAATAAACAGAATTAAAACACAAACCCTTTCTTTCTTTGAGTGGCATTGCAACGCATGCCGGGTACTCACTAGTTAAAAATAAAATTAAAAATATCTTGTAAAAACTAAGTAAACAGTATTTTTAGGGAGTTTAATTAACGTCACGGTCTGGCATTTCGGCCATGCCGACTTATGACTACGAGGGGAAATTATGTTGCACTTAATAGCATGAATATTATTTGCATGTATCCGGCGCCACTAAGAGAAGATTGATTTTACTTCTCTCCAAAACGTCACAAAGAAAATCGGTTGTTATTGAGAAAATAGATTAAGGATAATGTATTGCACTTATTGGCATGAATATTAATTGTGGATCTTCTGTGCAACCAACAGAATATTGATTTCACTTCTCTCGGAAGCGGCACAAAGGAAATCGGTTTTTATTGAGAAAATAGACTAAATATAATAAACTATAAGTTCGGATATAAAACCAAAAAGCCATTCAAATGGGAAACAAAAGTTTTGAAACTCTCAACAGCTTTGCCTATAAGAATTTTCTCGTATCTTGACCTAAAATACCCGAACAAGGAATACGAATAAGAATAATTGTAGACGTCAGTAGATGCTCTGACATCTTGAATTTTTTGAAAACTTTAATTCATCTTGTGTAATTACAGATATTTTCAAATTTTGGAATAGATGGCCGCCAATCTTGTTGTCGCATGTTTTCGAGTGTGAGGTAGTCGGTCTTCTATCACGTTCGATCGCGTTCTGTCTATAGCCTGTCTCGGTGTATGGTATGACACGTTTTGTTGGTGTCTCTGCTGTCTTTCAATGTTGTCAGCTCATCCGTGTTGTCCCTCGTATTTATTCGTTTCCTTACAAATTAATTTGACACCTGAGCAATATTGCATTCACCTTTTATAAGACATGTCAATGGTTCGGAAATGAAAGAACTGCTCAAATGTGATAATAAACCTCTAGCCATACTTGAACATAAAATACGCCGTCGAATATTTATTTCAAGTTGATTTTTCGCAGTGCAGTTACTGAAGACGAGAATTAGGCGAGGAAGAAAATCAGCGGTCTGCATTGATGGAATGTTTCTAAGGACATACTATGATAATGTGTATGTTAACTTTATTTAAATGATGTGATATAAAACAAATTATGAAACTTAATTGATTACCGTAATTAAACTTAATTGGTTACCGTATTGCTGAAAAGACCTGTTATTTATAATTTACGCATGAAAACAAGGCGTAAACGAAAATTGTCAAGGTCTAACAAAGTAACCAAGTAGCAAACGTTTATTATCATATTTTTAGTAACTCCAGAGAATTGATAATTCAACGATATTTCAATTCGTTTAGGTAATGTTATAATTTGTTTATTTATTTGGAAAAAATTTTTTTTTATGGGAGCACGGCTAAAACTGCGTCATATATTGAGCTGATGTACTTGTTCAACACAAACACGTCTTTGTAACAATACAAATAAAATTAATTTACGCCAAATGTAAGTATAAAAAGTTTCATGGGTAAATGAGTTAAACTTTCTATAATAGACAATGCTTTGATCAGACTAATGAATCTTGCAATCGGCTCCAAAGAAAAACCAATGAAAGAATTTGACTATTAGATATAAAATGTGAGCATATGAGTATACATTCGGCCCCAAAAAACATAATATATGGTATGGAATTTCTTTAAATCAAAAAATTTCTTCGATCAATTGAGAGAATCTATAGCATTCCCAGAAGACAATAGTTGGGTAATAATAACATCGCTCCAGTTACGACAATTTTATCCATCAACATAAACTTAACAGCGAAAATGGGAAAATTGTTACATCAGCTAGTCAAAATAGTAAATTCTACTTCACTATTTTAAATACTAATTCAGTCATTTCCAATTCAGTAATTGTGTTGATTAAATAGCTCTACATTACTATGTAAATTACCAATAGAATCGGCTTGGTTGGATCAGTATGGGGGTTGATGTCAGCTTTGTGAACCGCATTAATTAGTGTAGAAGTTTTTGATTAGAATTTCAAGCTCATTTTTCGATAGGTTATGTTAGCTAAAGAATAAAAACATTGGCATCAAAGAATTTTCTACTCAAATTCGTATATTCTCAGTGTACTCAATCTTGTATAAAACCTCATCAGCTACCAACTAACAAAGCTTTATCATACATGTTTCCCGTAACACAGCAGCTTTAAACTTTTAAAATATATGCCAGGAATACCCTAAGTTTCGGTTTTTAAGAACTGTTTACTGTGCTTAGCTCTGCAGCGATCACGCCCTTCGATGGTGGTGAAACAAAATAAAAATGAACATTAGAGATGAAGGAGACTCAAAGAACTGTGACGCTAACGCGCCTTAGTACTTAACGCTCTATCTGTTGATATCCAAAACCACCGTGTTTGTTAACTGGCAGAACTTTTAAGTAAAGCTAAAAAGAGTGAAAATTTTGAAGAATATTGGACTGCCGCTGTTTTTGAATCATTGTTAAGTACATCATTGGTGATGACAATTGTCAGAATAATTCTTTTACCTGAGTGGTCAAAGTGGTGGCTCTTGAGCGTTTGTCCTATTCGGCAATATGTCCCCATAGGGGCAATGAAAAAAGAAGTTTCAATAGATTTTCGATTACTGTTGAAACACGTGGCTATTAGGGCATTTCATCTCTTACCCTTTTTACGATCCCAGGATTTTTGGTTTCAGAATTTCTCGATACCGAGATCCCGGGATTGGTTATTAAGTGTAATTTCATGTACAGTATAACATCTAAAATTTAACTTGTGTCCATTATTGCTTCAATTGGAATGTATATATGATTAAATATTGTTTTGGACATTGGAATGGTTTTTTTGTCGATTTTAAATTAGAGTCATTTACAAAAAAAAGAAAAATATGAAAAAAAAAATTATCAAAATAATTTTATATTTTCTTTTATTTATTGTATTAATATGGTAGGTTTTAATAAATGGTATCCAAGACATGTTCATCAATTTGACTTTAAAATATTGTCTTCCATTAATTTAAGAAGGTGTCCTAATTTGTCCTCCATTTAAAATTGGTTATGAATGGCTGTTACGGAATATAAGAAGTAGGGAGACTGCAATAAATTTATATTAATTTTAGGTAATTATAAAAAATTATGTACGTGAACAAACCGAGAAACACGTTGTAATTAATCAGGAAGTTTTAATTTGATATTTGAATTATTTTTAGCATTTAAAGTGAATCCCGAAATCCCGGGATTGTCGGAATTTCAATCACGGAATTGCGAGATCAAATAATTGACCGGGATTGAACACACTAGCAAACTAATAATATTTCCCTAGACTCATCCTTCTTCCCTTACCGTGTCCAAAGAAAAAGTTGAGTGATCGAATAACTAACAGTTCTCGTAGAAAAAGAACTTTCGCAGAGATGTTCCATTAGGAGGAGAAATTATACCTTTTACGCACTCTTAGTACTTACATATTTTCTTATAAATTGCGTCATCTGCACGTATTCTCACAGTCCTTAGTGTGAACTAAAATGAAGTAAATCTATTTCACCTGTATTTTTGGAGATGATCTATAATATATTATATTATACACGTGTTTTTTTACAAAAAGTGTTGGGGGATAAAGCTTCTTAAAAATTAGAATAGAATAGCTTCAAAGCTTTATGTGAAAGTGGCAGTTTCGGCTTCTTTCCTAACGACATGTCGGTTCAATACCCGGGGAGTAATTTAATCTTGTTCGTTGTATAAGATAGGAAGGTTATACACCCTCCGGAAGGCTGATGCGCTGAGTGATTTATTTTACGATTCTTGTAGGCTGGTTACGCTATGATTGAAGGATGCGTCCTTTCGTAGATTATTTTTAAAAAAGGTTTTTTTTTCATTTTATCGTAAAACTTACTTAAGTATTGAAAAAACTCAATATGTTACAATACGAGGAAAAATAATCTTTCTTCAAACTGATATTACGATCTTTGTTAAGACATCTTCCCCAACTTCATTTTTGTACGTTTTTTTCTAAAGCGAAAATTTTAAAAGCACCAGATAGTATGGTATCATATCATTGGAGATAAACATAACGTCAATTTAAAAATGTGAACAATCTGAAATAGCAAATACAAATTTGCACAAACACCTGTCTTATGATTAACACATAATATCGTCGTTGTTCTGGAAAAAGACACTAACTGAAAAATACTAGTTTTGAGTAATTGGACTTTGAGATTGTCAAATGTTTGAAATGCTGTAAGGAACATTTTGGTATAACTAACTCAATTTGCCATTTTTTCGATTTAGTGTTTTCTTCAAGAACAGCGACGATATATACTATATGAAGTATACCATATTTTCGATTTGTATTACTAATCTGTAAACCAAATGCTGTATATTTTTTCCCATCCCAATTATGTACAGAATATATGAAAGCATTAAGAAAAGTTGCCAAGACTTTAAAATCACTAAACTTATAAAAATATAAAAACCCTCAGAACTCGGCAAAAGTTACCCAGATTGAACGAATTATAAAATTTTCTTCTTATTATAATATTTATAATATGGGTTTTCAGAAGTTTTTGCAGGTTTTCGTAGTTTTTACAGTTTGGGTCTAATGTAATAATACTCACTCTCATTCCAAAATAACTGCAAATTACCACTTGTTACATTTTGAAACTGGTGTATATCGGTATTATAAACATTTCCTCATACTTAACTCAAAGCTGAATTTTTTTGACTTATTACATTTTAGAACTGAGGTATCGATATGATTATATATATAAATAATGTGAGTGACTTTCTATTTTCATTTTTTTACATAGTCGTTTTGCAAAAATAAAAAAACATTTTTTTGTTATGGTATTTGAATGTTTTGTGGTATGAATACTTACTTCAATATATAACAAAAGGTAAAACACCGCGTATTAAAACACAACCTCCAAAAAATTGAATTATGAACCGGAAGAGATAATAAGCTCTATCTACAAGTTTGGTTCAACTTCTGAATATCAATTGAGTGGAAAGTTATTAAATACACCTTAATAGTCGTATCGAAATGCATAAATCCGGCTGTGGTCTATATAAAAGCTAGAACACGGAAACGAAAGTAAGAAAAATCGCGCATTAAATTTGGCTTACTGAATTTAAAATCGTAAAAGAAGAAAAAAAAAACACTGGTAAATACATTATTATCTGACACTTTATTTACTATTATAGTAGTTGGAGCTAGTACCTTTTTATGCGATCGATTATTTAAACCAAGAAATTTTCTTCCGTCTAATCTATATATATATTGTATATAAATGAATGTTTATTTGTTTGTCCCGTATGTGTTCCTTTACCTTTCATTCAATTTCGATGAAACTTTGGCGAGTTGTTATGCACACACCCATTAAGGTTTCTGAAAAGATATACAATCTAAAAAAAAAAAAAGAATTAAATACGTATGAACAGCGACATCTCGGAAAATCTTCAGATTCATTTGTGTACGCACCAGGTGAAAAACAAAAAATATTGTGTATCCAAAAGCCCCTTAATAAACATAATTAAAACACAAACGCTTTTTTTGAGTTGCATTGCAACGCATGCCGGGTACAATCTAGTGAACAATAAAGATATCACACTAAATTAAAAATGGATAATTGTACTGATTGGATTTGCACTATACTTGGTAGAACTCCAGTACCTTAAGTGTTGAGTTCAACAGAAATTATGTAATATAGTTAATATCTATTTTGACGTCACGCCATCGTTAGAACTTTGATAATAGGATTTTTGTTGACCTTCGATGTCATCTATAATATATAAATATTATATATCACTAGTATTTATGCCACAGCTTTGCCCGTGATAGAAGGTGGTAACATTTAAACGTTGGAATTATTATTGCGTTATTTTAATGCAAGCTGGTGTTGAAAGTTGAAAATATGTGCGTGGACCGTTCTTCATGTAGGCCCCACAAAATAAAGTCCATCCATTTACAATAATGTTAAGTGCTTAAAATTGAAAATCTTACTGAGGACCGTACCTCATGCAACACCCACAAAATATATAGTGCATCAATTAAAAATAAACTTAAACGTTGAAAATAGCACAGTTGACATACGAATAGCAGGCAGATTTAAATGTGTAAATTTCACGTCGCCACTTAACACCGTTTGAGGAAGAGTTCTTGTGACGGACAGGCAGACAAACGTATACAATGCAACACATTACAGACTGCATCGATGGAATCTAGTTTTTTTTAACACATCGATATATTTATTATGTGGGCATTTAGTATTGAATTTAATGGCAATCACGCCCCTTGGTTTTTTTTTAATCGGTTGCGTAATCGAAGATTTAAGTGCCATACTTTCATACATCGAATTTTTAATACATTTATGGATTTGTATCATTATTGTTTTCCTTCCGTTATAGAATTATATTCCTTCCCACTTTTGAACAGATAAGTTAAGCAATTTACATACTCGTTAGAAATCTTCTGTTAAAATGGTTCTTTAGGACATGGTATTGAAACGGTTTTTTTTAAATGTTTGATAAAGTGCTTTATAAGAAAAATACTTCTTTACTGCTTTTCTTAAAGCTCGGACAATGTCATTGGTAAAACTTTAAAATTTAATGTAAACATTCCAGTGAAATTCAGTGATGTTGACTTATCATCTAAAATTGTGATCGCACTTAATTCAAAGTTCTCCCATATCATTACAAACAAATTACTTTCAGTCGTAGAGCTTTGGCGAATTCCCATAAATATTTTACAGCAAGGACGTTTGAAGGAATGGTATTTGAATATTTTTTGAACACGGGTGACTGCTTAGACATTTAGCTACGCCGTAACTTTAGAAGCTTTCGAAACTTTTGACAGTTTATCTACGACAATATTTATAGTTATATTTAAAATAAGTAAAGTTAAATATACATAGTATGTTTTATATTTAAAAGATTTTTTGGGATTGACAAATGTGACAAAAATACAATTTATTTATGCGCAGTAACAATTAATCAATCAAAAACCTGAAAATACTCTGCCTGTTCAAAGACAACCAATTGTATTGTTTTCAAAACGAATGCTATAATCTTGAGACAATTCAAGCTAAATGTGTATTAGTTACGAAATGAAGACTTAGATAAGAAGTTCATTTGACTAAAATTTAAATCTCCACAAGATGTTCAAGTCTCAGTAGGCATTCAAGCTCTGAGCCATTCCCGAAAGAGGTGCGTACACAACACTAAGATGATGCAAAGAAGCTGGTTGTGGGCTGTTGAAGAGAAAAAGCCTAAGATACGTGGAAAATGGTTGCGAAGTCGAACAAAACAACGGCAGTACCAGCCAAATAAGTTGAGTAATTAAAAAGAAGTTGTAGGTCCATCTCGATAGGAACAAAGAGTTTTCTACTTTTGATAAAGATACAGACAAAAAAAGGCACCGTCATAAATAAAGTGCCCTGTTTATTCTAAAACCATGTATTATACGTATTTCAAAGTACTCAATAAACATAAATTTGATGATTTCTATAATACAATAAAATAAATCAAACAATATTTAACAATGATTAGCAAGATTCACAAAGTCGATGTGTTAGGATGCAAAAGATCAAAGATAGGTATAGTAAATTGAATTGAACGAATGCTAGAATGTTTTGCACATTAAAAAAAACTATCAACTGAAATAGTTTTCTACTACTGAAGTCGAATTCATTGAAAACCGTAAAGAAAAAAGTCGTGAAAATATCTCTAGATTTTTATTTTCTCGAAGAGTTTTTAATAATTTTCCCATCGTTGTAAAAGATATTTTCCTTGGCGTTCTACAAGTTTTCAGTATTTTCACAGAGACTTCAAAATAATTTTATGTTATCAAACAACGTGAAAATTAGTTCTTTCATGTTTGCCCTTATTTTGAAAAGGAGACAAGAAAATCTAATAATCAGTGAGGCAGTTAAGCTAATATTCAAGATATTAAACTAATTAATGACGTAAGCAAAACTTTAAAAGATGAGTATTTTTTACAAAGCATTATAAGTTTTGAAAAATAAAATTAAAAAATAGCAGTTTGAATATTAATTTTAGTTTTAGTAGAGAACATCATAATTTTTATTAACCAATTGGAAAAGGGAATTACTATAATTATTTCTTACGCTTTTTAGGGCTTTAGAGTGTTTAAAATGAATTATTA
This sequence comes from Himalopsyche phryganea, assembly GCA_022494535.1. Classification (NCBI taxonomy): domain Eukaryota; kingdom Metazoa; phylum Arthropoda; class Insecta; order Trichoptera; family Rhyacophilidae; genus Himalopsyche; species Himalopsyche phryganea. The sequence goes on from JAGVSL010000024.1 coordinate 863,597, forward strand.
ATTACGCTTTTACGAATGGAAAAATGTATTGTATTACCAGGCATTTAAATTTGTACTAAGAATCAAAAATATTAATGATGTTATTTCAATAAGAATTTTAAAATTTTATCGATATCGAGAGAGCTCACACTTCCGATTAATAACGGTACGGTCAACGTTAAACCCTCTGTCATTAATTTGAGAATCATAAAGTTTTATAATAATGTAATAAAAGTATAGATAAAGCTAGTTCCATAAAAATTATTAAATATTATTGATAGGTAGATAACTCACAGACTCGAATTAATAACGTACGGTTGACAGTTAACCTTCTACCATTAATTTAAAGTACGTTCAATAATTGAGACACATTTAGTCCAAATTCGGTTGCCGATAATGTGAAACAAAAGTTGCTTTTACTTATACAAAGATTGTAATATCAAAATGAGCGATATTAATTTTATTTCTTTATCTATTTTCGATCGTTTTGATATATGGAATAGTTTTGTTAAAGTTTATTCATTTTTTTTCGCAGGTTAATAACATTTGCTTCGCATTTACAATGTCTTACAGAAAAAAACGTTGGCGACGCGTAAACATCTTGTTGCGTTTTATTGTTGTGAATCCCCTTAGCGTTTTAGACTTGCGATTTTATTACGCAATAAACAACCATTTTTTATAAATATTGAATTCGGAGACGACATTTTGGCTCTAGTCTTGTCTTTTGCTAAAAGACCTCCGAAGGTCTCCCACGAATTATTGAGACTTACATTATTCAAAAAGCCATAATCTTCGTAGAGGTATTTTTTACGTATAAAACCTTCACTTCGCATAGTTTATATATTTTTTATCGTTAAATGAAATTATTTACTGCCGCATAAATGTTATGATTTAAACTAAAAAGTGTACTAGCGTTTTGTAAAATGAAAAACGCAAATCATTGGTTTTTTATTACTGCAAACATCGTAAAAAATTGTAATATATTAGAATCTAACGGATAAAATCTCATGGTATCGGATCACTGGAACATTTTTAAAACTACAAACGTTAACTGCTTTTAGTCAAAAGAATTTAATGGACAATATCCTTTACATGGATTTGAAAACCACAGACAAATGTACTGTTACAGTGCTGTTAAATGCAGAAGTGAGAGATACCTGAATAGTTAAATTAATGAGATTCTACTGTATTAATAAAAAGAATTCTGTTCATGCCACACAACGTATATTATTGAAGTTATATACAGGGCAATAAATGTATCATTTTAACACATTGTAGAACGAATAACATTTTGGTACTAGAGCCACGATGCACTAAGTGTGCTTAAATACAGAAAAAATATAAATGGTGTGTTTCTAAGTGTGACATAATTTGATTTATTTAATTTAAAAGAAATTTCTATTCCTTCGTAAAATTTTAACGATACACAAGTAAATATTTTACTAAATATAACATATATTAAATTAAACGCAATAACTGTAATTTATAGATATAATTTAATTATAATATTGAATAAAATAAACAGTGAAGGACGACGAATCATGAACGATCATATATTTCACAGTAGTAATAAATATTTTCACAAAATACGAAAGAAAAATATTTCCGAAAAACAAAATATCACTTACGTGTTTCTATATTTAGAAAAAGCGTCCTCTGAGATGTGTTTGGTATTATATTCGGTGAGAAAAATAATATAAAAGTGGTATGTGAAATTGTTGAGAAGGTATAAATAAAACAGAAAATAGTATTATTACACAATATTATTGTGTTTTTGTCAATGTGGAGTATATTTTATATACCATAAACACGACTGAACATAACCAACGCGCATTAAAATTATCTATGGGTGGATGGTTTTTCAGTAACTTTATATACCGGATTGTTTCAGAGCAAATTACAATTTTCAATATTTCACACTAAATGCATAACTGAACGTAACATGGTTTCATAGATTGCAAAACACAAGATAATCAATTCCTTAATTGCACGACATGTTTGTCTAAATTGAAGTGAAGAAGATTTTTATGGTTATTCGTTTAGTAGCTTCAAAATTTTTGTTTTAATTAAATAACATATTCAATGAAAAGTGTTTGGTGCTCACTAAAGTCACTCGGAGTTTTTTTAATTGCGTAGTCTGATTTAATTTTTAGTTGACAGATGCGTTATGGAGATTGATATGTATAATTTATATTTATGTTGTATTTACTGCACATTTAGATATATCAGTACATATATTAAATGTTTATTAGATTAATTGATTAATCAAATGCATTAATTTGTTTAAGAAAATATATCTTAAAGTGTGAAAATATGGTATTTAAAACGTAATATGTTTCTTTTGTATTTTTCCCGCTTCTTATGTAGAACATAAAAACTGTTAATTGAGCATACTGTGACAGACATTGTTTGAGCGAAAATTGGTTTTTATTCAGTTGCTCATCCTCTCTTTTAAGGATAAAAAGATAGAACTACCGAACTTGTTTTTACGGAGATGTTGGATGGGTACAGTACCGGACATCTAGCTATAACTTATAATAAAATATTGATTTGTGAAAAAACATTGTGATCTAGAACATTATTTAAATATGAATAAGTATTGGGTTTCAATTAGCTGTAATCAGAAATGTGCATGTATTTGCGTTTATATGGAATCGTACGCTAACGCACTTGACAGTAAAATCATATAAATGTCTCATTCACTTTTAAATCGAAAAATTGTGACCATTTTGAATAATGAGTAACCTTTCGTTAAATCTGATTTTTGAGCCAAACGAACACATAATACATTTTTTTGTTTATCTAAGGTTTCAAGAGTTTTAAATTAAACGAAGATCGAGTTACTTAATTAACAGAGTTCACGGAATGTTTACTTCACATCCTGTACATTAACGCCTTTGAAGCCTTAATCCAACTACATTTCCCACAAATTTGCAAGGAGCATCTATGTACTCTAACTGAAAGCTCCTAAATCAATTTATAAAACTAACATCTCGCTTCAAGGAGAATGCAATTCCGAGAGCTTACTTGCGGTTACAGCATTGAGCTCTATACTATTAACTCTTATTTATTTAACGCCAAGATATAATACAGCTTATATGGCATTTTTTTCTTAATTATAAATGTTTGTAATGTGTATGAAAAATTGACAAACTGTAGGTGGCATTGAACAAGAAACAAAAATATTAATAGCACGGAATCACCAGTACAGTCAATCTGGATAACTTTGAGTTAGTTAGTACTGTGGGTTTTTGTATTTTTATGGTTCGCCATTGCATTTATGTGTGGTATTGATGTTCAAATGAAGTAATGTCTTAAGATCAAATTTAATCAACATAAATTCATTTATTGTTATAATTGAAATATAAATATAGATAAAACAAGGTGGGCAAAATTTTCATCAAAATCGTGTAAGTTTGGCCTACGATACAAATAATCACTTTTCTTTCTGCTTTCATATATTCTGCACATAATTGAGGTGGGAAAAAATATACAGCATTTGGTTTACAGATTAGTAATACAAATTGAAAATATGGCTAATCCAATTTATTTCAAGAAATGTTTTAAAATTGTGTTTTATCATCCAAAGCTGACAGTTTTAAACTTCAACAATAAAACAAATTATGTTGCACATTAATTCATATTTTTACCATCACGGGCAATACAAATATTCTGGAATGCGGAATAATGCGGAATACGTAAAACTTGAATTGTTGAGATTTTGTACATTTCCATCTATTTTGTCACTAACGACCCCAGTTTCGCCTTTCGGCATCTTCATGCACTTGAACCCGGGTCGTTGGTGATAAAATACATGGAAATGCACAAAATCTCAATAATCCAAATTTGATATTGAAATTCCATCAAGCACCTTCAGTCGATGTCTTAAATTATAAAACATTTTATGTTAAACATTAATTCATATTTTTACCACCAGGGGCTACTCAATACTTTTGCTTAGCTAAAAAATATTCATATGGCATAAGTATTATCATAGTATTATAACAGCACCTGTTTACATGTAGTGAGCCAATCTTTCACCGATGGGATAACTTACCCAAATTGATGATGATGCGTTTTTGTGTTCATTTCATCAACTAATTATTTTCAAAATAAGCATTCCTAAAACGATATCACCATGGATATTTTTATAATACGTCACGATTTGTTGTTTACTTAATCATTAAAAAATCTCAACTACTGCTTTCAACTCGTATTCGTCACTTTTCTACCAGTGTACAAATTGATCATGTTTTGTTTTAGGTGTTTGTTTCTCACAAAACATAAAACAATGTCCGTGATGAAAAGAGAGTCACGTTTTATTGCTTTTCTTTTTATCGACTGGGGAGTAACAAGGATTCAGTGTTGACTGTTGTCGTGGCTTGGAACTATAGCTGCCATTCTATACCTTGCATCGTATATTCGCATTGATGGTATATATTTTCATCTATCTTTGGATTTTTCCCTTTAATCCAATGGATTTTTGATTACACAGGCCAAATGTCCTTTGAGAATATGGATGATTAAAATCCTTTATTTATTTTAGATATTTTTTTTGCTTTTACGGAATAATACGAATTTGAATTTAAAGGAATTCTTAAGGATTTATAGGCACATTCTTTTATATTTTCTTAAAAATCGTCTTGATTCAGATAAAAAAGTACGTTTTTAATTTTAATGATTTTTTTAAATAATAATTTAAATAAAAAAAAAACCAAGAATTACAGCTAACAGCTAAAGCACAATAGATTTCGATTTTTTTTAAATCACGCAATATTAACTAAAGGAGAAAAGACATCACTAATACCCATGGACGAAATCTCAAATTTAAATTGAAAAAATAATAATTTGATATTAGCCTTGCTGGGACTTGATCCCAGGCACATTTGATCGCTATGGTAAAGTTTTAACCACTAGATCATAGAGGTTGGCTTATATAAATGAGGTTAATTTAAGTCATCTATACTCAACAATCTATATACATAAAAAGAAAATACATCAGATTTAAATTAAAGTTTTATTCTGTGAACTTATTATGTGTAATACGTTAAAAATAGTTTTTTGTAGGAGTTTGAAGAAAGGGACATTTGGTATAAGTTCCTCAAAAAAACGACTCAAAGTTTTTTTGGCAGAACAGGGACGATAGTGGATATAAAATGGTTTAAGTAGGTTGAATAACATGACCAAATTTTCAAAATCCATGTTACCAGTACCATTAAAAAGAATCATCTGAAGTTAAAGAGGACAAAAACATATGCAAAGCAGCAAAGGAATATCTAACAAAGGAAGAGAATTTATCTTCCTACTACAGTTTTATAATACAGTCATGTTCTCTTTGTTGTACCCAAATTACCGAAAATTCAGAATGTTGAAAATAATGATATAGCGTATACACTACACATTTATTTATTTCCTAAGTAAAACACACAGATAATTTTTGTGCAGTGGGTGGTTAAGAAAATTAATTGTTTGCTCAATTAAATAATTAATCATTCGTTCATTATTACACATAAGTTTTTTTTTAAATAACGATTGCTCGTACAGTTTATCATATTGACAAATAATCGAGCATTTTGATTTAAAGTTGTTAATGAAAACCGGTTGTAAGTCAATAACTTAACGTACTTTCAGAAAAGTTAAAAGTAAAAGGATACGACTAAAAATGAATTAATTGTAGGGTAATTACGAAAGATTGAATGAGAAGAGAACACCTACTTCACAGACATCCTTACCATAAATAATATTTATTGAAAGTTCAATTCCATTCGAAAGTTCTGGACCGTTACTCCTCCGCTATGAGTTAATTTAATAGCGTTATTTTATTTGAGACTTTCGTATAATTTATATGGGTGCTTGCCTAAAAAGTGTAATCAATTAATTGTATCAATTTTTTGTAATTGTAAATATTATTAATCAAATTAATTACTTATACCCATTTCAGAGATAATTTAAAATAATAATGGATATAAAATATTATCAGATTGCTGCTGGCTGAATACAAAATCGTACAACAACCATTAATTTTTGAATAAAGAACAGTAATACCAATTTGAATATCAAACAATGATTTCATGTATCAAAATACTAATTCACGCTTTGTTCAAAGATTATATTAGTCTATATTATTAATAAACCAGTTTACTTTGTTCATGGTAGGGTTTTGACATGTGCTACATTCACAAAATATTGTTTTACATATTGACTCAGGTAATGCCATTTAGAATATTTCAATATGTGAATATTGTATTATTAAGTAAATGACAGGATTTCATAATACTAATCCAGCAAGATTTTTTTAAAAACTATATCTGTCCCAGCTGTGAAGCACATTAGGATTTTAAGTAATAACGCAACCTTTTTGATTAGACATATTTTTTATGGTATGTGATGTAAAACAGTGGTTCCTGTGGACCCCCAGAGGTCCTCGTGACCGCTGAGGGGGTCTGTGACAAATTAAAAATGATTTTGGGTGCGTGGACAACGTCGTGGGGTCCGCGAAAGGTTTAATAATAAAAAAAATATTTGTGACACATTTTCATTATTATAAAAGTTAAAATAAGTAGCAGTTAAATTGGTAGATATTTGTTTGGGCGTTGGACCCTTTTGCAAGCAGTCCCACAAACTCAGATGAATCCATATTAATACAAGAGCAATGTATTGAATTATCCACAAGTGAGATAATACCGCAAATTCTGGTTATAAAAACAGATATTATTATTAATTTTATATCCTGCATTATGTGTCACTGTACAGAAGCTGTTGATTGCTTTCCGTCATGAACCTGATCATACTAAAAAATAAAACAAATTGTTTTATTTATATTTCATTTTTACATTCAAAACATCAAAATTATTTTTTTCTATTTTACAGTTATGTAGATACTTGGGGGTTTATGGTCAGGTTTTTGCTTTAAGAAGAGGTCCATGGGCATAATAAGTTTGGGAAGCACTGTTCTAAATGATAAAAGTGTAATTAATAGATATCACTGCTTTCATACATAATTTTTAATTATTATTGAAATGATCCACACAGTAATTAAGACACTTACTAATCAATATATGCTATACCCATTTTGTCTTGCAGAGTTTTTTGCTTTCAGAAAATGCGTTAAAACTAACTTTTATACGGCCGGCAGAATCCAAGGTCAGAGATAAATGAGTCGTAATGAAATATTAATAGACACGCATAAAATGCTAATTATTTTTTAATTAAATGTTGGCAGTGTCACCATTACCCGTAATGTGGATACCGATTTCACACTCGGTTTTCACAGCGCAATTATGAACTAGAAAAACAAGTTGATATATTATCTCGCTATTGGCCCGATGCAGAGCTTATTTTAACCATGCACATATTCTTTTGAAATGAGTACAACTAAAAAATATCATAGCTCAATAAATAGCTCAGTGATTTTAATTAATTTGGATAGTTTTTAGGTTGAGTATCATCGATAGTTATTATTTGATTGATGGAAATAACTTTGAATTAAAATTTATTTCTTCAATCCGTTTGCTCCACTCTCTACGGACACACGTCTTATCCAAAAAAAAACCCTACAACATATAAACCGAGAAAATACGACCATGAAAGTGGCACCCATGGAGTCAGTACGAAACGGCAAGTGTTGCATTTTCAGGTGGCACTCTTAATACCTTCCCTAGCCATGGATTTCTCATTGTCCATGTTTTAATAAACGTTATTAATATTTTAATTGAATTTTTAATTACATGGTAGAAATTCTTCATAATAGAGCTACTATTTAATTTTATCAGATTTGTGAAAAATAACTGATTGTAACACCGTTGCAAGAACACCTAGACTTCACTAATCGATCTGTCTATGGTTTAATTTTAAGAATCACGATGGAAGAGATGATAACATCACTTGCATGTCTACAAATATAATATATACACCTTTTTCGATTGATTTGGCAGTATATTTGTGGAAATCCGTTTTTAATATAAAATTAAAATTGATAAGTTAGTTATTCTACTGACTGTGTTACTTTTTGTGGTACAGCATCCTAAAGATGATTATTAAATAAGCAAAACATGTGCCATACCTAGTAACACAGTTAGTGAATGACTAAGTTATCAATTTTAATTTTGTATTACAATATATACGCATTGCGAAATCATTACGTAGGAATACGATTCCAAAGCTGTTGCTTGACGTGATTAAGTGGTAGAGACGGATGCTGGTGATGATGACGGTAGATGCTGTCCAGGGTCAGTCGGCGGGATGACGACAGGTATCACGATGGGACGGTTGCCGAGTCGCGGACGACGGTCGATACAGAATCCTTTTCAGTTGTGATTTGCTTGTCCATTTATACTGTGTTTTGTGATCCAGTTTCAACAGATATTAATGGTCGTTGATCTCTCACGCGGTGTCAGCAGAATGACCGTAATTCCGTAATATGCAAAGTCGTGTCTTGTCATAGGTATATTATTTGCCAATAAATAATGCTTACTGATAAACGTAATGTTTCGATGCAGGCGAATATTCATATTTTGAAATCTGCAGCGTCAGGTCTCATCATAATTATATGAAAATTTTCATTCAAGAATATGAATTAGCAACCCTGCAACCGACTTGACAAACCTCAAGACCATTGACAACTACATGGTCGGATAAGTTTAATATTTTTTAGTTTGATATCCAATATATTAGCTATAAATCCATCCAGGATTTCGGTTCAGTGCTCGTGGAAAATTGTTGTCTGGGAACTCCATTGAAGCCGAAAGGTTGATACGTTGCTATTTTTTTTTATATGCCACATTACCGGCAGTAATGATAAGTGCCGTCCTAAAAAAAGGAAACGTTTTTGACATAAAAAAAAACAGATTCAACCTGCTTGAATTGGGAGACGAATTGAGAAAATCATAAATATATTATGGGCATTTTGTGGAATTGGTTATGACAACACACCTGATACAGACAGGTGCGTAATTGGGTGGGTACCCATATGCCTCGAGGATGCCTCTTCAAACATGTCTATATTTACGTACGTTTGCGAATATGTATTATTTTTATATGGACACTAAACATGCTCCCATACTTCACAATGATGCTTACTGTAATATTATTTTGACAATAATTTTTAAATCAAATTATTATTTTAGTTCAAAAATTTATTTTTTCTCATTTAGAACTTGACTTAATCCTTAATTTTTTATAAAACATGACGTATGGATAATATTGTGTCAACATAAAATCACAATTTAAAAATTCATTGTAAAGCTTCTAAAATATAATCGACGGTGTTTTGGCCAATTGATGTAATCCTCAAAAAATATGAAAACGAATCAATTATTGGATTTCATTTTAAAGACGACAGAGCTGGTCTCGGCCAAATGATGTAAATTAGAAAAATAAATTGACCACTTTTTGGAAGGGAAACATCATTTTACATTGGTTTTAGGTTTAAAAATTCTGACCTTGCCACTTGATGTAAACTACTATTATATCTACACTCCCTACGTTTAGGCCCGTATTTGCAAACAAGAGAATTTTTTTTCTCTCTCCTGAACATTTCAATTTTGAGAGGTACATCAATTGGCCAAAATACCGTTGATATTTACGAGAAATATTCATTTGTAAAATAAAGCCAGTTCTGTTGTGAGTACAGATTATTTTTAATGAAAATTGATCAAATATCTAGATTTAATTTTTTGAATTAGCATTTACTTGGTAAAAGCCATTATATTAATGTAAAAATAGCAATCTTTTAAAATATACAAGAATTATGCAATAAAGTTATTGTATTCCGACATCACGTAATAGTTCTGACAATTTCGTGATTTCTAAATAGCCTTTCAAATTCATTGAATAGTTCTTGACTAAAATACTTCACTTCTTTTTAACTCCTTGGATATATTTGAAATAAATATAATAAACTATGTTAAAAAGGTTTTTTCTTATGATAAAATTTCTGTTGAAAAGAAGACATTTATTTTATTTCGACTGGAAAAAATATTTAATCATATAAAATAAACTGAAAATTTCTGAGAAAAATAAATTTAATATTCTAGTAAAAATTAAAACGTTGATTTATCGTGTTTTAGTTAACCTCTGGGAGACTATAAGAGAATGGTTGTTTTTCTCGAAACTTTTTTTTCAAGTTAACAAAAAAAAAAATTATGTCAACCGTAAATTATTTTCCTTTTATTTTTTATTATGTTCAGAGGCAAAAGACTGATAAGTTATATCATTTCAACTAAAAAGATCGTTAACAAATTACTTTGCTGCTCAACCATTGATTTTATTCATCGCATAAAGAAAAATAAGTCTATTTGAAAAAAAATTATTTACTATTTCTTTGAGCGGTATTTACAATTAATGAAAGAAGTGAATTAACTTCGTAATGTAATATTTCCGTCTAAATGAGCGATCCTGAATTTATTGAACTTCTTAAAGAAGATTGCCACATCTCAAAATTCACCATATGAAAATAGTAGTCGAAATAGTATCTCTGGTAAAAATCTCTATTGCCAAGTTATAAAAGTTAATGTTAATAAGTATTCTTTGACTTGTGAAAGGATTTATAAAGAACGTAAACGTAAATGAAAAGAAACATAATTCATATTTTTGACTACTTTTATACTTGTCACCTCAACAGAAACTAAGTCATTGATTGAATTGGCATTTACTTGGTAGAACTCCATTATACTAAGATTAAATAACAAAGTATTTAGTTCTAAAATTTTTTTATCGGGTAGTTGATAGCTATTTCGGCTTTACGCCATCGTCAGAACTATCACTAGTTCTGACGATGGTGTAAAGCTGAAATAGCTATCAACCAACTACCTGATAAAAAAATTTGTAGAACAAAGTACTTTGTTATTTAATCATATTAGAAACTAAGTTGCTCAACCTTTCTCGACAGACTGAAAAAGGATTGCATTATGAGAGGACAACAAGTATGAAAATATTGTACATATCAAGTGAGGTGGAAAAGAATGACATTTTTACAGACATCGATGTATTTGAATACAGATCTGTAAATCGATTAAAAAATCATATATATTTTATTGTGTAACTATGTAGGAATGCCTGATGTTAGCAATTATCACTGTGTGTTGTTTTTTTCAAATATTTTTTTATGTTTTAATTTGAACTCGTTTAATGAGAGCCCGTCAACAAGTATCAATAAAATCAACGTTGTAAACTTTTCGTTGTGGCAGTTTTTCATTACTGGTGTGATAATGTGTTTATACACGAAAGCGGTTGTCTCATTATTCATCACCGATGTAATCAATAAAACAAGCCTCATCGAAAATCCTTGACTAGTTTCAAGCCTTTTGTTTTGATTAAACAAACAATTAATTCTAATTTTATTTATATCCAGAATTAATATATGCTAAATTCACACCAATTATAGTAATTCTATATATTATATGACTGCTGTCATATCGACACACAGTCAATCATTGTTTGAATAAACCACCATCAGTATGTGTCAATTACCATGTTGTTTTGAAATTAATTAAGATACATCTGAATAGAATTGCAAAACAATTCAAAGTAATAATTAGCACAAGAATATTTAACATAACAAATCTGTCTGTGCATGGTAACTCAAACGACGACTTAGGTAAAAAGAAAAAAGCGAAAAATTTATTTCCATAAAAAGTATACTAAGTTGAAAGCAGTTTTGGAATCAAGTTAAGTAAGTTATATCAACATTTTCAGCGCTTATTCAAGAATAGTAAATTATGATTAAGACAGATTTCGATTAGGGAATGAGCATATGAGAATGTTCATCCACTATTTTATATAATATTTAAGCCCTGGATTATTTAATTTAAGACATCGACTGAGGGTGCTTGATGGAATTTCAATATCAAATTTGGATCATTGAGATTTTGTACACTTCCATGTATTTTGTCACTAACGACCCGGGTTTCGCCTTTCGGCATCAGGCATTCGAGCACACGAATGGACTCGAACTGACAGACAGTAAACAGTGTCTAACGTTTATATAGAAGATACAAATACGACAAATATTATTTACGAGAAAAAATATTATACGTCTGAGTGCCACACTGATACCTGAGTTAACATTTCGAGAATTGCCTTAATCCTTATTTTGTAAATTTTTTTTGTAAATTGCATCCCGTCGAAACCCACAATACCATATTACAACCCATAATTGTAAAATCACTGGTAATTCTAAAAGTAGTTGGAAAGCGGCAATTCGCCACTCTGTTAATGTGTTGTTTACAAAATAAGGATTAAGGCGATTCTCGAAATGTTAACTCAGGTATTAGTGTGGCTCTCAGACGTATAATATTTTTTCTCGTAAATAATATTTGTCGTATTTGTATTTTCTATATAAACGTTAGACACTGTTTACTGTCTGTCAGTTCGAGTCCATACGTGTGCTCGAATGCCTGAAGATGCCGAAAGGCGAAACCCGGGTCGTTAGTGACAAAATACATGGATGTGTAAAAAATCTCAATAATCCAAACCTGGATTATTTGTTTTTTAAATAAGTTTTGTGATATAATTGATAGCTTGTTTGGCATCACGCTGTCATCAGTATAATGATTTTAGCAAATTGTAATAAATTATAAAATTATTGTCAAAACGTCAAATAACAAAGAGACATGTTTCGTTAAAATATGTAATAAAGTGTTATTGCGAGTGGCATTTATCGCTAAGCACTAAGTGATTTTCGTTATAAAGTCACTCGCAGATAAAGGGAATAAAGTTTTTTTCAACCACAATATTTCTTAAAATATGCGTGGCCTGAAATTGAAAACGACCTTTTAAATAAAAACACATAAGTCATACGGCGGAAAATCTTTTACCATTTAAAACATTTTTCTTTTCCGAAAAAAGCATCGACCAAGGTTTTATGTAAAAAACATTTGAAAAATTTTCACGACAAAAGGTCGTAAATATTAAGCTCTTGAAAGCAGCATTGTATACAATACTTAAAACTTTATTGTCATTGTTATTACGATCAACAAGAACGAAATTTTAAAATTGTTTATTTTCTATTATTGTGAAATTAAAAAATATTTATAAAGGCATATTCATATAAGTTCCCGATACTGTATCCAAATGGTATACTCTTTTAATTGTTCATTCTTACTCGTTTGCTCAGACGAGAGTTCGAGTCCCCAAATAGAAACATTTGTTCATTGTTAATTCAAACGATGTATGGATTTGTGTACGAAGGTATTGATATTTGTGATATGTTACCATCTTTTCACACCCACCCTTATCTGATCTCGGAAAACATGGTACAGAGAAAACAATAAATTATCGAGTCCTTTCCTATGATTCATATTTATTTACCTACTACAAAAAAGCGACTGACTTTCAATCAGTTTTGTTTAAAGCACTCCTGTAAAATCATCTATTAGCAATTCATTTGCCTCATTGAACGCGGAAGAGACTCAAATACGTAAGAATTTTGTAATTATATTTTTAATAATAATTTGCATAAAGTTTAAGAATGTTTTGGTTCATTTGAAATAAATTCTTTAAAATCTAACAGGCTCTTGAATAAGACATTAATTTTAAGCTTCCAAACGTCAAAATTTCATTAATTTTATTTTTAAGTTACTCTCATAAAAGCTCAGGCAATATTTAGTTATTTCATATTACTTTTCGTCTGTAAACTCCATCTTTACTTTTGTTTTGAACGCATTACGGAAACAAATTACGTCGTTAGAAGAAAACAAAGTAATTTAGTCCCAGGATAAAGATCCTACCGCTAGATAAGTAATGGCATATCTTGAAAATCTCAAAGCTTCCTTTTCATTTTATTTAATCAAATGAAAATTATACGTCGCTATAAAAATGCGAATATCACAGGAAATTATGTCGCATCTTTTTATAAAATCATTTAAAAAGTAATTTTTATTTCATTTTAAATTATTGTGTTGCTTTATCAACTGTTTCTGTTATAGCAAAAACGAAGTCATGAAGATTGTGTTTTGAATTATTTAAGCAAAAAATTCGACTTGTCATTTCGTATCACGGTAAAAAATGCAATTTGTAGTTATTTCCTTTTTATAAATTAGTAAAATACAATGTCTACATCACGCTATCGTAAAAACCATCTTGTAGTTTTCTTTCGTTGACTTAAAATTAGATTATTTTTCTTAAACATTTGTCATAATTTCATAAACCAGTGAATTTCTCAAAACAACTTATAATGGAATATAACTTTTTTTGTAAGAACAATTATGAAATGTAGCTGTTTTGGTATTAATTTACACTTTTAATAATAGACTTAACCAAGGTTTTATATTATGTTTTTGCATTTTTATTAATTTACGATTCGAAATTTCGTTTTTTTTTCTATTTTCTCGTGAGAGAAAAATTAAGCTGCAACGGTTTGACGACCGCTATCGTGAAAAATACTTATTTTGTGATTAAATATATATTAACCCCAGAAATAATGGTCAAAAAAGTGCGAAAAATATTAAAAAAGTATTCTCTTTTTGATTAAAATTTTAATTTAAAACAAAGGTTTTTCTACTTTTACTAATGAACACGCGTTGCTCCATTTTGCTAAGGTTTCTGTCTCTCCCAAGCAGTTTAAAATTTAATATAAGCGTTTCAGCGCGACCCTGCTCTGCTCAGTTAGCACTCTCGGCTTCAGTAATAATCATTCAGCGCCCTCGCAGTTAACACAGCACACTGTAAGAAGGTTTTATTTTAACACCATGGTTGGGTACATTGTCAACTCCTTGCGAACAAATATATTCTTCAAATTTGAAAACTGGCAACGATAACAACCAAAGTAGTTCAGAATACGACTGGATTTTATTAATATGATGGTATCTAATCACTGCAATTAAGAAAATGAGTTGAATATGTCAAAATAACCACATATATGCGTGAAAGAGGAAAGGGACTAATTTAATCAACGTTTCTATGTTAATAAGCGTTGAAAGAAAGTTCTCATAATTGTGAATCTTGAACTATTTTTTGAAAATGATGACCTTGAAGTACAATTCTGCGTGCAAAAAGAAATGGAAGTTAAGTCGATTTAATTGAAAAACTCATTAAATATTTGAAAATATATGCATGCATGTAATATAAAAAATGAGAGTAGAATGAATGCTGCTGAATTGATGAAATTCATATTATTTAAACATCAAATTTTTTATCGAATTTCATACAAATGTAAATACTATTTTGGCTCTTCTGAAAACTTCCAATTTTAAACTTAACGCTCTTTTCCTCTCACATCTAGAATTATTGTTAGCTTATTTTTGGAAGAGTTTAAAGTTTGAAGCTTTGATGGACTGTTGTAGCTGAGAACTGATGATTCTGAATACTACTGCAAAACCAAGACCTGATCTGTGTTTTAAATTGACGATTTTTTAATAAATTAAAGTTAACCAAGGTTGCCCAGGAACCTAAAAATATGCTTATCAAAAAAGAAAAATCATTCCCTTCATTCTGATGTTAACATTTTTTTCTCCTAAATAATTTTATTTGGACTGAAAGAGTTAATGTCACCACAATGCACATTCAGCGCTTTCTCTCGTAGCAATATTAAAAGTACTGTCCCACACAATGAATGTTTCTCTTTATAAAACAAAGCTGAATAAATATCCACTCAAATTATGCAACAAAATATAACTGTTAATTCAGAAAGAAAAGTAGCGAGAAAATAAAATTTTATGAAGGATTTAAATGTTAATTATATGAGCACATTATTTAAACAAAAACAAAAAATGTGGCACCGGATACACGCATTTTATTTTTTTGAATAATTTTAGGATTGGATATAAAATTGAAACTCTAATAACTTTTCACCCTCAAAACTTAGTGAGTCATAAGTCTTTCCTCTTAGCCTGGTCTCCGAGATAATTCTCCCCATTCTGAATCATTATATTAAATTATAATGGAATTAGAATACATAAAAACAGTGTAGAATTTATTCTGAGAATGCTTTTCAGAGAAGCAAAAATGAGTCACTAATTTATACAAAAAGTAATTAAGTTATGATTTTCTTTTAAATAAATTTTTTCAAAGTTACCATTGCAATCCATCAAGTTTATAGATGTAGATATTTGTTTTCGGATATTGATTTTAAACAGAAGTACAATAATTACCCATTATATAAAAGGTTTTTATTATATTAAATAGAAAATTGAATTTCAAAAACTACTTACTGTTACTGTTGATTGGTATTATATCGAATAAAATTTAATGTGGCAATTTTACTGATTTTTAAGTCGGTAAAACAAACCAGGATATTTATGTAGTGCTATAATAAAAATAATATCTCTCGTCCAATTTTGAATTGAGTGTCAAAACATTAAATATTAATTATGCGATGCAGATGAAAACGTTACCTTACTTTGAAAAGGTTCTAATCTTGTAAGCTTGTAAAGTTTTGACTGATCATATTTTGTATTTTAAAGGAAAAAATGTATTTTTAATTAGAGAGTTAGCATATATTTATATACACAAATATTTTACTTGTTTTTTTATATAATTTATGTTAACTAAAACCCTTATGTAAGAAAATATTGAATATCTCAAGCTTTGATTAGAACTGACAACAATAGTTTGTTTGAAAAGGTTTTATCGGATACTTTAATTTTATCAAACAATATGTTCTGATTTTTGAGATATTTATTAATATTATATATTACCATGACTTGCTGAACCATATAAGCTAACAATAATATTATAATACAACAGAATAATAATACATATATACTTTGAATGTTTGAACGAACTCGGCTAACTTTCGTCAATGACCACATCAATAGAACAATAGAAGTAAAGAGTAAAACACACACTAACCATCGAGCGAAGAATGTTCGACATAACGTTAAACCTTTTCAAAAAAACTGTGATGTGTACGTTTTTTATGTGAGATGATAATAATTAGTTATATCGATTCATAGAACCGTATAAAAAAAATTTATGTAAAAAAAATATGTGGATAGAACTCCGAAATACTGCTAACTCCCTCACTGAACAATATATGACTCTGAAATCAACGTATATGGTAGAATGTGACTAATACAACATTTCCCAATCAAAAGGTCATTTTAGGCAAAAATTTCAGTTAGAACCTTTTCAAAGTAAGGTAACAAAATGCCAAATGAATATATAATCTGCCCACCTACAATTGCAGATTCCTGTTTTACTGAATTTGGCATGTTAGTAAAACAGGCCGTAGTATAAACATAATATGGTAAACAAAATGAACTTTTTACAATTATAGAATGATTTTCGAAACATTTCTTAGATAAAATGTATACATATATTGCATTCATTTAATCATTTACCTACCCATTATTGAAATGAAGCCCTTTGGTTATACCCAAGAGATGAACGCTGGTTTTCTGACCGCGATACCGGGCAAAGATAATTTTGCCAAGCCTTTTGTCAAGTAATTACTCAGTGAGCGCTTTTCGCGTCTGTCCTTGTTATTAGTGGAGCGAAATAAATAGGCGGAAAATCCCACTACCCCAAGCCAAAATCCATTTTGGTACGAGGCTCATTGTTTTTAGACCATGTGACTTTTTGCAATCAAATAAAACGTACAAGTGAGGTTTTTCAAATGATTGTAATACTGAACCTTGTTTTTGCTTGACATATGAATAATAACGGTAGAGAACGTTTTGATTACTTTTTAAATTATTTTTACTTAACCCACCAACTTTTGATTAACCGCAATTTTAGTTACATGTTAAAAGAGAAGTAATATTTCGTAAAATGCTTTAATTATTTTAATACTTTTATTAAAATCAGTGGTCGCCAGCATGTCTCAGAAGCCCGATTTTTTTCTCAATCCGAAAAACGCCCAATTTTTTTAAATATAGTAATTCATTCATACTTTTCAAAAAATGCATGTTATTGTTTCCATATTTACAACGATATTCCAAAGTTATGAAAACTATTCTCTTATGGCTGACTCATGAACCGAACATAGTACGAAATATTTTTTTAAAATTTGAATTAGTTACCTGGGCCCGTCAGACCTCAATTTGGATTTACAGTATTTATTGTTTTCTCGCCTGGTTCAGAGATGTGGCTAGTTGTACGTATTTGATTCTTTTTTTTAGTAAAGGAATGCACAGAAGAAAAGCAAACAAACAAACAAACATTCATTTTTATACGTATAGATTGGTGAATTTTCCCTGTTCACCAGAGAGCTTAATTCGGATATATATATAATAAAGAAGAAATAATCTAAATTATTATTTTTAATGCAATATGAGAGACGATAAAGTCAAATTCTTATTTCTAGACTGCTTTTTTTAGATTTGGAAGCTTAAGTTTCACGATAATGTCATGTCTTCTGTAATGTTGATACCCCAGAGAATTGCTAGTGTACTTTTTCTCAGAAAACTTGAAGATATAAATATTTATTATGGATGAAAGTCTGACGATATTTTATTTTTGTTTTTTTTGTAGAGGCTTCACAGCATCTACGCCGTTAATAGTTTCCAACTTTGGATAACAAATTTAATATATTTTATTGATGAAGTGATAAACCTTTCAAAGAGAACTTGAATTTTTTTTATTAATTTAATGACATATAATTGTATTGTTTTATTATTCACTGTTGACAGTGGTGACTAATAAAATATGTCAATTCTAAAATTAATTAAAAAAGAACGTGCTTCTATCAATGATAGCGAATTTTAATGTAATTATGAAAATTCGTGCATTTATTTTAGATATTTAGATTTCTTGCGTAGAGCATCTACGGCGTAGCTAGTCTGAAAAGTTTGAACAACTATTGTTTTACTATTTTTTTATTAAGATGTACATATTATTATAATATGCCAAGTAATTTTAGATATATGATACATATTTATTCATTCGTTTATGAATTTCATTGTTACTCATTAAGTTATTTAGACTAAGTTATATTGTATTTGTGTAGAGCATCTACGCTATCTACGACGTAGATAGCTCACATCGTAAGAATAAAAAAAATATGTCATGTTTTTATCAAGTGATACACTCGTTTATATATTCCTTAAAAAAGAATGTAAAAAAAATTTATTCAACTTTAAATAAAATGTGTCGTTGATATATTCAGTAGCAGAAGTCAAATAACTTTGTTTTGGAATGCTCGACTTTTAAGAAAATCATTAAATTTAAGACATTCTCTTTAAATACCTTGACCATTACTTATTAAATTAACCACTTTATGCGATTCGTTAATCATTTAAAAATTCGATTTAATTTTTAATAATTCTTTTTTATAGTACTTATACTAGTGAGTACCCGGCATGCGTTGCAATGCCACTCAAAGAAAGAAAGGGTTTGTGTTTTAATTTTATCTATTGAAGTGCTTTTGGATCTGCACAGGCCAACATTTTATAAAATTACCCGGTCTGAGCCCGCCATCTTCAGGCCCGGCCCGGCCCGAGTCCGAGTCTCAATATCACACTTGTTACCCGAACCCGACATGAAGCCCAGATTTATTTTTATCAGCCTGAAAAAAGTCCGGTTTATTTTTATATAAAGCAATTTATTTATATTTGTTATTTATTTATTTATTTATTGTAAATTTAAAAAATTGAAATGCATGGCATTACAGCTGACGCCAATGCGCCATGCATTCCACAAACATAATAACAGTAACAACAATAATAATAATTATTAAAAACAGTACTACTAATAAAAACAATAATGAAAATAAAACATTTTTTTTTTTAAATTACTAAATAATAAAAAAAAAAGACATTATTAATTTAAAAGGAAAAAATATTTAGTGAACAATACCCATAGTTTAGTGTTGAAAATATCCAGCTCTCTAGGCAGTGCATTAATCATCCGAACGGCTCTGGCAACTGGTGACTCGAATGACCGACGCGAAGAACAAGTTTTAAGAATAAAAATTGTCTGGATATGGTTTCGGCCACGTAGATAACAATTAGGAGTTATTGTTTCCATATTTCTAACAATATTCATAGCACATGTGAAATAAATTATTTAAGTTATGAAAACTATTGCCTTATGGCTGACTCATGACCCGAACATAGTACGTAATATTTTACTTAAATTTGAGCACAATATTTTTTCTTTTTCCGTCTGGTTCAGAGATGTCGCTAGTTTGAAGTATTTGATTCTTTTTTTAGATATCAGATTTAAATTTTTTTTTCTTTAGAAACCTTCACCGGTATGCGCACAGCAACTCACCAAAGATTGATCAAAATCGGATTAGTGATAGAAGAATGCATAGAGGACAAACAAAAAAACAAATCTTCATTTTTATATATATATATTATTTATAGTTTTTTTTCACTGTGAACGAAATCGAGTTAATTCATATTAATTTCCTCAAATTAAGTATAAAAAACATGGAATATGTATTTTAGATGACTTTTTAAGGAGATAAACCGTCCTAAAATCTATCGCACTGCATTCATAGCTTAAATCAGCCGATTTTCGACTTATCGCCTTCTGTCACAATGCCGACGATACATTGTTTTTTGTGATTTTACTTGATTGGTTTTATTAAAATAAATTCACGAGTCACTAGATACACTAGAATTTATTCATTGCTTAAGTAATTTTTGTGATAAACAGAAACGGATTTATACCATTATACCACTAAGAAGTAGCTTCGTAGGGTTTTAGATCCCTTAAGTTTAAGATTTAATTTTACTACCCTTGTTCTGTTCTGTTATAAAAAATGAGATTTTATTCGAAAGAAAACAAACTTATTTACGTAAATATTTTCATTTGTTGCTTAGACTTTAACGAATCCTGTTAATATCATAATAAAACAAAATAAAAAGTCAGCCATACCCAAAACCAATATTAAAATGTCGTTTTTTTACGAGAACTGGTTGGAAGACAGTCTTTCAACCTTCAAATCTAAAGTTACGAAAATGGCTTTATGAAAATATTGCTATCAAGCTAATAGTTCCCTGTTTTTTTAAATCTCATTGACTGGCTGTGATGGTCGAATATATTATCAAAGATATCCAAGCGTCTGTAAACAGATCTGTAAAAAGACTGAATAATTAATGTATTAATGTTTTCATTTGAGTATACGAATTCTTGACTGCGCAATTGAGTAAGACAAAAGTCTTGAAGGAAATTTCTAGATTGTTAACTGCATTAATAATACCATGTTACCAGATTTTCTGACTATGTTTTTCCTTAAACGATTAAATTCCAGTAAACGAAATTTTGGGAAACGATTTGATCTACTATTTTAATGACATAGAAAAGGTCGAGATGATTTTTGCTCAACAAAAATATTAACTCTGAGTTATGAAAGGACATTGTCTCTAAAAAGTTTACTGATGTTATTTGTCTTTGAAATGTGTACAGTTGTTTTCTATTAAGTATTTGAAAATTTAATTGAATTTCTAGCTCTACAGTCAACATATTTTGAACAGATTTATTTTTATTATAAATCATATTTACAATATATTTTTTTCTTGGATTAGTATATTTTGATTCAGAGAATACATTTCAGTAGAATTTCGGAACGCATGGGAGCCATGCGTAAAAACCTTGTATGCTATTGAAAACGTATGAAGATATATTCAATTTTTTTCTTTTAATCGAGTATATAACAGTTTTATTTTGATTTTAAAATGAAACTTTCAACAAATATTTACTTTTTAAATATTATGGAAAAAAGACATGTTCGAATCCTTAATGTGAAAAAATGTTATTGTATTCTGGCTGTGTAATTTAAAATTCATGAAAAAATCTACGACCCGGATACAGCATATTTTGCCAAAATTATAGGTAGTATTGTGAAAATCTTCCTAGTAGATATATACTGACAACCCTTTCTTTATAGCGTTGGTATACATAATAAATGGCCACCCTTAAACCATTTTCTGAATCCGCTAGTAGTTGGGATCAAAGAATCTCTAGTATTTGTCATAATTAATCTCGCAAAGTGCGGTACACTTGCTTTTCATTAACAAGGTGACATAGCAATTTAGGCAACTGATAAGTTACCAGTGTGACACGGGTGCACGTGTCATATATTCAATAGATCCCAAACGAAATTTACTAGATGCTATGATAGTTAAAGTTTTTATTTTGGCAATGGGGGATGATTAAAGAAAATTAATTGTAAAGGGTCGAAAGTATTTATCATACTAATGAGTATAAAACATCTTTGGGTTAATACATTCAGAGCTAACGAAACTACTAAGCAATTACGTGGTAATCGATAGGGCACTAATATCTAGGTGATTAGTGTACCAGTGAATGGGATAAAGTGTTATCCTTTTGCGACGAGACATTTTACAAAAAAGCAGATGGTATGCATTTTAAAATCCTTATTAGGAAGCGAGTATCATGGGGATTTGCAGATTATTCGCAATGATTTATTCAGAATAATCAGGAGAGTCTTTACGTGCCTGGGGTGCATAAGCTCATTATGGGACCGCTAACGTCATAATAAGATCAGATGAATGCAGTATACAGAAAACCAGATTTCTTCTTTACACGTTGACAATTAAAATTTGACACAAGACACTACAATTTGGATTTTTTTTATTTTCTTCTTCATCTTTAACTTAAGCTGCGAAATATAGTTGATTATTTTTATTTTTCAGTAGTTCTCAACGTTTTTTGAGCCCGTACTCCATAAATTTAAGTTTATGTTACTCCCAAATCGGCAATCATGATTGATTAATATAGCATTTATTTTTTTATCATTGACTGATAAACGAAAGAAAATAATAAGATAGTTAAATGTGACACTTTCCAAAGAAAAAAATACAGGCATTTTTTCGTCTCAGCGTTTAAAGATAAAAAAATGTAATAATAATTATGAATATTTTTATGTAATAATGTGAAAACGTTTTAAATACCAGTCAAAAGTATTTAACGATACGCAGATTCAGTTTCTTGTTTATATTTTTTTAAACATCAAAACTTTGATATTTAAAAAAATAATGACCCTTAGTGATTTTTGCCAATAGGTTCAAATGTGTGTATATTTATGGCGCTATCGTTTAATATAAGCATAGCATCAGTAATGTAGAAAACTTTGAAGTATAAATTATACATGTATAAACTGATATGATTTCAAAGACACGTAATATATTTGAATGAGTAAACATTTTGAAATTTTATTCACAAAAATATTTATTCTTTATTAATTAATGTGCTCAAAAAAATATTTTTACTGTAATTCAACATCAAACTATTTAAAAAAAATATATTAAATATCTCAAATCGAAGTAACGGTCATTGTAAACTGATTTGAATTAAAACTACTACTAGCAAATAAGAAATTCTGATTATGCGCACAATAATAAAAAGTAAGCAATCTGCAGTGCCAATAATTATCAACTATTTGTTAATTATTTTCAAATATTGTCAAATAAGTGTGTTTTGATTTTCAATTAAGTTTTTGCATCTCTTATTAGCAAAATTAAGATAACGTACCTTATTTGAGATGCTCATCTTTAGTAAAAAGGTTGTCGACCGCTTATAATATATGAGAATACAAAAAAATACAATTCACATTTTTGTAATGAATTTCGCACGTGTAGTGTACTTTTTATACTATATATGCCAGAAAAGGTTTTTTATTCACACATTTAAAGATTGATATTCACAGAGAACAATGAAAAATATAACTTTTCGCCGCGCAACAATTTTGGCACACCCTGATTTCCGATCATACTGTGCGCAATGTCAGATGATTTTATTGGTGGTAAATATTATTTTTCAGTTTATTGCCTAGTCATATCGTTGACTAGAGCACCACGGAACATTTATTTTATAGTGTTAATACACATAAAACGTAACCAAGTGGTATTAATATAAAAATAGTATGAACAGAATCAAACTTAAGTCAAAACACAAATTACGATTTTCAGTTTTGAATAAAAGATTTTCCTCTAAATTATATAATATCTGGTGATAAACCAATGCTGTCCATCAGTCTAATCTGCATTTATCATATCGTAGAAATACATTATTCACTGCCCAACTATAATATTTAAATATAATTTTTCAATTAATTTGTGTATTTGTGTTCAAAGGTATGAATTTCTGTGAAGTTAATATTCTCGTCCACTTATTCCACCTAGAAAGGATGTGCAGATAAAGCGATTAGTTCTATCCCCGTACTCTCCATGAAGAGGTTGAGCGATTTATGTTGAGATGTTCCATTGGAATCCTTATTCTCCGTATTGGGAGATTACATGATTTAAATAAATG
Source organism: Himalopsyche phryganea (assembly GCA_022494535.1). NCBI lineage: Eukaryota > Metazoa > Arthropoda > Insecta > Trichoptera > Rhyacophilidae > Himalopsyche > Himalopsyche phryganea. The sequence continues at coordinate 887,738 of JAGVSL010000024.1, forward strand.
CTAGGAAATGTCTTTCTTGTCTAACAGACTTTGGCAATCTGATGAGAATTGCAATTCTTCAAAAACCAAAGTAGGGCTGTTTTTTCAATATGTACCGAAATACAGGTGTTTATGAGCTGCAGAGTGGCACATTCTTGTCCTATGTGTCGTTGACAGTACGAGTAGATATTGTCCTTGAAGGCAAAGTTGTATTTTCTTAAGCTATTTATCACATTTTTATGCCTTGTGTTGTTTCTTGTAAAATTTAAGCTTATCATCAATTTCGCAATCACAGTTATTATTTAATTGAAGACTTTTGTCAATGTCTTCACACTACTGTGCTATTTAAAAAAAATCATAAGCCCTTCAAATCAGCTTTCAAAAAATATACCACTTTTGTAAAAACCGCAATAGTCCAGACCGTTTTGCATAAAAACAGAAAATGTCCATTAGTTCTGTACTTTTATCACCAGGCGGCTACTGACGGATTTCAGTTGATAATACTTGCGATGAACGAAATCACTCCTAATCATTGTGTGTGAAAGTAGTACAGAACAGATTGTGTTTTATTTATCAAAAATGTTATTTTAGTCGTACTACTTGCTTTTCTATGTATTCGATTTTGCTTTAAAAACAACAATGGTCCAAGAAATTGTGTGTTAAGCCATCAAATGTTACGTTCATTGTTTTTTAAATATCTATTTAACCAAATTTAATATAATACAAATTAAACACACATATAGTGAATATAGTGCTCCTCCGTAGTTGCTCATTGTCAAATTAATAAAAATGCATTTTATAACCAAAATATTTTGTTTTAACCCTTCTCCTGAAAAAAATGAGTTTTGTAACATTTACTGATATTAAGCCAAGGCGTTTATTTGTCACAAAATACAATAGATTATTTGTTCAGTTTTATGATTCAAGTATTCTTTTTTACATCTGGTTTGCGATCTCAATTGGAAGGAATAATATTTTTTTGTTTATTTTATTGATATTTGCAATACAGGTATTAATTTAATATGAAATACCGTAATGCCGATATTGATATGTTCATTTGGTATAGCAATTCCTATGCTACAGTGCCTTTAGATAACTGGAGACGTCTATCCTTCATGTGATCGGCAAGACAAGATATTATAAATTCTTTGAAATATTTTATTATTTATCCGAGTCCGTGGTTTTTCGCAATGAGATACTTCGCCTTCTCCCGCTAGTCGCTATTAATGTATGTTTATTGCAAACAGTTTTCTCAAATGGTTTTCCGATATTATGTCCGGACTTGCCCTTACAAAATGTTTTGATTTCTATTTCTGGAATAGCTTATTATTGTTGATCTCCTGAATAAAATAAAAATGTTGGTGATTGGAAAAGTTTGTGAAAACAAGCTATTTACCCTTTGTTCCCTAACAGAAGTAATTTTCATTTTGTATGTCAATATGAAACCCTTTGTCAATAGCCAATATTAACTTTCTTATTTAATTAGTTGTCTGAAGCAGTACTTCTCAAAATGAGCAAAAACAGTATATGAAAAAATCGAAACATAGATTAAACTTGTTAAAAAAATCATTGAGCATTCTTAACTGTGTCTTCTTCGAACAAGTGTCATAACAGCTACTATATTTCACTTTTAAGGTGTTAAATGTCAAACCTTTGAGAAAAGGCGTTATATTTTTATAATAAAACTCAATTTGTTTGTACTACTTCCACATGTTTATAATGATCAGTCCTGATCACTATAGACATGTGGGAATACACGACGCGCCGTCATATACTATAATCGGTAGACACAACACAACGAGACAAAAATATAGAGGAAGAATTATTAGTCTGAAGCCAACCTTCGATCAGAACGCTCCTATTCACCTGTGATCATCATCCGTTGTCAACACAGGAAGAAAAATTGATTCCTAAAGTCTGAAGCCAACCTCCGATCGGGAACCACCTATCCATCCGTTATCATCATCCGTCGTCAACATAGGAAGCATTATTGATTCCTAAATACATGTGGAAGTAGTACAAACAAATTGTATTTTATTTTAAAAATAGTTATTGTATTAATTGTATCCGATATATTTAACAAATATTTAATCTTTCAGTGACATGTTCTGTCAACGGTTAGCTACAAACTACAGGATGTCAGCGTACTCTTAAACACTACTGCTGTAAGAATCTCATTTTACCTACTAATTCTCTGATTTGTTTTGCTTGCATAGTTTGGAATTATTCAAATTCCGTAATGCGGAAAATGTTTCCAAATAATATACTTTTTGCGTTTGATGCTAACTGTACAATCTCTTGGTTCATTTGCTGGTCTCTCAACCACATCATTGCTGATATGAGACATGTTCAAGTCAATCTTCCTTGTGATTCGACAATGTCACTGAATTATGGTGTTCCGTTTCTCTAGCGTCCAGATTTTATTTCGCAGGCTGCTTATACGGATGCATGGAAGAATCAAGCAAGACAGAATTTAGAAGTGTACCTTCAAGAGCAAGTACCATTTTTTGTATCTTATAATAAAAACGCTCATTTACATTTTTATATATATAATAAAGCATGCGACCCAAGTTAGATTCATAAAGAATATTTACTTTTAATACTAGGGCATTATTTACTATCGGAATATAAAATATTAATAATTATGAACAAGTACAATCATATAGAAAATGTGTAAAATATGCAAAAAGTATTTCCAAGCAGAATATTCGTATTTATTTGCGTGTTTATTTTCTTCGATTTTTTGTATATTTATTAGTAAGTGAAGACATATTACAGTTAGATGAAAAAAACCTTAACAAGTGCGCATCTAAAAATAGAATACTGGTCAACTGATTTTTGTAGATAATGATGCGAAAAAACAATAAAATGTCAACCAAAATTAACTGTTTCCGTCTACAGCAGACAGCAGGCACAAAATATGAGCTAAAACGAGAGCACAATACATTTATTATTATAATATAGTATGTGAAGCGAATCTGAAACGTTTTTTATTCGTATAGTTCATCGGATAAGAATTTGCATTTTAATATAAATTATTTTGTACTATTTTATAGCGAATCCCGAAATTTCGGTATTCTTGTTAAGTCAATCCCGGGATTTCGGGATTGACTAATTGTTTGAGATTCCGGGATTGGAAGCCCTACTTAATACGTAAATATTCAAAAAGAAAGCTTAGCGATACAAAAATGTTGAAAATACTTTGACAACACCACTGTTTCTTTAAATTTCTATTTTTGACGTCATCGTTGTCAGTCGTTTTTTATCGACGTTACAAGCTTACGACAAAACTTGATTATTCAAATTTAAGCTTCGATATTTAAATTAACTTGTATATAAAAAGATCTACTTTATGAACAAAGTGAGTGAAGAACCTCATCTACAAGCTTTTGAAGAGGTTTAAGTGTATCCGACTAATTTGCATACCTTTGTATTTTGAATTTCATCTAAAAATATACAAATATCTGAGAATTTGTTACGTTCAAAATCGTTATTCAATAAACTGTAACATCAACTTTCGTACAATAATAATCAAGTTTTATTATAGGGAAGTACTGTATATATTAAAAATAATTTATTGAATGGTTAAAAATAGTAATTTATTTAACATTATAATGCTTGCCAAATATTATTAATAGCAAGCTCAGAAGTACACCATCTTCGGAATTATGATTCGTCGAACTTTTTCTTACTAATAAACAAACTAAGAAGAGATAATGGTACATATATTGATATAAACACATCGTTTGTATGTAAGATTCTATTAGAGAATGAAAAATAATTTGGAAGTAGGTTTATGCTTTTTTATAATTGTATGATCATATTTATATTATTAAAAAATAAAAAAAATCCCATTAAATAATCATAACGATATGTATGTTATGCATTTTTAGATAAAAAATAATTAATTCCATTCATGTACAGAATAATTATAATTTTTGCATTCACAATTTTTCTTAAATTATTATATTTCGGAAGCTGTGAGAGTCAACATTTTGTTATAAAAGTATTGTTGTTAATTACGATATTATTTCATAATTTGCTGAAATAATATTCAGAAAGGGTACGAGAAGATACGTTTTATACATTCATAATTTATTGATTTGTGTGAAAAAAGCCTTAGACTTAATCTTTTGGAACAACTCGAAATTAGTAGATACAATCATGACAATAATCTCCCTAATGACCAAACAAATATTAGCCAATCACCCTTACTTAATCTATTACGAGAAGCCCATGTAATTACGAATAATCAGTAAAATTTCAATACACTTATTTTAACGACTAATTAATGACACCACGTAAGCTTCTTTTGTAAAAACACAATTAGAACCTTGAATGATTTAATTTTAAAATAAACATTTTGATGTTTGAATACGTGAGATGACATGATATTGTCTATCTCTTCTAAACAGTATATATGGATAAGCAAAAATAAGTTTAAGTATAGTTCTGACGATGGCGTAGAGCCGAAATAGCTATCAACTACCTGATAAAAATTTGTAGCACTAAATCCTTTGTTATTTTATCCTATTAACATTCATAATTAATTGTTTGTCCATTAAAAGCTCTTTTATTGAAAGTATTATACATTTTTAATTATACATCTTTACGGTTTCTTTAAGTGATAAATTTTAAAACGGTTACAGATTAACGTTAGAATTGGTAATCCACTTTCAGTTTATGTTTCATACATTTTTTTTTACATAATGAAAGACAATTAATTGACGTTCTGTAATAAATCACATCCATTGTGAAGTACAGTACATGGGTTGATAATTGAATATTTAAATGAGTGGATAGTAAATGGGAACCGGTTTTTGACTCATCGATCTTCTCTTCTTTTTATTAAATTGGACATCATCGAAAGATTTATAACGTTAAAGAAAATTACTCCCTTAGACAGAGCACTGAGATGGATAAGTTTAGCCCTGCATAAAGGCGATTGATAAAAACTACCGTAACTTCAGACGAAACAAAATATATATTCTATTAAAATGTATATGTACTCTTATTCAACAAAATTAAAACATTAGTATGTATACAAAATTAAATTAATACAGCCGAACTGAAAACTTTAATGTAGTACAGTTGATATTTTTACCCGTTTTTTGAAAGTGGGTTTTACTCATTGAGTGGCCTTGCGCTTGTATACAAATTATTTATTGTATATGAAAAGGTTAAGAGACTAAGAAGTCCAATAAAAATACTGTTTATATAAAAATATTTATTTTCTCAAATAGTGTACATTCATAATTATTATCTTTAGAATATTTAATTTATTGAAAAAGATTATGTGGAATTATTAAATTAAATTATGGCCACATAATGTGAAGATCAGCATATCGTTTTAAAATAACAAAATTACTGACAAAACACATTCAATTATTTTGATATGGATTGAAGTTTCTTATGTAACTTTTGTCATTTCTCTACTAATTGACTTGTCGTAGAGGCTAAACGATTTTCCCTGAAAATTAAGGGTAGTGGTATTTATCGGCGTAGCAAAGATCACCAATTTTCAAAACCTCTTTTGAAGACAAACCGAGAGACTATTTGGGTCACATTGAACAAAGGAATGGAAGGACGGGAGATTATGAAGATAATTACATTTTGTTAATCAATGTGATATCGATAACTTAGGAATTTGTTTAATGAAACCTAATTTCGGACACATTTACATTTTTTTTACGTTCGTATAGAATCTAACACTCAGTTGTGGTACATGTAGAATAATTAAGATATATAACCTGTATTATAAAAATTATTACATGTCCTTGAGTAATAAACATTCTTGCATATACGTTTTACTCGGTTACTCATACAATGGTCGGCATCCCTGTAGGAAAACTTTCATATGCAACAATTTTCCAGTTGATTAATGATTTGTGATATATGGGGTATTACATTTTCTTTCATACGCCATTTTTCTCTCCCTACACTTTCTTAAAAGATGGTTTGAGCAACTAGCTTACAAAGTTCTTGTAAAAGTATTAAGTATTCTTCATCACGGATATGTACTCGTAACACATGGTGGACGAGGTTGAATAACTATATATATATATTAAACGGCAGCAGATTTTTTTTAATTATCTTATTATGATATGATCTTGTACTCGCTGGATTTACAAGGAGGCACTTTATCAGTTTATATTCATCGATTATGAAGAATTTATGCTTAAAAAAATGTTCAAATTGAAATCAAAAAGTCTATTAAAGCAAAAATACGTGAAACGGTAAAAGACAAATATTATAAAAACAACACAAACTTTAAAATACCCCCAGAAGAATTGGAAAATGTACATATTTATGAAACTCTTTATTCAGAAAAAACGAAAACATTTATTCACTGACGAATAAGGAAATATATTATTTTTGTTCTAAAATCAATCTTATTCTTATTAATACCTCTGTCGGCAAAAATTTTATATTCATAACATTGAAGTTTTTAACAATAAGCTTCCACTTTTAATGTGTTAACTGTCAATTCTTGGTGGAAAGACATTCTATTTTAAAAAAATAAAACACAATTCATTTGTACTACTTCCACATATTTATAATGATCAGGACCGGTTTCGCTCATCACGAGCATTATCAACTGGCAATGCTCGACATCAGTTGATAATGCTCGTGATGAGCGAAACTGGTTCTGATCATTAAAAATATGTGGAAGTAGTACAAATAAATTGTGTTTTATTAAAAAAAAAAAAAATAGGCTTCCACATTATTTTTAGTATTATTTGTCAATTGTTTGATTTCATAATTTTTACTCCTCGTTATATTGCCCAAGTATTACGAAATACAGAATAAAATACTTAAGCTTCTTACCTCGATTATTTTTTACTGACAGAAAACACTGTACAGTAATATTAAAATGTATAAGTCTGTTCTTTTTGATAGGATTTGCTCGAACCGCACTTTCCATGGCGTTGGTCTGGCATCTAATTTATGTTATTTTTTTATTATCATTTTTTTATGTTGAGGAATACTTAGCCGGTTTCTGTACAGTAACATTTTTCGTGAAAATGAACTATCGAAAGAAATAACTTAGCTTTTTCGTATTCCCGTGATCTTTCAATCTACAGCGTATCATTGAATTAGCCACTAGCGGTAGTGTTTCGTATCATTTTTTGTTGTTCAAAGCATAAACTCGTTGGTAAATAAATCTTCTAATAATGGTAAATAAAACTTCTTACAAAAAAGAATAGTATAGTGCTAATATGGTTCCAAAATCTGTTATTATCAGTTGGTTATGAAATCATTTGATTTTCTTACATAAACCAAAATTTTATTTATTTATTTATTTGTAAATTAAAAATTAAAATACATTACATTACAGCTGACGTCAATGCGCCATGCTTTTATAGAGTACGATAATGATGACAGAAACATTTTTTTTAAATTAGAAAATATAAAAAAGAACAGGACATTTTATTACCATACAAATTCATACAAGGAAAAATATTTAAAAAATAATACCCAGAGTTCGTTGCTGAAAATGTTCCCCTCTCAAAGCAATATATTGATAAGCCAAACAGCCCTTGTAACTGGTCACTCAAGTGACCAACGAAAGAACAAGTTTTAAAAATAAAACTTGTTTGGTTGTAGTTTCGACCGTGTAGATAAAAATTGGGAGCATATTAGTTAATAGTCTTGAGAATTTCATGATTATAAACTCGTCGGCGAAGAAGAGACAAGTGCTTTAAAATCAAAATGGATCTTCGAGCTTCAAGAGAGTAAAACGATAGCATTCCTAAAAGAACTTTGGTTGGGTAGTACTCGGGAATTATTTATTTTTTTGAAATAAGAATAGGCAACTAATTATTAGGTCAGCAACTTATTCCATAGATGATATAGTAAGAAATAATGTATGGTCAAATAATTACATTTCGTCAGGAAATAATTGTCAAATAAATAAGGTTAGGTTTGGTTTAATTAAAAAACTGACCGTTTTATATAGAGACATGACCATTTCATTTATTAACTGATCACGTTTATACTGACCATTTTAATTAATTTCTGATAATTTATTATTGACCACAAATTGAAATAGTTACTGACGCAATGTAAGCCATAAAAATATCGTAGAAATTTCTTATTTTTATTTTAATTGTATTCATATTTGAAATATTCCATTTGAAAATTCTAGTATTCTATTTCAAAAACAAAACAATTTATGTTGTTTCCTAAGTCGTTATGAGCAGTCACTTTCAGAAACCGTCATATCTCATATACGAATCAAGAAATTGAAAACCGCTTCCGGTCCGAATCAATAAGGCTTATGGAATCTTCCACAACACTTAAACAAATCGTTACCATACTTTGAAAAGGTTCTTACTTACATTTTGGCCTAAAATGACCTTTTAATTGGAAAATGTTCTATTAACCACATTCTACCATATACGTTGATTTCAGAGTCATATACTTTTCAATGAGGGAGTTAGCAGTATTTAGGAGTTTTATCCACAGATTTTTTTTTTATAAATTTGTTTAATACGGTTCTATGAATCGACATAACTAATTATTATCATCTCACAGAAAAATGTACACATAACAGTTTTTTTGAAAAGGTTTTAACGATATGTCGAACATTCTTCGCTCGATGGGTGGTGTGTATTTTACTCTTTACTTCTTTGATGTGGTCATTGACGAAAGTTAGCTGAGTTCGTCGAAACATTCAAAGTATATATGTATTATTATTCTGTTGTATTATAATATTATTGTTAGCTTATATGGTTCAGCAAGTCATGATAATATATATATAATATTAATAAATATCTCAAAAATCAGAACATTTTGTTTGATAAAATTGAAATATTTGATACAACCTTTTCAAACAAACTATTGTTGTTAGTTATTTAGCTTAATGCTTCAGATAATCATTATTTTCTAGTATAAAGCCTTTAGTTAAAATAAAAAGTATAAATAACGAGTAAAATATTTATACATATAAATATATGCTAACTCACAAATTAAAGATACATTTTTTCCTTCAAAATACAAAATATGATCAGTCAAAACATCAAACTCTCGTATCTCAAAACATGGTCAAGTGCAGTTAGAACCTTTGCAAAGTAAGGTAACGAAATTATACAGTCTATATTACATATTTTACACAATATTTAAAAACAAAACATTTATATGTACTGATAAAACCAAAGATCGGCCCAGTGTAGCTCTGTATCGAGCTAATTTATTAATTTGTTTTTGCATTACGGAAAATGACCATGAAACAGCGCTAAAAACTATTTAATAATGTAAAATATTGTATTGCTTCTAGTTAATACATGGCTAAATTAATAATATGAATTTATGATTTTTTAATATATTTTATGCCATGAAAACATTACACGATGCAGCCTTCCTTCACCACCGTGCGCAATATAATATACCCGGCATTAAATTATAATAATAATATGTAAAATATAATTCTTGTATCCTAAGGTTTACAGGAAACTTTAAACTACACAATAACAGTTATGTTGTATTATGTAGAGGGATACATTTAAATAGATTGCAATATAGTAATCTACGTTATGACTTCGCAAATTCTCGACCCTTAGATAATTTCCATTTTACACGAGTTTGCACACTGTGAATACTATCTGAGTAAAATTTAATGAAATTAAAATATATTCTGCATTAGACAAACGTAAGAAACATGACTAAACTTAGTATAAAATCAGTTGTAACGTATTAGTTGTGTGTGTGAGAGATATGTTTACAAAACATCCGGCATGTAAAATGTTAGTGAGAATCTTGTTGTGAATATCATTGTCTTTGTTACTATTATCAATGTTAGTTCATTAATATTCAAGATGGTTTTTACACACCCCACCGCTACCCGTTAGGTGTATGCAGTCGTTGTTTTATGATCTACTTCTAAAACGAAATAGCATAGAAGAGAGTGTCTTTCTCAGATACTTGGTCTTAAAACATTGAGTCCCGGAGCCGCGTTTTCACGTGATACAACAACCATCGCTTGAGTCCCGGAACCGTGTTTTCACATGATAGGCCAGCCTATCAAAGACAGTCATGTTTGAATCATCAAGCGATACGTATTACAATGGAATCCTGGTTTTAATTATAGTCATGACTTAAAACATTCCAAAACAGTCATTTAATTTGTGTTTTTGCCAAAATAAGTTTTACTTTCATCGACTTAAAATCTCTATTGAATTTTAGTTCTTTAATACTCCCCCTTCTGGAGACGATATTACGGTGACACAGAGTCTACTTCAAGCTAAAGTTTTGAAAGATCTACAAGACATGTTGTCGGGGGATATGTCTAAGCACATATTGATACAGATACCATAAATAGAAAAAAAATAAGCCCTGTAGAACATGCAAGGTGTAGCTCTTTACAAAGCAAAATGTTGGCAATTTTACCATTAAAAATTAAATATTGAAATGTTTTAAACAATTCCAAAAAGTTTCATTTGATTTCATTCACCATTTCCATAGTTATAACACTTTTAGTAAACGCTTAAGAAAAATGATATTTCTTCAAAAATGGGGTTGTTTTACCTGATTTCGGCCGGAGCTGATAGTGTTAGTGATATTAAGTGATTAAGTATCACGTATATTCGTATACTGTTTTTTTTAAGTTAAATCTGTTCTCCGTTGAATCTAAAGAGGAATCCAATATTTCCTAATGTGATGTCGATAATTAGTTTTCAACAATTATTGTCAATAATCTCAATTTGGATAAGCTTTACACAAATAAACACGATATTTTGTAATATTATAATAAAACTAGTGGGAACGCCCGTCATAGATGACAGCATTAAAATTGAAGTACTGTATGTCTGAAGTATCTGTTCTTAAGTTTCCATACTGATGGACTGATTGTTGTTTGTTGAATTTACTTGAAACCGGAACTGTGTGTATTGTTTATATACGCTTGGGTCATGAGAAAATTTCATACCTAAATGTGTATGTGATAATAATAAAACGTCTACATCTACGCCTACAGACTGGTCTGGGCTATCATATATAAGATGTATTATACGGTTATCTTTCTTTTTTGACTATTGTTTAGCTTCTTCATACTATAACTAGCGCACTTTTAATTCCATAACACAATTTGTATTTATTTCATTTTGAGATGCGCTTAAAAAGTTTTCAAATAAAGTTTAAAAGTATATTACCTACTATAAAAGTACATCATACAGGAAAATTAAAACTATGATTTTCCAAAATATTTCAAATAGACAGTTTCTGATTGGCTATGTAAAACAAAAATATGCATAATTTATAAATAAAAATTACACACACCGTAAACTTATTTAAATAGTGTGTTATCCTTCCTATTATTTGAAAATTAAGGATATAAAGGATTAAATGGTTGGATACTGAATTTAGCATAAAAAATATGGGTTTTAAAGGTTATTTATTTTATACTTTTACAATTTAGCATAACACCCGCATAAAATGTAGCGGAATAGAAGAATTGTACGTAGCTTTAATTAAGAATTACTGCTTAAATGAACAAGGTTTTTCTTGGCAATTTTGGTGCCTGGCTTCCAAAATTTATTTATTTAATTTTGCCGTCGGTTAACATGGAAATTTTCTTCTTTTTGTTGAGACTAAATACTTTTGATTTTTTTTTTAATGTCCGTTCACAATGTGGATCGTTTGCACTCCTAAATGGAGTTTAACTTAATAGAAAATTTTGTACGAGAACTGACTGTTACTCAATTGCTTAACCTCTATTTTTCAAAGAGAGTAGGAATAGAAATATATGACTTGGTCTCGTTATGCCTTGTTTAAGGATTAGATGGGTGAGAGGGAATTTTATACATCACATAAATCCATGCCTAAGAGTAGAAATTAATAAATCGATCGAAAATCAATTTTTGAAACTGTCCGTGCTTGTATTCAAGCCCGTGAGCACCATAACCGAAGCTAACGACTTTGATCACTCGACCTCGGACCAGCGTATTGCTTTTTTTACGATATCAAAATACTTTCTTTGCTATTTATTATTGTAAGTGTTGTAAAAATTATTTTTGTTTTTCATCAAAAACTATTTATTAGTTTTTGTTTCATTGTTTTCAACATTACTTCTCAAACAAGTTTTACCTAATGTATTTCTTTTATTCAATTTGTTTGCCCTTACGATATCGAAGAAAGTTATAGCCTTATTTACTTCAAAATGCTTAGATTAGTCTTGTTGTGAAAATTACCGCATAAATACTTTAATCTACACAGTATATCGTAAAATTTTACGAAGGGTCACTTTCTCGTAGAGTTTTCAAACCAAAAGGTACTAGTTGCTACAAAACGAACATAAGTAAAAACAACAATTCTCATTTAACTTAAGCTGATCTTTGGTACTTGTGCTGGTTGCTAGACAATCGACTAACTACCCTTTTAAAACAGTAGTATAATAAAAAGGGAAGTAAAGTGTTGCAAAATTTGTAGACACTTATGCTTTGAGGTTCAAAATTATAAATTATTATGATATTATCGATCAACGTAGGTGATAAGTAACTATCTGGTATTTTTATTCTTTTCGGTTTCGACATCGAGTGCTCAAATTCCCATACAGTTTTTTTTATTCGTTGATTTTGTAATCATGCAACAAAATTTGCATACAAAACCAAAGAAATCTGTCATGTTTTCATCTCTTCTTAATCTACCCAATATTAAAAACAGAACGTAGGCAGAAAGCGATAAATTAGTGTTGATTTTTTCAATTAATAATTTGAAATCTAGGTCATTGAATTTTAGATTTTTTTGACGTTGTGTTAAGGGCTTCTATTTCTGAGATCCCGGTCAATTAATAAATCCCGTAATACCGGGATTGTTTTAATACCAATCTCGGGATTTCGGGATTCAATGTAAATGCTAAAAAATAGTACATATCCATATCAAATTAATACTTTCTAATTAACTGAAAGTCGGTTTGATACATATTGTATACACTTTTAAATAATACTTATATAATTCATATAAATTTATTGTAATCTCCCGCTTTCTCATCAACAGCCGTTTTTAGGCAATTTGAAACGGATGGAGGATAATATTTTAAAGTTAATATCCATTGAAGGATAATATCCTTACATGTTATGTTCTCTTTTTGGATACCGTCTGGTAAAACCTACCTTAAAATTGCAATAAATAAAATTAAGACATAAAAATATTTTGATCATTACGTTTTCTTAATTTTTTTTTCTCTCTTTTTGTAAATGACTGATTCCCGACCAATAAAAAAAACCATTCCAATGCTAAAAAATATATTGAATCATACACACATTCTAATTTAATGGACACACATTAAATTTTAAGCATACAATTTAGCACATGAAATAACACTTAATGAGCAAGCCCGGGACTGAATCCCGAAATACTTTTATGATCTTTATAAAAAAGTTATGCGATTTAAAGATCGAATACCTGAAAGTGTTGTACATGTTGTTTTTTCATAATATGTATATACAACAAAATATTTTTGAATATTCACACCTTTAATGCAGACAATCCGTTGACAGTAAGTTAAAAAAACTGTTAAGATACTCAATTGGGATTCAATTTATATTATATAATACATTCTTCTTAGTATAAGCGAATTTTGTTAAAATAATAATCTGTAATCCGTTTATTATTAAATGCTCGTATCTAGATAAATAATTTAACTCAAGACTACCATCTATTGTATTTAATAAATGACTAGTGTATTATTCAAACATTTTCTCGCTCTACTAAATTACATGTTTTATTAATTATTTAGGCGAACTCAATTTAATCAAGGTGTTTTTGAGAGGTGTACACTAGGAATTGTAATGCTGAACGAACACTCCAAAATTGTGATTTCGGTGTTACAAAACCATATAAAAATGAGCAAAACAAATACGGCTTATAGGGACAGTAAAACTGAACGATTAAATCAATACTGGTATTTCGATATGTTAAAACAATATTATATTTATTTACAGTACTAGCATACCATGTTGATTTAAATAAAAATAATATCATCACCAGCATATGCAAAAAATGAGTTACGATTGCAGCATTGTTCTTCGTGTTCACAATTACCATTTAGATTTCAAAATATCTTTCTAAACTTACAAACTCCCGTCTAAAATGAATGTAAAAATCTTGTTTATTTTCAAAACTCATATTATCTAACACCCTACAATTTTCTAAACTAATATTCTCCATTCCAACCAATGAGAGTGCAGCGTTGTACTGTCATGGCCAGCAGTTTTTGTTTACATATCATGAGTGAAAGCATTTGTTCCACAGTTTTATTTGTATCAAAATATGTATTTGTAACTGTAGCGTGTATATTTGAAAAAAAAAAACAAGCATTGACAGAGATTCTGAGTCATGATACTGCAGCTCTTGTTTTACCAATGCAGGAATCTGTAAATCTTCCCCCTATCTTTGCTTGTTAGATAGTCATTAATTAATTATACCACAATATCGTGTTCGTTCTGGAAGAAGACACTGATTGAAAAATACTAGCTAAATACTAATAGTTTTGTAGAAACTGTTTTTAAGTAAAAGTATAATTTATAAAAATAAGTGTGGTCTTTCATACGGTAGAGTTAGAAATAAGAAACATTTTGGTATAACTAACTAAAAATGTGATTTTTTCGATTTCATGTTTTCTTCAAGAATAGCGACGATATATATAAATACTGGTATTTTTCATTTTCACAACCAGTATTTTGGCATATAAAAACCAGCTGAAATACCGGGATCTCAGTTTCAGTAATACAGGTATTTCAAACCCTAATAAATGTTATGCTGTCTGAGATAAAATGTTGAACGACATACATATGGCATTTCAGGGAAATTTTCAGCTAATTGCTCACGATTTAAAAAAAATGTCCGTGAGTCTGATTTACATTTCAAACAAATTACCTCATGTGACATGTGCATATAAATCTAACACTTAAACGTTATATTTGCATGACTCTCACGTGGCAACTATTAAATATAACCATTCTGGTCACGCTTTATTGTTTATTGTATGATAAATAAGGGACAACATGAGTTTGTAAGCGTGCCCATTACTTTAGCACACATAAAAAAATGAAAAATAATGTGTAATTTCCGGAAATTTCTTTGGTGATTCTATTTCAACTAGAGTGAATTTAATCGGAGAATGTTTCATTTTATCCATTTTACCCACATGAGTTCGAAGATTTTTTAGACAATCCAAAGCTTTTGTTTTTTTATCGGCTATGGGTTGAAAATTCTAGAGTTCTTAAGAATATACAGATACATGTTCTCAATTTCTAGTTGAGTGGCGAATGTCATGATCTCTTTCCCGTAGAAATGTTGTTAGCATCGATAATAAAGTAAAAGAGCATTTGCAAGGGCTGTTCTGATGATCAATTAAAAGTATGTTAAAAATTCAGGAATTAATTTTGTCGGCTAATTTTTTAATTGTAATTGTTTTTACTGCCAGACTTGTAGCCAAGAGATCAACGTCGTTGGCTTTGGTTGCGGTGGTCACAGGTTTGACTATTTTGTTAATTGTTTCTTCTGCGAGAGCGGCTAGCGAACCACTAGACACGTCCTGACCCTTTTCTTCTATCTCTCCAAAGAAGTTCAACGACTTGACTAATGGATACTTATGAAACTAATTACAATTGCTTTGTTTGATCTCATTATATTGGAGTTCTATCGAATAAATGACGGTTCAATCGATTTTTATGTTGATGATATTTGAAATATGAAAAATAGGAAAGACAAGTGATTCCACAAATACGTTTCGTAATTTAATGTAACTCAATAACTCACCAATTAATCTACAAAATATTTTTTTAACCATATCCACCTCCTACTAGGAGCTCATGATCACCATACGGTTTCTTCAAGATTCTCTGTCCACAGCTAGTCTTCTTGCTTCCTCCCAGGTCATTCCAGCGTCCCGTAGCTCCGTCAAGTGTATCATATACATGGTCATCAGCGGCATTCCAAAGCAACGGAATCCATCCGGTTGGTAGAAGAGATGTCTAAGCCAAAAAAAAAATCACTTTGTTTTTAGTCATAGAATTAATTATGATAGCTTCTGGCTGGCACTAAATAAAATTAATATGCACCTCTTTGACAAGTCTTTTCATATTTGATGAACCAAAGTTGAAACTGAGTTCTAAATAATATAATTATTATTCTATTTCGGGAATTCTCCACCACCTGTTGAACATATACAATATTTACGATTGCTTGAGGTAGGTGGTGAGAGCATTGTGCTGGCGTGATATATATTATATATACTGAGCTCGAAAACGGACAGATTATAATGTATATAATGATCAGTTGAAATTTAGAAATAGATCATATTAAAATTAGTAACCACCTCGTGAGACAAGTAAATAATAGTTAAAGTAAAATCAATATACTTGATACAAGTGGCATTTATGAACTGTCTTGTGAAACATTTCATGCGATATACGCAGACCAAATAGGCATACCTACTTTACTATGACACTTTAGAGAAAATCCTTTTTACTTGAAGAATAATAAATTAAAATCTAGCTTTAGAGTATTTATTGATACTTATTTCTACTTCTCTAGGATTCTAATGCTTGATCATGGAACGTTATAGCCACTCAACGATGTCGACCACGATTTAATTTTCTGTAGCGAAACGTGTAGATATTACTAAAAAAATATCAGATTTTCGTCTTATCAGGCTGTGCGGTTAGGGAAGGCTTAGTGAAAATTCGCAAATATTATTTCTTAAATTGATTTATGGATTTTTCTATAAGCTCTTCCGTTATAATTTCTATCAGATCCTAGAAAGCAGGGCGAATTGTTTACAACATGTCCTTTACTAAGCCCATCATTGTTTAATTTCTCTATCCGAAGAGGGAAATTGAAGGGCTTTTTGATCAATTACATGCCCATATGGTTCACAATGATAGGTGACATGGTTTGATATAAATAATTATTATCCCACGTCCATGATGTCTCAGCTATATTAAATGTTTGATGACTACCAGTTTAAGATGAATTTGTCTTCTCGAAAGATTGAATTTACCCTTAAACGAAACCGTCATTCGTGAAGACAAAAACACACGATTTAAAAATGCCATCTTAAGCAAAATATTTTAGTGTATAATGCTTCCTTTGAATGGTTTCTGTTACCTTTATAGAGTTATCGTTCCAAGTTTCCAGTCAACTATGAATTCCATACTTAAAGATATCGATTGCTGTTAGTTATTATAATTCAAAAAGATTGAAGCTCTTTGGATCCTATCTAGAACACTAATAGCTCGGCTTCCGTACGTGAGTGAGATAAAACCAGCTTAATCGTATGCCTCATGAGGGATGAATACGCTAAAGACTATCGCAACATTTTACATTGCGGCGAAAATATGGGACGTGAATATTTTAGTATTCTAAATATCACGCACAAGATATGGCGTGAAAATTGACCGCATATTCCGATGTTCGCTGCTAATATATTGTAATATGAGTTTAGTCTATTGAGCTATTAATTTATAGAATAAAAATAGTAAAAAGACGACCAAGTGATGAAAATATCAAACAACAGAGTTTGATAAACGTTTATTTTATTTATCCAAGGCAAAACTATGAAATATATTGATATAAATTTAAAAAGTATTTACTGATGTTCTGATCTTCTACACTAAGCCCAAGTGGGTGAGGTTTCACTAATTCTAATGCGTTTCTTATTCTTCTTATCCCTTGGTATGTTATTTGGATTTCTGTAACCCAGGGTCACCGGGGAGGTTTTTATTAATCTTAGGTTCAACTAGCGGCTGTCCATGGGTGGGATAAATTGAAGGAGTGGATTTAAAGCTTTTATATTGTATTAAGCTTGTTAATTTCTAAAATTGTGCATCTCAAATGTGAAGATGTTTATCAAAAAGAGAATACACGTGTCAAACTTCATAACAAGTCCTGTAGAATGACAAAGGAATCATATTCGCATTAATATTTGGAGTCAATTTTCTCAAATTATACGAAAATTTTTGAAAATAAAATAAAAATATAAAATACTACCATAAAAAATGATCTAGAAGCAGGATAGTTTTGTAATTATAACAACGCTGTTTTAATGCATTAAAATGATGTTGGGTGTTCATAAAGATTCAATATTTATTTAAAAAATTGTAAGAATACTTAGTCGTCAAAATGTATAAAGCAAAACACCATCCTAGGATATACAATATTATCTTCAATAATTGTTTATCCCGATGGACACGCTGGACATGTTTACACGTCCTGTCAAGACTTTACCTCATCACTTTTAAGGTGGTAACTGTCAATTCAAAAAAAAAAAAACACAATTCCTTTGTACTACTTCCACATATTTATAATGATCAGGGCCGGTTTCACTCATCACTATTATCAACTTAATCTCATATTTACGGCAAAACTAGAAGGAAACGCTTGTTGGTATATGCTTTAAAAAAATAGTATAAACCATTAGGTAGAGCAATTAGGCAACAGATCATGAAAATGTCAAGTAGAACACAAAGGAATTATTTTTGAAAAGAACTCTCGATATTCAGTCTTTCGAATTTCAGCTTTGAACTGCCGATACGCAGCATTAGTCTTCAGCTCTATGTATTACACATACATATGCGGTGAGAATGCGACGAGTGTACTTTACTTCTTGTTGGATTTGGGATAACTGATATATATTTCACATAATTATCTATTTTTTACTGTATAAATTGATCTATTTTTAGTCATAGTTAACGTTTTAACAGATCGATTGTCTAAAAATAAATTCGTTTAAAAACGGCTCGCGCTGTAAGCATTAAAGAAATTATCGAATCTGTTGATACAATAAGTCCTTAACAGAACCTTTAGATAACGATAGCGACTTATATTGTAAAAATTCCAGAAATCGCAGACGACATTCATGAAATTATTCTTTTGACCGAAAAGTTATCGACGTAATATTTCACCGTGAGATTGTGAATTAGGGTCAGCGGCAAGTCCGAGAGTTTCCTCTCGTCCTCAAATTTGTCAAGTAATCCTGTTGATAGTTTATTTTTCTGGGACTTGACATTTGACTTATTACACTTGCTTTACTTGATATCAGAAAATATCCTCTCGTCTATTTATTATATTGAAGTTTTATCGCGCGAGACGTTGTTTGTTTTGTAGAACAGATAAT
Organism: Himalopsyche phryganea; assembly: GCA_022494535.1. Classification (NCBI taxonomy): domain Eukaryota; kingdom Metazoa; phylum Arthropoda; class Insecta; order Trichoptera; family Rhyacophilidae; genus Himalopsyche; species Himalopsyche phryganea. The sequence goes on from JAGVSL010000024.1 coordinate 906,834, forward strand.
AAATATTTTTAGAGTTGTTTATAGCTGTGTTACGGAAGTAACATTTGAAATATATATTTTCGTTACACCTCAATAGAAGAATAGCAAACAATAAAGTGAGCGATGAATACTTGATCGTGTAACTGAATCAAAAACTGGAGTATTATTTATTTAGGTTAATTAATTTCTTTTCAATAAAATAATGCTATTTAACAAAATAAATGTGGCGTCCGTGGTGCAGTTGGTAGCGTCGTGGGATACGGCCACGGATGTCTCGGGAGAAAAGTTAAGAAGATTTTACTTTTTCATATTTTTTTGCCAAATGTATGACATTAATAATTAGTTAGTGTATCACAAAATATATTTGTTATTATATTTTATGTGAGTCTTACAGAATAAATTTAGAGGCGAATTATTTTTAATGATGATTGCTTCATTATTTTCTATGGATTCGGCGGTAACTTTGTGGAAGTTTATTTTTAATATAATATGAAATTAAAAATTGATAACTTAGTTGTTCCACTTGGTTTATCACTAACGTGACGCGTTTCGCCTCTTTAAGAAGCATCTTCAGACTAACCGTATCGTAAGGTTATTTACTTCTAAGGTAAACGATGATTTTATTCTTAAAAGGGTGGGTGGGGGTGGGTTTTATTACATTCTACTGGACGTGTGGAAGGGGATAAGCTATAAACATTGTTACATTATAAACAAATCAATTACTGGCACCTGGATGTGACAAACCCAAAGGGAATAAATTTAATAACGGCTAGCCGCCTGTTTAAAATGTTATTTACCATTGTCATCGTTTACCTTAGAAGTAAATAACCATAAGATACGGTTAGCCTGAAGATGCTTCTTAAAGAGGCGAAACGCGTCACGTTAGTGATAAACCAAGTGGAATAACTAAGTTATCAATTTTTAATTTAATTTTATATGATTGCTTCAGTTTTTATATTTTTAATATACAAACATATTTTTAATTCAATCTTGTAGCCGAGTGGTTCGATCTTGTAGCCCTTCACTTATTCCGTATCCCCATTATGAAAACGAGGCGAAGAAAGAGAGAATGGGTGTCTTATACTTGTCTTTTCTTTATTCCACCTCCATTTTCCGTAAAAATAATTTCTGTTGAGATTTTCAATTAAGAGTTCATAATATGCTCTTCATTGTGAGAAGATATGGTTTAAAAAAACACGTTTTCAGTTTCTATTTTCCATAATATGTAATTCTACAAATATTTCGCTAGAGAGACTGCTAGAGAAATGGTGCGGCAAACGGTGGGCGGATCAAACTGACGGGCATCAGATGTGGTGTATTATTGTACACCGCCCTACAACGCTACAGTACGCAGACCGGACAAAGGGTAATCGACAAACAAAGGGCCACAATGTGCCAGAAGCAAGGATTTGGTCCATTCGCCGCATGTGGCAAATGTGACCTCATTATACGTTATTGTTACGATGCGAGTACTATCTGTTACAGGATAATATGTACAGACATTGCGTGAAAAATAGAAAGTTAGATGTCATTTGAAAAAAAAATATGGTTAGAAAAATCTCATGTTAGAAGTTGGTTCTATTATCAAAGATGGGGGAAAATCTTTACCATGATATTGTTTACTATTTAAAGAATATAATAACTATTTAATTGATTAATAGAATAACCATATAAAACTGTTATTGTAAAATAAAATATCTATAAGCATTTAGGTCCACAAAATTTTATTAGTTAGTTAATAAATATTTCGGCTTAACGCCATTGTTAAATCTAGAACAGGACGGATAGTTCTAACGATGACGTTACGCCGAAATAGCTTTCAACCAACTAATACAATTTTGTAGAATTAAATACTTTTTATTTTTTTGTCTAATTATAATGGAGTTCTACCAAGTAAAATGAAGCGGATGAAAATTTGAATAAAAGTGATGTATTAAAAAAATAGCTTATGACACAAAGAGCACTTAATTTAACGAATTTAAGAAAGTTATATAATATCTGAAACCTTGGCCCAATATATTGATTGTATTACTGAGAAAAAGTAGGAATTCTTAAGGGCTTTTTGATAGGTGTGATAAGGGAGCCTTAAGTTTCAAGAACAGCGATGGAGAAACTTTGAGCATGAACGAGTGCCAAATAACGAAAACAAGTAAAAATGTCAACTCAGCATACAAATTTAAGTATTATATTTTGTTTGAAACAGTTTTAGATACTTATGGAATCGTATTTTTAGTAACGTTTTTCCTATCTCTTAAAATTGTGTAATGGATGATTGTATTTGTTCCAACGAATAGCAATTATTAATGAAGTATCAAATTAAAATAGCCAATTAAGATGAATTCTGCACTATCTATCTATGGAAATATCGTTAATTTGTTTCATTAGCGGTATCTCAAACAAGTATAAGCAACGTAAGTTTGTATATTTAATTCAATGTTAAGTGATTAATGTATTGACGACATACAGTATTTATTATTTATGAATAATTTTTGCTTTACATATCTACTTTACGTTAGAAACTTTCTATCCGCTTGTACTTTCTTATATGATTGAATCGAGAGAATGAGTTGATGTAACAACCAATCTTCATTAACGCTTACAGCGCGAGCCGTTTTCGCACGAATTTATTTTCAGTCAATTGATCTGTTAAAACGCTCACTATGATTAAAAATAGATCAATTTACGCAGTAAAAATCCAGGTATATATGAAATATATAATAGTTATCCCAAATAAATCAAGAAGTAAACTAAACTCGTCACATTGTCGCCAAAATAAATCGAAAAAAATGAAGAAGCTTAAAATATTTAATCTACGACTTTGCAGGCAAAATGGCTGCGGCCAGTCTTCATATACACCGCCAACACGCGACAAACGCGTAGTCGCATAAGTATGTGTAATAGGTTGACGATTAATTCTACGTATCGGCAGTTCAAAGCTGAAATTCGAAAGACTGAATATCGAGATATGTTTTCAAAAATATATTTCCTTGTGTTCTACTTAAAATTTTCATGATCTGTTGCCTAATTTCTCTACCAAAAGGTTTGAACTATTTTTCAAAGTATAAATCCACGATTTTATCTTTTTAGTTTGACCGGGAATACGAGATAAAATCTTGGACATGTAAACATGTCCAGGGTGTTTATAGAGTCTAAGATTGCATATTTCAATGACGTACATGCAATAAGAAGCGTTATTATAATCCAGTATAAGTATTTTATTGAAAAGTAATTTGAGGTAGCTAATCGCTTTCATTCCGGCTTGTTTTAAGGATTTATATGGAGACAAAGAAGATATACCAATGTCTTTTGATGCATACAATGTTTTGGACAAGAAGAATAGAAGAGGATTTGAACTTTTAACAACGTAAACGAGCACATAAGAGCAACGAGACTGAACTAAACCTATCCTCCAATTCATACCCTTCTCTTCTACGTCCGTTCCAGTTTTGTGAGAAAATACCTCAATGCTGTAGGAGTCCATATGCTTTAAATTAATAACGGACACGTAGTAAAATGATAAACATCCTACGTGAAAATAGAATTTCATCAGCGTAAACAGTAAACAAAGTAATGCAAACTTTCTTTATCAAATTTATCTCTTTGGCCTTCCATTTTCCATCGCTTCCCTGGTTGTTTTGCGAGACAAACGCCACTTCAATTGATGACGTCAAAGAAAATAGGATGTGACGTCATAAGCCTAACGGAAATATCCGGCTCAAGCGAAACGAGTTCTACCCTTTCTACCTACCTGTTTATTCTTACCCCATTCTTCGTTTGCCTACACGCCTTAATTAGAAACTGCGAGAAAGTGATACGGGAACGCCCCGATAAAGAAATTTTAAATTTAGTTCAATGATTTTTATCACGGTGCACGGTGTACGCAATGTTAAATAGTTTTCAAATTAGTGCTACTTAATTAGGGCATACATTTATTTTTAATAAGAAAATTTTTGTTCACATTCTTCTTCCTCATAAACAATGCTATAAAAGTAATATTTTCTATGGATTTTAAATAGAACAGGTGGCTCAACAATATTAAATTTATTTCTCTTTTCTGGGATTTTCACCTCCAAACACTTGTAATTAATTTGTAATTAGTAGTGTTATGGTAATTAGTCTGTCAGTGTTTATGTCTTCCCCCCCTCCCACGTCCAGTAGAATAGAATAAAACCCACTCCCACCCTTTTAAGAATAAAATCATTGTTTACCTTTGAGATAAATAAACTTGCAATATGGTTATTCTGAAGGTGCATCTTAAGGAGGCGACACGCGTCACTTTAGTGATAACACAAGTGGAATAACGAAGTTATTAATTTTAATTTTATATTACTATGTAATTTTCGTTTCGGTTTCGCGTATAGTGAGCGTTTTCAACTGATGTTATTTTTCATCACTTGAAAATAGTTGTGATGCGAATTAGTGGGAAAATCTGTTTTATATTATAAATTAACACAATGACTTTTTGCCAAGAATCGACATTGAAGAATACTCACAATAAAAGTGATGAGTGCATAAATATTAATAAAATTGATTGATTTACTCAATAAAACTCCATTAAAGTAAGGTTTTCAAATTGTTCAAATTGAAAAAGAAATAGCAAATTGTATTTACTTTTAAAACAATTGTAGAATATTGTTGATAGCTGTTTCGGTAGTTTGGCATTTGAATTTTAGTTAAAATATGATGACTGGTAGTTCAGCCGCTTAAATTATTTAGTTACGCTAACAATGTAAGGATGATTTTGGAGAAGTTTTGATAGTTTGCGTCCCGTTTTCAGGATAGTATAACATTCGTAGAAAGTGTCGAAATGCCTGATGGGTTTAGTAAATTTGTATCAAAACTAATGAGTGACATTTCATGTCCGTCACTATCAACTTATTGACTCATATCTTGAAATAATGAGAGTGGCCGTCGTATAATTAAATAAACATTTGCTTTAAAAATATTTAAAAAAGCCGATTTTTCTTATTATTTTGACGCCAATAAATTAGTTTTGTAAAGTAAAGTACAGTAGACTCCCCGATAACACGATAGATAGGGGTGAGATATCACGGAGCGGACTATTGGGGCTACGCTATTCATAGAAGTGAGAGAATACGCATATGGCTCAGCACTATTCTAGCTTGCAATCAAGAAGCAGTTGCAACTTTAAATGTAAAACGAGTTTTTCGTCTACAATAAATAAACAATCTTTTTGATCAAATTCATAATATAAAATTTTCGGAAGGGCTCAAAATATGATAACAGTAAAAATTTAAATGTAACAACTTTAATAAAGAGCTTTTTTCAACAAAATCCTCTACATCTAATTTTGGTAGGCTAACAAAGGTAAGATTTACTGTTGGAATAACTTTCCTGCTTCAGTTGCTTTGGTAAATGTCGTCCCGACTAATTTGGCGTAGGGCTTGAAACGTCTTCTAGGTATCCCGTCTTAAGTGGCCTTTTATTCGGTGGAGTATCTTTTGAGGACTAGGTCACCACTTGGCCTCCATTTGTATCACATATACCTTGAAAAATATTCAGGTAAATTCAACGGCAAAGGATGTATCAGATATTTATGTTTAATTGTTGCAAATGTTTTGAATTCAAATTTAAACAAAATTAATAGATAAATTGTGCTATATTACTGCAAAAATTCTGACGATGGCGTGTTACCTAAAAACATATTTATACAATATATCCCAGAACGGTCTGTAGGCGTTTTATTATTATTACAGATTAGTATGTAGGTATGATATTATTTAAGCGTCCGCGGTGTATGTAGAATAAAATGTTATGCAATGTACACACACACACCCAGCAGTACACACAGTTCCGACGTGACGCAAATTCCGAGGCAAACAAAGAAAAATAACAATAACAATCAGTCCGTCAGTATAGAAAATAAAGAACAGCGGTGTTTGCGATAACGTCGTGAGCGACAGCAGAGATGGAGAGCGGGACAAACTCCGGAAGCTGCAAAATTCCGGCATGATGATGATGCCGAGGCACATAGACAACAACTATCACATATAACTCGGGAAGCTGCACAATCTCGATGTGCCGCTAACATAGAACCTCATCGAACCTCATCGGTTTTACATAATATTCTGTAGTTCTACTAAGTAAATATCAATTCAATCAGTAACAAATTTGGATTATTGAGATTTTGTACACTTCCATGTATTTTGTCACTAACGACCCGGGTTTCACCTTTCGGCATCTTCAGGCATTCGAGCGCACGATCGTTAGTGCCTCAAACGATCTCCAATAATCCAAATTTGATATTGAAATTCCGTCAAGCACCCTCAGTCGATGTCTTAAATTATATCAATCAGTAACGTCATCATTAGTTAATTCGAGCAGAAAAACGTCTCCAATGTAAATTAAAAAAAATATATATGTCAGCTGGACGACCTTGAGCTCGGAGCTTTTTGATCTCTCGTCACTGACGAGTCGTCAGACTACGAAAGACGACATCTGTTTTTGCGATGTTTTTATTCTTCCTAGCATATTTGGCACCTAAGTAGTGGGGTATAAGTTACTAGTTATGCTGACACATAATTCCACCTAAGATTTTCTTTTATTATTGTTTAAATTAAAAGTATAATTGGCCGTGGGATACATTTTAACAGCATTATTAATGCGTGGTTGTAATTTAATACGGATTATAATGTTTTGTTGTGAAAGTGTTATAAAAAACTTTGACTATAGCGTGATAGCTAGCAATCATATTTAATAACTTTTACAGATCTCAATGCATGGTGTATTATAAATAAACTGTCGTAATTCCGCAGAAGTATTTGGCAGTCCTCAAAAGCATCGATGTATCGAAGATAAATTTATTAAGAATGTTAAAAAAATATATTTTAAAAAATAAAACACAATTTGTTTGTACTACTTCCACATATTTTATTCAAATATGTGGAAGTAGTAAAAACAAATTGTGTTTTATTTTTTAAAATATAATGTCTTTCCACCAAGAATTGACAGTTAACACATTAAAAGTAAAAAAAACATATTTGCTGCAACGGATAGAAATTGTATTCATATTTTTTAAACCGTTTGAGATCAACTCGAAGAGAAAGACATACAAACAGGTACTTTGGTCTCAAATTATTTTTGATATTGATCTTACTATGGTGCAGGTGGTCGACTACAATATAAACAAGCAAATTGAGGATTTAGGTAATGCCCTAAGCGAAAGAAAACATGTGCCCACAACTATGTAATAATAGAAATTAAAATAGAGAAGACATTAAGAGCCCGCTCAAGTCAATATAAGTAGAGATAAAAGTGCTTATTATTAATTACCATGTCCGCTCCCATATGGCATCGAAATGGAGGTATCTCAATTGGAATTTTCTACGAGACCTGCTTGTTGCTCAGTTGCTTAACTTCTCTTTTTCGAAGAGATTGGGGATAGAAGGATGTAGGCTATGACAGGACTAGTGGTTATCTAATAGCTTTCCCTACGCCCCGTGAGAATCGGATGAGTGTGTGGGAGTCAGTTTTAAACGTCACAAACACTCAGACTACGAACAGAAATCCATAAATCAATTTATGAAACTGTGCACAAACCAGGAATTGAACCCGAGACATCCGTAGCCGTAGACAAAGATGCTAACAACTGCGCCACGGACGCCGACAAAAAGATCTCACCAATACTAGATATTTCTGATCACTAATTATGCCGGAGATGCCGCAGTGAATCTGAGGATGATGCTTCTTGACTTCTCCAGCAAGCTTGTGAACTATAAAGCATGGGTTACACATAAATAAATGCTGACTCTATGTAACCCGCGTGCGTTCGGCTGACGCCGCTAAGAGCCCAAGAAAGAGTCTAAGCTTGTTTTCTCAGATATTTCGAACTGCACGTGTTGAATACAAATTGCCGGAAATGTTTTCATCCCAAACTTTATAAACGCTTTTTCTTAAAAATTCTACTTGGCAGGATATTGTCGGGATTGTAGGTTTACCTCATTAGCTATTATTGAGAATAAGTAAGTTATTACATGTCTTGTCAGCCCCTGGTGTGGAGAAAATAGATTCGTATTGATTTATTTCAATAGAAAGTGTAAATTGTAAATTACTCGCTTCAACTCATTTCTTAGCAAAAACGTTTTTATACAGAATACACAATTGACAATGTTATAAGGTTTTCCTTACAACCTTTTTTTTAATGTTATATATATATATGCGCTGATATTAATATGATATAATCTTTATACCATACCCATATCCAATTTGAAGCAAACGGTTTCGAAATAATTTATTGATTGACTTGGCGTTTACTTGGTAGAACTCCATTATAATAGGATAAGTATTTAGTTCTATAAAATTTTAATAGTAAGTTGATAGAAATTTTGTAGAAGTAAATACTTTGATATTTAATCCCATTATAATGAAGTTTTATCGAGTAAATGCCAATTTAATTATTAAAGTATATTAGACTTTATTGAAGTATTTGAGAAGTTTGGAGTAAAAATTGAGCTCGTTATAATACGATACATTTTACTTGAATTCTACAAAGTAAAAGTATATTCAATCATTAGCATAAGGATACACTGTAATACGAATTTGGCGTTAAGTCGAAATAAGTTGTTAAACTAGATCTAGTATTAATTAACTCGGTCAATCTTTTTTTAGTTTAAGCACTGATCAAGGATTTCAGTCAAATAAAAATGCCCACTTTGTTATGATTTAAAATATTTTACAGATAAGAAACATAAAATGAACGTTATATAATATAAAATTTAAATTGATAACTTCGTTATAACAAAGTGATCAATAATTTGTAATAACTTTTGAATAACAAAGTTATCAATTTTAATTTTGTATTAAAAATGAATTTCCTCAAAGTTACCGCCGAGTCTATAGAGAACATTATATAAGTTTTAATACTTGGATTATATTTGGACTTGATGATTTGAGTATATGTATAAAATTAAAACACAATTTTGTACTGCTTCCATATTTAACAATTACATCCTATATAAAACAGTTGGTTCATGAACTAAGACAAGAATTTACAGCTAACCAATATATTGATTACCTGTAAACTGTTTTGATCGTTATAAACATGTATAAGTAGTACAAACAGATTGATTTTTATTTTAAAAATAAAATGCCTTTCCTCCAAGAATTGACAGTTAACACCTTAAAAGTGATTGATTATATGGATTCGATTTATTGTATGTAGAGTAATATATGATCAATCCAATAATATATAATAACAGCGTCATCTTTATAAAATGATAGGTTTTTATGAAAAAAAAGCAGCGTTATTTTTAAAGAACTGAATATATGGAAGTGAATGAATGTGCAGAATTACGTACTTTTACATTTTCTTTGAAAATATTAACATTTTTATGCAAAACTTTTTACTTTTCAATCTAGAAAAAGTGTCAAAGGGGTGATTCGAGCCGAGCTTTGCCTGAGGGTTAGAATTTCCGCTTTCTTATTACGCAAGTTTTTTTTTTTGTAAAATTGTGCATTTAGAAACAAAGAACTCTACATCTTTTTCACCCTGACACAAAAAAATTGTGGTAATATACCTGCGATGCGAACATAAAAAGCGGTTGACAGTAGGTGCAGTAGGTACTGTGAAAAATCATTTCGTTTGCATATTTTTATCTGTAATTTTGAAGATTGATTGGACGTTGTTTTAATGAAAAAATGGTATCATATTATATTCAGAGCGTTTTATTTTATCTTGTATTAATTAAAACGATAAAGGTGTTTCCAAAACAGATTAAAAAGCGCCGCAAACAAACAAAACAAAAACGTGGTTTTAAATTTTTAGCTGGCAAAAATACTGAAATAATACAGGGAACAATGCATTCAAAAATTAATCGCTGTGGAAATGTTTCGGTGAAGAAGGCAAGGCGTCTAGGTAATTTAATTCTATGAAGTTTTTCAGGAATAAAGATGTATTAGCCTGAAATTTATTTGTTAATTAAGTGGTTGATACGATATGACTGAATTAGAAGAGAAGTGCTGGCAAAATTCAACTTTAAATTTGAGAAATGTTAGTTATATTTACATTTTAAAATGTTTTTAATCTAGACTCAGTGGTGTAGCTAAAAACATTTCTAAACGTTGGGTGTTTACAAAATTGTATGTTATGCAAACCAGGTATACAGCGGAGATGGCTCAAAATTAAAACATTAGCAATGGAATATTTTTATAAGAAAATATTTTGTAGAAAATTTTATGCATACAATGGAACTTAAGGTATTGATTGACTTCGTCATATATAGCAGTGCTTACCAAACTTTTTCATTTCACGGTACAAAAAACTTTGCAAAAAATAAATCATGTACCCCTATCCCAAAAATGAAATTAATTTAATTTGATATCATATCTAGTATATTTAAACATACATATGTATTTTACGGTCATCCGAAAGACATAATTTTAATGAAATCACGATCATAATGTGTTCTTACATAAAGAATACATAAATATAAAATGCATAATTAAATACTTGCAGCACTACTGGAGCATTTTGGGACAGTTTGGGAAGTACTGATTATTCAGAATGAATTTTTTTAAATGCATAAGATTTTGAGTAATATGATCTGTATAAAATGCGTTACTAAATTAATTATTTATCAACATTGAAACAATTTATCTCGAACTATGATTTCATCGACAAAGTACAATGTTATTCTGAAGCACCCATATATTTACAACTAAGCATTAAGCCCTTTTGCCAGCCTGGGCCATAAAGGCTTCCCTTTTTGCGCATTTTTTTATGATTTTAAAAATAATTTAACACCCATTACATTTAAATATCATTTTATTCTATTATTATTTTGGTAACACAAAACAAAAACAAAACACAAAGCTGCAGGCAGATCAAAATTTAAATTCCACCGTCACCGCCGGCTTATTTTCTTTTCTATACAACTTCATTCGCAGCTGTAATAATGAAAAACTCTGTTTGTTTTTTTATATTTTAAGACAAGGCGAGGAGCAAAATATCTCAACACCCTTATTATAAGTAGCAAGTCTTTATTCCGAGCACGAAGTACCTACATAGTTAGAATACCCTTCGTGAAAGCGTTGTGAGATTCCCAGGGGAAGATCATACGTAAGCCACTTCAATGCTCTATGGGGAGATTTTACTTCGCATATATGATTATATGTTTTGACGTTAATATTTTTTTTTATACACACAAACAAAAAATCTAAAATAACGTCAAAACAACGACGTTAAAAGCCACTCATGCAAAACAAAATAATCAATTCTCTGATTAAATCAAGGTTCCAGTTCATCCAGGTTAATGATGGTTTATGTCAAAATTTTAAATAATTTAAAACGATTTCGTATTCTGGTGTTCTTCGGCTGTTTTCTTACTTGCTTGCATGGTCAAGTGATCAGAAATACCTGAATTGTAACATTTATACATTGATTTTTAATTTTTAAATTTATTTTTTTGAATTCAAATACACAATTATTCAAATGCACAGGTGTTTGCGATGTTTTCATTCGATTTTCATTCGCCCCATATCTGTCCCTATGAATGGATTGTAGAGAAATTGAATAAAGAAATTAAAAACCCTTTTAACCTTATATTTCTTTCTGAATTTTGACTAATAATTAGTTATTATTAAAAAACGACTATGAATATGCACAATTTTGAATCCATATGTACAATTTTAGGACAGTAAATTAAATACAATTCGAAAAGTTTTATTCCAAAAAAATATTATGAGGTTAATAATTAATTGAATGACCGCAAATATAATTTATTTTTTATTTTTGAAGAAGATTATAATCTTCAATCACAATACGGGTATTTTTTGAAATAAAAGAATGTACATTAACTGTTTATATAAATTGTTCAAGGTAATTGAATTTGGATTACAATTAATTGCACTTTTGTTTAGATCATATTCACTTTCATAAAAATTGTTTTCACTTACAACAAATAAATTACACAAAAAACGAATTCTTTCACTAAAAATATAGTGGTCCCAAATAATAAAATATATTTTAACATTGAAGAAATATATTACACTCAATATTCATACTCACTTTGACATCGATAGTTGCACGTAGCTGTAATGAAATGTCACTTATTCTTCTACTCTGTATTACGCCACCTATATTGTCTTTGATCCACGCATTAGAATAAATTACACAAACTTAACCAGACCAACCCCAACATAACCTAATACAACTTAACTCACTTTGTTGAAAGAATTCGTGACTAAGTGGAAACTATTAAAATCAAAGTTTGAGTGTACCAAGTAAATACTATCTAACACAAAAAGCAATTATTTTTAACAAATTGAATTCATTTATTGAACATTCCCCATCCATGCTTCTCTAAGTAAGCACCAAACAAAATAACAATAATAGTTTGAATAATATTATTGTTTACTTTCTAACACGATACTGTTATTCAAATAATACAATGCTCCATAATATTAGTTTACTTTTGCGTTGATTTTCAAACCTTGGGTCGAGACCACAAATGATTTTGCTGAAGTTTTACTAGGAGTGAGTGATAATAAGATTCAGATTCTCTGCCAATGGAAAAAACATTTAAGGTTTTTTCACAAACATTATATTATAAAAGTTATTTATAAAATATAGCTAGGTTCTACCTCGCTCTACCTTTCCAGAATATTAGACGGTTAGTTTATTTGTATTCTAAGGTATGCCTTAATTAACCGAGACGTTTTCAAAAATAGACAAATTATTTCACATTGATCTAATGAATAGATATCGCTATCTCAGAATATGAAGCTTTGCGTTAACCTTAAGTAGGGTTGAATATTTTTTAGAATATTACAGAATTATAAGTTTTTTGAAAATATTCAAATAAGCGACCGCTAGAAATCAATTGGTAAATATTGTTGAATTAATATGATTTTGCGAATTTTTAAAAAAATATTATTTCTTAATTTATTACCATTAGATGGTGTTGGCGTCCGTGGCGCAGTTGGTAGTGTGGTGGGGTACGGCTACGGATGTCTCGGGTTCAATTACCATTTTGGACAGTTTTCATAAATTGATATTTAAGTCGATTCATGGATTTCTGTTCGTGTTGTTTACAACTCCCTCCTCACCCACCCATCCCATCCTCATGGGGCGTAGCGAGAGTGATTAGCTAACCACTAGCCATATCCTTCTATCCCTACTCTCTTCGATAAAGAGAGGTCGAGCAACTGAGTAAAAAACAGTTCTCATAGAAAAATTCTGTTGAGATACCTTCATTATGAGGCCATATGCTCCATGTTGGGAGCGAATTTGGAAAAAAAGATGGTGCTTAAAAATTCTGGTAAAGGGTAAATGCGGTCACCTTTGAGCTAACTTCAGGAAAATTAAATAGTAAACTCTTCAAGTTGAATATCACATAACTAGCTATTATATCAGTATTTGTAAGGGTTTCTTCCCTAATTATTTTCCCATTCATAGCCTACAGCTGATGGAATCTTTATAAATATAGTACTTTGTAAGAAAACATGCGGTAAACTGATATAAAGCTTAATTCGTACACACCCAAAAAATTTAAAAAAAATGTCGGAAAACTATGAGCCCGTTTTGAAGTGGCCACGGAGTAAATATAACTTTTCTTACGTTATAATTTAAGACATCGAATGAGGGTGCTTGATGGAATTTCAATATCAAATTTGGATTATTGAGATTTTGTACACTTCCATGTATTTTGTCACTAACGACCCGGTCAGTTCGAGTCCATTCGTGTGCTCGAATGCCTGAAGATGCCGAAAGGCGAAACCCGGGTCGTTAGTGACAAAATACATGGAAGTGTACAAAATCTCAATAATCCAAATTTTCTTACGTTGCTTAACATGTTGAATAAAAAGAATCTGAACATATTATCGGCTTTCGGAGATGAGTTTCATATAAAAGCTTTGAAATTAATCATTCGTGTGGGTGGAGTTAATGTTTTTACAAAGAATTCATTTTGGTTTATATTTATACCTATCGCTGAAATCTGTTATTAAAAAAGAATGAATGCGAATATTTGTCACGAGGTTAAATTATGATGAAAAATCATAAAATGACAAGAATGGATAATACGCTCAATAAATTTAGGAACATTTAATTTGTTTAGAAAATATATTTTAAATATTACGTAAATATAATGCATATATAAATAAAACGTTACTTTTTGACTGTGAAAGCACTTATTTACACCCTGAAATTACTGATATTAAAAACAAAGCAAGCACTGCACAAACTTTTCTCATAAAGATAAATCCAGCGTTGATACCAGATAGCGCTTTTTAAGCAATCGAATATAAATAATGGGATTTACTTTTACGTGTGCTCAGCAATTTAATACTTTTAAAATGCAATTCGCTTAAAAAAATACCCAGGTTAATAAATTGGTGTTAAAGCGTTAGGGAAAAGTAGAATGTAAGTTAATCGAAACGAAATAGATTAATGGCACCATTTAATAGGTACTATTTTAGCACTTAATACGTCAATGAAAGAATCTAAAAAAATGGCGACAAAAACATAGGTATAGTTAATATTCTATTAAAATTAACTAAGTACGTATGGCGTCATAGTTCGGATGAATTAATTTATCATTTTTAATGTGTTAACTGTTCATTCATCGTGGCAAGACATTAAATAAAACACCATTTGTTTGTTTTACTTCCACATGTTTATAATGATCTAGACCGCTTTCGCTCACCGCAAGCATTATCAATTGATAGAAATAAAATAATAACAGGCCTATTTATATAGAATTGAATGTTAACAATTACAGGGTATATAAAACAGTTGGATCAAGAGCTATGACAAGAATTTATGTTTTATCAAACAAATTATATACAAACGAAATTTAATAGTCTACAATTAAATTCTTAAACACGTCTTACAAATCAATAAATACTAATCTAAAATCAAAAACGAAAACACATTATAAATCATTTAACTGAGCAAAATAAAACGAGTTAAAAAATAATTCGGAAATATTCTTTAGCCAAAATAGTAAATGGGAAATTTTAAAAGAAAGTTATCGATCACTTAAAATGTTTTAACTACTAGCATTTTCCCTAAACAAAAAAAGTGAATTGATTTATTGAAAAAAAATATTATGTCACTGTAAAACGCCACTGGAACCCTTCACAGTAGGCAGTTAATGAAATCTTAGTAAGGGATAATTAAATTAACTGAAAACTTTTTAACTATTAAACATGCTTTATTTTATTAGTAACACGAATGTCTAGTAAAAAATCCTCTATCATTTTTTGTTATCGATAGATTTTACTGTCAAAGAAATTTCAGCTTTAATCTTAATCCTTGATGTCTTATAGTTTTGCTCTTAAAATAATACATATTTCTCCAAACCTATTTGAGGCCATGTTTATATTTGATCATAAATAATTTATTTGTAATTTAAAACACACTACGCGAGCCCACTCTAAAATCCAATAACCGTTGTAATAAAAAAAGTCACCGAGATATTGTTTACTCAAGGAAACCAATTATTTTTATGGAGACAGCGAGAGTGATTTCTTTTCTTTTCTAGAATAAAGCCAATTTAAGGAAATGTGTTGTTAGCCTTTTAGCTGCTGGTAGATGTATGTATGGCGGTACCTTGCACGCCGCAAAATTTTTTCGATGAACACACCACACATCTCTTCATTGCTTTAGCTTTATTGTTGTTGTGTTGTCGTAATGTCTTAATGTCGTTGTGTGTTCAACATATTTGTATGTTTTAAATAATTGATTTACTTTAGTAACATCCATTTTAAAGCGGAACGTTCAAAGGTGTTATTATTGTATGAGCTGCGTACCGTTCACGAAAAGTTGCGAGTCTTAAGACGCGATTGGCAGCCATTCAGTAAAAATTTCGCTATTATTTTTTATATACAGCAGGTGCTACTCATTACTCGTCGGGTCCGTGATGCAGTGGTCAACTTCGTTGGCTTAGGTTAAAGATCTCAATTGTTCTAATCCCAGTAGGAAAATTACGTCAAATTAACGAAATTGATGACTTGTTCTTTCATGTTGAAATTTAAAACATTACATCTTCAAATATTTTTTCGCCACTTATTAAAAATTGAATAATTATTATCTTCGCAAATTATTCCTATAGAATTTTCGTTAATATTTTTTTGCGTATCATTAAATTTTTTCATGTCTTTTAAACATAATACGTGATAGGTTTTTCTTTGCCGTAGAGGTGACTCATTATAACGACACTTTTAATAAAATATGTAAAGGTAAAAATTAAGCGAGATAAATACTGTTTTATAATGCTAAATATAACTTTACTCATAAAATAAATTAATATATAATACGTAAACTCTGTTTCATGTCGATTCTGTAAAATGTAGAGAAAATTTTTATTGTAGTAAGAATGCTCATTAAACTTTTGTAATTCAAGCGAAAAAATAGTGTTGGGACTTCTTATTATCTAAACCAGTTTTGGGGTGCTTTTGTGTAATTAGAAATCAATTAGAGTTGCTCAAATACTCAGAAATCATTAATATTGTTATGTGTTATATTGGCAATAACCGCCCGGTTAAAATATATGATGAGTCCGTTAATATATATTGATATGTTTTATATAAGTACCAGAGTTGGTGAAATAAATAAACATTTTCCTTTGAAACAAATTTCAAATCGTGTCCAGGTTTCTTTAGCTCCTTTCAATGATATGATCATATTAGAATCGCCAATATACTAAATGCTCGTGTCCAAGTCTCTCCGAATGAATCGAGAAAAGGCAGGAAAAAGTTTTAAATCATTCGTTCTGCCCACTTAGTTTTGTTAAATTGGGCGTGTCTTAGGTTGTAAGACAAACGTTCGGTTTTAATGTGGTCGTTTGTGAGTGCCCGGGGGTTTTAGGCCTCTCAAGCTGCCTTTAACAGATTTCTGAGTTAAGGCCTCCGAGAATCTCAATCTGGAAAACGGTACAATTACCATTTGCTACAAAACATTTTAGAGAAGAATAATACAAAGGATTGTTGAATGAATGTATTGAAGAAACGGTAAAAATGATGCACATGGTTTTGGGAAAAATTTTGAAAAATTTTCATATAACTGATAGCATTCAAACTTATTTCATCGTTCAATTGATGGATTAAATATTTTAATATGAATTGTGACAGTAATAATGCACAATATTTTGACAACCAAGAAACTCTTACAAAATACTCATAGTTAACTAATTGCTCTCCATACGTCCCATTTACAGGAATAGATTGAAGGTAGTTGAGAAGGAATTTAAACAACATAAACATCCATGCCTTTCCGTACAACTCCATAACGGAAGCACGGAAGCTTCCCTGGGAGCAACGAGTTCTTAAACGTAGCGAGTATAACGAAAGACGTAAGGTACAACTCAGCTACAGTACTAGTCGCATCAGCGTTACAATGTCGATGGAAAACTTTGGTATTTTTGTACGAGAATCAAAATTTAAAAATACTTAAAAAATATGTTTTTTAACTTTTAAGCATGTACACTTTTATAGTATTGTTTGAATATACAAATATTGCCAAGGTTACCGTCAAATGATTACGGCAGACTTGAAATAGGAACTTTTTTTTAAAAAAATATTTTCACTAAGTTTAACAATCTCCGGAATCATGTGGGACCCAATAGGGACAGCTAATCAATTAATTATTCGCAGACTAGTTTTGAAAACGCTTCAGGGTCTATAATATTTTTTTTTTTTTTTTTCCATGTCCGCTCCCAATGTGGAGCATATGGTCTCCTAATGGAGGTATCTTGACAGAATATTTTCTACGAGAACTGCTTGTCACTCAGTTGCTCAACCTCTCTTTTCTTTTTCGAAGAGAGTAGGGATAGAAGGATAGGGCTATGACAGGACTAGTGGTTAGCTAATCGCTCTCGTTACGCCCCGTGAGGATGGGATTGGTGGGAGGGAGGACTCAGACTACGAACAGAAATCCATAAATCGATTGAAAGATCAATCTATGGAAACCGTCCGCACCGGGAATTGAACCCGAGACATCCGTAACGGTAGCCAGCGACGAAACCAACTGCGCCACGGACGCCGACAAGATATTACATACGAAGATTAATATTTCTTGGGTTAGTTATAGTAAGTAATAAAATTAATATTGTTCACAAGAAATTTTTGAAATATGACCTGCAATTAAATTAGAATTAAAGTATTACATAAGAGCCAATCTAATACGCAATTTGAACACAATAAAGCTCGAATTCGCTTGCGTTATAAACCGGGAATAACTTTTTAGATTATTATACTGTAATTCAAATTCATGAATAGTATTGCTAAAATGACTGCGCTATAGTCGAAAAGTTACGCTAGCTCTATTAAGGGACCATAACATTCATAACGTTCCAGGTTAAATAAAATATCAATTTGAGATAACTTCGGTAGATGTGTTTTGATAAATTTTTTCCTTGAAATGTAAACAAGTGACTTTGAATATTATTCTTGAGATAGATGATAAAGCGATGTAAAAGAACATTGCAATAAAATGTTTATATTTTTTTCATTGTGTAATCTTGATAAGGAGGCGCAGAGAGAGTAATTTGTTGCATACTAGTCCTTTCATACTCACCCTCTCTAGAAAAAAAAGAGGACCCCAGTGGTCTCATCATTGAATAAAAATTAGCTTAACGTCAAGAGTATCCTTAAACCGATAATTAAGGAGATAACGTGGGAAGATAACGTCATTTAACGATGTAAATAAAGTTTTTAAGATGATTGTTTTACATATAACAGTTTCATAAACCGTTTTGTTAGCGTAAATTGTAAGGATTTATGAATAAACTTAATGTCAGTTTGATGCTGTTTTTTGCATATCTCTGCCCAATTTTTAGTCTAAAGTGTTAGCAAATACAACTGAAATTATTCAAGCTTAAAACAAACATGCCAAAGTTTTTTTAGTAGGCCAACACTGCCAAACATTTGAATCTTAAGTGGTCGAAGATGTATCTGAGAATGATTTAATGCTGAAATTGGAATATAATAAATACATTTCAGCATCTCGTTGGCAGACTCATCGTATTATATATGAATTATCAAAGTGAACAGGATGATAAGAAAATAGTTCAACAATTTTATTTAAAAAATATCATTTAATTACTACTGTTTTTTAAAACATATCCACTCGTAATATTATAGTAATTGCACTTATTATGGAGAGTAGAAAAAGATGTTAATTAACGAGGTATGTTTTATATATATTTAATTTAACTTTTCACCATTTGTGCTCTAATATGGTGCATATGAAGATTTCAACTGACAATTTCGCTCTGTCTATGCAACACTTTAACGATCAGTAAGATTAGTTGGGTGGAGAGAAATGAACACCAGACGTCCATTGATATAAATCCATTCATCGATTAAAACATGAGTGAATCAAGTTCTTGCACCCTTGATAAAGAATATCATCACCAATTTGATTAACATTTCAGTTAACGCTTTTTTTGACCTCCTCCAAGAATCTCTTCACACAGCGGCTCTGATTTTTGAAGACCGTTTCGGCTTAGATATTCATACTATTTTCAGTGTCTTCTGATTTAATCATATTATGGTTTTTGCTTGACCTCTCCTCTTCAACCTTAAAAAAATACTAGATCTATAGTTGATGTCATAGCTAGATGCTGTACTGATTTTAAAATTCTTCTACAAATCAATTAAGAATTATTTTCTCACTGAGTGCACAGCACAGCACTCCAAATCAAATGCTAGGTTTGGTCTCACAAGAAAGTTGTATTACTGATATCAGGTTTGTTTCTTCACATGCATTTTTTGATAAAAATAGGTCATTTTTTCATATTAAATAAAAACGAAACGCAATTTGTTTTGTACTGTTTCCGCTGTTTCGTCAGAAAGTGTACAAAACAAATTGTGGTTTTTTTTTTTAAACTATAATGCCCTTCCACTAGAAAGTGACAGTTAACACCTAAAAAGGAAAACATCTTTTTATAAAATTAAATAATAATTTATCAATAATGATATAATATTGTAATCAAACTCAAATATTTCAGTTTTGAAATTATGTTTAATTAAACACATTGAATAAAAATTTGACTTTTCAAAGTACGAAAGCATATTTTTTAAATACAGTGAAAACATGTGGAAAGTATGATGCAGTGACTTTCGAAGCGTCCTGTGATATCTTTAGTGAGATATGTTTCAGTAATATTTTCATCCGCTTGTAATAAGAGGCTGTCAGAAGCATTTGAGGAGACACCCAGTAGTGAGGAAACGGAGTACCCACACGATAACAAATCTTCAGTTAAGAACCAATGATTGATCGTACCATCACACAACTGACACCATATCACTGGGGTGACGAACCGTGGGTAGCCGATACATTTATTCAATTATAATTTAAGCTTTTCAAGTTTTTATTGTATAACATTATATAATTTTGCATTTAATCCACATTTGCTTTTCTATGGTAACATTTTTTGAAGCATTTATTTAAATTAAAGTTTAAGCCTATTTATACCTAGGTTAAACATAGTGAACCTAATAAGTATTAGACTTTTTAAACGAAATTTTATTTTTATAGAGCTGTAAAAATTTCAACACTTTTTTCAGACACGAAAATAAGGCACATTATAAAAATGGATACACACATAACAAAAATAATTTCAATTAAAATCATGCATAAGCAATTCTGATCATTTTATAACAATGTGGAATTACTATTTTTTACCAAGTATTGTTAGGTAACACGTTAAAAGCGATAGATAAAGAATTATCAATGACTATTGAAAAATTATCACTTAATGATAAATGTTTCTTTTCCGAAAATGTTAAATATAAAAAGATATAGAAAAAAGATTTACGTGATCAAATATTGAAATTAGTTTATCTTCATATTAGTTTTTATATCTCACTTATTTCGGAATAAGATTTATATGGGGGTTTACGAAGGAAAGACATTTTTTTTGTAGGGCATCTATCGTCGTCCATAAATTGTTTATGGCTTAGGCAAAGATGTAACCTTAAAATAAAATTACGCTTCGTTGCTTTTTGACTGACGATTCAAAGGATAGAATGAAAAGATACTTTCTTATGGTACAGCTATCGTCTTTATGAAGAAAATGAGATTTTTTTTATTATTGATGAAAGCATGTAAAAGATAATTGACAGATGAATAGCAGACAAAAGCCAAATTCTATGTCATGTTTTCTTAAGAATATGTATACATGCTTAAAATACATACTTAAAATACATAAACCATTTCTCATAAATTTACCCACGAGTTCTAATAGATTGGTTTTTCAGGAAAGCCAAAAACTATGAAATTTTTTTCTGTGAAGACGAAATTATAATACTCATCAATACCATTTTCAAGACGTCGATAAATAACTTATTACTCAAACTATGAGGCTATAACATTTTAAGTAAACATGACATTTAACTGATTATAAGACAGCAGGTGTTTTTACTTAGCCCCATATAGAAACACAATTTAAACGTTGCGCCGTTATCGCTATGTCTTTAATTTGAAGTATATTTATATATTTTTTAACATCACACGGTTCCTCTAAGATTGTCTGTCCCCCGTCAGCCTTCTTGCTTCCTCCTAGGTCATCCCAATGTCAGGTAGATCCGCCAAGTTCATCCTATGGGTTGTCATTCAGGGTGACGGAATCCACCCTGTTGGTAGAAGAGGCAGGTAAGATTCAAACTCCCCTGGGGCATCCGCAGAACATGTTCAAGCCAGATTCATAGGTGCTTTTTTATTTTGGTCGTAATATTTGTAAATTTGGACAAAGTCAAACCAACGTACACCTAGTATTCGCCACAATAATCTATTTTTAAAACACAGTATAAGGTTACCCTGTGCTTTAGTGAGGTACCATGACTCATAACCGTAAAACAACACCTTCAGAATGTATGCGTTGAATAGGTGGCACTTGGTTCTGACCGAGAACATCGTGAGTCCCATACTTTCCGTATATAGTTAAAGGTTGTTCCAGCTATCCCTAATTGGATTGCGAGAGGGATATTTATACTGTTTTTTTTAATCTTTAAGGTTATTCTATTTAACCGATGTTTACTATACTTCTTTCATATAATATGTAATATTAAAATATTCGCATAGAAATGCCACCATCTTAAAAGCAAACTCTTTTGAAAAAGGTAAAAAAGAAAAATATTTCGTACTATGTTCGGATCATGAGTCAGCCATAATGTAATAGTTTTCATAACTTAAATAATTTATTTCACATGCGCTATGAATATCGTTGGAAATATGGAAACAATAACATGTATTGTTTGAAACGTATATATGAATTACTATATTAAAAAGTAAATGGGGCTTTTTTCAGGCTGAAAAAAATAAATCTGGGCTTCTGGTCGGGTTCGGGTAACAAGTGTGATATTAAGACTCGAGCTCAGGCCGGGCTGGGTCTGAAGATGACGTGCCAGGACCGGGTAATTTATGAAATTTCGGCCAGTGCAGACCTCTAATCCAAAAGCACTTCAATAAACAGAATTAAAACATAAACCCTTTCTTTCTTTGAGTGGCATTGCAACGCATGCCGGGTACTCACTAGTATCCAATAAATACTAAGCAGCCTTTGCCTAATACAATCTTTTGAAAAGAAAGTTCGATAAAATGATTAGTAGAATAGAAGCTCGTTTAGTATTAACTGTTTATTATTCCATCAGAATTTCGTATTCTGAAAATTGAGACTGACAATATATAAATGTTCGTTATATTTTATTCAGTCGCTTAATTTTTCCTGGCATGAAAAATTATGCACAAATTGTTGGTCATTTTTAATTCTCAATGGCTCGTTATAAAGTGATAGTGGAACGGGTTGGGAAAATGTTTCAGATATCAGTGAAATAATGAGTAAAAATGGAATCTTAGCTATAAATAGATTCGCAGAAGAAAGATCAATTCATTAAAAAAATGATTTTTGTGTGAAATAAAATGAAAAACAAAACAGATTTGTTTCAGTTAGTGAGATTTTTCAACTGATGTATTAAATATTATTGTTTTTAAAATAAACATTTACAACTAGTTTATTTATCTACTGATGTCTTTTCACCAAGAATCAACATTTAAAAACAAAAAAAAGATGATTTATTAAAAAAAATGTATTTTAGAAAGCCGTCGTGTTACGATAACATTAACAGTTTTCGTCCTCAAATGTTAATTGTAATACGAAACAATGTGAAAACGACATAAGCTTGAAATCAAAATTTTGTGTTTATTTGACAAAGATTTACTACAAAATTGAACAATATGGTACATTTAACTGTATCTGACATTTTCCCTATAACTTATTACCTTGCCGACTTTAGTATTATTATATTTAATAGTCCATACAATATAGCAACACAATGCCAACGTAATCAAGTAAATTTCATTCAGACGGTATTTATTTCTTGTCTTATATATCTTCAATCATTTATTGTATATTCAACGCTGTCTAAACCGCTAAGAAAAAAACAGATTTTTTTGTGACAGTGGCACTTTATTTACAAGAAAAATTTTTCGGATTTTTTTTTCACAAATTATAGATTGGTACAATGTTGAAAAAGTCTCAGTTGATCGAGGTTTTGTTTAAATTACTATTCCGATAATTTTTTCGTCAATAAATTAATTATTACTTAAATTAAAACTTGTCAGGTCTTTGGATGCGTTGGTTATGGGTTCAAATACATGTACGGAATGTTTCCTAAATTGATTTTTCAATAGATTTATGGATATGTGCTTGAATGAATGGATATATGTGATGTTTCAGATTCTCGACTCTAACGATGGGGCGAAGCGGAAGTGCTTATTTAACCACTACTCCTGTCCTTAATTTTTTCGAAAAAATAGGGGCACAATAGCAACAGACAGTTTTCGTACAAAAACTTATGTTGAGTGAAGCTACGTGAGGAGTTCATATGGTCTCTAAATTGGGAGTGGCCATGGTTAAAAAAAATAGGAACATCATATTTTATTTTGAAAACTATAAAGAACATTAAAGAAAAAGAAAGGTTAAAAAAACGAACTACCATAGTATTACCAAAATTACTTGCCCGCCACCGAATTTGAAACCAGAATTGTCAGTCAAGAATATATTTCTCCAATTACCATTTTGTGCAAAATAAATGCCTTGTCTACTTTTAATAACCGTCGCTAAAATATCAGTATTGGAATTTATTGAAATTTCAGTTCTGGTTGAGTATGGCAACATTCAAATTAAAAAAAACACAAGTCAAATTGGCACATCTATAATTAAACTATCTAAGGAAATCATTTATCATAAAAAGCTTTAATTGAAATTAAAACCACTGGCAATCTAATATATAAAAATCAATGTGGATTTGTTATGTTATTCACTGCCATAACGTTCATCCGATTCCGATAAAACTTTGTCAAGTTATTGCTTGCACTTGCGCGAAGGATATAGACATAGTACAATCAGGCTCAGCTTTGCCCTAGCCCGACTTTCAACTTTTTAATTTTTAACTTACAGTAGGTCTTATTATGTATATAAAAATCAATCTCACAATCCAGACATATCTAGAATCTAAAAAAAAATCTTAAATAAAGAATCAAATTCGTACGAATAGCGACATCTCTGAAAACCTTCTGATTTATTCGCGTACGCATCAGACAAAAAACAAAAAATATAGTGTGTCCAGATGCACTTCAATAAACAGAATTAAAACACAAACACTTTCTTTCTTTGAGTGGTATTGCAGCGCATGCCGGGTACTCACTAGTAGTGTAATAAAAATATCTACAATATTTTTTGAACAGTCAGTATCGAGCAATATCAATTTACCTTAAATAATTTATAATTCATAGCCATAATTCTACTAACCGGGCAGAGTGAAAAGATATATGTTGTAATATTTATTCATTAAATGATTTGAGGTTCGAATCTCAGCTGAGAAATTACGATGTGTGATTTAGTGGAGGTACAACATTTTACTTTTTCGAATGTATTAAATAATGATTATTCTAGGCAGGAACATAAACGTCCTTGTTAATATATTATATTAGTGAAAATGTTCGTCCCTTTTTTATGTCATGCTAAAAACCGGTGACCCGCCGACATTATGAAATTTTGTCCCGCGTAACGAAACAGAAAAAAGATACCATTTGGCTGCGTTCAATTTGGACAAAACGTGACATGGGAAGCAAAGTAATATATGAAGTAAAAACGAGTTTTATCCCTTGACCTGTGGAAGGTCTCTGCTTTTATTGCTATTTTACTATACTTTTTGCCGACTACACGACTTTTTAACGACCAGTTTTAACCATTATGATGTTGTTATCATAGACATGATAATTACTTTTTCATACAGCGGCACTTGGTGACGTTTTTTTACTGTTGAAATTTGCTTTCGGAGACAGCAAAAAAGTCAATAAATGTAAAAAAAGTGACCCAGTATTCCATTAAAAGCGATAAACTTGATTTATAATTATTACTGATTTCCTGCTAGTTTTTGAATTAAAATATAGAAGAAGTCATTATTAGTGATTTATTTAAATTAATTTCGCTGTTTTTATTCCATTGTTGCTTTACTATCACTTTTAACGATACCTGAGATTTTTTAAATTTAATCATTGAAAATACAGTTTAGATTTGTGAAGACGACGTTCTATGATTAGGTATGTTAATCTTATCATTTTAGCTGACAAGTATTGTAGAGTGACTAACTTTCAATGTTAGTTCAACTTTAGTTTTTTTTATATTACATTTTTAATGTGCTAAGCTCCATTAGAAATCCAGGATGGAGCGGACAAGTTTTTGTTTAACATATCTTTAACTCTATCTTCATAAGAATATTAATTTTTATTACATTCTTTTTCGAACATGGTTTTCGTATTCAAATTTATTACCGCTATTAGTTGATAGAGAATATAGCTACTATAATATATTAAACACGTTTAGTGTTGAGTTTAATTACCAATTATGAGTTGTAACACCGAGATAATTCTTCGTAGGGTTCCAAAGTCAGCCAACAGCTCAAAACACCCACATACAAAGAGTTGGATTAACATGATTTGCAGATTTGTGTTCCGCTTTTATTACAAGATTCACTCTGGCCTATTACAAAAGGTTTTAAGCAATACAACACAAAAGAATCAAAAAATTGTTTAATTCATTTTGGTTTATAGTAATTAAGAGTTACCATAATTATGTAGTGGCGTGTCTCATTGTATATTATTATGGATTGGCAGATAAAAGTACTTTGCTATGACTGGTTTTTTAACAGGTATTTGCCTAACCACTGGATAAGATGTAGTAATAACTTGAGAGAGTAGGAAACGAACAACCCGAAAACAACCGAACGTCTGACTGTCTCGCCACTCGATGGAGGAAGGTGTAGAAGAGCGGGGAGAAGCGGGGTGCGGGGCTTCAACACACTTCAAGGCCCGCGTCCTGGGACAAGGACAAACAAAGGACAAAACAACGGCTCCTTCGTCTCTCATTAAAACCCGGTCGTTATCCGTATACTCTTTCTCTTTTATTTGCAATTAGATTCTATAATTTTCTCGAATACAGTTACACAACAGATTTACACACTTTTAATTTAAAATCTGTAAGTGGTTTTACTAGTAAGCGGTGGACTAAATCGCCGCTTCGTCGGCCGACGAATCTCCTCCGGGAAAGGTCGAACCCGACTGAGGCTGGCAGGATCGCAGGGCCTTCGCCCACTTCAAACTGTAAACCAACAACAGCAACCAAACAAATATGACACTACTCTTAAACGCCTCAGGAGGGGTATTACATTTTAAAATTTTCATTAATAGAAAGAGTCTGCAGATTGGTTTTGAAGACCCTGTCCGTCCCATAAGTACGGGGCGGTGTCAAGGTATCAGTACACAAGTCGGTATACTACTACTAACATTCATTTCCAAATATTTGGTATGTTTCATAATTCCATTTTATATTCGAGATGGCTCTGTTTAAGTAAAAATTTACGGATCTCGACTCTACAAATATGTTATTACTGATTATGAACAGTAACATCACTATTGACTAAATGCCAAAAGTAAATAATATTGGGGGGGCTCAAGACGAGATTATATGTATATATATATATTATCATGTAAGCTTTGAATGTGGAGCATATGGACTCCTAATGAAACACTTCAACAGAAGTTGTTGTATGCTAAATTGGTTGTAATTCAGTCACTCAAACACTTTTTTTGGAAAGAGTAATGATAGAAAGATGGGTCTAGGACAAGACTAGCAGTAGGCTTATCGCTTTCCCTACTCCCAACTTTTATCAGATATATGAGTGGGAGAGAATGTCAACATGACAGAAATCATTGCTTTTACAACAGCTGGACTGGTATTAAAATAAAGTACTGTCAAGACAATCCGATGTCATTCAATAAATAAAAAGTTGTTTTATTACCATAAAGCTTAAAAAAAATATTGTTAAAAATGTTTAAGTAGCTACCTACATTATTAGTTTGGGTTTAAAGACAAATAGGATATACAAGAGAATATAATTGTGTCACGATTCATTCAAGAGGTTAAAAACGTTTGCAAGAGTTGGCAAGTCCAACTTTTAACAAAAAGATTCAAAGAAATGCTTCTTGAATGTGAAACCACCTGTCAACAGAGTTACACTTGCAGTTGTCAGAGATAAAAGAGGGACTTGTGCATTTCACAACTGAACAAACTTCTCTCTCTAATAACTTTCTTACACAGAATTACTTGTCTGCTTTTGCCTTGTCGCCTCATTTAAAGTTTTTAGATACATTGTAAGAGTAGTTAACGCAAAAAAGTATTCTTTTGAGTTTAAAAACTTCTATAATACGTTTAACTGTATTAAGTAACATTTTTAATTATTTAAGTTCATTGCTGGATGAAAATTTATAAATTATATTCACCTCTATTATTGTCATACTCATTATTATAAATTATTTAAACAATACTTGAATGTTGTTAACTCTCATTAGTTTTTAGTTGGAAGACATACCGTCAGATAAGACAGTAGGGAGAGCGATTAGCAAACTCCTAGCCGTTTCCTTACCTAAGCTTTCTATTCTTACTTGTCGTTTTAAAAAGAGGTTGAGCGATTGAATATCAACCAGTTTTTATTAATAATGTGTGGTGAAAATTTTTATTACAATATCAATTAGTTATAATGTAAATTTATCTCGATATATATGTTTTTTTTTTGTAACGCACAGCACAACACAGTAAACACTCACGCATACATTCAAGTTTGTGTCATTCTCTGTCTGCGTGTTGTGCGCATAAAGTTTATTAAGAGAATGTTGAGAGGGGGTACCGCCACCTTGTAATTGATTACTTTAGTTTAACATATTAATTTGAATCCAAGAACGTAGGTTTCTATGATATGAAAAGTGTTCTTCCCTGCTAAAATTAATCTTATATATAATAGCCCAGATCGCTCTGTAGACGTTTTATTATTATCACATATCACATGTAGGTATGAAATTTTCTCGTGACGTAAGTGTTCGCGGTGAAAAATGCACACACAATTCCATCGTACTAGTTACTTTAGACATTCAGTATTTCAATTTCAATACCATCGTCTATAACCGGTACAGTTATATTAGTTATTTAATATTGATTGAATGAAATAAGTTTACCTATCTTTTTAATTACTACAATCAGGTGTTTACAAGATAATTGACACGAAATATTCGGACATTTTTATTTCATTACTATTAACCCTTACTTTATAATGGGTTATAAATAATTGCACTTTGTGTTAGACAGTATTCACTTGGTACACTTGCACTTTCATTTCGATAATTTGCACTTTGGATTAGATAGTATTAACTTATTACACTTAAACTTTGGTTCCAATAGTTTCCACTTAGTCACAGATTCTTTTAACAAAGTGAGTTAATTTGTAGTAGGTTATGTTAAGTTTGGTCTGGTTTTTTTGTGTAATATATTATGCGTGGAGCAAAGACAATATAAACGGCCTAATATAGGGTAGAAGAATAAGTGACATTTCATTACAGCTTCGTGCAACTATCGATTTCAAAGAGCTAAAACTATTTTGTCTAAGTGTAATATATTTCTTCAACGTTAAAATATATTTTATTATGTGTGATCAGTTTATTTTTAGTAGAAGAGTTTGTTTTTTGTGGAATGTATTTGTGAAAGTGAAAACTGTTTTTATGAAATGAGAAGACCCCGGATCGAAGAGAGGCGAGCGGCTGGTTATCCGGAGTCCTGGAAGGGCTGATCTCAGACAAATACCATTTCAGATCCGGTTAAAAAAACTTATTTATTTTCCATTCAAGATGCAGTGGTTTAACATTACACAAATATATAAATCTTAACACATAAAATTGATTCTACATTTACATTTACTTAGCAACTGAATTTACTTTAAGTTATAATACAAATAACACAACGAATTTAAATTAAATCCAACGTAAATCAAAACACAAAAACAAACAGTTCACATGTCACCTCCGCCGCCACGAGACCGCAGCTCGTCCCACTCGGCGGATCGTAACCGACTATCTACAAAAATTCAAAAAAACTCCGTGCAAAGTTGGAGCTACCCTTTTCCGTAAAAATGGACTCGTCCAGCGGCCGAAGCCCGGGGGCTTCTTAAACGCCTGGCAACAAGAAAGAGCGTATTCTGCGAATTATTGCTGTTTGCCGCAGGCCGATTTCAGTTCAGGACACTAATGACACTTATACTTAAGAAAAACCAGGGTGTGTCAGAAAGTGAATATGATCTAAACAAAAGTGCATTTAATTGTATGCCTTTTATTATGTTAGTAATAAGGAATAATGGGTTGCGTTATTTAAAATTTAAAGTACATTATTAAAGTTATGATCATAAGTTTTTATTCTTTTTTTATTTATATACCATACAAAAAATATTAAATTATTTATAAGCGATAAACACGGTCATCATATATAAAATACGTTTTAGTTAAAAAAAACATAAAACATTTTACCTCACCCTGGTCAAACATTTTATTTCTTTTTTACTACGCAAAAATATGAATCCAAATTTTATGCTTATTTGTACAAAATATAAGAGACATGATATTTGTTTCAGATCATGGAATATGAAAAAATGCCCAAATTTCGTTGTTATATTTTTACTGTGATAATAACTATTTTTTTACCTTAAATTTTGACACACAAATATGTGAAAAAAATAGATTATTGTATATATAACCAATCACGATTCAAATAACGGAATACTGAACGCTTCAGGCTTGTTTATAGAGAGTACTTAAGTATATTGATATTACGAACAAATAAAGCATAATATAATATAGTTTTTAAAAAATGTCTAAATAACAAAATAAAACCAAGCGTTAAACTTTGTATCCATTCCCCATTTTTCAAACACATCCTACAGCGTCGCTTTTTGAATTTGTCGCTAGGGAATTCATGTCGCAAAAACATAATATTATATTACCATCCCTTCCCTCGGACGCAAACCAAATATGGAAAATTGAACCCAGAATTTTCCCAAAAACTTTCGGTACTCATCGACAGAGGGTAATAACTTTTAGATGAGTATTGCAAAATTCCTTTTTTATATTAATTTAAATATGAATAATTTCGTTACCATACAAAAAATAAAATGATATTTGAAATTGGACAGAAAATTAATTTAATGCTTAATTTTTTGAAGGTATGTGCCGAATTGCAATCTGGTGTTTGGTAAGAAATTTTTACTTGTTTATAATTTATTAAAATCAATATCTGTAGTATAAAATTATTTTTTATATATTTGGACGGAATAAATAAAAAAATACGTTCTAGTATTTTTTAATTATGCAAAATAATACGAAATTAATGCACATAAAACAAGACAAAATGAAAAAAATGATCTTTTAAATTAATGATTTTTTATTTTAAAATGGTTAAAAAATGAATGAAGTATGATAATATTTTAATGAAGACATAATTTTAAATTTATAACGTGCCACATGCTGTGAGATTACTTTTTTGCTAATTAATTACGGTATGAAACCACAAGAAGAAAGCTTTGTTATTCTATTTTTGTTTGTGTTAAACTAATTTATAAAGAAAACCTAAAACGTGCTAAGTATGTATTTATTATGTGTACATGTTTGTCTCAGTGTTGGCTAGGGCATCCAATCCCAGGAACCCCTTCAATTATTCAATTCCTTAATCCCGGGATTCACTGTCAATACTAAACAATAATTCATATATAGAATAAGAACTTCCTGATTAACACAATAAAAACTGTACCTCAGTTTGTTCATGTACGTATTTTTGTAGAATACTTAAATATATGATTAATATAAATATATTGTGGTCTCCTTTCTTCTAATATTTCGTAACAGCCGTTCTTAACCAATGTGAAATAAAAAAAAAATTAGAGACGCTTCTTAAATGGATGAAAAACAATATTTTAAAGTCGAATTGAAGGATGTATCCTCTTTTCGGATACCGTCGGGTAAAACCTTCCATAATAATGGAATAAAATTAAATATAAAACTATTTTAATCATTACGTTTTTATTTCTTTTTCTCTGACTGAAATGACTGTCCGATTCAAAATCAATTAAAAAACCATCCCAATGTCCAATATAAGTCATATATACAATCCAATTGAGGAAATAATGGATGCACATTAAATTTAAACGTACAATTTGACCAATACCGGGATTGAGAATTTCTGAATCTCAGAATACCGGAATCATATTAAGAGTCCGGTATCGGATGCCGTAGTGTTGGCATAATTATTGTAATTATTTTTATTTGGTATGAAAATGCTTGCCGGTTCCGAATTATTCATACAATAACTCATATCCCATAAGCTGTGTGTTTAAATTGGTGTCTTGGTGTCTGTGAGAATAGACAACATAATAATTTGTTGTATCGACCGTTCTACAAGTTCTCCTAATAGCGAGCATAATGTTCTGGTAATCTATCAGTCAGTATCGTTATCTTTAAATTCAAATGTTTAATTGAGCAGTTGACATTTTAGATCTAGAGTATGTCTGTTTGCAGTATCAACATTAAGCATAAACGCAGCAGGTGACCGCATTTAGCGAACAATTTACAACCCTCCTGCTTAAAATGTTTTTACCTTAGACGGAAAAAGTCTGACGGCTACTGTCGGTGGTTGTAATTTCTTTTCTCCTCAAATCAATCTTGAGCGAATTTTTAAATGACTTGATTAAGTTGCCTGGCAAGTTGGCAATTTTCTTCAATATTTGATAGTTGTTATTTCTGACAGTAATTATTAAAATTATTATACTGACATAATCAATAGTTATGTAAGTACAATATAAATTGTCAAGTTGTCAACCTGTTCAACAGCAGCTTAAATACATCTTTTGCATGATTGTGCAGTATAAGATGTTATTTACGAGCTATACTATGCAATATTAATAAAGCCAATACAAGTGAGATACATACCATTCAAAGTAATTTTGTCGAAATACATAAATATATAATTTTACAAAGCGCCGTAAGTATTTACTAAGTTAAGGGAAGAATTCTTTGAACAATCACGATGTAACGTAACCCTGTCAGTGCCAAAATTACGTAATAACGGTGTTTTGGATAATCGATGTAACCGTCAAAATTGAAATTATTCAGGAGAGAGTAAAAACTGTTTTTCTCGAAATCATATGTGGTAAGTTGCGTTATGAATCTTTGAAATGCACTCTTGTTAATTCTCATGTTTGTTAGATACGGGATTATATGTAAGGAGTGTCGATTTAATAGTAGCTTATGATGTTTCCCTTACAAAAAGTGGTCAATTTATTTTTCTATTTTACATCATTTAACCGAGACCTGCTCTATCGACTTTAAAACGAGATCCAATCATTAATTCATTTTCGTATTTTTTGAGGGTTACATTAATTGGCCAAAACACTCTCAATATATTGGTATTCTATAAATACATTCAATAAAATATTATGTTATAATAAATTTTTAAAATAAATAACTTGAAGTTCTTCTAAATTAATAAAGACTAGTGATTTTCATTTGTCGGCGTCCGTGGCGCAGTTGGTTTCGTCGCTGGCTACGGTTACGGATGTCTCGGGTTCAATTCCCGGTGCGGACGGTTTTCATAGATTGATCTATCAATCGATTTATGGATTTCTGTTCGTAGTCTGAGTCCTCCCTCCCACCAATCCCATCCCCACGGGGCGTAACGAGAGCGATTAGCCAACCACTAGTCCTGTCATATCCCTATCCTTCTATCCCTACTCTCTTCGAAAAAGAAAAGAGAGGTTGAGCAACTGAGTGACAAGCAGTTCTCGTAGAAAAAATTCTGTCAAGATACCTCCATTAGGAGACCATATGCTCCACATCGGAAGCGGACATGGAAAAAAAAAGTTATTTTCATTGCTCGAGAAATGAGAATTCACAAAATCACTTGAGAATTCTCGAGAAATTTTGATAAGTGAAAAAGTGTATCTGGAATAGTAAAATATTATTGTCTTAGTATGTAATTGAAATAAAATATCTAGAGGAATGGTAAACATTTAATAATATTAAGAAATGTATGAATTACATTACATCATTGGATGTTGTTTTTAAAATAACCTTTTAAAAAACACATTGCGTCTAAAGTAGAACCAGACATTCTTGTCCTTTTTTGTTTCTTTTTGTACTAATTATAATGTAATATTAAAAACTAATTTACATCAAGCTAGCGCTGAACCATTCGAAAAGAATTTACAATATGATTATGAAAAATTGACTGACTATAAAATTAATTCTGTGAGTAATGCACAATGAAAGACCATTGAGGTTAGTATTCAGAGCGAAAATCTTGAGGAAGAATGACACAATCTAAATACCAAAGGTTGAGAAACTGGAATAAAATGTTTGTATATCTAAACAGTATATGAAATTATAATATCTTATATATAGAAAGTATTTTTTTGAAATTATGGCATTTAAAAACAACATGTTTGTCGATAGGGTTAAAAGTTATCGATTCATGAATATTTGGCTAATGGAGGGTAAATGCTGAAAATGAATCTCTCAAATTTATTTTCTGATAAAAATATACGGAAAAGCTTCGGTAGAGGTGTATTAACAACGGGGTATTTTATAAAACAAAAGGGATCCATTAAAAGTTTTCAATTGACTTATGATCCAAAAGACCGGAAAACTAATTGCTGAACGGTAATTGAATATTAAATGAAAATTTTCTTCTGCCAACCGATACTATGGTGGATTATTTTACGTTTAGATAAAAATATCTGCTGCCGGTTTTGAAGCAGAGTGTTCAATGTTTGCTTTTGGTTGTTCTTCCTATTCCGTTGCGGTGGGTACGGATTCGAAACCTCAAACGGAAACTGTTTAAATATTGATTTTTCAATAGATTTATGACTTTGTGTTCAAAGGCTTGGATGTATGTTATGATTTCATACTTTATCACCCATCCGGTTCTAAACATGCAGTAAAGTGTGAGCGATTAATTTTATCTTTACCTTATCCATAAAAGGATACGCTGGAGTGACTGGACGAAAACCAGTCAGCTTTAAAAATAACTTCTACCGAGATGCTACAGTATGAATCAAATGCTCCACTTACAGTGGGTATGGTTAAAGAATTTACTATCACTTCCCTATCTTTCTATCCTTACTTAAAGTATATATTCTTCATACTAGGTGCGGATCTACAGGTTGAATACAAAGTAATCTTAAGATTAATATAAAATTAAAATTGATAACTTAGTTATTCCACTGGCCGCGTTACTAAATGTAACGTGATTCACTTCTTTATTATTCAAGAAATATCTTCAGATTAACTATGTCGCAAAGTTATTTATTTCTCAGGTAACCAATGATTCAAATTCTTAACGTAAAAATGAAGGATCGGTCGGGCTTGTTTCCTTCTACTGGGCGTGAGGAAAGGGTAAGACACAAACGATATTAGTGCTAATTACCATAAAACTACTAATTACTAGTGTTTGGAGGGGAAACTCCCAAGAGAAATAAATTTAATAGTGTTGAACCACCTTTCCTATTTAAAATGTTATTTTGATGTTGATGGCTTTATTAATTTCTAAAAACTATTATTTTTAATAAATTTTTTATTTACTCGATGGAGTAATGAAGTATTTATATTTCTATGTTAATATTTTTATTAAAATTATGATTGTTTTCAAGAAAATGATTAGATGTTTATACTTTCTCATTCAAATTTATCACGATTTTGCCTAAATTAGTACGCCAGTATCTCTTATCACGCCTTACAATTGTATTTGTCCTTTTAAAACAGCGCTGCTAAATTGAAGGAGTAAAATTTATCTGCGTATCCTAGATAGTTCGCATTGAATTAACTTCGGTTTTAGATGTCCTGCAAAGAAAGTAATGAGATTTTTTGTTAACTTTCGCCTTCTGAAATGAGAAGCTCTAGGTATCGGAAGCTGTTGTTTTTCTCGATCATCCAGTTGGACAAATGAACCATTATATACTGATCATCCTTGAATATGTAATATTTTAAAAATATTATAAAGAATGATAGCTAAAACAGACAATAACGCTCTTGGTCATTTGCAATTGACGCACAAGAAAAATTCGAAGATAATTATTGAAATAAACAAAGCAATAGTGATATCTGATTCCCATTGAGACTTAATTTTATGCAATGCTTTCTTTAACGGTGCTTAGATTTTTTCATGAAATTAAAAAAATAAAATGATATCACATAAATGAAAAAAAGAATACAATTTGAGTTATTGAGATTTTGTACACTTACATGTATTTTGTCACTAACGACCCGGGTTTCGCTTTTCGGCATCTTCAGGTATTCGTGTGCTCGAATGCCTGAAGATGCTGAAAAGCGAAACCCGGGTCGCTAGTGACAAAATACATGGAAGTGTAAAAAATCTCAATAACTCAAATTTGATTTTGAAATTCCATCAAGCACCCTCAGTCGATGTCTTAAATTATAAAATAAGAATAGTTTATTTGTAGTAATGTCTTCCTTTTTACACTAAAATTTGAACATTATTCTTAGCCAAAACAACTGTTTGTCTTGTAACCGAGTAGTCAGCACTCTAAGGCCTTCGAATTTTCAGTTACGGACATTCATAGATTTTTCAATCGATTTATGGATTGACGTCCAAAGGTATGAGTGTCTTTAATGTTTAAACTCGTGTGTAAAGATCCGTTATAAGCTCCATTTTTATATGCTGACCTTCTCAAATGTAAGTGGTCGAGCCGCTGATTTCCGACCCGTTCTCGAAAAACCAAATCTATTGAAATGTTCCGATACGACTTAATATACTCCACATTGAAGTGAAAACGGTTTAATAATACAACATTTACTTTTATAAATATTAATAAATAGTAATTCTAATAAAAAATACACTATAACAGTAGCTTCAGCGTCGCTTTTCACCTTAAGTTATTATTGTCAATTTTCGTTGGTTGTTAACTTCTTCAAACGGATTTCCACGTTGTTATAAAGATATTAACACCGAAGAATATTAACCATAAATAGATTATTAAACCTGAGATCATTAATTAATTAACGATATCCTCTTTATTAACCTGTAATACTCACTGTATGTCGGTGAAATTCACAATATGGCGCGTTTTACTCCGGTTTATTGTGCTGGAGCACTTTATAGGCCATTAATCAACCACTATGAGGCGAAAATTTCTCTCCCAACCTCTCGTTAAAAGGCTGTTCTTAACCTAACCTGTGATATCCGGCGCTGCGGCGCTGAGTCGACCTCTAAAGCTAAGTTAAGTAGTGAGTAGGCAGCTTGGCAGACCGGAAGCTGGCACTTTGCAGGCATTCGATTGCTAATTTTACACTCTGCTGGCTACACCTGAGATGTCCTATTAAAACGATAGACATGTTTTATTTTAAAGCATCTCTTGTATGTGCAGGATGAAGTGTTTAGACTGAAACATCTTTTTTATGATATCAATTTTATTTAAATGTCATTCTTAAAAATATAAATATAAACCTTCTCACAATCAGACTTTATAAAATTATTACCATTTATTATAAAATAATCAAAAGAATAAAAACTGTTTTCATACCCTCTAATCCTCCCTCTAACTGACCTTGCAAACGGGGTGTAGATAGAGTTACTACAACTTTTCTAACTGAATCTTTCTTAACTTATCCTCTCCAAAGAGGGAGGTGACTGGCTTTAATAATAATACTTTTAGTTTTCATAAAAAAACCAACGTTAAGATGATCCGTACCCACTTTTAATATACTTCACATTAGCAGTGGGCATGGTTAAAGAAAGTTATCTATGCTACGACAATACTAAACAGATTACATCAAAAGCACACGGCTCGGCGTAGCAATACTGCATCCGTAGCAGTGTCGTAGCGGTGTTCGGTGAAGTATTATAAATATAGACATTTACCTTTGTTTATATATGTGTTCAAATGGAAATAATATGATAGTGTCTTATAAACACTGTAATAATAGAGATTATGAGACGGTGTATTACTGTATTTGGTAGTGATTATATACAAAAAAAAACATTTTAAAGCTATGTCGTAGCCAAAATTCAAACAATACATAAAACAACTTATAGAAATAGTAATAATTTTATTTAACATAATAGCTCATAATACACAACTAAACTTTTTTTTTTTAAATAAAACACAATTCATTTGTACTACTTCCACATATTTATAATGATCAGGACCGGTTTCGCTCATCACGAGCATGATAAACTGATAATGCTCGTGATAATGCTCGCGATGAGCGAAACCGGTCCTGATCATTATACATATGTGGAAGTAGTATAAATGAATTGTGTTTTATTTTTTAAAATATATTGTTTTTCCACCAAGAATTGACAGTTAACACCTTAAAAGTAAACTTTTTGAGTTATGAATGTTTTTAGTCAATAACTTAATTTCACAAATGTATAACATAAATAAATGTTATAATTTAAGACATCGACTGAGGGTGCTTGATGGAATTTTAATATCAAATTTGAATTATTGGGATTTTGTACATTTCTGTGTATTTTTTCACCCGAGTTTCGCCTTTCGGCATCTTCAGACATTCAAGTACACGAGTGGACTCGAACTGACAAACTGAATTTGTCAGTTCTGAAATGCCCGAAGATGCCGAAAGGCGAAACCCGAGTCTTTAGTGACAAAATACATGGAAATGTACAAAATCTCAATAATTCAAATTTAAATAAAAAAATGGTCTGACAAATTTAGTTACACATTATAAATGAAACCAAACAACTCTTACGATTATTTTTAGGTACTCTAGCTACATCAGCATAATTTTAACTTAAAAAAAACTGAATACATTGAGTTGAAATAATCTGAGACTTGTTGGTAACCAATGTGATTTTGAAATCTTTTATGGTGACATATAAACGGCACTGAAAATTGATGAAGCATTGAAGACCGAATAAATATTTGATATTGAATAAAACTTATGAACGATGCACCCTTTTACATAGGGTAAAATGAGACGAAGATTTCTTGTCAGCTAATATAATCTAAGTCACAAGTATCTGTTGCATTTTCTCTTCGAATTGATCTTACTTACTTTGCCCAGTGATGTTTTGAAGGTTATCGTAACTGTTTTTATGTGATATCTTATCTATGGTAAAAGCATTTACAAATGTCCATAGTTGCGTTTAATAAATTTTATTTTCGTAGTTTTTTTCAGGACTGTTCACAAGAGCAACTCTTTTTA
Source organism: Himalopsyche phryganea (assembly GCA_022494535.1). Taxonomy (NCBI): domain Eukaryota; kingdom Metazoa; phylum Arthropoda; class Insecta; order Trichoptera; family Rhyacophilidae; genus Himalopsyche; species Himalopsyche phryganea. Next base: position 945,388 of record JAGVSL010000024.1, read on the forward strand.
AGCTTTAAACTGATAAATAGCTAACATGTATATAACAAAAAAGTCTTTTCATTTTTTAATAAAAAATGATTAAATTAAATCTATTTGGTATCACGGTACACCATGTCTGTCTTATATAAAATGAATTGCGATTTCCGCATGATAGTTTATCACCGCCAGTTTCTGAGACCATTCAATGATCCGATTCGCATATTGCCATTTCCACGTGGAATACCTTATTAAAGTTTAGAAAAACACTGTTTTACAAATTTGAATTTTTGAGATTTTGTACATTTTCATGTATTTCGAGTTCGAGTTCATTCGTGTACTCGAATGCCTGAAGATGCCGAAAGGTGAACCTCGGGTTATTAGTGACGAAATACATGGAAATATACAAAATCTCAACAATTGAAATTTGATATTGAAATTCCATCAAGCACCCTTAGTCGATGTCTCAAATTAAACTGTTTTGCAAGTTTTTCCAACAACTCAAGTTTATCTTCAAACTTACGTACCGATTGTTAACGAAATCAATATTGAGTAGACGAAAGCTGTTAATGATTTTTTTTAATAAAATGAAATTGTCATGCAATCAAAATTATGACAGGACATTCTGCACTTGCAAATGTCATCATTATTTCATTTGTGACAAGTAGTTAGTTTGAGCTTAAATTAAGTTTGTCGTACAATTCTCGCGGCTGCGTACAACTATTCAACTGCGTGATTGTTTTAGAATATTGAGAAACAGGAGCAATTAAACTTTATAATGAAAACTGTACATATTAAATTAGAGGTAACCCACGCGCCACAACGGATATAAAATAACAGCGTCGCATTAATATTCTATATTATTTCCTCGAATTTTCCCTCAACCAAATTAATAATGCAAACCGTCATTGAAACGTAATAATTGAATAATAATATAACAAAGTTATTTAAATAGTAATCGGACAAAAGAGAACATTAACAAAGTTTAAAAGAGAAACATAAATTATCAAATAATATTTAAATTATTTCTTGTAAATTTTGTTTTACATTTATCTTGGTGTTACAGTTTTATCATGTTCTCAAAAGATTTCTTTTTAAACTTTGACGTCCTTCAACACATATTTTTTCATAATAAATTGAAATATAAAATGTGTCGGTAAGTACTAAATAAAATTATATCTGGAAAAGTAAGGCCTTCCTAACGCGTTTTAATTACGAAATATAAACATGTATATTAAGTTTATTATCGAGATTCAGATTTTTGTATCGAATATATTGTCTTTGTTCTGGAAGAAACGACTAAATCGAAATAATTACATATTTAGTTGGTTATACCAAAATGTTACTGATTTTAAGCTCTACCGTACGAAAGAACACATTTATTATTAATTTAAGACAACGACTATAGTGACTAGTTAGTGAAAAAATGCATGGAAATGTACAAAATCTCAAGAATTCAAACACTTATTTTTATAAATTATATTTTTACTTACAAACAGTTTTGTACAAACAAACTAAATGAAAAAAGGTTTAGCGTTCCAAACATTTCAATGTTGTATTACTCAAAACTAGTATTTTTCAGTTAGTGTCTTCTTCCAGAAAAACGAAAATATATCCATGGTGCTTAAAGGCTTTCAGCATATTATAAATATCATATTAAGTCCAAATAAAATATATTTTTATATAAATTTAAATAATTTAATTAATAGCAGTCCATATATTGTTTCTATTTTTGTTAATTGAAACGATTTCGGCAATTAGAAGATTTTCTCATTGTTCATTAATTTAACAAAGCAAATTGATATTTGGTCAGTAACATAATGTATACGTGGTCAGTAAAATGATTGTCAATAAAATAACATGATCGGTCAATAAACAATTATTTTTGCCAATAAAAAATTATTTTGATTTGGTTAAATTAACAATTTCTTTGATTTACTGACTTTTCAAATAAAATACCGACGGTTTCATGCAAGTTACTGTCTGTTTTCTTATGTAAATGAACGTGTAATACTGACCGTCTGATGTTACTATGACTGAAAACTTTTTTTTATCTAGTTGACAAATCTTCTTTTATTAAAAAATACTAACCAAATAAATACAAGCCCTGAAAAAGAGCTTTGCGCTGACGATTAAAAAATGTTTTGTTTCATTATACTTACTACTGATAAAACTCAATAATTCAAATTTTAATTTTACAACTGGTAATTCATCATAATTATAAATTAACGATGAGTTCAGTGAATTTTGTGATTTACTGATGTTTGACTTTTTGCTATTGAAAAGTTTTATCTAAAAGTTTCAAACCAACGTATTGGTAACTATACAATGTTACAGATATTCTGCTATAAACTATTGGCTTGGTAACCTTTGTGTTAACGTAATATGTGCTGAGCTGGCTCGGCCATTCTAATTTCTTGCTATTTGTGTTTGATCAACGGATGAAAGCGTTACAAAGCTTCGCCATATTGAATCCAAATCTAAAACAAGATGTCGCCGATTTGTGTTTGCGCGCGCTTTTCCCAACAGCCTCCCTGCACCCAGCCTCTGCCTGCCTACCACCCTCGAGCGACAGACAGGGGCGTTCTCTCAGTTGTCAGCTGATATCCGCCAAAACAACACATCTTCCGAACGCGCTCTCTCTTCTACAAAAGGCTTCTTTCTAAGCTTGCCGCGACACAACCTAACCTAACATTTCATTTTGACAGTTTCCTAACGCCGGCCATCTTGTTGTGGTGCTTTGTTTTGTTTCCGCGTTCCTTATTTTGACAGTTGCGCCGGTATTGTATTGCGAACTTTAAGCAACAGTGTCACAATAGTTTTTTTTAATTTAATTTAATTTCACGCTTTGTTTGTTTTGATTCATTTTTGACAATTGTTGTATTTGTTTTGAAGTTGCCATGTGAAGTTCATTGCAATTCATGCTTAAGGAACATTGCTGCCACCTGTGTGTATATGTGGGTAGATATTGTTCAATGTTTTTTTTGTTTTTTAAAACCATATTATAAAAACTATGAAAATACACAAAGAATTAGTTTTTTATGATTCTTTCGATTTTAATGTATATTCAAAATGACATAATATTTTTTGTTTATTTTGCTTGTACAAAATTTACATAGGATTATGGTGAAACATATTTCCATTTTATGTAGCACTATTTGTACATGTATATGAAGAAAACAAATACTTGATTTTAATATAACATCACATAAGTCATCATATAAGTTTTCACTCTACACTTATTTAGTCCTGTTTGTTGATGTTGTTATTCCGATTTCCAATCATACCACATTGGCATATATTATTGACATATTCTTATAATATATATTGAATTAAACACTATTAAGTAAATAAGCTTAAGACAAAAGGAAGGTTTGTTAATAATTTAACATTTTAATTTATCACTGTTACTTCTAGTTTTACGTAAAAATAGGAGTGATAAGAGGACTTAAAACTATTGCAATATTTTTTTATAAAACAATATCCACTGCCGAAGTGGATCGATCAATTATATTTTTTTAATATATATTAATTTTTAAATTTGGATTATTGAGATTTTGTACACTTCCATGTATTTTGTCACTAACGACCCGGGTTTCGCCTTTCGGCATCTTCAGGCATTCGAGCACACGAATGGACTCGAACTGACAGACAGTAAACAGTGTCTAACGTTTATATAGAAGATACAAATGCGACAAATATTATTTACGAGGTAAGATATTATACGTCTGAGAGCCACACTGATACCTGAGTTAAAATTTCGAGAATTGCTTTAATCCTTATTTTGTAAACACCACATTTACAGAGTGGCGAATTGTCGCTTTCCAACTTCTTATGGAATTACCAGTGATTTTACAATTATAATAGTATTGTGGGTTTCGACGGGATGCAATTCGACGAAAGGGTAAATATATACAATCATTCCACGTTTAGTGACATCTGTTAGGTGTTCAACGTATCGGATATAATAACGGGGAATTAGGGAGGTTCAGCTGCTCATTCAGAATTGGCAAGGAATTTAACTGGGCTCTATTGATTTCCAAAATTTCTTCATAAAATAATTTATGATACCCCATGTTTTTATGCAACTGTTTAACCCCATCATCCGCATTAAACGTATGGTTCTCCATTAGCAAGTGATTTGCGAATGTCGAAGTTTCTTTTTTTAATTTTTTATCAATTAGACATATACTTGGAAACAACAAACGGTCGTTTTAAAAGTTATTTTGTTATAAATATAGCTTAAATTCTATATCGACTGTGGAAAGGCAAAAGGACGCAACCCACACCAAACAAATATTGTGTATAGCTCACACACTACGTGTTGATACACTTAATTTATACATATATTTACACGTGTAATATGTCGAATTTAGAAAATCATAAGGACGTATCCCTCAGTGTTTTCAAAATATTTTTTTTTTGATATTACACAATGTATACAATTTAATACGCGTTTTGTGTGGGCTGTACACAAATATTTCTTGTGTGTCAGTTACGTCCTCATGCCTTTCCACAGTCGATATGGAACAGTTTGGATGAAAGTTATAGCAAATATAGCTTAGATAATTTAACGAATAAGTGAAACTATTCACTAAGCGTAGAGAAATTTTTCGCCTACCGGTTTCGTTTAACTATTATACAAGCATGAATAATTGGTATAGTACTCTTCAGAGTTCTTGGCACTTCCCAGCTCGGTCAGCCGTGCATAATTGAGCAGGAAAGCCTTTTATGAATGACAAAGCGTTTTGAAAACACTTTGAATATTTGATGCGAATTTATACTGAGCATAATGAACTAAAATACCAATTACTTTGCCCAAAAATGCTCTGATGGGTGTGTTTAATGCTATCGCTAATCTATGAAAAAAATCGTTGTAACATTATTTTTGTTCACCTCTACAAACCTATTAGGTGATTGCAGTTAATGGTTGCAAAAATTATCGGTTGAAATGGTATAATGTATGTTGTGCTCTTGTTTCAACAATTTAAATATGCTGTATAAATTTTATTTACAAAAATTAAATATGTATGTACATGGGAATGTATGTGAACAGTTCATTTTTCGTGGTGATTTCGTACTCATTTTTAGTTTTTTTTTTAAAATTATTTTTGTATTGCAGGAAATAAAATTTATAATAGGTGTGCGGGTGGGTTCATGGGACTATAAACTAGCCACTACTGCCAGCAATACCTTGTTTTTAACGGTCATATTTGTCACGAAATGATAGTACACAAAATAGTTTCTGCTTGGTATAAATCAGTGGTTCCCAAACTTATTATGCCCATGGACTCCTTCTTAAAGCAAAAACCTTACCATGAGCCCCGAAGTAGAATAACTGTACATAACCGCACAATAGAAAAATTATAAATTTAACCTTTTCTGTTTAGAAACCTTAACTTTTAATTATTAAACACTTTATGAGATTCGTTAATCATTTGTTAATTCGATTTAATTATTAATAATTCTTTTTAATTAATTTTTAATTAGTTATAGCTTTTTACGACTAATAACTGTGAATGAAATTGACTTAATTCATATTGATTTCTTCAAATTACGTAAAAAATACATGGAATAGTGAACTAGTTTTCTTAGACCGTTCTAAAATCTATCGTCCTGGATTCATAACTATACCGACTAACAACGGATTTCTGATATTGATATTATGTAATATTCGTATGAAATGGGTTAGTCTATTTACAGATTTTCCCTTTGTCATGCTTTCGAATTGTCGGGATCCTAAGACCAGAAGATTTTAATTTGCTCTATTTTTCTTTAAAAAATAAATCATTAAACGCTTTAACAAAATACGTATTTTCTTTAATAAATTGGACATTCAAAAAAATGAGCTCCTGCTTCAATCAGCGATTACAGCACTGAAACTCGGGTCAACATAGAATGAGAAAAAGCTCGTATAAGCTAGAATATTTTTTCAAGTTAATTTTAAGATTGCGAGCGATACATACCCCGCATCGAATTAAGCTATACGCGCGCGTATTTTCCATACTAAATCCCCAACCGATAAATCTCTCTCACTGCAGGTTTTCAATCTTTCCGAGTACCTGCAATCCTCTTATATAATAATCAATCGACCAGCAATCAAGATCTACACATGTAGAAAATAATCATTTTAATAGGTTGATTAAAAACGATACCCCAATACTAAATTCCATTATTTGTGTATTCATATTCAACACCTATTTAGTTATAGAGTAAATCTTAAAAAGTCTTTATTATGCGTAACCACACTATTAAAATTTGTAATATAAAATAAAAATTGATTACTTTGTTATTCCACTTGTTTTATCACTAACGTGAAGCGTTTCGCCTCTTTAAGATGCATCTTCAGACTAACCATATCGCAAGGTTATTTATTTCAAATGTAAAAAATGATTCTAACCTTTTTTAATGTAAGAGTTATAATCATTGTTTACATTCGAAATAAATACACTTGCAATATGGTTAGTCTGATGATGCTTCTTAACGAGACAAAACGCGTGACGTTAGTGATAAAACAAGTGGACTAACAAAGTTATCAATTTTTATTTTATATAACAAATTAATTTCCACAAAGTTACCGCCGAATAGATAAAAAAACTTTAAAATCTTTTATGGAATATAGTGGGATGTTATAGGTTAATTCAACGAGAGTCACGACGCTAAAAAGGTTGATAAACCGTGCTATAGATGCTTCAATTACACATACTCTCTAAATATCCATCATGTTTGACATCATAAATCGTACCCATGAAAATTACCGTCAGTTGTTCATTTATTAATGTATGTTTTCAGAATTCTAGATTTGTAGATAAATAAAGTTACATAGATGTAATAAATACTGCATGAAATAGATAAAGCGATACTTGAATGACTTTATCATCAATTAATTTACGGTAAAATTGATAATAATTTTAATTAAATTTGTCAATTGAATTAATTGTTATACTTGCGTGTAAATCGTAAGTTTCTGGGATAGTGACTTCTATTAAGAGTAATGTAATTGCCTCAATGTGGAGCGTTTGGAATTCTAATAGAGCATTGTAACAAAAGTTGTTAAAAGATACCTTGCTATAAGTCAGTCATTCTAACTTTTTCTCTGGAGAAGGTAAAGAAAGAAAGATACGGCAAATGTAAATACTAAGAGAAAATATATATTTTTAAAGCCTATTTAATTTTTAAATATGTAACAGAAATATGATTTAGATATGAGAAAAGTATGATTTGCTACATTTAAAATAAAAAATATATCAAAACATTTTTTTTAGTTTACTAACATACAGAATAATACATGGGTGAAATATGTAAATATATACATATTTAAATTTTCGGCAGAGGTAGCGGCTTATTTCAATTTTAGTAAAAACAATTATTTGCTAAACAATAATGTATGAGCACATTATTAAAAATAACGAAAACGTATCGCGTACAGTGATTTGTTAATTTTGTTAATTTGTAAATGGATTTTCAATTTTAAAGGTGACTTAGTAATAATACAAGAACTTATTTTTACACGTGATTTACACATTTGAAATATTTCTCTTTAAAATAAACAGCAATATCCGTATTACATTAATTTTCAGATGTTGAATTTTCCAGTTATTCTTTCTTTTGTGGAATAACTTATCAACGAAATAAATAAATAAATGCTACAAAATCTTGAAATAAATCATATTTAAGAACTTATTATAATTTGAATTATTTAAAAGATAATAGGGAATTTTATAACTTGATTCATATGCAACAAATTTTAAACATTATTTCAACAATAAATTGGATCTGATTTATCACGCAAATCTTAAGCAACGATTCAAACAAAAGTAAATTTCTGAGTAGTAATTTTTGCAAGAATGCTAAATAAAGTCTTTTTTTACCATGTCCGCTGTGTTAATATGGAGTATATGGCCTTCTTATAAAAACATCTCAACACAATTAGTTCGACAACTACGCGTTATTCACTCACTCAACTTGTCTTTTTCGAATAAAGTGAATGGTTACAAGGATAAGGTTAGGACAAGGCAAATAGTTAGCTATTCGTTCTCGTGACTTAGCAGACGTCGCAAACATCCATCTCTTCAAACACAAATCCAAAAATTGACTGAACAATAAAATAATGAAAGTGTCTTTACTCGGATTCCAACCAATGGATACCTCAACGGAAGAGCACGATGTTTATTACTCGGCTGTAGGCTTGGTTAAATATATTGTAATTACAATTAAAAATATCGCATAGTACAATTAAAAATACATTATTACACAAAAATAGAGTAGTGATGTTGTTATTTTTTTGCAATATATAATAAAATCTTATGATAAATCAATTACTAATTTATTAAACCGTAGTCGATAGCGTTACGACTGTTTTGAGCATAACAAAATAGGCTGACGATATTATGTACATAGCGAAAATATCTGAATTGATCCAGTTATGATAATTAATTATTCAATCTCTCACCTGTCGGCTAAAGTAGATACTATCGTGCGAGGAAAGTGAAACTAAACTACCGGTAAGGTCAAAGGTAGCCAAGTAAGCAAGAGCGATTCCATCAATGACAAAATTATCATTCAGGTTATGATGAACCAGTAACAGAATATAAGTTATTTATGACATACGTATCATGGTATAATTTTGAACTAATGCACTAAAGATAAATGGTTAGTGTTTAAAGGTGTTTGTCATGTTTCTTCTTCTGACAATCAGCTATTTCTTTTCAATCGTGTTCGCTTCTTATATTGATCTCACAAAAATTAACTGTCAGTCAGTCACTTTTAGGATATTTATTGTAGATTCTCATTGGAAGAGCATTGTTTTTATAAAAATAAATAAAACGTTTCTTTAAATTTTCTGTTATTATCAAATCAAGCTCGACTACACTCATCGTGAGCAGTTTCCGATGATTTGATGAGGAATATAAATATTGATATTTGTCAGGATGAATTAACTCTAGTAATTTATTGCTAAACGTTCAAGGTTTTCATTTTAGACCAGATGATATGACAAGTAAGACATTGAATAAATGATTTTAAGTCTACGATTTAAGTTAGTTAAAATTTGATGTATAATTTAATATGAATATCGGATCCGTGATGTAGTTGTCATCGTTGTTACGGATGTCTCGGGCTCAAATCCAGTAACGGACAGTTTCATAAATTGATTTTTCAATCGATATATGGATTTATGTTCTTAGGCCCTTCCCTCCCACCCAACTGATACTAAACACGGAAAGTAGTGGGAGCGACTAACTAACCATTAGTCCTGTCCTGGCACTATACTTCTAGCCCTAGTCTCTTAAAAAAAAGCGGCGTTGAGGATCTGAGTAACAAGAATTTCTCATAGAAAAACTTCTGTTGAGATTTGAGATACCTTCATTAGGAGTCCATGTGCTCCAGATTGGGAGTGGACATGGTAAATATAATAATAATGTAGACAATATTTCGACATCCAAAAATGAAAGTCATTTTCAAAGTGAACGGTTATTGAAATAATGTCTGTGGCTCAGAGGTAAACTATTGCAAGTCCAAATATAGGTATTTTAGAGTATTTTGAATCGACGTACTCAGTTCTACATGGTGGTCCAATTTGGTTTGCATATGATAAATAAAGACGAAGATTATCGTTTTAATTATATTGCAAGTCCACTTAAAGACCTCAGGTAATGAATCCCAAAGTCCCACATATAATAGTAAACATCTGATAATAATATGTGTTAAGCTTTTTCCTAATATATTCCATGCTCAACAAACAACTTTAACCTTTCTGGGAGTATGGACGTACTTGTAAGTCGCTGCGATTTTTCCGTGAAGGAGTATGGATGTACATTTACGTCAGTATGGTAATATGTGTTTGTGTGTGTGATTTAAGCTTGAAAAAGTATTACAATGTCATTTGTGGACTTCTGGGTATATTATTTAATCATAAAAAATAGGTTTGAACGTTAGAAACTGCAGAATTCTACTTTTTCCTTAACAATTTTGTTGCATCATTCGATATTGCATCATTCATCAAATTTTGTTGCAAAAAAACTCACTCCTCACAGCACGGTCATAATTAATTATTTACTACTGGAAAGGTTAAGATTCTGACTGTTTTTGCGATTCAAGTTTGACGTTTGCGATTTTAGTTTGTTTCCGCTCTCCTGTAAACTTTGTCTAATTTGACTTGGAATGATTTAACTCTGAGCCACATATATGGTATACTTTGTGTTATGAGTTTTTAAAGATAGTTAAATATTCTGTAATGTAAGAATTAACTAGTTTTGATTAAATTAGAAAGCTGCATAAATAAAAATACATTTTTGTGCATCTACCTTTATCTATATATATATGTATATATAAATGAATGTTTGCTTGTTTATCCTCTATGCGTTACTTTACCATTCATCCGATTTGGTGAGTTATTGTGCGAACACCCGTGAAAGTTTCTGAAGAAAAAAATTAAAATCACGTTCAAACAGCGACATCTCGGAACACCCTTTTGATTTATTCGCGTACGCATCAGGTGGAAAACGAGAAATATTATGTATCCAAAAGTACTTCAATAAACAGAATTTAAGCACAAACGAGTCTTGAGTGGCATTGCAACGCATGCCGGGTACTCACTAGTCAATTATAAGAGCCAATGCTTTGTTTGATGTATTATGTATTAAAGTAACAATGCGTATATCAGGTAAATAGATGTACGGATTCATTTAGTATATGATACATGTAAAATATGTAGAATGTATACATATAAAAAAGAAGTGAATCTAGAATAAATTATGATTAGGAAACGACGCCGCTTTATGTCGCAAGCAAAGTTTATGGTATATGAGAATTTGTCGAACTAAACATCTATAAGCGATGAACGCTTTCGCTAAACCACTCTGTCACAGATCTTGTGAATTGACATCCTATCGAATACACCGTGTGTGAAAATATTGAACGTTTATGTATAAATTCACACTGAAATTACGGATTTTAAAAAGTCAATGTTTACGTAATATAGGTTGAAACTTATAGTAGAAAATGTCAGTAGAAATTGCGACAAAGTTTGATTTCTTTCTTTTTAATACGTTTAGGACTATTTTTTTTCATGAATTACCATGTATTTTTAGCTGATAGAAAAATTAAGCTGCGGTGTTATTGTCATTTATTTATAATAGTTATGAAGGTGTTCTAAATTAGAAAACAGAAGATATTAGGTATCACTTCACACACCCTGGTTTTGTTTGTTAAATTTTATTAGGATCCATAAACTGACAGCACCCAACTTTAATAGCAATGATTCTTGATAGTCGAACCGATTTTTGTCATTAGGAGCGATCGGTTGCTAGCCGCTGAGGGACACGTCCACTGGACGGGTCTATTATTGACAACAAGGTTGGGCGCCGACAGTTTTGGGAGTCTGATTTTTGTTTTGCATAGTCGACTGAGAAGCGTCACCGGCGTAGCCGCTGCGTCGAAGTAATTATAAATTGTTTTTGTTTGTTTTGAAATTAGACTTAATTTTAAATCGTTATTGTGTCAATTGCATTATAACTAAAAGATAAATTCATTTGTTAAGCACATGTAACTGTAGACTCAATTGTATGAGATGAACTGGATTTGAAATGGTGTTTGCTTGAGATCTCAGACCTTCCAGGACTTTGATAACCAACCATTCGCCTCTCTTCGATTCGGTCTTTTCGCACTTGTATTTGAATATCAAGAGCATAATGACAAAAGGCGTTAAGTCATAAAAACAAGTTCTGTGATAATCGCATTTAAAGCATAATTTTTTCCAAAGTACTCTATCTCCCAAGTACAATTGTTTGTTTTTTTTAAAAGATTTTTGTCAATTAGAAAGAATAATCTTGTTGACCTACAAAACAGAAGATTTGATATTGACGAGTTATCATTATATCATGCTTTTTTGCAAGAATAATGACATAATACTGTTTTTTTTTCCATAATCATTATGTTCTATGACTTCATGCGTTGGGCGAGTATGTAGTTTAAATTGCAACATTTTGACATTTAAAACAGAAAATCGTCAAAAACTGTATATTATATTATCTGTAAAATTGTAAAATATATCGCAAGTTTTCGCAAATTTTATATTTAGACTAATTATAGCACGTTAAATTGGTCTGTTACCGTTACCCTAAGACAGAGTTAAGATACAGTTTAGGTAGGTATAAAAGAATTAAAATCCATCGCGTGATGCCAAAATATCTAAACAATATATTTCATAATTCTTCCAAGTAATTAACATTAATTTATTTTATGTTTTATTCACCCCTTTATTATTGTTATCATTTCTGTAATGTATCTTAATATTACTAGTATAACCGTACCCGTCATATATGACGGTAGTGAAATTGAAATACTTAATGTCTAAAGTAGTTAGTACGTCGGAACTGTGTGTACATTGTATAACATTTTATTTTATTATACACCGTGAACACTGAACGTTTTATTTGGATTATGTAATACTAATCCGTGGCGCGGTTGGTTTCGTCGCTGGCTACGGTTACGGATGTCTCGGGTTCAATTCCCGGTGCGGACGGTTTTCATAGATTGATCTTTCAATCGATTTATGGATTTCTGTTCGTAGTCTGAGTCCTCCCTCCCACCTATCCCATCCTCACGGGGCGTAACGAGAGCGATTAGCTAACCACTAGTCCTGTCATAGCCCTATCCTTCTATCCCTACTCTCTTCGAAAAAGAAAAGAGAGGTTGAGCAACTGAGTGACAAGCAGTTCTTGTAGAAAAAAATTCTGTCAAGATACCTCCATTAGGAGACCATATGCTCCACATTGGGAGCGGACATGGAAAAAAAATAAATATAACCGTACCCGTCATAGATGACGGTACTGAAATTTAAATACTGAATGTCTAATGTTGCTAGTACGTCGGAGCTGTGTGTGCATTGCAACGCTTAATTAATTAATAATTATATATAAGATTAGTATAACCATACTCGTCATAGATGACGGTATTGAAATTGAAATACTGAATGCCTAAAGTAGATAATACGTCGGAACTGTGTGTACATTGCATAACATTTTATTTTATATGTACACGGCGAACGCTTTAGGTCATGAGAAAATTTCATACCCACATGTGATATGTGAATATAATAAAACGCCTACAGAGCGGTCTGGGCTATTATATATAAGATGAACGCGATGGGTACTTTTCCGTAAGCTGAACTGTACTGCTACAAATATTAAATACATTAATGAGGACTATGATAGGACTATGATACATTACTTAAATACAACCGTTAACATTGTTTTCGCACAGGGTGTCATAGCTTACACTAGGACTATCGTTTCCTTTAGTCTTTTGGACATTTATGTCCTTGCCTTTCCTCTGTGGTCTACTATCATACTCTCTTATCATACATCTAAACTTTATGCGTCTCTCCGATACGAAACCGAAAATGTTTTTAGATCATCATCGTAATAAACTCTGAACAGGTTATTATTACTTACGCTATAGTTTTTTTTATCCAAAACATTAACCGATTACCGAAATCACTAAAAGGTTGTTTATTTTTTAATATACTAATAGAATAATGATTACCGTACTATATGCAATTATAATATCTGTACCTCAGAGTCAGACGGATGCAACTGTCAAATACCAAAATATTCAGGAGAGCCTAAAACCAATTTATTTTTTGAATAAATACTCGTAACTTCCAAGAAAATCTACGGATTGCGATTATTTTTTTTTTATATTCTTATTCAATCAAAGTTTTTCCGTAATATGTAATAAATAAATTTAATTCCATTTAATATATAAAAATAATTTACATCCTTTTGCTTCTAAAGACAGTTTTTCACTGTGGATTTGTATCTCATTTCTCTTTTTGTAGTTAAGTCAAAATAAAACAATTCATCTGTATACAAATACATTTTACATTTAAAAATATATTTAGATACTAGTGAGTATCCGGTATGCGTTGCAATGCCACTCAAAGAAAGAAAGTGTTTGTGTTTTAATTCTGTTTATTGAAGTGCTTTTGGACACATAATATTTTTTGTTTCTGTCTGGTGCGTACACAAATAAATCAGAAGGTTTTCCAAGATGTCGATATTTGTACGAGTTTGATTATGAATATTAGATTTTTTTTTAGATTTTAGGTATATCTGGATTGTGAGATTGATTTTTATATATAATAAGACCTACTGTAAGTTAAAGTTAAAAAATTGAGAGTAGGGCTCGGGCCGGGCCTAATTGTACTATGCCTATATCCTTCGCGTAAGTGCTAGCAATAACTTGACACGGTATGGCAGTGCATAAGATACGAACAAACCCTCATTGATTTTTATATATTAGATAAGACCTACTGTAAGTTAAAAATTAAAACGCTGAGAGTTGGAATCGGGTCGGGTCGGGCCTAATTGTACTATGCCTATGTTCGTTGCGCAAGTGAAAGCAATAACTTGATAAAGTCTTATCGGCTGTGCATAAGATACGATCAAACCCACATTGATTTTTATGTATATTAGTGTGCACATAAACACAAACTTATTGCGAGGCAGAGAGATGCAAATGGAATTGCATCCTAATGAATTAATTTCAATAATAAACGATTTAGATGCAACTCTACTTGCATCTTTCTGCTTATATTATAGAAAATATGGCAATTGGATCTTATACTATGCATATCTTTCTTATAATAGCAGCTAGGCCCTGCATCTCTCTGCCACTAATAAATGATGCCTTGAAAATCGTTAATAAAAATATGTAAATACTAATTTGAATAATTTTGTGTTTTTCTTAACCCTTCCGTATTCATGGTGTAAAAATGAGTTACTTCGGTCTTTAAATATTTAAATTATCTGTGAAATAGATCATACAAAGAATCGAAAATTTTGCTATATATAAATAAAACAATTCTACATATAATTAAAAGTTAAAAATGCATTATAGTTTACGTCTTCATTACATCAATTTTTCTATCGAAAAATACAAAGTTATTGTATAGTATAGTAACAATCCTAGATGCATGACGTACCGTATGCAACCGTTTTGTTTCAAACGGTAAAAAGACACGTCACGAGCTTGTTCTGCTATGAAGAATTTAGATTTTCGCATTTTTCAATAATTTCGCACAGCTTGATGTATTTCAGGTTTTATATACAAAATATGGCGTAAAATAATTACTTAATACTACATAAAAGCATATTTAACTTTTTGAAATTGTCATTTCGCTTTATAAATGCATTTATATGACTAAACACATACGATAACGAAATGTGGCTGCATGAAATCCGAAGGGATTTTTTAGCATGAAGACTGAAAGTTAATAAGAACACGAAGCAATTTACTTTTTGAAAATACTTTGGAAGGAAACATATTTAAGAGTAGTAATAAAAAATGTTAAATAGCAACGCGATAATACATTACTGTTAACAATTAATTAATAATCGGTTTTTTTAACATTCATCTATTTGTTAACTGTTAATCATGAATGGCAATATAAATATTAGAAGGTAATATGTAATGAAAAAATCATGTTTTGCACATATTCCACAATTTATTTTAATTTAAAATGGCAGGTCTAACTTCGTTCAGTCGAATTTATAACTGATATACTATATATAAAAATCAACGATCAAAACCAGACTATATTTCAAAATAAAACTAATGGAATATGTCCAAAAATATTTTTCTTAATGTCTTTCCACTAAGCATGAATAGGAAACAGTAAAAAATTGTGAAGAATAATAATACCTAAGGTAAAATACATTTTCATTTAATCTAACAAAAGTAGCCATGCTGAAGTTTTTCGATATTAATATTTTTACAGTCAAGGTGGTTTTAGCGTTTTGTAAATTTAGTGTGCAAAAAATCTAAGCTGTTGTGTATTGATTTTAATTCTTGAAAATATTACTGTTGGTAGAGAGTAAGGTAAATTTATAATTTAGTATTAGTCATAAACTTTTTACAATTTAAAAATATCTATTAATAGAATGAATAGTGAAAAATCGATACACGCAAATTAAATTACAGAACATACAAGTTTACTTATTAGAATTTTAAGTAAGTTATCCCAACAAGACAGGATGGTTATTTGTTATTTGAAAATTTAATTAACCTAGTTGTTTTATAAGAATTTTCATCGCAAACGAGAAAATATGATATTAACAAGAGAAAATAAGAAAGCAATTCGATTCTGTAGTCGGATGGCAAATTTCTTGAGCATTCGTCCTATTCGGTAGCGGTGTTCACAGCCTCGACACAGCATTTTTAAATCGGTTTATCGATTTGTAGTAAAAGTCACGAATATCGTTGCTGTTGTGACTTAATAAAAAAACAAATTTTGTTGCTTCATTAACGGTCCATATGTTCTACATTGGGAGTGGAGGAGGAACCGTTGAACTGACCTTATATTACATATTTTTTTAAATTTTACTTATTGTTATACTGACCCATTCAATTAAAAGTACATTAATTAACGATGCTAATTTACTAACCTTACTATATCTACAAATATTGAGAAGAAGCTTAAAATATTTTTAAAATACAAGTTATTTGAATAGAGTGAAAATCTTTCTAGGAATAAACTGATTCTCTTTCTGTATAGCGTTGGTATACGTAATATATATATATTATAAACCGTGTCCATTCCCAATGTGGAGCATATGAACTTCTAATAGAGGTATCTCAACTGAAGTTTTCATTGCGTCTTACTCAGTTCCGTTAACTCTTTTTTTTTCAAAGTGAGTAGTGATGAATTTCCTTGATTAAGGAAATATAATTTAAAATTCATGGGGACTAAGAATAATCCACAAACAAATTATACTGAATTATTTAATGATATTGTTTTTCGTTAGCTAAATCAAAGTAACGGACAATGAAATGTTTGTAGCCGCTGTAGCGTCGTAGACAGTAGTCCCTCTACGCGTCCCCAGGGTCTCGTAGCGCCGATTGATCTAAATTATAAAAAAAATACGTCCAACTTCTTTATGACTATCCCAACATAAACTTGTAAAGCTCTTACTTCATTTGTTTTTCTTCGTTTGATGTGTAAAATAAAAATAGTAATTTTGACTTTTTTTTTATCTTGTATTAAAAGTTTATCGAAATAAATTCAATTCAGTCTAAAATTATCACTTAAGTTGTTAAAATAATTGTATTTTTAAAAATACAGTTAGTAATATTTAAAGGCAGGCAATTAAAAGATTTCTAAAAAAAAATGATTCCTTTCTCAAAACAATATTAAAATTTCACATGTTAATTATACGGTGTTTTTATTCATGATATCGAAACAATTTAATTTAAAAAAAATCTTGAAAACAAATATAATATAATGAATGAGAGTATTCATTTATTTATAATTTACATTTATTGAATACTGATATAGTAAAAATGTTTTAAGTTAATGCTTCACTAGAGCGGACATGATTGGAAAAGTACATAATTCAATTGTATACTGATAAAATCCAAAGAAAGTACACGATTAATAAAAATCAACATCGATAATGTTTATAAGTCAGTCAAAAAAACAAAAGAAACTTATAATTTTGACAATACGAAATTGTCAGTAATATGTTTTCCAAAAATAAATTATCAGTCAATTTTGATACTATATTGTAAAGGCACAATAACTTTCTTCTTCAGACATTATTCGTGAAATCCCAACAGGTATTCAGTTACTTGAATCCTTTTAGGTATATGGTGAACAGATTCATGTTTTCGCTACAACAATGCTTCTCAATGGCGACCTTTTATCACTTTCTATTGTGATGTCGCCATATTGTGACAAATGACAGATACAAAATGAGGTTGCGAAATGTTCTGGAAAATGATAGACATTGTCGAGTATAACAATGTTTATTTCATTCCTTTCAAATAAACTTACACAATATTTGATGCAAAAAGCGTGAATGTTTATTGTAATATTTGTTGTAATACATTTTACCCCTTTACCTATGATATTTATTCAAACATGTTTGCCTCCAATATAGAGCATATGGACGGCGTTTCGACCAATTGATGTAACTCTCAATAAATACGAAAATGAGTCAATGAGAATTTACAGGAGTGCATTTCAAGATTCATAATCAAAATCACCATGTAATGTTATCGATAAAAAACATTTTTTCTCTCTTTTGAAAAATTTAAATTTTGAGGCTTACATCAATTGGCCAAAATACCATTGCTAGGACTTTTAATGGAGCATCTCATCAGTGGTTGTTTTACAAGACTTGATTTTAATTCAGTTATCCAACCTCTGTCATATCAAGATGGGGCAAGGAAAGCACTACTAGCTACCTAATCGTTCATCCTGCGTTTAGTTTTCAGGATTGGATGGGTGGAAAATATAAATAGTAATCCATCCTTTTGAATTTAAATTCATCCATCGTAAGAAACAATAATGTATGAATTAGAGTTCGTTTGGGAATTTAAACAATAAAAACTTGGCGTATTGAGATAACAAGCTTATTGCTAGCTTTATTCTAAAGTCCTAATTTTCTATTCTAACCATCTTTGAAGATGTTGAGCGTCTGATTAACTGTCATTTGTCGTACAAAACCATTTTCTGTTGTAGCGCTTCATAAGGACCCAATGTGTTCAACACTGGAAGTAAAAATGGTTCGAAATATAAATATAAATTTGGGAAAAAATAATACAAGTTTTTTGGTATTAATTTTTCATCGAAACTATTGAACATTATTTTAAATAATAAACTATACAATTATTTAAACGTAAAATGTTTGACTTGAGATAAAGATGAGATCAAAAGAGGCCAGTGTTCAAGACCACGACTTTGAAATGCAAATATAACTAAATAACCGATATGCATTACTTCCACTTTAACAGTCTGTTTTGGACAACAGCAGCTGAAATTAATTCAAGCGATAAATAATCACGCCACCAAAACACATTACGGGATTTGAAACAATATATCAAATTAAATTGTTCTATTGTTTGTGGCGGAATTTGCATATTGAATAAATCTGAATGCTTTTGCATGGATAAAAAATGTAATTCACATTTAAATTATGGGTACGTTGACTGGAAAAAGCACGCAAATATTCTAATAATTTCGAGTGATGAGCTTAGTCAAACTGTATTGAGGATAATAGAGTTTTTAGAAATAAGATTGTCTCTTCTTTTATGTATTTACTGCTCGATGATTAAAAAATACTAAAAACGTCCAGTTATTTCAAAATATATACTACCCACCTACCTGTTGATAATTTTGAGTTTTTTCAGTAACTCTTAACCTAAAATCAGCATAGATTTTTTTATATTTGTAACATTGTAATTCCACTGTTTGTATTATTAAGTGTGATACATGTGTCGAATTTTTGAGAATCATCTTCAGGCTAACGCCAGTGAAAGATTTTTATTTATAACGCAGAAATAAATAGTATATTAAGAGTGGGATTTTACTTGGCGTGGAGAGGGCGATGATAAAAACAACAGCGGTGATGATTTAAATATTAATTACTTGGAGCGGATAATCTTATAGAAAATAAATTTAATAGCAGGGAGAAGCACGTATTGCTTAAAATTATACTAACTTATAATTGATTTATTTAAAAGAGTTCATTAAAACTTTTAAAATTATATAAAATAATAATGTATTCCACGTCCATGTTAATTTTTTAATACGTAATAGCATAATTTTTTAAAAAAGTTAAAGATTCACGTTTTTATAACTCACTAGTGAGTACTCGGCATGCGTTGCAATCCCACTCAAAGAAAGAAAGGGGTTGTGTATTAATTCTCTTTATTGAAGTGCTTCCGGAATTCGTATACAATATTTTTTGTTTTTCTGTCTGATTTAGAGATGTCGCTAGTCGTACTTTGATTCTTTTTTTAGAAACCTTCACGGGTGTGCGCCCAATAACTCACCAAAGTTTGATCGAAATCGTATGAATGGTAAAGGAATGCATAGAGGAAAAACAAACAAACAGATATTCATTATTATATTTATATATAGATAGTATTATAAACCATTGTATTGATCATCATAGGTTCTACGAATTTTAACAAATATTTCTTCTGATTGCTTATTTTCTATTATAAATATTTCGATATAACTAATGAAGATTTGTTACCCTAATGTTTAAAGTTGTGTGAAATGACTCAATTGTTCCGTTTGTCATAGCTCCATTTTTTTGTTTGATTATTAAAATTGTAGGAAACAAATACCTTTATTTGAATACCAAACATAAGAAGATTTAAAATAGTCAATTTATTGCTCAGTGCTTTGATAGTCATAGAAAGCTATTGATGTTATACACCATATTCAGAACAAAATCTACAAGAGGCCTTAACGAGTCTTTTAAAATCTAAATAATGTTTATTTCCATGGCGTTAGATTAATGCTAAGTGACGGTACACCGATTACTAATTACAAGCTGACTTCCAAAATATCGAAATTAAATTATTTCTTCCTCTAGCTGTGGGGACCTTGATAACTCAAATAACAAACTTGAATCCACAAATAGCACCACTGGAGAAATCTCATTGAAAATTGATCGCTTTTCCGATACAAAAATGTTTTCCTTCTGGTTGTATTTTAAGGCGTCAATTCCGTAGAAAATCTGAAATGGCAGTCATTTGTATTGTTTTAGAAAAATATGCCAGAATAAACATAAATTTATTACAGTATGTTACATTATAAAATACAAGGTGTATGTGATTTATTAAGAACGTTATTCTATTTCAGCTGGAAATGTCATAAAAAATCTTTTCGCAATAAGTGCGAGTAGCTAGGATAATTTATCTTTATATTTGATGAAAAAATATAATTTGTATCAGTACATTTAGATTTGGTTGATGTATCGTCATTTGATATTGATTATTTTTGGTGTTTGCTTAGGGTATTAAATAGATATACAGTACAAACCGTTTACTTTAAATTAAGATGAGCAACCGTAAGGCGAATAAGTAGGTTGTATTTTCATTTCGAGAAAATCGTTTCTCGTCGCCTAAAGAGTATGAAACGTCGAAATATTTTTCTTTTCTTTTTAATTCCACCCTCAAACTATTTGTTTACACTATTGTACTTTCATTTGAACGGAAATAGTAAAGTTTTCAAGCATGTCAAGCAAAGAGTTGACACCTGTTTTTCATAAACGCTTTTATTTGATTTACTGCCGTGACTAGACTAGAGTTTATTGGAATGGAAGGTAATAGAAACATATCCTCGAAAAATGATTTTTTAGGCGACGGAAAACGATTAACGATTTTAGCGAAATGAGAGAAAAAACTACTAATTTCTCTTAATTGTTCACAATAAAAATGCAGTTTTGAGTTCATAGAATTGTAGAGGTTTAATATTGGACAAAAAAATATCGTACACATTAATTGTGTTTGAATTGTTGCGATTTTGTACATTTCCATGAATTTCTTCCCTAACGACCCGGGATTTGCCTTTCGGCATCTTCAGGAATTTGAGCCCACTAATGAACTCGAACTGACGTTGGTCGTTAGTGACGAAATACAGGGAAATGTACAAAATTTCAACAAATAAAATTCCATCACGCACCCTCAGTCGATATTTTAAATTACATTAATTGTGACTTGTGACCGTTTGAACTGGGCTACTTACAGTAACAGATTTCTGTAATATCAATTTATAGCTGATGGGCTTACTCAAAGTACTATATAAACATTTACGCCATTACATTTACAGCCCTTTTACGCCCAGAGTTAAAAAATATTTTTATTTCATATCTAAAAAGATTCATGTTGCACAATAACAAATGTATAGTTGAATTGTGCTGATATTCGTTTGATTATATTATACATCTTTATGCCTAATGTATACGTTTCTTATCAAAATAAAAATAAATTAACTAAACCAATCTGTTATTGAGATACAAATTATTATTGGGACAATGTTGAGTTAGAAGGCCGTCAATATATAATCTTAAAATTTAAAAAATAAATCAGATTGACGTGATAAAAAATAAAACTTTGTTGTCATAAATAGGTGAGATTTACAGCAACAAATTACCTTTAGTGTCGTATGAATAATGCCATAAAATACCCTTTTTGTTAGTCCATTAATTATATATATGAGACATGTAAGAGTGTCTTATCATGATGAGCATTTTGACCCAGTAGCTTCACCACAAGCTTAATCTGTCAAGTGAATGCTTTTAATTTCATTTTGACTTCTCAACTCGGTTTGTTGACTTATTAAAGGAAATCTTCTACGTCAGTAGCTAGTCTGGTTGACGGTTTGTAGCTAAAGCTGTCATATTAAAGCTAAGCTATGAACGGGTTAATTTGATAACGCGGCGTCTTCAGGTTTTAATATAAACGTCACACGGTTTCCTCGGAGACATTGGGGGAGCCATGGGATCGGTGTGATCAGGCGAAACAAACTAAAACTATATAAATTTATTAATATAAAATTACGGCGACCACAAATAAGTATGAAAGTATGTTTACAGTTCTTTTATCTATGCCCGCTTTTATTGTAAAGCATATGGATTCCTAATAAAGTATATCGACATAAGCTGTTTTACGAATACCAGTTAGATAGCCGTTCAAACCTCTCTTTTTGAAGAAGATGACGAAAGAATGACGTAGTTAGAAAAGGCTGGTAATTAGTGAATCGCCTTCCTCATCTCGTTTTTACGATCAGATATACGATGGGGTAGGTGAGGATATATTAAAATTGCACATACATTCATACATTTAGATAAATCTTTATATTTCAATTAAAAAGTGTAGAAACGAATTGTTCTAGGTGATATTGTTATGAATAGATTTAACATTGTTCCATGATATTGTTTCGCATATCGACTTGTTTCACGTAGACATGAGTGAGTTCCGAAATAAACTTATTTTTGCATATGGATATTGCTGAACCCTCTCGATGTAATGTCTTGCCAACTAAATTGATTCAAACTTTCT
This sequence comes from Himalopsyche phryganea, assembly GCA_022494535.1. Lineage (NCBI taxonomy): Eukaryota > Metazoa > Arthropoda > Insecta > Trichoptera > Rhyacophilidae > Himalopsyche > Himalopsyche phryganea. The sequence continues at coordinate 968,215 of JAGVSL010000024.1, forward strand.
TTATAAACTTATTAATTTTAAAACTTTTTAATTAGAAAAATATTGAAGCTTCTAGAAGTTTATTAAATAAGTTTCAATTCGGTTCCTAACTCAGTCTTTTGAATAAAGTATTTTCAAATAACTCTATACAATTTTTAGTTTTGAGTATATTTTTTAATCATTTTAGTTGATAACCAGAGGATACCTGTGATGTTTGAAAACATTTTTAAGAAATTTTATACTTCATGTTTATATTTAGTTAAAAGATAGCAACACACCAAATCTCGTAACTTGTTTTTAATTCTACCAAATAGTCATTTTTCGATATACAATCAAATGCTTTATTTACTTGACGAGCGGAAATTGCGAACTTTATTTTATTTGAAGAATCGTTCTACGTCAAAGCCTTTTCGCAAAGAGAACAAAACTAATTTCTAATCATAGATCAGGAAACTAGATATAATGAGATATCAATAGTTTGGCCAAACTTAATCAAAAAGTGAAAAGAGTACTCTCCAGAAATCAAAAACAAACATGCAAGTAAATCAGTTTATTAAAAACTTAATTTTTGGTGAAGAATTACTATCGCGTTTAGAAAAATGCGTAAACTTCAGTAGTCAGTAGTGAAACTATTTATATTGTTAATGTATCATTACCACTAAATAATGGGAAAGCTGTATTTATCGCAACTTATTAATATACAGCTTAAATACAATTTTTACGTTAGCGGCGTTCGGTTTAAATTTAATTTCGGTGATTCTCATATGTATATAATGAATTGTAAAAATATACACGATTTCCTTTACCCATTTCCTCCTTTACTTAGTGGTCTACACGTACTTCAATCGCGAAATAAGTTTAATGATTTATCGGTTAAAAGATTAACGATTATGGATTGTTTGAAATAAATGAATCATCATTTGTATTCGACAATACAAAACTGTAAATTATTTCAGTGAGGTTTAACTGCGCTACAATTCATAAGATTTGTTGATAATCTCTGTCTTTAGGATGTACGTTTCAAAGGTTAACTATTGACGGCTCTGTAACTCAAAGTATGAAATGTTGAAGGTTTTAGCTATTTCTACATTGGTTGTTTTTATTACAAAAAAATACATATGAATTTTGTATTCGAATAATTTTTGTAGCGTTCTGTTTTCGTTTACAAAAAAAAAAAAATACAAATCCAACACCCGTGCTTTAAAGGTGAAAATATGAAAATTTACATTATTCAATGACGGTTAATAATTAATTGACGTTCATTAGGTACCCATATGCCATTTTTTACCTTTTGTTTAATTATTTTGTAAAACAGCTATTCGCCGTGACTTGAACAAATATAACAATTGATATTTAATGCATAATTTAAAGTGTATAAAATGCAACCGAAATTTAAGCTAAGTAGAAAAAAAATATACAACGTAGCATAATTTAAATTATTGTTGAATATATTAAATAATAATGAACGAAACATAATATATTAAAAACGCCCAGTCCTTTTTTTACGCGATTTCACTTATACAATTTTTTTGGATGGAAACGTTCCATTCTTTCACGAGATATATTCATTTTTACGAGATATTTTTTATAAAAAAAATATTGCAAGAAGTGCTGACCCTGTACAAAATCATGCGAATATTTGAGTCTCTATAACTTTGTTAAAATCAATAACTTTTAACAATTTAATCACACGTGTTACCGGTAATGCATCCTAGCCAGATGAAGAGATAACTTGAAGAGTTATCTCTGGTGGTAATCCCTGGTGGAGCAAACTAAAGGTGTACTCAAACCACACTCTTATTTTGAATTTGCCTACAAAAGTTTTCAATAAAAAATTCTTACCTATTTTGTTTTCATTATAAGAAAATTAAAGGCTTATTATGTAAATAAAAGACTTGCTTTACACGAATTTAAAGAACCGATTTTAGTTGTCCATACATTCTTGATACTTTTTACTAATAATATATCAAATTGTACAGAAGTAAGGTATTTTTAGGCTACTTTTTTTATGTTTCAATTTCTGGAATCAAAAATACAAGAATGGAAAGAAAATTGAGAGTACATATTATATTTTGATAAATTATTTAAAGGAAAAAAGATGTATATTTTTTAAATACACTTTAGAAAATTCTTGAATGGAAAATGTAGGAAGTCTCACATGAACCATAAATAAACGATCCAAATTCAAGCCAGCCAAAAGCCAGGTAAATACGAACAGTGCGAAAGACAGTTGAGTTCCCAAATGGCTTAGTTTGCCTTACGATATACCCAAGAAGTTTGTTTGAACGACATATTTATAGTTATATAAGAAGATAAATAATAGTGTAAATTTACTTTAGTAAAGTTAAATGAAATTTTCACTATGTAGCATAGAAATTTCATTGACTTCACTTATAAAATATTTACGTTTGAGGTTTAAGAGAGGAATAAAAGCTAAACTCAGTAATACTATCTTATGCATTTCATTATATTTTGAAGTATAAGCCCGCAATAGTTTTTTTTGACTGCTTCACATACTACTGCTCACTAAATTATTGGAATGTTAAAACTATAAAATTTTCAGTCACAGCCAATCAACTTTATTAATTAAAAACTAAATCTTTGGTTAAGAAAAAATTACGCTTTCATAATTCCATAATATTGTAGTCGAATAACTGTAAATTATATTGACAAGAAAGTATTTGATTTCAGTTTGGTGATAATTTCAAATTAGTAGAATTTTTAAAATTCTGTAAACTTTGAATAAAACATTTACAATAATTAAAAAATAATTGTCATATTTTGATTTGTAACTTGGTTAAACTTTTAACGTTCGAGCGCCGAAACAAAGAGTACAAAGCCAATACTGCAAAATTACACAGCGAGTATTCAATTTGAAATCAAGCGTTGTATAATTATCAAAATTAAATTTCAGGATAGAAAACGAGTATTCCTAGAATTTTGTTTTGTTGTGCTACATTTTCATCAAACAACATTTCACGTATAACAGTGTAAATAAATGAAAACACATAGTTCATGAACTTTAATAATATGCATCGAGTAAAGTTTTCCGAATTTCTCGTGTAATGAAATTGCCTAATAACAAACTGCATTTGATTTTCGGTTAATTTTAACGACTCGGTATTTTCATATTCTAAAACAAAAAGCCATTTTTTTAGTTTGCCTTGCATTCTTTTAAACATAATATCGTCGTTGTTCTGGAAGAAGACACTAACTTGAAAATAGTAGTTTTGAGTAATTTTACTTTCAAGTTTGCCAAATGCTTGAAATTTCATACGTTTTTCATTTTGTTTGTTTGTACAAAACTGTTTTTAAGTGAAAAGGTAATTTATAAAAATAAGTGCGTTCTGTCATACGGTATAGTTTAAAATAATGAACATTTTGGTATAGCTAACTCAATATGTCATTTTTCGATTGAATATTTTCTTCCAGAACAACGACGATATGTTATGCCAAGTATTTGATTTTGTTCGAGTGTAATTTTTTTTATGATAATTTTATTTGAAATAGAGATAAAATAGCTACGTATTTATTTTAGGAACAATTATTATATTTACGTTATATTATTGATAGTTTTCCACCATTAATAAACACATAATGTATCTTAGATTCCCTGGAATAATTTACGTTTCATTATTGACCAGAAAAATAGTAATGAAAGCCCTCCTCTTCAGCCATTTTGAATAATTACTTAATTATAATTAAATACCTCTCCCTGTCATATATTATTAATTGTATTTTTTCGTGCTACGTAAGCTAGAGTTATAAATTAGATTATTTACATTTCAATTAAATTAAATTTGAGTTAGTCAGGGAGTTGATATTTTCTTTCCCAGTCATTATGGAATCCGATTTGATTCCACCTTATTATTATTACATGCTAGAGCAATCTGTTTTTCACATTTCATCAATCTCTTCCTAGAACAGCTCATACTAATGTTATAACATGAGATACGTTAATTAAACTATATACATGATAGAGGAAATAAATTTTTAAAAGTGTGTTAATATGTATTAAATGTATACGAACAAAAATCTACTTATGTTTTCTAATATTGGCTTGATGTCGATATAGGTATCAATAATATTTAACAGTTAAAACTTAATGAATTGCTATTTTTTCTCTTATTCAATATAGACTTCACAAATAGCTGATGACTTGATCGATATTTTTTTAATTGTATATACCACATTATATTCCGTTTTTTTTCTCAAATGTGTTCATTGGGAGGTTTTAACACCAGACCACTACACGGAGTAGAACGAATGTCATAAGGCTTTCTCAATCAGTTTTGAGAATGTTAAAACTTATATTGACTTAAAAAAACATTTTCTTAAAACTTTGTTTAATAAACATATATTATTAACCTTTCCGTTTACATGATATAAAAATCTCTTCTGATCGCATGTAGTCACATTTCGTTACCGTGTGGGTTTTGTCATATAAACGCATTTATACAGCAAAATGACAATTTCAAAATGAAATGAAATTGCTTTTTTGTATTATTAAGTAATTATTTTACGTCATATTTTTTTTTGTGTTAAACTTGAAATACATATCAAACTTTGCGAAATTATCGAAAGACGCAAGAATCGAAATTATTCAACGCAGAACAAGCTCGAGACGTGTTTCGGTGTCGTTTGAAACAAAATGGTTGCATATGGTACGTCATGCACCTTGAATTGTTACTACACTATACAATAATTTATATTTTTCGATAGTAAAATTGAAGAGGTTTTCAAATTATGGTTAATTATACAAAAAAGACGTAAACTGTAATGTATTTTTAATTTTCAGTTATATGTAGAACTATATTATATACAATTTTTTTTTGTATCACCTATTTCACATATAGTTTAAAGGTTTAAATGTCGAAGTAAATCATTGTTACACCATGAATACGGAAGGGTTAAGCAAAAACCGTTACAAAAATAGTAAACACGTCAGCTTTACTGATACGATGTAAAAAAAGATAGCTTTGAATTCATTTCCGATACGTCATATAACATAATAACATCATAAAGCACCACAGCCAAAAAATAGGATTTGTAATTGATAATTCAATCAACCGAACGTGACGTCACATAGATTGAGTCTTAATGCACGATTTTAATCCAATGTGGTATTGATTAGAGCGTTCATTCGACATTATATGAAAGGGGATATTTCGTATTTGTAATATTAGGTATTCTGAATAAAAAAATATTTCACATGTTAAATGAATAAGTTCGTTAAAAATGATAGAACAGTTAAGCATTAGTATGAGGTCATTTCTATTGTAGTTTAAAGTTAAATACAAAAAATAATGATATATATTTGTAAACTGTCTTCTCATAATATTGGGTAAACTGACTGAATATAAATATTAAAAGAAATCTTTTGATTAACTTGGTATTTGTGTGGTAGAACTGCATCATTTTTTTTCATGTCTGCTCCCAACGTGGAGCATATGGCCTCCTAATGGAGGTATCTCAACAGAGTTTTTCTACAATAACTGTTTGTTACTCAATTGCTCAACCTCTATTTTTCGAAGAGAGTAGGGATAAAAGAATAGGGCTAGGACAGGACTAGTGGTTAGCTAATCGCTCTCTCTACGCCCCGTGAGGATCAGATGAGTGAAAAGGGTTTTTTAGACATCACAAACACTCGGACTACGAACAGAAACTCATAAATCGATTGAAAGATCAATTTATGAAAACAGTCCGCACCGGGAATTGAACCCGAGACATCCGTAGCCAACGACGCTACCAACTGAGCCACGGACGCCGACAACTGGAACTGCATTACAATAGAATAAAATATCAAAGTATTTAGTTCTAAAATTTTTTATTAGGCAATTGATTAGCTTAACGCCATCGTTAGAACTATCCTTTAACTTATATTAGCTTAGCTATATACCGTCGTTGTCATACCAATATCTGCTAAGTGCACTTTTTGAAGATTTCGACATTTTGACTATTATGACTAGTTTATTAACCAACTGTTGTAAAAAAATTTGCTATGTGACGTTTAGCATATACTTACACATATAAATTTAATTTAAATTAGTTTTCAAAAATCTGCTTCATCTAAAATTTAATAGGCGAGCGTTTTTATTCAATATCTCAAAGTTATACTTTTTGCACATAGCAGATATTGGTTTGACAACAACGATATACTGTTCAGAAGAGATAGACAATATTATGTTATCTAATCTATGTCCGTAGGCACTTATGTTTGTGATGTCTAGAATTTACTCTCAGCGAGGGCGATTCACTAACCACCAGACCTGTCCTAACCAACCCTTTTCTTTCTATTCTTACTCTCTTCTAAAAACGGAGGTTGAAACTGAGTAACAAAAGATACCTCCATTAGAAGTCCATATGCTCTACATTGACAGAAGATATGGTAAAAAAAGAAAAATACATTTTACAACAAAAATTACGAAATTTACAATTAATATGTGTCCCGGATAACTTATATTTATCCATACTCCAGCTTCACCGTCAACAGACATTTTATTTATCTTTTATTTAACAAAGTGATGGATGTGTCGTGTCCAAAAGTTTCGGTAAACTTTTCGAGCAGATAAAAATGTGTCAAGAGATGATAAGTTTCGTAGCAACTTAATTTCAAGAAATACAATAATTGGTAATCAAACTTTGTTCTTGTTAAAGTTGCGTACTCACTAGTGAGATTAATGTTCTAGCCAGTCTTAGAACTTTGGAAACATTTAATAAAAAAACGACTTCCCTGTACATGAAGGTACTGTACAAAAAAAAAAATATAAATCATACAACTTACATAGTAAATCAAATTTTAATCTTATTTTATGGTTTGGATTACCCAATTTATACAAATTACGTTTTAATAAAGTAAGTGTTTTACTTGGAAATTTTTGTCATCATTCATTTTCATTTCCATTTCTCGGTTTTAGATATTTTTTTAGTAATTCGAAGGTTATTTATAATTTTATAATATCCATATTGTTTTTCAAGGAAACTGTTATTTTGTCAGCATTTATTTTCAAACTTACAATTATTATAATAATACGAGGTAATCCTTACTTCCGGGTGCTTGGTGCAGTGTCCAACGTCGTTGGTTTCGGTTACGGATGTTTCGGATTCAAGTCGTGGTTTGGACCGTTTTATTAATTGATTTACGAACTTCTGTTTGTAGACATGGGTTTCTGCTGTGTCTTGAATTCCCTACCACCCACGCGATCCTCAAAAACGGCGCGTTATGAGAGCGATTAGCTGACCACTAGTTGTGCTCAAGTTCTATTCTTCTATCAATACTCTCTTAACAACAAGAGGTTGAGCAACTCAGTAACGAACGGTTTTCGTAGAAAAATTCTGTTAAGATACCTCCGTTAGGAGTTCATATTTATGCTCCATATCCAAAGTGAACATGGTAAAAAAAACAAATACTTACTTCCGCGTAATATTTCAGTATAATAATTGTGAAATATTTTTAACAATTTTCATTAAGAAAAATGAATACAGTCCCCGGGTGAAATCAAATATTAAATAGAAGAAATCATAATTTGACTATGCCAGGGTTTAAGCTTTCTAATCCTTAAGTAGAGATCTTAACTAACCAATGACCAAGATACATGACACTTTGAACGTATTTGAATGTATTTAATAATTGAAAAATATCTTACTGAAAGTTTTTTACCAGTATGGTTATCACGGGAGCATTTTTATCTTACGGCTATGTTATTGCGTTTGGCAAACGTTAGTCGCAGTAAAAAAATATTTTCATAAACTTTTATATTCCGCGATAAATTTGTCAGATAAAAACAACACACTTTGTTATACTCTTGAACCTGGGCAGTAAAAAAACGTGAGTACAGTAGAACAACTTTTCATACCCAATATGAACGCTACGTTACTTCACCTGTAACTTTTCGGAATTCCATCTCAAAAATATATCGCTGTATTTATACGTTATGACAGCTGAACTTTTTTTACTGGTATATTATAACAATATAAACAGTGGTGTATTCAGGTCACTAGCCGAATTCTTTATGTATTTTTAAATAATATTCAACTGAATAATTAAGTTCATATTGACAATATCGGGTCCGTGGTGCAGTCGTCAACGACGTTTGCTACGATTACGGATGTCTCGGGTCCAAGTACCGGTACGGAAAGTTTCTAATAAACTGATTTTTTAATCAGTTTATGAATTAATATTAGTAGGTAATTTATGTTTGTGATGCCTAAAATTCTCTTTCACCCATCGATCCAAAAAAAAAAAAACGGGCGTAGCGAGAGCGATTAGCTAACGACAAGTTCTGTTTTGACACTGCTCTTTTCTCACTTTTAAAAAAAGAAAGCTTAGTTAACTGAGTAACAAGTAGTTGTTGTAAAAAAACTTCTCTTCAGATACCTCCAATAGGAATCCATATGCTCCACATTGGAAGCAGACATGATAAAAAAGTTTTTATATACTATCACAATAAGCCAGTGCTGTGCAACCAATGTTTGGTAGGAGTGCCAATGCGTCAAAAATGTGAAAAAATTGAGTAGTGAAACACTGAACCGATCGTTTAATCTTTAAATGAAATAATTGTATTAGTGTTTGTACGGATGGTGCAACGGCCAATGCCGTTGAATATGGAGCCTATAAAATGGTAGTTGTCTTGTGTGTAAAAAAAAAATCATACCGTACACATTAAACATTTCTGTATATATTAGGAAGAATTGATGGTGAAATATTTCCCAATGGAATTATTACAAACAATTAATGTATGTATTACAATAATACACATTGTCAGACTTTAAATACTCATTTTTTTTTTGAAAAAATATCAATCTCGATTGTTTCGCACAGAATGTGAACATGAGACTATTTTTGAAAACAAAGATTCTTAGGGATTTGGTCAATCAAAAAAAATGGGCAGTACAGTAGGTGTCCCATCAATTTGAAAAGGTAAAAGAGTTTAATTGGCATTTATCAAAAAATATATATTAGCCACTATTTCAAATTCATCAAATAAAACAAATTAATAAATTGTATATTTTGTTTATTAAATTTACGTATTTTAGCTTGTGGTGTGCCGCAAAATTTTTATGAGTGCTTAGGTTCGTTGTGAGTGAGAAAAGGTTGCGGAGCACTTAAATAAGCAACGTTTTCATTTTATTTTAAATGCATGAAATTTTTGTTTTGTTGTGAACATTTATTTTATTCGGCTGTAAAAATTGCAAGTACGAAATAACATAATATGTTATCCTCTAAAAATCAAGATTTGTTTTAGGTCTACACTAAAAATAATCATGACCTTTATAAATCTTGGAGAATGGCTTGAAACCCTCGTTGACATGGCTCGTGATTTTATTTTAATAATTTAATACTAAATTACCCACTAAAAGTATTGAGTTACAAAAAAAGAATTTTTACATTCTGTCCACAAATTTTACATGTAACAAATGCCTACGCTGAATATTTTCCATGCATTAAAAAAATATTTAAAATATGAGTAGGTACATGCTTTTATTTTTTATTTGTAAAAAATCTTTCTTTTAAGTATAACGGTCCTAAATGATTTATAATTTTCTGAAATACTATCAAGAAACATAAACTTGTAATGAGTTGTAAAGAGAGTAGCTACCTTTTTATTGATTCGATTTTGATGATGAGATGGTTGGTGTATTTATAGTTAAGAAACAAATTTATCACTATTAATATGCATTTGATTATTTGATTTGAAAAACATTTTGTGCCGGGAAAAGAGTTTACTATTTTAACCGCAACCAATGTGTCTTATCTAGATTGATTGAAAGTTATCTATATATGTATATAAAAATAAATGTTTGTTTGTCTGTTTGTTTGTTTGTTTGTTTGTTTGTTCTCTATACATTCCTTTACCATTCATCCAATTTCGACCAATCTTCGGTGGGCGGTTGTGCGCACATCCGTAAAGGTTTATGAAGAAAAAAAAATTAAATCTAAAATCTAAAAACTAATCAAATACGTACAACTAGCGACATCTCGGAAAATTCTTATCGTTTATTTGTGTACGAATTAGACTATATTAGGGTTATGAGTCATTCATAAGGCAATTATAAGGTATTCATAGCTTAAATAATTTATTTCACATGTGCTACGAATATCGTTGGAAATATGGAAAAAATAACATATATTGTTTGAAACGTATAAATGAATTACTATATTAAAAAACGGGCTTTTTTCTGGCTGACAAAAATAAATCTGGGCTTCGGGTTGGGGTCATGTAACAAGTGTGATATCGAGACTTCGGCCTGATGATGACGGGCTCGGAGCGGGTAATTTTATGAAATTTCAGCACAAAATCATCTCAATAAACAGAATTAAAACACAAACCCTTTCTTTCTTTCTTTGAGTGACATTGAAACGCATGCCGGGTACTCATTCGTGTATTATGTTATTACTATGACTGTTTTGATAATATTTAAATGCTTTAAGACAGTTATTGAGTGGTCTGTAATAATTTCAGTACTGAATATGTTAAAATACTTTTTCATTAAATTCAAGTGAGATCTCTAACTGTAACATTCTTCTCCGGTACAGTCAAATCGAATCGTTGTCGTTTCTGAGTAGTAAAGAAACCTTTCGAAAATATACTTAGTATGCCATCTAAGAGTCGTAAAATAATACTCGGTCGCTTTAATGGTGACCTATAAGACTTTTCTCCAAGTCAAACGATTATTTTGAATACCTTTTACCGGTTTACTCTTACAATCATAAGGTTTAGCTTAAGGTTAAAACACTTCAATCTGACCTGATGCATGTATGAATCACCTAATAGTCTTTATTTTTTGTTTAATATCTTTTATAATTACTCAAAACATTCAATTCACTCAGAATACAAATAATAATGCGGTAGTAAAAAGGGAAATGATTGTAGATTTATTTTTTTAGATTATTATTTATTTGCGGAATCAATTTTGCAGAAATAATGATGATTGTTTAACTGTTAGGAAAATATTTACGAAAGAAATGAAATTAAACGAAATTATATTTACTACTAATTTTGAAAGAAAAGCATTTTGAATTTATTTTGTAGAAATGCATCAAGCACGCAAAAGCAATTCTCATTTTATCTATATTTGGGCAATGTTGATATTTTAAACAATTACAGGGTAACATTGTAAAGCGAAATTTTTTCCCCCTTTGATTTAGAGATCTGTATTTCCATTCAATAATTTAAAATTTGAATTAACAGAAAAATTTATTTGACCAAGAGAATATAAAATAAAAAAATATTACATAATAAAAAGATGTGAGATATTTTTGTGTTGATTTAGTTTTTTTTGATTTATAAAATCTATTTAAAAATATTGATAGCTTTTTCTTGTGCTATTTGTTTACCTTATTGACAAGAGTTTCGTAGAAAGATGCGCGACATAAACAAAGTTTCAAAAAAAAACTTATAATTTTCATAAAATATACAACGAAAATACATACACAAGCCGTAAAATAAGTAACTACTTGCTCCGCAATGTCGTAATGTGTCCAATTTTAATTTCTACCAAAGGGTATTGTCGCTAAAATTTTTGTTTTAAAATAATTTTTTATTATATTCAAAAGTGCTCAGTGAATTTGAAAAGATTAAGAGCCCCCAAATATAAATACATAGCTTTATTGAGGACGTTTTACCAATCGCAAGCTAACCGCAAAATCTATCGAAAACAAAAGAACGACGTGAATATCTCTGCCTGGCATTATATTTATTTTTGTAGTTCAAAATCCACCAATAGCTTTGAATAAGTTCAAATTCCTTGAGAACCAATTTACCGCTCGATCGAAATTCGAAAAAAAAGGAATAGCTAGAAACAGAAGAAATAAATTTGAGTCGAGGTATTTTCGAGATCATACATTCGGAATTCCTCTCGGAGCGCCCTAAATAAATATTTGACTTTTGTTCCTCTGGGAGGCGTCGAAAGGTGAAGAAAATTCTTTACGGCCAGTTCTTTCGTCAGTTTCACGACATAGTCGTTTTTCAAATATTACGTCACAAATTTGTTCTACAAGGTGTGCGTCACCAAAGATTCGATATCAAATCATCGATTATTCACTCATGCTATTTTAAGTGAACTTACGAGTTGAATTTTTATTCGGTTATTTTGCAAATAAAATGCCGACAGTTTTATTTTACAAACCACGGTGATTATTGTATTATTTTGGAGTCGTTAACTATCAATTCATGGTGGAAGAGCATTCTATCTATAAAAATATAAAAGTTTTTTGTCTTGTTCCACAGTAATTATATCACATATTATAACCGTACGCGTCATAGATGACGCCATTGAAACTGAAATACTAAATGTCTAAAGTAGCTAGTACGTTGGAACTGTTTGTGAATCGCATAACATTTTCTTTTATATATACACGGCGAGCGCTAATGTGATAATAATTAAACGTCTTTAGAGCGGTCAGGACGATTATGTGTCACTTAGAATAGTAATGGCGTAACTCCAAAATTACGAAAAATGAGTTTATACCTCAAAAACGTTCAAATTTCCCATATTTAACTATATTTTTCAGAATAATAGTGAAGTACCAGCAATATTTATTTATTTATTGTAAATTTAAAAAATTGAAAAGCTTGGCATTACAGCTGACGCCAATGCGCCATGCATTACACAAACATAACAACAGTGACAATAATAACAACAATGATAATAATTATTGAAAACAATAATACTAATAAAAACAATAATGAAAATAAAACATTTTTTTAAATTATTAAATACAACAAGATATTATTAATTTACAAGGAACAAATATTTGGTGAACAATACCCAGAGCTTAGTGCTGAAAATATCCAGCTCTCTATCTAGGCAGTGCATTGATCATCCGAACGACTCTTGCAAATATATAAAAATCAGAATAAGAGTGAAGTGTCTGGACAGACTTCACTACTACACTAACGTTTAAGTTCTTCAGTTGATTGACAAACAGTTATTAATGGTTGTTATTTGATCTTAAGAACATTTAACAAAACCTTGATTTTCTCAAAACTTCAAAACTGGAGTTACACCATTACTATTCTAAGTGACACATATATAAAATGATCAGGACGAATTTCGCTCAACTTTTCGAGAGCTGTTTATATATTTTTTTTCTTGCACGTGAGGCTGAGTTACGGTAATTGGTATTGTTGTTTAATTATTCAATCATCATGTTTAGAAAAGCTGCGAAATAAAAGTTTATTCAATATACTAGTCCCGTTGCGAAGTGGTCATTGTATTGTAATATCATACGTTATTCCTATTCTGGCTACTTTATAATCCTCGTACGAAAATTTTCGGAAATTAATTTCTCAATCGATTAATTAATCAAGGGCAATTCAACACGACATCATCTGTGATGCTAAAACTTCATGTTCACCCAATCATAAAAACGTGGCTTAGCAAGTGATATTAACTAACTACATTTGCTATATATATCCTTCTTTCCCTACCATCTACGATTAGAGTAACTTGAACCGAAGATATCACAATAATGGAAATGTATTAAAATAAAACTTAAGATGTTATAAAAATGATATCTTGTCTATCTACACTCAGTAAGTTTAGATGGGTGAATGAAAACTCATTTAAGTGTTGTTATGACGATGATATCATACCAATATAGCTACGAACGTTATTTTATGATACTTGTGGGACTAAATACTTTGCTATTTTTTACCCTAGTACTGCAAGCTTAATCAATTTTTCCCAAATTTGTTCCCATCTGAACGCGATTGGATGTTGATTTTTTGAAATTTTATTGAACTTATACTACTATCAACTGAGTATATTGACTTCAAAAGAATTGATTTAAAGATTGGAATAACGTTTTAGGCTGGTTTATGTCCAGTATACAAAGATCACCACGCGGCTGTCAGTAACAGAACACAATTATGGAATGAGTAGCAATATTCTTTAAATGAAGTCGGTTGAGTAATTGAAAATGCTTGCCGAATAAGAATTAGTCTTTCTTTTAAATTTCAAATGCACATTTGTACGAGATGGAATAGTATAAGAAAATGTTGTTTTATAAAATTAATCACAAATGAAAAGAACATGTTTGCTCTTGCACATTCATACAGTTTGACAATAGTTTCCATTTTGGATTCTGCTTTAAAATGCAATACTTTAAGACTAATCACAGTAATTGTATCCTCATTTTCGGTAAGTGTGAAAAATCTGCTGTTTGCTCACGATCTATTGACTGTATTGAATAGTAAAGAGGCATAAGGTTTTCCATCGCAGAAAAGAAAAACATTTTTGCGGTATCACATTACATATCGCATTACAGCTAATATATTTTTTTTTAATTACGCGATGTCTTCTTGATTTGAAAGTCACTTGAGATCAAATCGAGAAGAACACACACATCACACACACCCTTGCCCAAGATCTTAAAGATTAAACAAAACTTCAATTCATATCGACCTTGTCGGTACTTGAACTCTAACCCATCTGATCGCTAGGGTATAGATCTTAATATAGTGTCGCAAAAAATGTATCCAGAATTAAAAAAGTGTGACAAGCTGTATATATGAGTAAGACAAAACATTTAATTCAATGGAATTACAAAATAGTTAAATTGTTGAACACCATAACTCTTATTCACAGCAGATTAGTTGGCTACCATGAAGCTTGTAATACGAGTTAATGAAATTGATTAACACAAATTATTGAGTCTATTACACTGTTGAAAAAAATGAAGATTGTTTAATGCGAGATGACTGAGATCAACATATACACATTAAAATTGAAATAGTTAAGCCATTTTTTACATAGTGCGATATAATACACACTCAAATAAATATCTACAGTTCAATGAACTAGGTACTGAAAGACCGAATCAAAGAATTGAAAGCGAGCCTTTCAGCTCAGGAGGGCGATTCTTGAAATCCCGTGCGGGTATAATTGCGCTATTTCCGGATGTACTAAGGATTCTGCACATAAATTCTTTAGTCCATTGTCCAATTACTTCCGGAATGTAATGTAAAAAATTGGTTTTTCTGTTTGGATTATGACTTGAAGAAAGAAGTTTTAAAAAAAATAAAAATAATTTACAGCTACTCTCACTGCCTTAATAACAATCGGGGATAAGTGACGCTTTTTTAAACGCAACAAGATTTTTGATTTTACGGTATTAAAATTAAAAAGAATATATATTTTGAAGACGAAATAATTTGGTTTATATGGGTGTAAAAATCGCGGTTTGTATAAGGCCCTCCTACAATTACTTGCCAGTCCACCGATACAAAAGATTGGTTATTTTTATGTTAATAAATTATCTTTTATTTACATTAAATTTAGTCAACATTTTTCATTCTTATAATTCAAAATATGGCAGTATTATTTGTGTGATTTGCAGCTCGAAATTGAAATGACCACAGCTTTGTGAAAAAATGTGTACTAGAAAACTATATAAAGCTTTTCTATTAAATTATTATTACACGAAACAATTTATTTTTTTAGCATATTCATCTAATATTAAAACATGCTTCCACTTAATGTAAAGCAGCTTATATAGTCTCTAATGTATATCGAGTTAGAAATGCTCAGTTATATTATTTTCTATAATAAAATTGATGAATCTCGTGTTCTTAAATTTTTTTTAACCATATCCGCTTCCTATTCGGATCATATGGCGATCACGCGGTTCCTTCAAGTTTCTCTGTCCCCTGCCAGTCCCCTCGGTTCCTCGCAAGTCATCATAGCATCCCGTAGCTCCGCCGAATACATCCTATGGATGGTCATCAGCGGCCTTCCAGGTCGATGGAATCCATCCGGTTGGTAAAAGAGGCAGGCAGGACTCACGCTCCCATGGGACATCCGCAGCACGTGTCCAAGCCAGGTCCATTGCTTTTTTATTTTGGACGTAATAAGAGGTTGGTCCGTCCGCTCTCTTACCTCCGAGTTCCTGACAAAATCAAACCACTATACCCCTAGTATTCGCCGCAAGCATCTGTTTTCAAAGCATAGTATATGGTTACCCTGCGCCTTGGTGAGGTGCCATGATTCGTAACCGTAAAACATCACCGTCAGAATGCACGCGTTAAATAAGTGGCACTTGGTTCTGACCTAGTACAACCGTGAGTCCCAGACTTTCCGCATTGAGTTAAAGGTTGTTCCAGCTATCGCTTATCGGATTTCGAGCTCTTTACGCGGATTGATGTGTACCCCCGGTTCTTAAATACAAAATCTTAATTTTTGAATCTAGCCAATCAATAGTATTTAATTGTTCAAAAGAAGATAAAAAAAAAACAGTATACTGCTCTAGGAAACGGACAGGCAGATAATAACCATATTTATTTGTTATTTAACATAAAAACTTTATTTGTTACGTGCATACTTTTCATTCCGAAGTAAAAAGATTCATGCATGAAATACGCTACTAAATAGAAATAAATTTCATTTATCTTTGGAGAATTGCAGGGAGAAAGTTTTCCTTTTTTGTTTTTACTGAAACGAAAAGTTTTGCGCTAAAACTGACCCTGAATTTTATTGTCCGCCATTCTGTAAATGTGCTTGCTCACTTTATTCTGGGGTCTGAAAATTCATTTTACTGAACCAACATGATATAAAAAAATCAGCTACACTTACAATACAGGGTACTCGTTTTTTTTTTTAATATGTTTCAAACAAAACAGACTTATAAATATCAATCTTTAGATGTATGTCATGAAATAAATGGGTTATCTTTAGAAATAAGTTAATAAACTAGTAAATAGCACAACACTATTTGTACTTAAATAAACATACATATATTTACAATTGTCAGAAGTAGTTTTATTTCAGGGTTATTTATACAACTTACATATATAAATTTTCAAAGCTATTCAAATTATAGTTGGCTTTTTGATGGTTTAAGACTTAACACAATCCCTTGTGACTATCACCATGGGGTGCGTCATTCTAAAGCGACCAAAATATTGAAACCTTGGTTTTGTGTGTCGGTTACTAGCGATTGGCTTTCAACCAAGACTCGTGAAAAATATTACGTTTGCCGAAATTGAAATACTAAATTTCTAAAGTAGCTAGATTTATTTTTTGATTATAATCAAAATGTATACCTCCATGTGATAATAATAAAACGCCTACAGACCGGTCTGTGCTATTATATATAAGACGCTGAAAACTAAGTTACTACAAAACTAAAAGTGCAAATTGATATGCTTTAATTAAATTTTCAAATGATTTTACGAAGGTCACGAAATAAATTATTGTTGTTTTGATTAAAATAAAAGGGTTATGTTAGTTTACCATGATTGTATCGTTGTTTCCATTGCAATATTGCATATGCGTTTTCAACTTTTTGTATTATTAATACTGCCAAAATCGCCCTTAAGTGGATGCAAAATAATACATTTTTTATTTTTGTTTTTATTCAATAAAGTTATTTTTTAAGCTATAAAAACAGCTCCATGAAAAATTTAGATTTTTGCTGATATGCAATTTTGCAATTTAAACGCCGATATGTACCTTCTATAAAGATAGTCAAAAATATTGGTCAAGGGTGGGGCCATTTTTGCTCATTTGCGAATCGCGATATTAAGATTAGTCTAAAAAACCATAGTGAAAGGATTGAAGCTATTGAAATACTATGTCATGAATATATAATACCCTTCAAATCAAAAAGTGAATATTTTGCGAATAGTAGGTTTTTCTTTTGAAGCGATGACTTCGTGAAATCTACAATTGTAAAGAAAATGACAATCGTTGGTATCGTGATAGAATCCTTGCTTTTTAGTGGCTTAAATAAATTTACAGCATTCATATTTTTTAATATGTTTAAAAAAAATATCTGGCATTGTAGCTAACATTTAAAGCACCAAATATTTTGAAAATTGGAAAATCATCCGAGATATACTCGATGAGAAATTTCCAAGTCCAAGATCACAAATTTAAACTGAAAAAAACTTAATTTGATATCGACCATGCTGGGATTTTAACCAGGACACACCTTACCACTAGAATACAGAGGCTGACAGCATTGATACTACGCAGTAAAGCACGTTCAAGTATGAAGAATAATCAAAATTTAAAACAAAAATTCCAACGCAAACAAAATAAATAGACTATCTAATTCATTGAATGCAATAGTGGTTTTAGCAAATGGAATATAAAACAACCATTACAATAATATATTGGAACGATGACCATTTTGCAATACAATAATCAATTCCTCTTAAAAATCATTGCTTATTAAAAAAAGTATTTTTTATCAATTGAATACGTAATAATCTTATTTTATTTTAACAACTCCAATTTCTGGCAATATCATAAATCGGTTTCATCCACCCTGTATTGTCTTGTATACAAACAAAGCGAACATATAAACTTCAATTAGTCTGGCCAATGTAGACACTGGAGTAAAAGTATTCCCGTCACTTTCTCTCGCGGATTCGCTGGGTATAGCTGTCCCTGTCTCAACATTCGATCAATAGGCGGATCTGGTATCGTTTTTGAAATCTTTTAATGGCATATCCATTACAAATTGCTTGTTTACAAACCAAATGAACTTGTTTATTTCGCGAATAGACATGTGTGTCATTTTTTAAGAAGTTAGTTCATACACAGAAGTAATAAATCTGTGCAAAACATTCAATTGTTAGTCGACCGATTTTATAATAATATATTCGCTCCCAATGTGGAACGGAATTTTATTTTGAGAGAACTGGCTGTGTCTCAGTCAGTCACTCAATCTCTCACTTCGTAGAGCAGTGCTCCTCAACCTTTTCTCCCCCACGGTACACCTAAGCACTCATTAGTATTTCGCAGCACACCACAAGCCAAAATATGTAAATTTCATAACAAAACATACACATTTGGATTAATTCGAGTCCATCGGATGGACTCGAACTGAGAGACAGTAAACAGTGTCTAACGTTTATATAGAAGATACAAATGCGACAAATATTATTTACGAGGTAAGATATTATACGTCTGAGAGCCACACTGATACCTGAGTGCCGCTTTTCGGCAAAGCGGCAATTCGCCACTCTGTTAATATGGTGTTTACAAAATAAGGATTAGGGAAATTCCCGAAATTTTAACTTTATTTAAGTATTTGATTTTTTATTATTTGTATTGATGGCGCACTGCGCCGTGGTACACATGGGATTGTCTCTCGGCACACCAATATGCTGCGGCACACCGGTTGTGGAGCACTGTCGTAAAGAATGAGGGAAGTAGGATATAGTTATGAATGGACTAGTTCAGTTGTCAGAAAACTTTTTGAGGAACCGGCCGGATTGAATCTTTTAAAAACTTGGGGAGCCGGATGACAAATACATTCAAATTAGTTAAATTAAAAGAAGTGCGATCGACATTTCTATTGTTCTATTTTGCCTGCAACACATTCATAGAATTTTAAATAAATGAGAATATCTTAGGAATTTTCGTGTAAACAAAACATATGATCGCCTCAAACAATACATTTTATACGTAACTTCTTTCACTTTGGATCCACTATTTGATAGTCTTATTCCAATTGATGAATTAAAATAAATGTTTGCCGTAAATTCACAACCAAATCATGACATTTTATCAAATTAATATTTCTTTCATAAATAATCGATTTACAAAAATCGGGAATTTTTGGAGGCTGGTTGAAAATTTTTGTCAGCGGGCTGTAGTTTGGTGACCGCTGGACTAGTTAGTAGGATATATAGTGGGTGTGTGGGTATGTATATAAACAACAAGATATCAATCCTTACGCATACAAATCCATAAAAGGATTGAAAGATACATGTACGGAAATTAGCATCTCGGGATTTTTAGTCCATGGCGAATTGACGAAAGTCCAACAGCGTTAACCAATCGAAGACAAGACTGAGTGATAATGATATAATTCTGTTATCCTGTTGGTTTGTTGTTTCGGTTGAAGCTAACCGGTTGGTATCCGTAAACGGGCACTTAAATTCGATTTATCAATTCGATTTGTATCCAATCAATGTTAAGTATATTTGTGATGAATATTCTATCCCACCCATTTCGATCGAGCTGAAAGCATAGCGATTAGTTTACTATTAGTGGCTCAATTTTTCTAAACTCGATCTAAAAAGTCAAGTTGAGCGTCCAAATCACAACCAGCTCATGTAAAATAGTTTCTGTTGATATCACTTTAAAGGTGTTAACTGTCAATTTATTTTTAATGGAAAGACATAATGTTTATAAAAATATAACATGATTTTCATTTTACTAATTCCACAATTTTATGAAATGATCAGAATTCTGTTGGAGGTCTGTTTACACTGAGAGAGAACATGAGATTTTAATGTAATGAAAGATATTAAATACCCAAAATAATGATCCAACACTATTACTATTCATAGCAAGGCGGTATCGTTAACAAGAGATATGGTCGAATTAAAAAAACTTCGATAATTTCAGCCTCCAAATATTCAAAGCAAATTTTTATCGCGCAGCTTTTTTAAATCTTTATAGCTATCTCAAAGTTGTGCCACATTTCTCATTCTCTTCTTTCGTGTCACTGAATTCGGCTACAATTTAAGAGTCTGGAAAGTTTTTCTTGGCCAGCACAAGAGAAAAGATACTAAATAATAATTGCTACGCATGATCTATTTGTGATCTTTCACCCTTTTAAAGTATAAAAATATACGCCCATCGCGTACTCCTGTATAGTTTGTTGTTATTTATTGTTTCATTGTAAACCTATCAAGAATGGGAGAATTGTATCATGTTTATTATTTTAGCAGCCCCCAATGGAGGTATCTCAATAGAAGCTTTCTTCAAGAGCTGATTGTTACTCAGTTGCTGAACCTTTCTGTTTTTTAGAGAGTAGGGACAGAAAGATAAGGCTAAGACAAGAATAGTGGTTAGCTAGTCGCTTTCGAACAGAAATCCATAAATCGATTGAAAAATAAATTTGTGAAACTGTCCGTATCAGGACATCACCCCGAGTCATCTGTAACCGTAGCCCATGACGTTGATAACTGCACCACGAACCCGCCATGTTTATGTTACAAAGGACTTATTTGTCATCTTTTAAAAATATCAATTGTAGAAATAACAAAATTGAAACAAACTTGATTGCTTAGACCAGCTGGAAACACAAATGTTATCACTTATGCACAAGGTCGTAAATATCAATAATATTTGTATATTTTCAACTGCTCTTTGAAATTTCGCACTAAACTTTTATTATTTAACCAGCTCTTCAGAACAAAGCTTATTTTATATCATATATTATATTTATTTGTATACAAAGCCTCAATAAATTTTATTCAATGTCATGTTAAAAATCAACAAGGGTTTATAATAAAAAATACTCGAAACGATAAAAAATATACAAACAGAAAGGAATATTATAATATACATAAAATGATTTGATGGTTTAGGAGCAGTCTCTTTAACCCACATTCATTTCGGTGAAATTTATCCTCGAGCACATAATATGACAATCTCACGTAACGTCTTATAGTTTATATTTTCTTAGTCATGCCAAAGGCACTACTAATGTGCTTTTTTCTCTATTTGACTAAAGTACACTGATAGACTTGAAATCGATCAAAATTCGCTATGTCAACGACATATATAAAAGTTATTGGATCTAGTGATTCTTTGTGTGTCTTTGGTTGATTTGGCATATTCATGCACTCAAATCAAATTTGAAAAAATTGAATATAACGAGAATCACATTAGTTATTTTCTTTTGTTGGTTACATATTTTCCAAAAAGATTTGAAAAGTACCTTCATGAATCAAAATAATGTTACGCTAGGCTAAATCAAATTTGCTGAATGCTGTCTTGTTGTTAATTTTAAAACTAGGGTCATTTCGCCAGTGGTCGGCCAGTTAAGCGTCGGGTGTACTTTCAAAAGGGATTTTGAGTCAATGAATTATAAATACATATTTTTTCGCTGTTATCCTATTAAACAGGGATTAATCAATGTAATCAATTTAAAATAAAATAGTTAATATTGTACCAAGCATAAAATAATAGAAGTTTACAAAAAAATGCCAATTGTCCTTTAGTTGTCCAGTGTTAGATCATGATTGTAGAACTTCATAAATATCGCAAACGAAATTACTGAGAGTAGACAGAACAATAAAAAACATAATGATGCAAAGCATGACAATATAAAGTATATTTTGTTAGCGATCCACATACAACATGAATTTGTCGAAACTTGTGCAGTAAAAATGTGCTTTTTTTAATTGCGTATTGCATCATATGGGTGAGTATAGTGCAGATATACATTGGCAAGTGGGAAGACTACCTACACGATTTAAAAAATCTGTTTTTTTAAATGTATTCACTATTATTTAAGTTTCAGGCTCAAGAGGCCGAATACTGGCGACGGCTGACTTTAGGAACACTCGCCCTAGACTGTCCAACGAAAAAAAGATTACATAATCCAAAAAATACGTTATTATAGGTATACTAATATATTATTATCTTTTTCCTGATAAAAAAAATACGCAAAAATTGTTGTTTCGAGTTATTTGAACCGACATGTTTACATTTTAAAGTTCTGTGGTATGGTATTCACCATGTAATTTTTTTTCATTGTTTCAGAATAAAAATTTTGCTTACGTATTATTTTCGTATTTGCACATAGTTAAGACTGAACGAAATTCATTCTAAGTAAAGTTTTCCGAAACCAGGGGCGTCTCTTGACAGTGAGTGTGTACAATGAACGGCATTAATTTACCAACCAAGATGGCTGAACATTGAATAAATAAAAGACTCACAAGTGAATGTTTCTTGAGAACGCTGGGAATACGGGCGCACTATATTATAGTTATGAATTTTGTATTACGAAAAGAGAAAATTTATAATGCTATTAGAGCGGATCAGCTGCGACAAATGCGCAAAGGCCTACTTGTACATGCTTGATACAAACTTGTATCTGCGCTGGCAAAGTGAATATTTTCCCTACTTACTCTTTACTATCGAATTTTTTTGTGTACTAGTTTAGAAGAGTATATGCATTTGATGTAAATGCTTTTTTGCACGCCCTTTTAAGGAAAACAGAAACAGCTGTTAACTTAGGTCTCACGATATCAGGAGACTCAATTTTGATTTGACATTTGAAATTTAAAACAAATTGAGCATTTCCAAATATTTTGTTTTCAAAAAAGTTTTCAAATAGCGAAATTCGACTATCGATCAAAATCGATTAAGTGGACTGGCAACATTGAAAATAAACCTCGTGATAGCTCGTGAATTAGATTATTCTAAGAATATTATAGAATAATTTGCTATTGCTGAAGTGCGATTCCCTCCCACCCACCCATCCGATCCAAAAAAACGAAGCTAAGCGAGAGCATTAATCTAATCACTAATCTTGGTTTAGCCATATCTTCTAAAGTTTATGTAAAAAAATAATTGAACAAATATAAAAAAAAACCATTAAGAAAGGATTTATATTTCATATTTTCTTCGCCATACTTTCGAATTTTTAATCTTGAAAGAAGGTTTCAAAAACAACATTCTGTCAAATAAATCATGGGTCTCAAATTTCTCCTCAAGACCTGGCATTTTTGTCGTTGTAAAATTTGAGTCGTTAAATTTTGTACTGTTCCATTATTTTTGTAACTAACGAACCGAGATCCACTTTTCAGCATCTTCAGACATTCGAATTGACAAGTTCGCAGATGAACTCCGTCAGTCCAAGTTCACCCGTATACCTGAATGCCCAAAAATTCAGAAAGACATCTAAAAAAATTTTCGTATAGAGATTTTGTCAAACACTCTCAGTCAATATCTTAAATTAAATTTTTGTATTTATCAAGACTGGCAAACAACAAAGATTTCTCATTTCATTTAATTTCTCCACTTTTTGACATATCCGCACCCAATGGGGGAATATGGATTTCTAATGAAGAATCTCAACGGAAAATATTTTTATGACGCCTGGTTGCTTTTCAGTCACTGAAATTATCTTTTTTATAGACAGCAAGGATAGAAAAATAGGATTAGGATAGGTATAGGAATGGGTTAATAGTAAAACGCACTCGCTACGTACCGCTTTTAAGATAACTGGGTGGGAAAGAAGGTAAAGATCCATGCCTTTGGGTAAAAATCCATTAATCAATTGAAAACACTATATTTGAAACATGCAAACGTACAGAGATTTGAACTCGTGGACCTGAATTAGGCAAACGCCCAAGAACTTCAACCACTCGTTTATGGGCCCATAATTTAAGTTTATAATGTGAATATTTATTTTTAAAAAAATGTGTGTTATAACTGATTTCACTCAGCGTGGAAGCACTTTCAATTAAACATCAGTTGAAATGATATGCTGAGTGAGACCGGTCCAAATCCTACTCAATCCAATTAACCGCAATTGAGCTAGCACAAAGGTAGCATTGCAAGAAAGTTTTGCCAATTACTTATTTAGAGATTTTGGAATATCTTCTTAAAATAATTTTAAAAGTTTATAAATCGTTATGTCTTTCCATCAAATATTGACAATTTACAACATTCAAATGATTTTAGTTATTATATTATAAGAAAAACAATGTTCATTTTCATTGTCCTGTATTTATTTTTAACACCTTTGACTGTGAATTAAGATTGATAATTACGAAGGTTTAGTGGATTCCGTGAAAGCGCTCACTTATCGCGTTTAATTGTCGACATTTAGTGTGAAGCAATTTACAACTTAACGACAACCGTGTACTCATGATTGGTTAACCTTACAGCGATCAGCAGACACAAATGCCGCCATGTTGTGACCGAAATACATAAAAGTCGTCTTAAAGCGGCCATTACGGAAACTCTCTTTGTTTATTGTTTTTGTATTTACGAGCGAAATCTCAGCAGTTGATCATAATATTGTATTCCCTGATATAATTTATTCTATAAATATATATTATTAGGGTTGACGGGATTTTGTTCGACAACCATAATATCCGTGTGAACACTTTCACAAAAGGTAAAAAAACACTGATAATGAGTTGAAGTTTATAATATTGTATTTCATTATAGGTGACAAAATAGTATGTCATAAAATAGTACGCACACAATGGTAGAGACAAAATACGCAGTAATGACAAAATTGTGTTAGGACACATTAGTATGAACAAATTAACTTATGCGAAATATTCGATTAATTTTTAATCTTAGACTCAAAAACTCTCTGTACGGTTGTGTTCACACTAGAGGTCTGAAATTTTATGAAATTACCCGGTCCGAGCCCGACATCATCAAACCCGGCTCGGCCCGAGCCCAAGTCACACTTGTTTTTTTTCATTTGCCGATTATTTTTCAATACAGAAATTCATTTATATTTTTCAACTATATATATGTTATTATTCCCAACGATATTCATAACACACTGGCAAACAAAAATATTTATGTTATGATTAGTATTGCCTTATAGCTGACTTATGACAGGAACATAATCAGAAATACTTTCTACACTATTATTGTTTTATGCCAATTTGTAAGTGCCATTTTATCGGACACCATTTTGTCTAACCTTTTTGTGCTCACACCATTTCGATTAGACTATTTTGTCCGTATCTTATCTCTATTATATTTCATTAAAAAGAAATTTTATTCATACTTCTCCACTGTGATAATATTAATTTGGTTTATTGTATACAACTTATCTAAAATTTAATCTTAGTCACAGTCGTTACTTGTTTGTCGTATTCTATGCCCTTCCACAAACAAACATGGCTATTTACATTCGGTACTCTTCTGGGATTTTGTCCGTCTTCACGTAGACAGCCAGTTTTTGTTGTTCTTGAGTTATTTTAGATCAAAATAAAGAAGTTATTTTTACTGTAAGATATGTTTTCTTGATAATGCCACACATATTCTTTTCTGTCACATATTTATGATTGAAAGTCTCTGAAGTTGACGATAGTTAAATAAATACAAAAAAAATGCGTAATTATTATTGTTCGTTGAGCTATGTGAGTTTAGGGAACTCAATACCGGTATTACCCAAACCGGGATCCCCTTAATTAAGCTGTTTTTTTTATACCGGTTTTGAAAATACAAAATACCGTAATAAAAATAAATTGCAGTACAATTTTTGGATGACATATTTTGAAAATAAAGCACAATTTTTTTATACTACTTTCACATGTTTATAATGATCAGGACTGATGATTCAAGAATCACCGATTTTTATTCATTATCAACTATGATCATAACTTGTTTTTACAACTACAAGCAAATACAGTTAGTACAATATTTTTTATATTAGTTGCGGTATTTATAAATTGTATCGTGCGTATTTTACATTTTGAATTTGTTAAAAAATATGATTTTTTAAATAATAAGATACAAGGGTTTTCATGATTTCTAATATTATTTAAATCAAAGACGTATGGTTACCAATGTTAAATGTATTGAACCTAAATCACTACAAATCCAATTCCACATTCCGTAGTTATAAAAAATCTATATATTTCTGCGGTCACAAATCAACTAAATTACCGTCCTTTAAGAATTCTTTGATATTATAAGATATTAATAATCCGTTGTATTGCTATAATTTTATTTGATTAAATAATGTAACGTATAAAAAATTAAAAAAAAACAGAATATAAATATAATCATACCTTTTCTTATTTCTGCATGTAAAACTTTACAAAATGTTGAAGCCAGTAATCTTGTGATAATCATGATAACGATATATTTTATGAAAACGAACAGCAATAACGACATCATTGTAAAAAACTTGACTTTCAAATTTTCGTCCATTTTCTTCGGGCTAAAAAGTTAAGTACAGATGCTTAAAAAGCCTTCTATTATATTAATCACCATAATAGACCTCTCAAGTGGATTACTCGCCTTGAATTGAGCTTTTGAAACGTTTTAATATCTTTATATTTGCATTAAATTTAATGGCATCATTTGGGAGCTCGTTAAAACTGAAAGAAAAAAGAAACATAACCATTAAATCGTTTATCGATTGGATTTTCAGTCGAAATAGAATTAACTGCCATTATTATAACTTTCCTCCTGTTATACAGTGGGCACGCCAGCATAGTGAGGCTGCCTCGGGAAGTATGCAGTACGACATGTTTACCGGCATTCCTTGCGAGGCGGTATGAGCGCACACGGTTATTTGTGCGGGACGCGCCTCAGCTACACTGCATACTCGCCGTGGGGTGTGTGCAACGAGGGTCGCAGTAATGCCTAGCTATACATTTAGGTATCATTGTTTTTCCAACAGAAAATTGAGCCCATATGCGGAAAAACAGCGTTGTCCTAAAAACATTGATCAGAGATAATAGCGAATCAATATATATTTCGACTTCATTACGACTTCAAATATATATTTGAAGTCTAAAATTTCGTTAGTGTAACCTAGTGGTCTAAGTCCGACTCATATATCCACGTCGTATTGACTTACTCATCAATTGAGCTCATACGCAAAAAAAGCATGAGTCTTTATTTGTTTTTTTTTTGTCAACACGTTTCTTCAGTAAAAGATTTTTTGATCAATAAACTGTGTTCTCAATAAAATTGCTCAAACCATCTTTTTTCATCAAAGATACATATTTTCGAAAGAGGGTATTTCCACAACAACCAACCGCTATTATCTCTGATAAATGTTTTTAGGACAACGCTGTTTCTAGCAAACGATATCGTTTGAATTTAGTTGACCGATTTTCTCAATGCTGTAATTTTGAATTACTAATGGAGCATCTGAACAGTAGTTGCTTTATGATAATTGGTTGTTATTCAGTCACTAATCCTCCCTCAAAAACTAGTAGTTAGGTAAACGCTCTCCCAAAAGGATCAGATAGGGTGAAAGGAATTACCTACACAAATACATAAATCGAATAAAAAAATAATTTATTAAAGGCTCCCTTCGAGGATTTAAACCGGTGACCATCACGATCTATCATTCGGCTGCAGGATAGGTATATGGAATCACCTAAAAATAATTTTGATGTGGAAACCTAAATTTATGCTATGGTATTGGTATAAAGGGCATATTTTTTTTCAAAGATAGATAGTGCTACCTAGATCACTAAATAAAATTAAATTGGAAATGCAATAGAGATGAAAATGCTACACTTTTCACAAAGCGCCGTCGTCAGTTCTGCAACAATTAACTGCATTACGTAAAATTGTAGGTAGTAATATCTAAACAAAACACAGCGGTTTTTATAAGCAACTAATAAAGCTTACGGAAATATTATACAATAACAGAAAATGTTTAGAATGCGTGGGCCTCTGCTGGTTGACTCACTAAATTTACCACTTCACGTAATAGCCCATGTCTAGGTATTATCACCTGATGCTCTTGAAAGGGTGAAAATACTTATCTTCTGGAAAACATAAGCGCCAAAACTCTCATATTTTTCCACATGCTTACCACGATTTAACTACTCCGAGAATTTATTTGACAAAGTCCCATTGATTAAGAATTAAAATGCAACATAGTTTTGTATTTCTTTGAGTACCGTCAGACAAAGGAAAACAAATGAAGAATACTTTCAAAATCTCTTCCGCTCAAAAAATAAATTTACACATATTTTCAACTTTTCAACAAAGAAAAATAAAAAATATGAAAGAAATAGCGTTTGCATTTTCTTGTGTAATGTTAAAGTTTGTGCCCCAGTAATCAGCTGTTTACGTTGTTATGTAATTACATGACATTTCTTTTTAATTCTAATTCAACACACAGAAATATACGCAAATAGTTGTAATAAAGCCGTAAAGCTGGTGTTTTAAAACTTATGCAAATAACAACAATGCCTCGAAGAACCATTAAAAATTGTCAAGCCTCCGTCGCTCGGCTGTCATTTTAAGTCACAATAGCCTCAAAATGGCGGCATCCGTATCCTGTTTGTAATGGCGTCATTGTATTCATCTTACAATTACTTTTATGAAAGTTGAATAATTTTCCGGCATAATGACGTCTTCGGACTTATGGCAGTTAATTTTTTTTTATTACTTCACTTTGAAGGATTAACAAATTGTACGTATATAAAAGTTTTGAAATGCATCATATCATTGTGGAAAAAAATTTTTTAGTACAAAATAAAATTTGATAACTTTTGTTTTCATTTCTTGTGTCACTAGGTACATACGACACGTGATTCACTTTTTTGAGCATACATACTTTCAGTGGAATTGCGGTTTTTTTAAATCGATTTTGTTAATATGTATTCTTAATTTTAAATTATACAGATAGGTAAAAAAAATACTGTATCTTTATTTTGTAGCAAAAATGCGCTTAATACTATTGGAAGTTATTGATATGTCATAAACTTACATTAATAAAATTATTTGGTAAATAATAAGTTGCGAATAAATTTTATTTTATAATCTTTTTAAGAAATTCTGTATATTTACTTTAAAATTTCATAAAATAAAAACTTTAAGACAACCATTGCCGCTAGCAGCTTTTCTTAAGCACGTTGACATAAAGTTATGAAAGTACTAAGATAAACAGCTGCTATTTTTCAACGAGGTCCAGCAAACTTAAAATTTATAATATTATAATATATGTTTTGTTACTTTAAGATAAAACAGTTGGCAAACCTTATTTAGTGCAGTCCATCTCACATGCTGTTCCGTGAAACTCTAAGACGCCTAAAGGTAAAATTAAGGTTTTGAAAAAATTTCAGACAAAACAATGTTGGCACTTTTATACCTCGCGGACTACTCGAGAGTGTCTTCTGCTAGCAAGTACCAAACTGATTGCATACGCTTACTAAGTACGCTTCAAGGCGGGACACACTTATGAAGCCACGCTTAGTGCTAGAATAATTATCATTTAATTAAGAGGAGAATCTCACTATTTTTATTCTTTCACGTTCATAAAATTGTGACTGTATTATAGGTCACGAAAATAGGAACAACCGTGCAGGTATCTACGTCATGGAAAGATGATACTTACATTTTAATGGTAATTGATCATGATTTTTTTTCTGTGCCACGCGAAAAATATTTTAGATTTTTAATTCAGTTACCCTGACTGACCAAAATAAGATACCCTGACAAATATTAAATGAGAAAATCTGATTTAAAGTGAAATAAGAACTCTAAAAATTAGTCAACGATATTCTGCTACAACGTGACTCCTATGCGATGACCATTACTTACAAACAATCAACCCTTAACTTTGTTTCAGCCTTTCCAGACATTTATGTAAATGACGTTTGTCGTATTGCCAAGGATTTATAACGGTGCTATGAATAATGTATCTAAGGCCGAGTATTTCTTTAAAGTATATTTGGGCAACTAAGAGGTATCGTATATTTCACACAATGTTGGTAGATTATCTAGTGTGTACTAAAATTATTTATTATGATCCTCAAATGATAATGAACCATTGTTGTTCTGTCAAAAAAGAGATGTATAAGTGTTTTGAGCAAAATAAAGTTGTTAACTTGTATAGTGATTCGCTTAAATTAAACAGTTTGCTGTTAAAACATCTTGAGAAATAAATGTATTTGAGTTATGTTATTAAATTCTTATTTAAAATATTTGCTTTATTCGAAGAACAGTTTTCGAAATATTAGTTTTTAATGAGAAATTTAATTTTAATAAATTCGTGTGTTGTCAGACGAAAGAGCTTGAATAAAGAAAGATAGTATTAAAAATAACTTAAAACAATAAAAATGCGGTCTACAATTTGAGTTTACGTATTTAATAATATTTTTTGAATAACAGCACTGACTTTTGAACACGTTTGCTTTATTTTGGAAAATACTTAAAAATACTGGGTCGTATATTTCACTTCCTTTATAGATATAAAATAATTGTATTTTTATTCGGTCGGGTTAGTGGTACAGTGGTCAACACCGTTGGCTTCGGTGGCCGATGTGTCGAGTTCAAATCCAAGTATGAAAAGTTTCATAAATCGATTTTTCAATTGATATATAAATTTCTGTTCGTAGGCATGGATTTTTGTGATGTCTAAAATTCTCTCTTACCCGTCAGATCCTTAAAAAACGGGGCGTAGCTAGAGCTATGAGCTGATCACTAGTTCTGTCCCAACTGTTTCCTTCTATTCCTACTCTCCTAGAAAAATAGAAGTTGAGCAACTGAATAGTTCTCGCAGAAAAACATTTTTTGAGATACCTCCATATGCTTTACGTTGGAAGTGAACAAATGTTTATTCAAAGAAAAAATTCAATATAATTCCACTTTATGATTAGTCAATAATCGATGTGAATCAGAATAACATTGAATAAAATGCAACGTCAGATAAAATGGTTATCGCAATATAAAGATGAGTTTAAAAAAATACAAATTAAGCGAACCAGTTTACAGAAAAAAATCGTGTGTTTCGAAGTGCTATTTTTTTCAACTTAATTTATTAGACTGTTAGTAATATTTACATGTTAATTGGTAACATGTATTAACTTTTAGTTAGAAACCCGTCTACTATAGTTTTCGTTATTCGAAAAAGACATTCATAACTATTCATATAGTATGCATGAAAAACATTATTTGAAAACAGAATATGGTAAAATTGAAAGCGCTAAAATTCCATAACATACATGTATTCACTTCTACTGTAGTCAACATTGCATTCGACCTACTTGTGATCGTCACTGCTACGGGGCTACGGCTCGACGGCTAACTCACTCTCAAATAAATCATTTTCTGACTTTGCTTGCATGCTTAACGTAAGAGAAAATTGAATTTCAGATTAAAACAAAATAAAAATTTGAAACGAACGGAAATTTCATTGAGTCGTGCATTAAACAAATATATTATTGGAATTTGTTTGTCATCTTCTTGAATTGATTGAATAAATTATATACATATCGACTGTGGAAAGGAAAAAAGACGTAGCCCTCAGTTTTTTCAAAATAGCTTTTTTTCGATAATCACACGTATGAAACTTAATACACGTTATATCAAAAGGATGTAATCTGCAAATGCCCAATTAGTATCAAAATTTAGATTGTAAGTTTCAAAAAAAGAGGGACTTTGAAATTTGCGGCGAGGAAAAAGGACTTACACCACATCAATAATATTATTAGTCACTCAGGTAAGATTTTCGTAATCGAAAATTACTATCATATTGTTATAAAACAACCCTATTACAACAATACTATATCTTAAATTATAGATCAATGATCTTTTGTTCATATTAGACGAAGAAGTCAACACATTTTTTGTTATATTTACTAAAAACATCACTATCCGGTTTTTAGGTTATGTGTCGAGTCAATCTATTTACCTGAAATTATTATAAATACAATTTAAGACATCGACTGAGGGTGCTTGATGGAATTTCAATATCAAATTTGGATTATTGAGATTTTGTACACTTCCATGTATTTTGTCACTAACGACCCGGGTTTCGCCTTTCGGCATCTTCAGGCATTCGAGTGGACTCGAACTGAGAGACAGTAACGTTTATATAGAAGATACAAATGCGACAAATATTATTTACGAGGTAAGATATTATACGTCTGAGAGCCACACTGATACCTGAGTTAAAATTTCGGGAATCGCCCTAATCCTTATTTTGTTAACACCATATTAACAGAGTGGCGAATTGCCGCTTTTCAACTTCTTTTAGAAATACCAGTGATTTTACAATTCTAATAGTATTGTGGGTTTTGACGGGATGTAATTCGACGAATGGGTAAATATATACAATCATTCTACATTTAGTGACATCTGTTAGGTGTTTCAACGTATCGGATATAATAGCGGAGAGCGCACGAATGGACTCGAACTGACAGACAGTAAACAGATACAAATACGATAAATATTATTTACGAGATAAAATAATATACTTCTAGGATCCACAAGTGTACAAAATCTCAATAATCCAAATTTGATTTTGAAATTCCATCAAGCACCCTCAGTCGATGTCTTAAATTATATAAACAAATAACGTTTTTGTATTTGATTAACCTAACCTATTTGAGTTATATTGCATATGTTATTTGTTTTTAAGTGATGTAGGAGTTGCTGTAAAAAGGTTAAGTAAAATATATTTTTATATATAGTAAGAAAGTGACAGTGAATGCATATATTGTTTTTAATCTACAAATTAAACCAAGAATATTGCTTTCGATATTTGAGTAATGAAATATATCCTTTACTTTTCTGTATTTACCATATCTTTTTTTACACGACTTTTTTGCACGGTCGTCGTCTGATACAAGTAAGACAGACCAGGTGTAGAATACATGTCTCAGGTAATGTTTTATTAAAAATAGAGAAATATCCGTTTGAAGTTGCTGAGTAGTTTTTAAAGTTACCATAGACACAAGGTCGAAGTTTTTCACTTAAGAACATCGGCTTGGGGAAGTTACTTCACTTGTTCAGAAATTTTATTGACACCATTAAATATTAAATAACTCTTAGTGTATAGAACAAAATAAAATGAAAACTTTGATAACTTATTTTATAAAATACTTTTCTATTTTGAAAATTCCCTTAAAAACTATACAGGTTAAGAACGAAGTAATAAAGTGAAAGAAATGTCATCGAAGCTACTAAATTCCACGCTCTTTTTTATTACCATAGTATTACTTTTCGTGTGTCGCATCTTGCTAAAGAAGAATATAACTTTCCAATTTTGAAATAATATTTATTTTATCTGAAAAGATTTGTATAGAATTTTGTTTCCATAGTATACGATTATAAAAAAGTCTTTATTAAATTTACAATATGTAACTATTTTAACTAGTTGTTTTATTATTTATGGTAGTAATTATTAAAATGCTTTCGAAAATGTTTACTTTACAGTATTAATATTTAAAATATTAGGTATTTTTAGTATTTACTCAGGGGCTATCAAATGAGTATTGAAATGTTTACCCATTAATCTAATTACTACCTAAAAAGTATTTGTAAAAAGATAAAGAAATGAATAAATGAAAAAATGTTGACAAATAAATGAGTAAATATTTTCTTGCTGCCCAGTACGGTTTCCAACGAGATTACGGAACTTCTCCACGTACGTCATGTGTCATTGGTATTCACAGTTAAACTGTCTCTTTTGGAACTAGATTTGTCAGATAACGTGAATCTGATTCATATATGGAAAACCACGAGCGGCATTATTTTCAGTCGTGTTTCATTGGTTTCGCAGTTTGGGGGCTTTGGAACCGTTTCTACCCTGTAAATTACCCTCTAGTTCTTAGCAGTATGATTACTGCACCGACCTTCATGCAGAGTACATGTGGTGGAACTTGTTTTTATTTATTCTATTTGAAAGCTTACATAGCTACCTATAAAATAGGTATGGGTTTTAAATCTACAGCTTATTTTTCACATTTAGTTTGTAGACTATTGAGACATCCACCAGCGTCTAATTAATGTATGATTATTTTTATTTTCACCAAAAATATTTCTGTGACATTTCGTCGCCTTGGGTAAACAAGGTTTCTACAACTAAAACTGTTTAGGAGAAGCAATTTTAGATTTCAGGAAATGTAACTTTTTGAATGAAATACACTTATGCATTCACATACGTGAATAAAAGAGACCACCACTTTTGAGACTGTGATTTCCTACATGCGGTATTTCTAATTTGTATAATTAGATATTCAGATTGAACCTTAACGCACTTTAAAACTTGTATGTTTTTCAGATAGAACATTTTTCTAATTTGAATTTTGATGGATTGACGGACAATTATAAGGTTTTGTTAAATGCAGATAGAACTGTATTTTTAATGCTAATACAACTGCATTTAAAAGTGATTTTGTAAAAAAAACTGTTCATATATTCAACTTTTACAATTATATACAATAACACCTAGTAATTTTCTGCAAATGTTATTAGACATAATTAGACCGACAACTAGCTCATCATAAATTTAAAATATATTATATAATTTAAGACATCGACTGAGGGTGCTTGATGGAATTTCAATATAAAATTTGGATTATTGAGATTTTGTACACTTCCATGTATTTTGTCACTAACGACCCGGGTTTTGCCTTTCGGCATCTTCAGGCATTCGTGCGCTCGAATGCCTGAAGATGCCGAAAGGCAAAACCCGGGTCGTTAGTGACAAAATACATGGAATTGTACAAAATTTCAATAATCCAAATTTAAAAATTAACATATATTAAAAAAATATAATTGATCGATCCACTTCGGCAGTGGATATTGTTTAATGATATTATCATAATTGTTATCCTTTCATACAGAATATCAAATATTGTTTTCAAAACGTTTGCAAAGCTTTAAATACGGGTAAAAAGCTTTCTTATAAATATTTTACGATAGCAACAAGAAAGCGCAGCCCGAAGCAAGCGAGCTTTAAAACATAATTAATTAAAATTATCTATCCAATGTCTGCTTAAAAACAAGGAAAAAACCTTCATCTTTCATTTTATTAGTTTATAAATACGTCACGTGTTTATAAACACACAGTTAATCGTATAATGAAATTGTGAAGCTGTTTACTCCTTTTATAATCAAATAATGCTTAGTTTTTTTTAAAAAAATTTACTCATTGTGTTAAGCCGGTGTGCAGTGTGAAACTCATCAAACCACACAAACACACACATATAATATCTAATATATAAAAATCAATGTGGGTTTGTTGCTATCTTATGCACTGCCATACCGTTCATCCGATTCCGATAAAACTTTGTCAAGTTATTGCTTGCACTTCCGCGAAGGATATAGGAATTCCACAATCAGGCTCGAGCCCGACTCTCAACTTCTTAATTTTTACCTTACAGTAGGTCTTATTATATATAAAAATCAATCTCACAATCCAGGTATATCTAAAATCTAAAATAAAGAATCAAATTCTTACAAATAGTGACATCTCGGAAAATTTTCTGATTTATTTGTGTACGCACCAGACGGAAAACATAAAATATTGTGTATCCAAAAGCACTTCAATAAACAGAATTAAAACACAAACACTTTCTTTCTTGAGTAGAATTGCAAAGCATGCCGGGGTACTTGCTAGTAATATATAAATATGTATAAGGCGATTATTGGGAACCGCTTGTTATTCAGTAAATCAGCCTCTCTCTTAAATGAAGATTGAAGAATATTCCGTTCTACCTATGATCAGGATGGTGGATGAAAGCAAAACCCATGCTTTTACTCACAAATCGATTGCAAAGCATTGTGTGATAGGCACTATTCATACATTGAAGTTTTGATCATGCAATAAGGTACAGCGAAAACCCTCTTGGCGTTTTCTTTTTGTACTGCCCTCATCGACCCTCTCATAAACTAATCGACACCTTTTAGTCTTACATTATTAAAGTATAGAAATAAAAGCAAAATTTCTTAGATATTATTACTGCATACTCATATTTTCCATCAACTCGGCCGAAAACATGGTCATCATATTTTTTTCTTTTAACTAGTTCTTCACGGTTGACCGTATGAGACGCCGGTTGTATAGCCTTTCAGGCTGATAAATACATTGCCAGTTGATGATCTTTTTTAAATTGATTTTTTGTCTTATGTACGGCTTACATTTAATTGTTTTATTGAATTAACACTCACTTGGTAGAACGCCATTGTTTATTTATTTTTTTATGTCCGCTCCCAATGTGGAGCATATGGCGTCCTAACGGAGGTAAGTTTGCCGTTTGTTGTTTGTACTCGACAAATAAAACAATACAAACTCTTAGAAAATACGTAAACAGAAAGGGTATTTTAAATGTTATAAATAATGAACAATAAACTACAAGAATGGTTATTATACAATTGTTTTGATTCTACATTTAGTAACTGGATTGTATCACTTTAATGGTTTTTACTGTCAGTTTTTATTGGAAAGATACTGCATATTATTTATTACACTTTTTAACATCATAACTACCGGTTTCACTAAATGAGGGAGTATTGTCAACTAAAATTTGAGCTAAATGTTTTCTATATTTTTTTAATTCCATGTCCGCTACCAATGTGGAGCATATAGTCTTCTAACGGAAGTATCTTAACAGAATTTTTCTACGAGAACTGCTTGTTAATCAGTTGCTCAACCTCTCTTTTTTCGAAGAGAGTAGGGATAGAAGGATAGGGTTAGGACGGGACTAGTGTTTAGCTAATCGCTCTCGCTACGCCCCGTGAGGATGAGAAGGGCGGGTGGGAGGACTAAGACTACGAGCAAAAATCCATAAATCGATTGAAAGATCAATCTATGAAAACCGTCCGCTCCGGGAATTGAACCCGAGACATCCGTAACCGTAGCCAGCGACGATACCAACTGCGCCACGGACGCCGACACTATAATAGATTAAAATAACAATCAGTTGATAGCTATTTCGGCTTACCGCCATCGTCAGAACTATACTTTTACTTATTTTAGCTTAGCTATATATTATATACAGTTTAGCGTTAAGCCGAAATAACTATCAACTACCTAATAAAATTTTGTAGAGCTAAATACTTTGTTATTTTATCCTATTATTTCAATAGTTTTGTCAAATGCGTCGTGCATTGGCGTCGGTTTTCATGTCGTTTATTGTCCTTTTTATACAAAAATAAAATTACTTCACTGGTCTGCATCTTTTACATTATTTAGCATAACATCATATTATTTTTGTTGTCTAAAAATAGTTTCCCCTCAATGTTGATATAAAATAAAACCGTAACCACGATGAAACGAGTACCGCCACTGTATACGAATTCATAGATTTCTTATGTAATTCAAAAATTTAATAGATATGTCGATTTCATAAAAAATAGAAAAAAAATTAAATGGATAAACAATGTAGTTATTTGGTTGATTTTAATCAAAGAGTTTCTTAGCGTCTCTAGATTATATATTTCCCCAGGGTAATCTTTCCCATTAAAAAGCTTATCCGCATAACTTTGCAAGTATTATAGAATTGATGCAGTTAGGACTTGAATATAAGAAAATGCTACAATCAAAAACTGCTGTTACATCAGACAATAAAATTATGTAAAAAATAGTGTAAATACCAATGTTCTTAATGTCAGTTGTTTTATTAACAAGCGTTTAGCAATATTATTGAAAACTCCTTATAAACACAATAACTGTTCGTGTGTACTTGCTTATTGATTAAATAATCTTATATATAATATCCCAGACCGCTCTGCAGTCGTTTTATTATTATCACATATTACATTGTAGGTATGAAATTTTCTCATGACCTAAGCGCTGCAATGCACACACCGCTCCGACGTACTAAGCTACTTTAGACATTCAGTATTTCAATTTCAATACCGTCATCTATGATGGGTACGGTTATGCTAGTGTTATATATAATAGACCAGACCGCTCTGTAGACGTTTTATTATTATCACATATCTCATGTAGGTATGAAATTTTGTTATGGCCTAAGCGTTGCAATGCACACACAGATCCGACGTACTAGCTACTTTAGACATTCAGTATTTCAATTTCAATACCGTCATCTATGATGGGTACGGTTTTGCTAGTGTTATATATAATAGACCAGACCGCTCTGTAGACGTTTTATTATTATCACATATCTCATGTAGGTATGAAATTTTGTTATGGCCTAAGCGTTGCAATGCACACACAGATCCGACGTACTACTACTTTAGACATTCAGTATTTCAATTTCAATACCGTCATCTATGATGGGTACGGTTATGCTAGTGTTATATATAATAGACCAGACCGCTCTGTAGATTTTGTTATGGCCTAAGCGTTGCAATGCACACACAGATCCGACGTACTAGCTACTTTAGACATTCAGTATTTCAATTTCAATACCGTCATCTATGATGGGTACGGTTATGCTAGTGTTATATATAATAGACCAGACCGCTCTGTAGACGTTTTATTATTATCACATATCTCATGTAGGTATGAAATTTTGTTATGGCCTAAGCGTTGCAATGCACACACAGATCCGACGTACTAGCTACTTTAGACATTCAGTATTTCAATTTCAATACCGTCATCTATGATGGGTACGGTTATGCTAGTGTTATATATAATAGACCAGACCGCTCTGTAGACGTTTTATTATTATCACATATCTCATGTAGGTATGAAATTTTGTTATGGCCTAAGCGTTGCAATGCACACACAGATCCGACGTACTAGCTACTTTAGACATTCAGTATTTCAATTTCAATACCGTCATCTATGACGGGTACGGTTATGCTAGTGTTATATATAATAGACCAGACCGCTCTGTAGACGTTTTATTATTATCACATATCTCATGTAGGTATGAAATTTTGTTATGGCCTAAGCGTTGCAATGCACACACAGATCCGACGTACTAGCTACTTTAGACATTCAGTATTTCAATTTCAATACCGTCATCTATGACGGGTACGGTTATGCTAGTGTTATATATAATAGACCAGACCGCTCTGTAGACGTTTTATTATTATCACATATCTCATGTAGGTATGAAATTTTGTTATGGCCTAAGCGTTGCAATGCACACACAGATCCGACGTACTAGCTACTTTAGACATTCAGTATTTCAATTTCAATACCGTCATCTATGACGGGTACGGTTATGCTAGTGTTATATATAATAGACCAGACCGCTCTGTAGACGTTTTATTATTATCACATATCTCATGTAGGTATGAAATTTTGTTATGGCCTAAGCGTTGCAATGCACACACAGATCCGACGTACTAGCTACTTTAGACATTCAGTATTTCAATTTCAATACCGTCATCTATGATGGGTAAGGTTTTGCTAGTGTTATATATAATAGCCCAGACCACTCTGTAGACGTTTTATTACTATCACATATCTCATGTAGGTATGAAATTTTGTTATGGCCTAAGCGTTGCAATGCACACACAGTTCCGACGTACTAGCTACTTATACATTCAGTATTTCAATTTGAATACCGTCATCTATGAAGGGTGAGGTTATATTAGTATTGCATAATCTAAATATTCTAAATCATATAACTACACTTCTATAATAGTCACTTTTAATGTGGTAACTGTCAAATGTTGGTGAAAAGACATTGTAATTAATGAATATTTTGTATTTTAAAAAATAAAACACATTTCATTTGTACTACTTCCACATGTTTATAATGATCAGGACCGGTTTCGCTCATCACGAGCATTATCAACTGAAGTAAAAATGAAATGTGTTTAATTTTTTAAAATATAATCTACTACTTTCTACTAAGAATTGACAGTTTAACACCTTAAATGTGAATATTTTATAACTAAGAAAAAAGTTAACGACAAAAGGCGAACATATAACATTCAGAAAGATGGGATGTTTTTTTTTTATTGATTACATATTATTATCATTACACGTAGATTGACCACCACATTTTGAAACACCAGTATTGATTTTTGATTCATATAATATTAGCTTACACACTCTAAAGCTAAAACAAAAAAACAATTTTATTACCAAATTTTAGTACACATTTTTCAATTTGCATTTTATTACACTTGTACCTATAAATCGTTGTTACCGAATAACATTAAATTCTGTGTGTATTTTCATACTCTAGATGAATTTATTTTTTGGATTTTAATTGTTTTTAACATTGTTATTATAGTTCAATGCAATGAAGTGAACTCGACTATATGGAAAAAGAAAATTGAATATTATAGCTACAATATATTTGAACCATTTTGACATACATATTATATATATGGTGATTATTTTATTTTTAGTGCGTTATATACAAAATTGAAGTGAAATTGAACATATCAGATAAAACGGATTTTTTAACAATTGACTAAATGAAAAAAAGTGTCTAAATACATTATTTATAATTCAAATCAGTTAAATATTGGAGACGTTTTTAAGAATTCTTAAAATGTTAAAAAATAAAAATATAAGCAACTTTTTGAACATAATGATTTGCTGTTATGAGTTTTAAATAAAAAAATCTAATCATTTTACATTAAAAAGTACGTTTTGTACTGTAAATACTTATGTAGCTCGTTCATTCAGAAATCAGAAAAATTCAAGTGTATTTTAGTATAGAGTCGCAAAAATAATGACAAAAAATTGTACATAAAATACATTTTAAAACATCATATAAATAATAAATATTTCAGACCGAGTTTGACAAAAATGTGATTGTAATTTTATGGTGTACAAAGAACGACTTAAAAAAAGAAGTGCGTCGGTTATTTTATGAATTGTATAAAATAAAATTGTGTAAATAAAAAGTAAAATCTGTTAATTAAGTAAAACAATGTAATTTTAATGTAAATACCATCACTTATATATAAATATCTTCTACATCTAAAGTCTAAGCATTTCTGAGAAAACAAAAATTATTATGCACTTTCCAGTTGTCGTATTCCTGTGATTAAAAATATGTTTCCACAGAGTCTTTATCTGAACTGTAACATTTCAAACTGACTCAGTTGGAATAAATATGCTACAGTGCTGTGTTGGGAGTTGGAGTAAGTCTCTGTATGCAGTATAAAACAGCAAATATAGACAATTGCAAATGCAATCAAAGTTGAATGGAAAGTGACTTGGACACTTATTTCCCGGAAATTGTACAAATAAATATGAAAATGATACCATTGAAAACAAATGAATGGTTTTTTATGAAAAGGAATATTTGAATATGGAAATGGATTTTTTCACATACCTTTGATTGGTTGTTTTGTGTACTGACTGTGCCATATTTAAATTATTTATTATATAGACTTATAAATAAAAATGTTTACGGAAAGTAATGGGATATTAGAAACAGATTTATTAGCGGAAAATCTGGACTGTGAATGTCTTTTGTATTGAAATAAATATGGATAACAAATTTTAATACAAAGTGTGATAAAATGAGTGATGTTTGTATTAAACTATACGTATTGACAATGTATGGTTGACTTAATATTATTTAAAAAATACAATCTTAAAATATGAACTAATGAAAACTTATAAAATATCAATTTATTTATTTTCAAAAGAAGAAATATAAATATGTATAAAAAAAACTATTACTTTATAAAAAGAATTGGGATCAATACAAAAAACCAAATCTAAAAATCATATTCTTGGTTTAGAACATATCATATAAATGTAATTATTACCCAAAAGAAAAAAATTCAGGGATCAAATCATACTTGATATTTTTATCAGAGACGTCAGAAAATTGAGCTTGTTTTCGACATATCAAAAGAAATTTCTATCTTACAATCACAAAGAGACTCGTTTCTAATTTTGGTTACAAAAAGTATGTCTGGAAAATAATGGGTTCTTCATTATGCTCTGAAATTGACTGCGACGTAAAATATGAATGTTTTAAGAAAGTGGTAACGACATCAAAAACTTACTAAAAAGAAGCAAAGTTTAAATATTAATTATTGTCATGCGATGAAAATTGAGATCTGCACTGTTTTGATTATGAAAATATATTGAAATATTAAGAGCCTTAAATTCATAAAATATCCCCCGTAGTACCTACTAAAGTGTCTTACCCCCTTAATACTCTAGTGTCTTAATATTTTACCATTTTTAAAATAGAAAATTAAAACAAAACAAATTGTAAAAGGAATATCAAACTGACCAAATTTAATTAAAAGTAAAAATCGTGTTAACAAAATAACGTTTAATCAAAGCAATACTCAGCCTGACAGAATAAACATAGTAAGTGATATTTTCGTATAAACCAAATTTAGCTTTTCCCAAATATGTATAAATAAAGTAATATTTATAAAGAGTGATGTTGCACGTTTGGTGCCTGTTTTAAAATATTGACTTTGTATGGAACAAATGAGTCAAATGGATTAAGAATTGTATTCGCAAGTTAATGTGAGCATCTGTAATATTGAAGAACATCGGTGACCATACGCTTCCAAAATGTCACGAGGCTCCGACGGAGGGGGCTGCGATGTCGCGCCAGCCCCCGTGGCTGTCATCTCTGGCACAGAGGGGGAGATGGACGCCCTGCTTCTGGGAAGAACGGGGGTGAGGAATTTTGATCCCTACAGACACGTACGTAAAACACCATTACGGCAAAAATATTGTCTCAGTGGCTTATCTATTATTAGACCTAAGAATCTTGTTTATGAACATCAAATAAATTAGTTAAATATGAAAATATCGTTACGCTGTATTTTATCTTCAGCGATATAACAAAATGTTTCTATAGTAGTAATATTATACAGTATTCCACTATATTATACGTTGAGCTGTTATTTTTTAAAAGAAAACACAATTCGTTACTAACTTGCTCCATAATTTTATCAGGAGAGTCGATCAGAATGATGATAGATGATATTAAATGATCAGGACAGGTTTCGATCATCGCGAGAATTTTCAACTGATGAGTTGAATGCTCGCGATGAGCAAAACCATTTTTTTATTATCGTAATGGCGTCTACCAAG
Organism: Himalopsyche phryganea; assembly: GCA_022494535.1. Classification (NCBI taxonomy): domain Eukaryota; kingdom Metazoa; phylum Arthropoda; class Insecta; order Trichoptera; family Rhyacophilidae; genus Himalopsyche; species Himalopsyche phryganea. Next base: position 1,011,368 of record JAGVSL010000024.1, read on the forward strand.
TGTATGCCAATTTAACTAATGACATTAAAGTAGTTTGTTGACAGATTTTGAATTTGAAAACTTGCAGAGCAACATTCTTGTATATCTGAATTAAAGAAAAAAACCTACTACATTGTGTTTTATTTAAAAAAATATGCTCTCTATGCTTTCAATTTGATATGGAACGCTTACACCATACATGGGCTACTTATTTTATTTAAGAGGCGGCTAATTTTCAGTCTTTTAAATAAAATGAGTAAACATTTCAATTTATTGTAAAAAAACTCATTGCATTTAAATTATTATTTTGCATTCGATTTGGCTACAAATCAATGTCATTTTTGTCAACAGTTGATTTATATCATTGAATCGATTCTCTAATTTTTTATTACAAATTCAACTTCGTTCATTTCGACGTTGAAACTGATGTATGAAGGAAACAAAAGTTTTCTACAGAAAAAATGTTTTTCCCACTTGAAATGCTACGAGTGAGTTAAAGGGAAATTAGAAACTCTTCACCCACCAAAAAATGGCATTTCCAATTGCTGAAGTAAGCTCTAAGGTTACAAATTATACCATGAGAAAAACAGAAAAGTTTCACACGTGTTCCAGGGAGTTTAATAATAAATAGTATTAACGAACATGCCTAAAATTACTTCAGTTCGTCGCACAGAAAATTGTTAATGCGAATCTACGGGTGAGTGTTCGTAATAAATTTATTTCAATTTATAACGATGTAGTAATTTATTTTATCTGTATTTTAAAATAATATAATTTTCAACACAGCAAATTAACTGATGAATAATAAATATCTTACCTTCGATTAAATAAAATTATAAGTCGGAAGTATACGAAAATGATTCAAAAATCTGCCAAAATAATTTCATGATCAATTGTTTTATTTCTTAACTTTTAGATACCACAGTGTCTGGTGACGCTATAACACTATTTGAAATAATTTGAATGGACTATTTTACGAAAAAAATAAGATATTGACTGAGTCTTTGATGTAATTTTAATACCAAATTTGAATGGTAAAAATTTTGTACACTTCTAAACTAGTGAAAATATTGACTTTTCTTATGAAATATCTAAATCTAAAAAAATTATCGATTTTTTAAATTATGTACTTAAATATGAAGTAGCATTCACGACTTATTCAAATATATATTAAATATGGGTATTACTCAAAAGAAAAACGTAAAAATAAGTTTTACGACATGTATAAATTACATGTATAAATCTGTCTGTTACAAAAACTCCTCCCAAATGGCTAACAGTAGCGACCGTCATTCAGGGTGCCATTTCCCTGTCAACTGGTTATTTTCAACATAACGTTATCATTAATTGATGGACTATATTTTGTGGGTGTTAAATTAGGAATGGCCTACTGTAATTTTTTTCAACTTTGATTGACTACGTTTGGTAAGTATTACACGAGGTACCGCCCACGGTGATACTTTCAACTTTTCACATTGTTATTAGTTGACGAACTATATTATTTTTACATGATACATAATGTACGGTATACGATGACATTTTCACCTTTCAACGGTATCTTGTACCAAAATAACGCCATAATAACGTCAAACTAAAAATGTTAGCGCTTTCTATCCAGGGCGAAGCTGGGAAATAAACACTGGTAGTTTATAAGCCTGAAAAATATTTTGAATGTCAACTAGTTTAACATTCATTTTGATTTAGCTGCGGCAATTTCTTGCTTGAGGAAATTTGAATTGTCATGAATAATTCTATTCGTAACATTTTTTAGCAAACTAAAACAAACGAAAGCGCCAACTCAGGCTGGCGTGACGTCACATCCTGCGAGTAATGAGGTGCTGCTCATGAAATAATACTTTTGAATCACAAACTACAGAAATGTGGAATTGAAATTTCCACCCATTAAAACTACATGTCTTGTATCTCAATTAAAGTTTATACTACAATATTTTTTATAATGAATGATATAACATTTGATGATAAAAACTCTATGTTTTATTAAAATATTATAATTGTCTAAGATATCGATTTCAAATGACATAATTTAATTTAAGATATCGATTAAGAGTGCTTGACGGAATTACAATATGAAATTAGAATTTTTAAAATTGTGTACATTTCGATTTATTTTGTCACTAACGCCTGGGTTCGTCGCTTTTTGACATCTTCAGGCATTCGATTACACGAATGAAGATGCCGAAAGGCGAAACCCGGGTTTTTCGTGTCGAAATAATTGGAAATGTATAAAATTTGAACAATTCATTTTTTCAATGAATAGAATTCTATACATGTAGCAATTTAACTTAGCCGCTAGTGAGGATACCACCGTCGCATTATGAATGTTGCTATACTCAACCAGAACTGAAATTTCCATAAATTACAAAACTGATATTTTAACGACGGTTATTAAAAGTAGACAAGATATTTATTTTGCGTGAAATCGCAATTGGAGAAATTTATTTTCAACTGACAATTCTAGTTCCAAATTTGACGGCGGCCATGTAATGTTGGTAATACTATATTATAAGATTCAGATTTAAAAGTGTTTTTATTTTACGTAAATTTTTTAAGATTATTACAATTTCAGCTTTCCTTTTTTTATGATTAGAAGTAAATCAAAATATATCTTTTGAGGCTGAAAGATTGTTGCTAGAATTAGCACGATGAAATAACGTATATTTATGACATGACCGTGAAAACAATGTCTAAAGATAATGTAAAACTAATTGACCATAAAATAGTCGGAGATAGTAACCGTGTCACAGCTAAATTTAAAGCCTCGGATGACAGGGCCTAACCCACAAATCGTGTATTATGTAACCTCTTTAATTATACACCTTCCTAAGCTTTAGCGTGATTATCATTGTTTGAAATAGATGACTGGAAATAATAATCTTCTCCTATCAAAACACTGTACTATAGTTATATGAGTTTTGAAAATTTTACGGATTTTATGTAAAATATAGAAATATAATTTTAGGAAAGGTCATTGTTTTGATTGGCGGTAATCATCCTATGCACAAAAACGTTTGAAATTTTTTTAAATGTTTCAGAACACTGCTATATGAGCTATGAAATGTTGGGTGAATAATACTAAAGCTACCAATCTCGGGATCCCGAATTCCCAGTTAATTATTCAATCTCGTAATCCTGGTATTGATATTCATGCAATCCGGGATTCACTGTCAATGCTAAAAAATAATTCATATATCAAATTAAAACTTCCAGATCAACTACAACGTGTACCTCAGATTGTTCATGAACGTATTTTTTTATAATACTTACATAATTAATACAAATATTTTGTGGTCTACCTCCTTCTCATATTTTGTAAAAGTCGTTTTTAACCAATTTGAAATGGAGGACAAATTATGACCGCTTCTGAAATGGATGGAGGACAATATTTAAAAGTCGAATTCAAGGATATTTGCGTTATTTGGATACCATCTGGTAAAACATACTTTAATAATGCAATAAATAAAATAAAATATAAAACCATTCTGATCATTATATTTTTTAATTTCTTTTTTTGTTAATGGCTGTCAGATTGAAAATCAATTAAGAATACCATTCAAATACCCAAAAACATATTAAATCATAAATACATTCTAATTGTCGCAAAAATTGATGCAAATTTAATTTTAAATGTACAATTCAACACATCAAATCACACTTAATGATCAATCCTGAAATCCCGGGATCATAAAAAGAGGTTAGGGATTGGATGCCCTAGTGGATACGAATTATTTTGAAATCACGTTTTTTTAATTGTTCACCTGTTATGTGGAGATAGTGGATCTCTTTGGAATCACCCGAATTCAATTAAAAACTATATTTGCAATATTTTTTCAATATTATGTTAGTAGAATCTACTGAATATCTTTTTCTAAAATGTTTCAGAATTTTTAAAACGTTTTTATGTACAATACATAGCTATTATTGTTTTATACATAAATAATAAATAATAATTAATAATAAATGTAAAATTAATTTAAATGACTAAAATTTCTTGACATGTTTGAAAAAAAACCTGCGGGACCTACAAATTTAATATAAAAAACAACATTTGTAAATGACGAGATTGTAAAAATGTAGTACATTTTTTTCGAGAATCGAGATCTTCTGCATCATAATGATTTATGGCAAAGAAAATACCAATAGGTTTTTTAAAAAATAAAAAAGGCTCAGGCCGACACTATTTTAAAATATATAACCATCATTTTTGGAGGAAAAATTAGGGGAGGGGCGGGCAAACTCTAGCTACACCACTGTATCTACATATAAATAATTAGTGTGTTTGTTGCTATGCAATATTATTCAAATTTATAAAATATCATTTGATCATTGAATTGTTTTTGTAACCCTCAGATATCGAAACGTTCAGCGAGTAAATCAAGAACATATATCGTCTAGACTCTAGTTTCTCCAAAAGTAAGAAAAGTTGTAAACAATTCAAACTGGAATGGCGTCACCTATCAGATGAAACTGAAATGCCATCCAAATAGAAATCGAACATTAAGATAATAAAATGAGAATTAAATCTTTTCTATTATCAAAACAAGTAATTAATTTAGATGAAGTATATAATATATGGATAATAACTATAAAATTTTAAGTATACTTATAAAACATGTTAATTAATATTAGCGACTGGTTATTTGCTTATTTTTTCTTATTTGTGATTGATTTTATTTTAAGTAAATAAATAAAATGAATTCTGTTATTTTTTATGTGTTATTTTAATACACATTATTGTAATATAAATTAATAAATGATAATTATTTAAAATATAATATTTTGCAAAATATATAAGTTTGCAAAATATATAATTTATATAAGTTTTAAAATATATAAGTTTGCAAAACAATGAAATTATGCCGCGCACTTGTTGGAGTGGCCTGCGCAGCCTTTAAATTTTCCGCGCAGCTAACCTCTCGTCTTAGAGGGAACTTTGGTCACCACGTGAGCTCAGAATGTAACCATGTGTGGTATGGTATATAATCAAAGCAAAAGTTTCTTGATAATTCAAAAGAAAACCAATAATTATTAATAGCTTTAAACTTAATACGGTCTACATTCTACATAATACAATTGCTGTATGTCATTGTATGTCAGTCAAGGATTGCTAAAACGTATCTATGCATCAAGAAATTTTATACAAAAAATAACAAGCAATTTACCTATTTATGCAACTAGGTAATAATTAACATGCCGGCACGTGTAGGGTGGCTCCCCACCTCGGAAAAATATTCTCAATCGACGACACGAGCACTCTCCGTCGAAAGCATTTTCACAACAAGTCTATGTTTGGTTAAAATATGTGTAATGTTTCATTATCTCTCTAGAGAAATTGAAACAAAACATTGCGAATATACAATATCGCTTAAATGTTTTTTACATATGCAGTATTTTGTGAATGAATGTTTCCAGTTATTATGTTTTTTTTTCTCATAAAAAAATACTGAAGAATAAGATAAACAGGTATTAAATAAATGAAGATATACCTTACTGATATAATACTTTACCTATTCTCGATTTGAACGTGTATGGATATTATCCGTGGCTTTATTCAACTAACTTTAAGTATGTACGTTTATTTTATTTTTTTTATTTTTGTAGAGAAATGTACCTGGGCACATATTTCTTTCGACTAAGGCCGAGCCAAAATGAGATGATAATGCCATGATTAGAAAGTTTTAATGTTGTATTCCTCTTGATTTTTCTCCCAAAATACAGAACTAGACCAACAATGGTGGGTGACGTTTGTATTAAAAGCATTAACACTCTTCTATTATATTGTTGTCAATAGCTGCTGTCGTCATTTTTCGCTTGGATTATTTAATTCTTGTTAAAAAATCTGCTCGCAATGAAAATCATATCGAATCCTAATGAAAGCATCTCAAAAGGGATTGTTCTATGACAATTACTTGTCACTCAACCTTTTTTTTAGAAAAAGTTATATCTTTACTTTTCGGTTGTGGCTAGGATATAACTAAGGGCTAGGTAATCTTTATCACTATGCTCCGTTTTTTAGATCGGATAGGTGGGAAGGAATACCATAAGAGATTTTGCTCTAATTTGGTCTGGTGATTTTCTTACCAATTCGTATTTTTTTGTCTTCTTAGTTGGCCGCTTTACAAAAGGAATAAATTCATAATATGTAACTTTTCGTTACATGTTTTACATAAATAGACTTAAATTATTATTCAAATAATATTTATACTATGAGTAAATACGTAATGATTTTTAGATTGTTATATTATATTTTCTGACGTTAGAGGGATAGTCGTGTAATTATTAAAATTAATACCATCATAGTAATGACGTCACCTCTTTTCTTTGTGTAATTGTAGAAATATTCCCATGGATTATTTTGCCAATATACTAAATTTTTGCTCTCAAATTATTCGTAGTCTTGAAGCAATGAATATTGTTATTATACCAGAGAGTGAATTTCAAAATTAACAATTTGACGAACCTTTATTAGGATTTAAATGAATTTTGTTTCAAACGGCATAAAATATTTATTCCATTTCCATAATAGTGAGTTTATTGCTTTGTAGAATGGAGTTGATATCACGGTGATGAAATTGCTGAAAAACATTCAGAAATTTAAGTAATTATCAGATTTAAGACAACACATATTTTCTCCTTTTAATTAAAAACCTATCGCAAACCTCGTGTGAAAAGCTCGTTCCTCCAACAACTTAAAGTTTTAAGTGGAGCGTAAAGATGTAATTATATTAAAATAGTATTTCATGAATCAAAATATTTTTTTTCTGTATTTATGTCAAGTAAATCTGTAGTAATTTTGCTTTACCTTTTAAAAGTACATATAATTTACTTTTTAAATTCATTATTTCAAGTTCTTGGAAGAAAAATACTGATTTTGTTTTTATATAAGCTTTGTGCTGATGACGAATGACGAAAATATTTCAGCGTTTTTTTTAAACTTTATGAAGGCCACCGTCTCCTTTACCACAATAAAATTACCCAAGACCCACCCAAGTAAAAACGAAAGTTTAAAATTTAACTACTGGCTTAAATTACGTATCGAATACATAATATTTGATATGAAACTTATTTTAATGCAGAAGTATTCGAATAAATTGACACCAAAAAACGAACGCAGTGGTATTACAAGGATTGACAGAGATGACTGATTATATGCAATATGATCAAAATATGCAATTTCCTAAATGCTCTCTAAATTATATAACTTTTTAAATGTACACAAGATTTTTAACACGCCCATGAAGAGGCGTTCGTACCACTCGTTTGAAACACTGCTTTAAACAAAGCATGTACAAAGTGATATTGTATCTTTAGAGCTTTTATTTTTCAAAGGCAATCTTATTAAATTTATATATATTTAAAATGAATGGTAATGCTGCTATTTAAAACCACGCGAAAAGCTTCAATATAGTATTTATTAAATAAGTCTTGTTAAAATACGCCAAAAACAAAATTTTGTGTAGACATAGAAAAAGCAAAGTATACTAATATAATAAGTAAAGGGTGAAATTTTAACCATTTTAAATGTTGGTTCATACTACAGCTTCCAATCACGAAATCCCGGTATTGATACTCAGGTAATCCCGAGATTTGCTAGATTTCCCACTATAAATGCTAGAAAACACTTCGTATATCAAATTAAAACTTCCTGATAAACTACTAAGGTGTTAACTGTCAATTCTTGGTGGAAAGTTGATAATGCTCGTGATGAGCGAAACCGGTCCTGATCATTATAAATATGTGAAAGTAGTACAAATGAATTGTGTTTTATTTTTTAAAATACAATGTGTACGTCGGTTTGTTCATTACACTGTTTTTTTATAATACCTGTATAATAAATATATATTTATTGTAGTCTCCCTCCCTCCTTCTGGTATTTCGTAACAGCGTAATTTTAAATGAAAGACAATATTTCAAAGTCAAATTGAAAGACATGTTCTCTTTTTTGGATACCATTTTGTAAAACCTGCCATAATAATGTAATAAATAAAATTATTTTGGTCATAGTTATTTTTTTAAAATAATTGTCTCCTTTTTGTAATACATTCCAATGCCAAAAAAAAATGTTTAATCGTACATACATTCCAATTGAAGCAATAATGTTTACAAATAAAATTTTAAATGTACAATTTAACACGTGAAATTACAGTTTAATAAATTCTTAATCCCGGGATTTTAAAGGGTCCGGGATTGGATGCCCTAGATAATACGAACCAAAATTTAAATTACTATCAGCGGTCGATCCGAGACTAGAATACTAACGGTTTAATTAAAAATGTATCTGAAACACTGATTACGCGCTGACAAAGATGGCTACGAAAAACCTGCCTTCGTTTTATATTTCTCGATTCTGAGTCCTTGTTTACAGTAATTAACGTTGTATTAACCACGATGTCGTGGCAAGGTTATTAAATTAGGCCGAACCCCGCGACAGCTGTGAGGAAACTGGTAGCTTTGGGGCATTGAACATGGTGCCAACTCAATTACTGGCAAGGAAAGTCTGACGGTTCTGGTGCAAATTAGAGAGAGACATAAATTGGCTATCGGTGGCTCTTTCGTTAAGCTGTACGTTGTTTTAGAAATTTCCTTAATTTAGTTATGTATAATTCACATATGATATCGTCGAGTGATTCGACGATTAGGTTGTAGCAATTATTTTTTATATGAATTTTTTTCTTTATGTTTCCTTAGATTAAACTCACTGTATCGATCAATTTTAAATATCATGAGTAAAACTTTTCGTATCACGTACTGTGCATTTTAAAATCATTATCATCAGTTGTAATATCATATGTTAATTTTTTATAATCAATTAACAAATAAAATTTTAACTAGCAACGGTGTGCGGCGGATGTTTCTCTATCTCTATCACACAACTGCACTTAGCTGCAGCGTATGAACAAGTAGAATAAAAGAGCAAACGCCAGAATGTTTTTATCTCACTCACTCCCTCCGCTTAACATATGATAAAGCGAGAAAGAAAAAAATGCGCAGCACGCATCTGTTAACGTAATATAAATAGTAGAAAATAAAGTAATCTCTAAATTGTTAATTAATAAATTTGAATTATGAGATTTTGTACACTTCCATGCATTTTGTCACTAACGACCCGGGCTTTGCCTTTCGGCATCGTCAGGCATTCTAACTGTCAGTTCGAGTCCATTCGTGCGCTCGATTGCTTGAAGATGCCGAAAGGCGACACCCAGGTCGTTAGTGGCAAAATACACGGAAGTGTACAAAATCTCAATAATTCAAATTTGATATTGAAATTCCATCAAGCACCCTCAGTCGATGTCTTAAATTATATGTTAATTAATAATTATGAAATATTGTCGCTAAAAGCTGTTTTGAGTTATATGTAGTTCATGTAATTGATACATATAAAAAAAACTACAGCTTTAACGTTTTTTGCCATAACAAAATATTTGTGTGACAAAGTCATGTTTAAGTAAAGTAAAGTAATGCTTGTCTGAAAGTAAGAAAGCTTCTTATGAAACAAGTTTCTAAACCCTTTTCTATCTTTCGATAAAATTGATTTATGTATCGCTGAAGAATAAGTTTGTATATAAAAAAAGATCGAATAACGGTTTAATGTTGTGAATAATAACTTTCAAGTCCTGGGTTCGAGTTTTTGGAGCAACAGGGAGGAAAAGTTGTATATTGATAACCGTGGTCCACCCCAAGCTATTATGTTGTGTAGTCCTATAAGATTACAGTAGTTTCTCATTGAACCCGATAAAAAAGAACTGTATTTTATATTTTAAATGAAGAATATTAGAATAAATATAAATTTTTTTGTATTACTATAATTTCAATCAATTCTGCTCTTTCTTAAATCATATATACCCCTAATTGAACATTTTAAAGGAAGATATTTACAGATAACTGGCTGTAAATCATTCTCTCGATATTTTTTTAATACGGTAAAGTTTTTAAGAACTTGGCTAGGATTTTTTTGGTAATTAGTTATTGTATCTACACCATGTTTTCGTATTTGATATAAGAAATGAGTGGGAAAGAATTCAAACATTACACACATTCATGGGTATTGAATAGAAACCAATGAATCGTTGTTTAAAAATGTCTTTTTGTTGAATTTACCACTCTACTAAGTGCATACCTCTAAAAAAAATTACTGCGCCACTTCAGAAACTACACATTATTTTACTAATTGGTAATTAAAAAAATATAATACGTTCTTATCACACCAGCAAGGATAGCGTTTAAGGATTACAATGATTTAAGATATCGATTAAGAGTGCTTGATAGAGTTTCAATATCACATTTGAATCTTTCAAATTTTTACACTTCTATAAGTTTTGTCAGCTCCGTGGCGCAGTTGGTAACGTCGTTGGCTACGGTTATGGATGTCTCGGGTTCAATTTCACTGCGGACAGTTTCATAAATTGATCTTTCAATCGATTTATTGATTTCTGTTCGTAGTCATGAATGTTTGTGATGTCTAAAACTCCCTCCCACCCATCCGATCCTCAAAAACGGAGCGTAGCGAGAGCGATTAACAAACCGCTAGTCCAGTCCTAGTCATATTCGTTGTATCCCTTACTCTCTTCGAAAAAAGAGAGGTTGAGCAACTGAGTAACAAGCAATTCTCATAGAAAAATTCTATTGAGATATCTCCATTATATCTTCTGTTAAGGAGGCCATATGCTCCACGTCACTAACGAGCCGGGTTTCACCTTGACATTGAATTCTAAATGTTAGTACGAGTTCATTCGTGCACTTGAAAGTCTGAAGATGTCGAGAAGTGGACCAAATTTTAACGATTCAAATTGGGTTACAATGCTACTTTTTTCTGTCTCTATATTATCTTATGACCTTTTACAAGCATGGTTGAAACATTGTAAATTTGTTTTATGATGAAAGGTAAAGACATTTAAAAAATGTTTGAAAAGCATAAAAAGTAGCCTAAGCTATACGACTTAACGAATGAGCAAGCTGATGTTGAAAATAAATGTAAAAGGGACAGAGCTACCGTCGCATTAAAAACATGTTGACTAAGGACGTAGTTAATTACTTTTGTATTCTTAATTCATAAACGGAAATGGTTTTTCATTCGATTAACGGCCGCAAGATGGCTGTGTCGTCAAACGCAGCTTCAGGCGCAAAACGAATGCGATAAGAGGAAGGGGATTTGAAAACTCTGTTGTTGAAATATGAATTATACAACTCTTGAATGTGATTAAAATTTAAACTTTTGTTAATTTAAAATTTTAATTTTACGAGTTAAGTGAATTAAGATTCACACTACTAAGGGTTCTTAAGGATTAAAGTATTTAAAATTCCGACGGTGTAGCGTAGTAGGTATTAGATAATCCTCTGCTTAGAATTAAATACAATGCTTTGTTTGAATTTTGATGTTACGTTTTCGTTGTTCTGGTTTAAAATTAACATAATTTCGAAACTAAGATATTAGGCGTGAATTTCTTTACCCTTACAAACGTTATTTTAAGCTGAGGCGTCATACAAATCTATGACCATCAATTCGATCCTTTTTAATTTAAAACTGAAGGATATGTATTATTAATATATTTGAAAACGTTTACTTAGAATAATAAAATCAATAAATGTTATCTGTGCATTTCAATAGTATTTTTTAATTTGATTAAGCTCGTATTAATCGAAAAGTATCTGATACCATGGTAATTAAAAGTGTGGAAAACACAAATCTATAAACCGATTGAAAATCAATTTATTAAAGTGTTCTTAATGGGATTCAAACAAGTGGACATCGCAACCGAAGACAACAATGTTTACCAGTCGGCTACAGACCCGTTTTTCAAAGTTTATTATAGTGGTAACTAATTATTTGGTCAATATCTAATACAATTAACGGTCCGTAAATATATTTAAGAAACGGTCAGTAACAAATGCATAAAACTGTTAAGTAAATATTAAAGGGAGGTTACGTTAGGTTAGGTTAGGTTAACTAAGTAAATAAGATAAAATATTAAATTAGGTTTAATTTAATAACTGACCATTTTATATAAATTACTGACCGTTTTTTTTATTAACTGACCCCGTGTATACTGACTATTTATCGAATTAATTACTGACCTTTTTGATTAATTACTGACCCAATACTTTCAATTCTTTGTCGAAACACACCATATACATAAACATTTTACTTTACGAATACTTAAAAATAATAGTTCACATTAAACAAGCACTATTCAAAGCTCAGTAGTCAAAGTAAAAGAAAACTTAAAATAACTCTTTGTTATCGGAAGCAGAAAATGAATCTACATTTTCCCAGTACACTTTGTATGGGGGATCGGAAAAAATATTTGTGTCAAGAGAAAGACTCGAGTCAAGGAGTTGGGATCAGCATTTTTTTGCCTGTGTTAGTTATTTCAGTAGCGACGTTAAAAGTTTTTGTTATAGTATTCTACAAGTTGATATTTTCATTCATTTCATTATTTGTAACAAGTGTAAATAAACAATAAACTTTCCGTTTTAAGTATGTCAGTTCTGTGCATTTTATAAACACATTAAAGATGGTGTCATAGAGAATATATTTTACCAAATAAATTACTCATATATATAGAGGTTTTTAAACAATTTTTAATGACTGATTACAGTCAATCATTTTTTCGTGACACACAATAATATTGAGGAAATAATACATAAACATTTAACGTAAATTAATTAAACATAGTTGAGTACCTTGGTAGAAAAGTCGGACATACGCCACATCCCACGAAAGTCATGTTTTTATTTTTTGTGGTAGTGCAAGGGATCAAATCGAAATCAGTGGACATATGTCCACTGATTTCGATCCATACATTGACACATCGTCCACACATTGACAATCAATTGTCATGTCTGCCGGGCTTGGTGGAATATATATGAAATGACGCCTTGTCGGCGTCCGTGGTGCAGTTGGTAACGTTGCTGGCTACGGTTACGGATGTCTCGGGTTCATTTCCCGGTGCGGACGATTTTTATAGATTGATCTTTCAATCGAGTTATGGATTTCTGTTCGTAGTCTGAGACCTCACTCCCACCTATCCCATCCTAACGGGGCGTAGCGAGAGCGATTAGCTAATCACTAGTCCTGTCATAGCCCTATCCTTCTATCCCTACTCTCTTCGAAAAAAGAGTGGTTGAGCAACTGAGCAACAAGCAGTTCTCGTAGAATAATCCTGTTAAGATACCTCCATTAGGAGACCATATGCTCCACATTGGGAGCGGACATGGAAACAAATATATATATATATGAAATGAAAAATCCCCTCTGCTGTACATTTTCATAGATGACTTATGTCCGTCTTTGATACTAATGTACTCAGTTTTCAGTACTTTTATAAACTTTATAAACAATACAAGTAAAACTGGTGGTATAAATAATCAGATTTGAAAGAGTATTTTTGTTCATAGAACGAATATTTCCGATTGTTCACTTAAGGGTACTTTAAATGCATCCCATCCTTTATAAATAAACAGCAGCTATAAAAAGATCGTGACAAAACTGCGTATTCTAAATATATAATATAAAAAAACAAGCACGGATGGATCAAAAAAAGGACTCAGCATAAAGCGTAAAATTTCTGCTTTATAAACACTTTGTTTTAATACGCTTGTGAAGTAATTTAAAAATGGCTTACTCACCCTTAAAATCATTTTATTGGTAAGTTTGAATATTATTTTTCTGTTTTGTGTGTAAAATATTTTTTTTTAATTTGGCGAATTAGTGAATAAATCTCTATTTTCCCAGGGTACTTAATGGAGTAGTCATCACAACCCGTTACGTAATTACAGCCCTTGCTTTTGGTCGCTATAGTTAATTTGCAAATATTAGTAAATAATTAAATAAATAAATTGCACGCAATTACATCATTACAAGTCACGCATTTTTTAAATAATAACCTAATAAAAACCTCATCATTATAATTTGTTTAAAAATTATTAGGGGTGGATTCAAAATGCTCCTTTCACACTTCCCAGTCCATGGTAGTTTTCATTAGAAGTATTCATTGAACAATGATAACAACGATAGATTACGGTCAATCTGGGTAATTTCGAGCCAATTCAGAGGGTTTTTGTACTTTTTTTGCGTTCCCCATTGCATTTTTGTGTGGTATTGTTCTACATAGAAATGAACTAGGATCTTAAGAAGAAATTTAATCACCATAAACAAATTTATTGTTATAATTGATATATAAATAGAAATAAAACAAGGTGGACCAAAGTTTACATCCTAATCGGGTAACTTTGGCCAACGATACAAAGAATCACCGTAATTACTATAAATTCAGTGATTTTAAAGTTTTTGGCAACTTTTCTTTTTGGTTTCATATAATCTGTACATAATTGAGATGGGAAAAAATATACAGCATTCGGTTTACAGATTAGTAATACAAATTGAAAATATTGCTAATCCAATTTATTTCAAGAAAAGTTTTTAAATTGTGTTTCATCATTCCAAGCTGACAGCTTACAAATTCAACAATAAAACAAATTATGTTGCACAATAATTCATATTTTTACCACCAAGAGCTACTCAATATCTTTTCTTGACTAAAAAAATATTCATATGGCATTAGTATTATCATGGTATTGTAACAGCACCTTTTTCTATGTAGTGGGCTAATCTTAGACTGATTGTAAAACTTACCCAAATTGATGGTACTAAGGATTTCTGTAATTGCCCAGCAATTGCATTTACTTTTGGCACTAGACTCAAACTATTACCGTTTAAACGTAAGGGCAAACTTGATAACACAGTATTTTTTTGTGAATCTCTGAAATCACTATTTACACAGATATTGTAGGAGAGAAAATGGATAATAATAATTTATAAATTCATGAAGTAAGCAGCGTATATGAAATTAATATACCTGATGACCATGGTTGTTGCGAATTCAGAAAATTAATACATTTAGACATCTTATTTGTTCTTTGGTTCTAATATTAATGTTTCTACCTGTCCGACCGACATAAACAGCTTGACAGTTTTCACAAGAGAGTTTGTAAATATCACTTTGATATCATGATTTTACTTTATCTCAACCGTTTAATTACACCTTTCCTGAATTATTAATGGTATAAAACTTCGCTTGTATTTTATCCAGCAATATCACATGTCACACTTAGTAACACAATCAGTGGAATAATAATTTTAATATTATAATAATGATAAATGTTTTTGACCCCTCTGAAGAGTTGGGTATTTTTTTCATGTGGTTTCATATTATAATATATTTTCTTTGTTATTCAATATATACACCGATGATACATCGGCATGCTTTGGATTTATATCTATCTTTATTGCACAACCTTTTTTGTGTATAAGAATACGATAAAAGAGCAAACACCAGCATGCTCTTATTTCGCTCACTCCCTCCACTTAACATATGATAAAGCGAGAAAGAGAAAAAAATACTGCATGTGCTTGATATGTATTTGTGTATATGAAAAAGCATGTTTAAAGTCTACGGTGAATTATATTTTAATCTTCAGCGTAGCACCGTGATATAGATTGTAGCATTGTTTTTTTTATCAAGGCAAAGGTGCAGCATACATTTATCAAGAGGTATGTTAGTCACTAACACCAAACGAAAATATTTAAAGTTTAATGTAAAATTACATAATTTTGTAACTTGATTAAATTTTCGAATTTTTCACTTTATTTTTGACGCAGTGTTTATATTATCGGCTGATATAAATTTTTAATTGGAAAAATCAACTCACTAGCTGAATGAAACCGATATAAAAATATTCTTATATCTAGCCATTTTTCTGTTCAGTTATATAACGAGACAATCTCTACGAATAATTGACCACCCAGGGCTATTTTACTCGATGAACTCAAGTGTCACAGCAATACGGAAAAAACTTTTATCTTCCTTACACCGGCTGATTTGACAATGTCTTAAGTAACCTGATGAATTGGCTCCACAATGGGCTACTCACTGCTACAACTATCATAACTTTTTGTGTAGCAAATTTGAAAATGAAATGAAAGTACCACAAATTAGATGTAAATGAGACTAGAATTTAAGACTAATGTTCCATTGCGGCTTTAAGAATATTAGCACCAAGAGCTATAGGGAAAATCGAGTTTCTACACAAAAAATCGACAATCTTATATATAATATCCCAAACCACGCTGTAGATTTTTTATTATTATCACATGGTGCAATACACCCACAGTTCCGACGTATTAGTTACTTTAGACATTCAGTATTTCAATTTCAATACCGCCATATATGACGGGTATGGTCACTGGTATCAAATGAATTCTTAGTCTTTGATTTGATATTGTATTAACAATAACCAATTGTAATTAAATAGCACTTAGTAGGATAAAATATCAAAATATTCAGTTCTACAAAATTTTATTAGTTAGTTGATAGCTATTTCGACTTAACGCCACCGTCAAAACTTTGAAATTTTATCTTTTGATAATGGAGTTCTACCAAGTAACTGCCAATTCAGTCAATATATAGCACTTGCCTAAATGATTTGAGCGCAAGTACCATTCATTGTCCACTTAATACAATATGAAATAATTTTTTAACAAACCTAAGTTAAATTTGGATTATTGAGATTTTGTACACTTCCATGTATTTTGTCACTAACGACCCGGGTTTCGCCTTTCGGCATCTCAGTTCGAGTCCATTCGTGTGCTCGAATGCCTGAAGATGCCGAAAGGCGAAACCCGGGTCGTTAGCGACAAAATACATGGAAGTGTACAAAATCTCAATAATCCAAATTTAATATTGAAATTCCATCAAGCACCCTCAGTCGATGTCTTAAATTAAACCTAAGTTAAATTTGGATTATTGAGATTCTGTACACTTCCACGAATTTTGTCACTAACGACCCGGGTTTCGCCTTTCGGCATCTTCAGGCATTCGAGCACACGAATGGACTCGAACTGACCCCTGAACCCCGGGTCGTTAGTGACAAAATACATGGAACTGTACAAAATCTCAATAATCCAAATTCGATATTGAAATTCCATCAAGCACCCTCAGTCGATGTCTTAAATTAAACCTAAGTTATCAGTCGAAAATGCTCGCGATTAATGAAACCGGTCATGCTCATAATAAACATGTGTAAGTAGTAGAAATGATTTGTGTTTTATTTTTAAAATATAATGCCTTTCTAACAACAATTGACAGTTAACACATAAAAAGTGACAAACATAAGTAAATAAAGTATTTTAACTAAAATTTTCCTATGTAGAAAAAAATTCTACTAGTAATGTACTTATACGTTTTGTCAAAATTAGTCAATAAAAAGGTTGTACTAATGTGTTTCAAAGCAGTTATATAACAAAAAAGTATAACTCTACGATGTAAAAATTTTACGTTTTCTCAATTTAAACTTGGTATTTCAAAGCTGCAAAAAAGCTTACGGGAGTGTGAAATCCAACGAAAGCGCTAAGTAGCCCTTGAAGGATTTCGCTTGTCAAAACCTCTCCACCTATTTGCACGGATTCTTTACACGAGTTACTTTTTTAAATGCGACGGAATTTATGCGTTTTTTTATTTTTATTTCTGGAGCCCCTTTGTTTTTTTAGTTTACTATTTTCAATTGTATCTAGAACGTAGGATTTCGAATACATGTACTAGCAAGCCTTTTATTTGTACAAGAATCTTTACTGAGCTATTTGTGCTGAATATCAACATAATTTTTGAGATTTTTAAATATTATGATGTTAAAAAATTACTAAAAATTCCTAAATTATTTTACTGTCGCGAGTTGAAACGTCATTTCAATAGAAATATTTATTATAAATGTATCGTAAAACATGATATAAAATAACATGTCATGATTAAACAGTAAAACATTTCAACTGTTAATGAATATTATATCGTCTTTATAGTGGCAGAAGACGTTAAGTCATAAAACCGTATTTCGAGATAATCGACTTTTAAGAAAATCATAAAATTGAAGTCTTTCTATTTAGATACCTTAACCATCATTTATCAAACTAACCACATTATGAGATTCGATAATCATTTACAAATTCAATTTATATATTTATTGTAACATTAATTACAATTTTTTTCCACGTATAACTGTGAACGAAATTGACTTGGTTTTTTTAAAATTTATTGGCTGAGCTTGTTTTTTAGATGATAGACCTTCCTAAAATCTATCGTACTGCATTCATAACTCAAAACAACCCAATTTTCGACTTTTCAACTTCTGCCATTATGCTGACGATATATTCGAAAATTTATACCGCACAACACGCTTAGTTATTTTATAAAAAAATATTCTATCGATTGCCAATCAACCATTCAATCTCATTAACTCCACATTGAAAGCTGGTATGGCTAAAATATAAAAACTATCGTGTAAACCACAGATTAAAAAAATAATATTGCGAATAAAAATAATATTGAAAAACGTGCTTTTTATAATCTCCAACGTTGATAGGGAATGGTTGACATCATAAATGTATTGAGCTTTGAGTTTTTCATAATTCTGATATAATTGAAGCCTCGTGTATGCAACGTTATAATGATATGACATATATTACAACATTATACCACTCCCACACTGTAGATACTACGTCTCGAGCAGGCTGTATCTGTCGTCATGGAGACGACTGGATGGAGAAATGTGATGTGATACCCCAGGGACACGAAAGCTTAGTAGTTTGCCTCAGGGGTAAGGAAATCCAGGTCTTCGATTCCAGAGGGATACCAAGAATTGGCTCGGTCATAATGTATTTAGGTCGGCATATAAAGAATTTTCTTAATTAAGCTGTCAATGTTTGTTCATATAAGCACTTTTTTATTTTATAATCAAATTCTATAATAAATCGACATAGCGATAAGGAATAATGTGTCAATTTATATTGACATAATAATTCTCTATGGTATCTTTTGGCTCTGACATTAAAATTAATATTAGCATACAAACGTCCATAACAATTAAAGTTTTTACTTTCAGTTTTTATCTTGATAGAAAGAAAAATAATTGCATAAATTATTTTTACGTAAATATAACAAATCATTTTTATTCTTTAAAATTGAAACAACGCTGTTTAAAAGCGCTTTTCTATAATATCTTTTAATAACATTAAAAGAAGTATCTCTATTTAAATTTTTTGTTCCGGTATACGCCTTCTTTGGTTTTGGCATAAATATTTATCTTTATTTTTTTATACAACATGAAATTAATATATTATTTGACGTGTGACGGTTTCAATCACTCTGTCTAGTTCTTAAAAAAATGATTGAACGATCATTTCGCTATATCGTCGTTGTTCTGAAAAAAGTAATTTGACATAGAAGTTTTTCAAATATTTCACATACCATAAATATTTCATTTAATTTGTTTGTATAAATATTTTTTAAGTAAAAGTCTTATTTAAAAATTGAGTGGGTTCTTTCATACGACAGAGTTTGAAATAAGGAACATTTTGGTATAACTAACTCAATGTATGTAATTTTCTTATTTTTTCGAAAACGATTTTTTATAAACAGTATTTGAAAAATACAAAGCATTAAAGACTTCTTTGAGGCCACCAGCAATATAGGTATATATGTTGGAAAATGCATGGGCAGATAATATTATATTATACGAAGAAGCACAAAACGTTAAAAAGAACCTAACGTAGTTCGAAAGCCAATATGCAGAATGGTAATAAATGCCAGTCGCTCATAATAATATTTTGAATTTACTTTATGCGAAAAAAAAATAAGCTTGACTTAATTTACATTATTATTTCAAACTTCCAAATGTTTTTTATCTCTAAATAAGCAGCATGTTAAGATTGAATGTCTGGAAATAGCCTGAAAAAAACCAGTCGACACGCAACACTTCTTTCTCAAACTGATAATATAAGGAACTGGACATAATGGTTTTCCAATTTTACGAGAGCTGCTTTGTACTCGGTTGCTCTACCTGCTTTTTTTGGAGAAATTAAGATAAGAGATATAGGGTCAGGACTCAGGACATTACTTGTAGTTAGATAGTCGCTCTCGCTACGCCCTTGTTGTGGTCGGATGGGTGACAGGGAATTTTAGACATTACAATAATTCTTACCATTGCACACGAATTGATTGAAAGATCAAGTTATGAGGATGTCTTTACTCGAATTAGAACTCGTAGAAACGGCAGGCGAAACTCAGCAACAGGTAAAACAGCTAAATACATTTATCAGAAGATTTCATTGAAAGTCAATTTAAAATATTTTGAAAGGAAACCAGCAATAGTAAGAGAATGTTAGACAGTAGTATGTTGAAAAATATGTAATAATCGGTCCTGTTGAGGACAATGAAGAAGTCACTCTTTCTATAGTATTATAATTTGGAACTAGAGTTATCAGTTTAGAATAAATTTCTCCAATTGCCATTTTATGCGAAATAAGTATCTTGTCTACTTTTAATAATCGCCGCTAAAATATAAATTTTGAAATTTATTGAAATTTCAGTTTTGCTTGAGTATGGCAAGATTCCTAACATGACGGTGGCACCCTCACTAGCGGCTGAGTTAAATTGGTACATCTATATTGTTAGGTAGATATATCAAATTAATTCACAGATTTTCTCTTTCCACATGTAGTTAAATTATAAAAAATTAAAGTGAAGATGAACTGTGAGAATATTAATGTGGCTCTCGGTCTTAAGTATTTAACTCATGACAACATAATTTAAAATAACGGTTCATTTATTCGTCACATTTTGAAACCTTTCACACACATTATCAAGTGAAGAAAGTATTTTTTAAATGAAATTTATTGTTTTCTATTTTTGTTGTTTTGAAAATCAAGCTTTAGTGGCATATTTCTGTAACATATATTTGTAAATCGTCAAAATAAATAAAATGGGAGCCACTTTATCTTCAGTCTACCTTTACATTTGCGGTCTACAGTAATTTGTTATAGCATAGAAACAGACCGTTTTTTTTCAATTATTATAATCATTTATTTGGTCTGCCTCTATTTAATATTGTTAAAATATTTCTATCAAAGTATGTTGCATATTTTGAAAATGTTCAAGAAAACAATATTCTTGATGTTGCAGACAAAGCAGTGCCTTGTCATCGAAGTGAACTGTACTAAGATGTAGCTGTAAAGAGTGCCGAACGTCATGTTCAGTAATATTAGGAAGACGCTCAAGTGGCATCAATATATGGCAATATAAAAAAATACGACAGATCTTTCTAAATAATTTAAATGGTCGCACAAACTTTTTTCGGGAACATAAAGTTGATATTGAAATATTAAGCAAGCAACTACGTGAAGTGTGAGGCGCTCAGTACACATTTAAATATATCTTCATCTACAATGCTTTGTATGATCTTATGAAGTATTGTGTGCCATACTACATAATACCACCGTTTTCGATTAATAACATGTAATTGCTCCACACTTTTCTTTATTTATTTTCCTCTTAATTGACAAAAATAATGCAGATTTTGTTGTGTTGCTTCATTTTTAAACAGCTGTGAAAAATTCTGTATTTATAATATAAAATTATCTTTTTTTTTTTAACCATATCCGCTCCCTATTCGAAGCATATGGACATCACGTGGTTTCTCCAAGTTTCTCTGTCTCCCGTCAGTCTCTTTGCTTTTTCCCAGGTCATCCCAGCGTCCCGTAGCTCCGCCGAATACATCCTATGGATTGTCATCAGCGGCCTTCCAGGGCGACGGAATCCATCTGGTTGGTAGAAGAGACAGGCAGGATTCAGGCTCTCCTGGGGCATCCGCAGCACGTGTCCAAGCTGGGTTCATCGTCGCTTTTTTATTTTGGACGTAATAAGAGGCTGGTCCGTCCACTCTCTTACCTCCGAGTTCCTGACAAAACAAACGACCGCACCCTTAGTATTCGCGGCAAGCGTCTGTTTTCAAAGCCCAGTATACGGTTACCCTTTGCCTTGGTGAGGTGCCATGACTCACAATAATAAATATAGATATGGCCAGTGATATGCTGCTAAAATTCTACCAACCGGCTCGCGCCTTGGTAAACATCAAACCCCAATTTTTAAAAATTTTCTTCAAATTAAAAAGAAAAAATTCAAAAAAAAAATATGCATCATACATATATACAAAAGTATTTATTTACATTACATGTATTCATTCCAAATAGTGTCGTGATTTTCATTCGAAACTTTAACCGTGACGGGTCTTATTCGTCTATCATCTACTCTGGGTGACGGTGATTTCTGAACCATGGTTTAACGTAGTGCTCCGTAACCTTTTTCCACTCACGGCACACCTAAGCCTCATTAATATCTCACGGCACACCACAAGCCAAAATATGTAAATTTCATAAACAAAACTTACAATTTATTAGATGAATTTTAAATAGTAGCTTATACATTTTTTAACAAAAGACAATTAATGCCCCTAAAATATTTTTAAAGTGATGGAAGACTTAACAAAAATTGCATATTTAAACCTCTTGATTTGATAATATATATTATTTTGATATATTCGTTCACTATTTGTAATTATTCCACTCGGAAGTTTTTCGCCATTACCGGTTCCCAATATATGCAGGAATGTGTAATTTATACGTTAGTATTTTTTTTGGTTTTACACACGAGACAAACCCCATTTTATTCCCTATCATTACAGTTGCACTTTCTGTGCAAACACAATTATTGCATTCAATATGAAAATAATACAATATTAGCCACAGCTTTATTTTTTTCTAATATAGAAATACTATATTTCTTCTCATTCTGGAAACAGTGTCGTGGCACACCTGGGACCGTCGAGACGGTCCCACGTGCGGAGCACTGGTTTAACGAATTGTGTGGAATCCCATGAATTCAGTGGTAAACCTATAAAATTAATGGACTTTAAAATTAAGCGACTGATATATGTCGAATACTTAAATTTGCCATTTTTTCTGAACAAATAGTATTCATTAACGAACTTCCTCAATCCACCTCTGCACAACTAATTGTGATTGTATTAATAATATTTTTATCTTTTCTGACCGTTTCAGGAAGTTCATCGCGATTATCTCTCTAAATATTGTCGATATAATCTCTGAAATCTTAAATTTATTTTTACCAACATAATTTCACTTAGAATCTTAATATTAGCGGCCGCAAGTTTTTGCTTTATCCATATCGGATCAAGTATTGTGATCGTTTTAAAATTCGATGTCGGAATTACGATTATTAAAAAAAAATCCGTATTTTTAGAACCAGCTTTCCGAAACAAAATTATTTTAGCAGCCGGCTTGACCGAAGTGGTGCAAACCCATAGCAGCACATCACTGGGTATGGCGGTAAATGTATCGTTATAATTAAGGTGTCGTAAACGAAAAACGAAAAACGATACATGATCATTATCTTTCCTCAAATATGGTCGTGTGATTACGAATAAAGCCACTCAAAGCGCTACAGATATGATAAAACATTTCGAAACTCTATCCATTCGTGATAATATGATTTAAAGCAAGTAATAAATTGTTTTATTAGTGTATGTCTAACAAAATTGCTCGAATTTCAGGAATTGTTATTACGCTTAACTCACTGTTTACCGTCCAAAATTAGATAGGGGAAGTTATGAAACTCGTATGCTTTTAAGCCACTTAAAATTCATGACGCTGTTGGAGATCGAGTCACATTTTGCCTGAATAAAATATTATATGACTCGCTTAAAAGTTAAAATAATACGTTTAGATACGGATACATAAGTTATCGTTCATTTTGAATTTAATGTGCGCTTATTCATTTTTTTAGCGAGAATAAAGCTTTTACTTCGTTCGTTTTCTTTATTTACCATATATATTAAAATCTTAAGAGATATTTCGTTTTATACAAAACAGCGCTTCCTAAACTTATTTTTCCGCGACCCGGTTATTATAATATTTCCCCTTCGTGACCCACAAAATTTTTTATCGCCCATACTACTGGCCTATAGGTAAAATAAAACAGTATATTTATGTCACATTGAGCGCCCCAAAAAATATTCAAAGACGTAGACAAAGACGTCTTTTTTGTAACTATTAATTTTCTTTCTATTTAAGAAGAAATTTATTTGCTTTCTACGGTATTCCAGATGATTCAATTCCATGTGCCGCTTCAACTTTTGAAGGTTTCATGGACTCGTTTGAAAGTGCCGCTAAACAAATTACACACAATGGTTTGAGATCATCACCCTTGATGAAACCGAATTTTATGTAATCCACAGAATACTGCCGGTGTAGTAGATTAAACATCATCGTTTGGCCGTTTCTTGGTTCTACTTTCAGAAGTTGTACCCGACTGGACATCACTTGATTGTTTGTCGGTGCTAATCGAATAGTTCGTTAGTGGCACATCATGTGCCTGTTGTCGTATCATCCATCTGTTCATCGTCAAATTAAACTTAATCGATAAATACAAAAGGTAGTAAAATTTTATTTTATGTATCTAAACTGTCAATCTTAGCTGTTGGCATCGCATCAGTGCTGCCAGCACAAAAAAACGACTATTTTTGAACATACGCAGCGTTGCGTCATGATCGCTTGTTACGAAATTATATAGTAAATACACAGATTTATTTTATAAAATTGTTGACTCGACATTTTGCTTTCTGCGATCCATCATTTGGGAAACGCTGATATAAAATGTATATATTTATAACTGTCACGCATGTTTTTTGGTGGTAGGTATCTCTCTACGAGGTAATAAGATTTTTCGGGTGTTTTCAATTTACACGACAGATAAATCCAATCATAATGATTTTCTGCTATTCATTCAATCAAGGAAGTACACGGATATGCTTGGAAAATATATTCTAGGATTTTTATTCAGCTGTAAGCCTGTAAGGTTTTGTTTATAAACTTAAATATACATTTTGCAACAATTGTTCAAACTAATCCATAAAACATTTCCATTTTTTTGCAGCATCTTTATGTGAAATTGGCGATGAGTAAAATAGTTTTTGTTAAGAACCTTAATACGACTATTACTCCATTTATAAATTTAATATAATACTTACGACATAGTTTCGTGCATATAAATATATATATACTTAGGCTACGATGTGATAAACTTCTTAATCAGAAAAAAATAAGAACATTTATTTTGATGATATATATATATATAAACACAATTTTAATATTTGGTGGTTTTTGTTGTGCAGAGACGTCTGTGAAGGAAAACCAAAGTTTTAGCAGGAGTTTCAATCAAAATATTTCTTTATTTTAGACTCAAACCATCACCACCCAACAAATTTCTCTGTTTTCACTAGATGGTGGGGTTAAAGCTTCTTTCTTAGAAGTTTTGTTATATGTTAAGTACGGCGTAAATACTTATTATAGTGTAATATGAAAGTTGCATTATCTAACATAATATAAGATCATGGTTTATAAATCAAGTAGGCATAATGAAAATAAAGTTTTTTTTCTTTTTTGAATATTATAATTACTTTAAAAATATATTATACGTCTTGCCTACGAAAAAAAAAATACAAACACTTGTTTATTTTAAAATGTTAATCATCAAATTGACCAAATATTTTTCAGTTGAATGTTTATTTAGTTAAAAAGATTATTTTGATTTCATCAAACTTCTGTTTTTGCCAGGCGATTAAGCTTACAAAATGAAAGATTTATTTTATTATTTTTAACTTAAAATGCCGACTTTTCGTTGTTGGTTGATTTAATAAAATGTATTTTATATTTTAATTAATCAACCAAGTTATTAATAGTTTAGTGCAAAAAGTATGTTTTCTAAAATACATTTTACCCATAACAAAAATGGATACAACCACTCTTGCCACTAATCAGCACTTATCAACGAAGCAAAAAAAACTGATTCCTTAGTAGCGGTCATTTTGAAATTGCCATTCACACAACTTATCCAGAAATAACCTCCCAACCGAGCAATTTCCGGTCAAAAGCTCCTGCGAGCGGAAAAATAATTCAAGCAGCTGTCATATGCTTCCCCGCAGGATGTAAGACTGACCCACAAATCGGACGAAATAAAAGATACTATTTATAAAATTCTTTGAATCCGCGGTAGAGGAATAAAATGCCTTGAAATACTATTTTTTAAGATCTTGCGAAGCAGGGAGTTTGCTTTTATACATTTTTTTTTTTGCAGAACTTGTCAAATGAAGATTACAGCTCGTATCATAAACTTATAATAAAAAAATCGGCAAATCGGAGATAAAAATATCGAAGTATTATTGCTAACTTACTTGCTGATTATTTCGATTGATTCGACTGTCACTTTGTCGAAACTCATTTTCAATTTAATTCTACTAACTTTCTTCTAGAACATAATTCTGATACACATATAAACATTTGTATAAAGGTGCTCTATCAAGTATATGACAATTCAATCAATCGACCAATATACATTGAAAAAAGTGTCCAAAATTATTATCTTAGCGAATAATATTCTAAAATGTTATTTTTCATGCTTTTTTTATACAAATTACTACGAAAAATTGTTCGAATTTGATGTTTTACACTCATTTTGTAAAATATTTGTGATAAAGAGTATTTTTTCTGTCCCCGTTTTTTTTAAAATAATTATATAACTTTTATTTAAACATATACCGTCGTCGGATGTCGAAGGTGAAATTTTTTGACTTGTGGGAAATTCATAGATCAAATACAAAAATGGAGCAGGTTACTTACCATATGTATAGTCAGTGGTAATGGAAAAACGTTAAAACTGGCTGGAACACGTGCTGTGGATGCCTGCATAGATCCTCAATTCTCCTTGTTTCTTCTTCCGACCGATTGGGTACCAACGTTCTGAACGATTGTAGTGTACTTTTCATAGAGTACCACAAAGTTGATGGCATGTAGTTTGTCATAGGAATAAACAAAGTAATTGGCAGATAAAACGGAATACCAGAGACAGGGCTTTGTATGCTCCAAAAAAGAACGGATTTGGTTTAAGAAGAAGTTATGGATTTGGAAAAAATGTCCGTTAATCTATAATTCAATATTATGAGGGTTAAGAAACGACACTTCGTAAGTGACATTTTGTTCAAAATATATTTTTTCTGCGCTATGAATATATTGACAGGATAAGCATTAACTGACAAAAGCTGAAGATTCTTAAAAAATATATCATACACTTAAAAATGTTATAATAAACATTTTTTTCATATCTCTATCCTGTAAACTTCTTATTTTGTCTCTTACGTGGTGGCGTTTCTTAATACTCGATTTATTAATGTTTTGAAAGTAAAAGACAAATTGTACTTTTTCCTCACGTTTATAACTATCAACTGATAATGCTCGCGAAGAGTAATTTTTGGTGATACTAATATAAGAGATAAATAAACATTTTTTTTTATAATGCTTTAACCTACACATCTCTTATTTTGACGCTGTTAGGGCTTAGCGGGTTATTAATAAACATTTCCTATCTAGAACATCATATTTTTGACATAAACATGCCATAAAAAAATAAGTCGTCAATGGCATTGCACATATTTTTGTTTTACAACCCGCCTTGTCAGAAAAAAACAAAATCGGCGTCTGTTACCCTTGGAGACGCCGTTACCATGGCGCCGGTCACCGTGGCAACGCGTCGTTACCGTGGAAACCGCATACAGAAGCTCCCGGGTCCGCATCACGTTATCATCATCAGCACACTCGCATCGCCACGGGTTGGGGTTCGGCGATTGGAGCGTTACCTGGAGGAAAAGTTTGTCGCAGTACATTTTGCGCTTGCGCTGTACTTGTTTTTCAAAGGCTTTCAGGACATCCAAAGGCACGTTCACACTGCTAACGAAAATTCTTCCAAATATTAATTACGATTGAGTGGAACTCAATTTTATTTTTATTAATTAACTGAATATTTCATGTGCCGTATCCATTTCTAATGTAACTAAATGAACCACTAATAGTGATTTCAACTAATGCTGTTTTAAAAAGGAGTGGTTTTTGCCTCTTTACCTCTTTCTTGAGGTAAAGAAAAAAGGACATCAAAAATATACCCCAAGCTTTTGAATATGGTTCCATAAATTGGTGTAAAAAAGTATCTGATTTTCTAATCGTCACCGTAACCGAGTAGTTCGAAAGTCCACTCAGTTTCAGTGACATACCATCGCCTTTAATCTATATATATAAAAAATATTTTTTGTTCGTTTGGCCCGTATGCGCTCCTATACTATTCATCGTGATTTATTGTGCGCACACCCGTGAAGGTTTTTGAAGAAAGAAATTGAAATCTGAAATCTAGAAAAAAGAATCAAATACTTACAAATAGCGACATCTCATCAAAACTTTATGATTTATTCGTGTACGCACCAGACTGAACGAAACATATTGTGTATCCAAAAGCACTTCAATAAACATAATTAAAAGACAACCCCTTTCTTTCTTTGAGTGGCATTGCAACACATGCCGGGTACTCACTAGTAATAGCTATCGTTTAATAACAGCTAAAATTTGATGAAGTATTGTCGTGATGTTGAATTATATATTTGAAAATCCTTCTGCAATAATATGCAATACTATTTTACCTAATTATGATGGAAATGTTGGATTTGAGTAAATAAATAATTTTAATAAATAAAAATTGAAGCTGGTCTTGTAGCCGCGTGACCATCGATCTTAGACGTTTATCATATTCTGTTGAAGTGTTCATCGGCACACATGCATAAATCGATGTTCAAATTTATTTATAGATTATTTTCAAAGGTATATAGTATCTGTAATGTTTATATTCCCTACCATCCATTATATCCTTAAAACAGAGCGTAACGAGTGTTTAATACTTGTCATTTCCTAGCTCAATCAATGTATCATCACTCTTTCTGAAAATTATGAGTTTAGTAACTAACTAGACATCAACTTATATTCGTAAAATGATGTTAAGATGCTCCATTAGTAGTTCATATCCTCCACATTGGAACGGACATTGTTGAAAAAATAAACAAATTCCTTTAATTTTAATATGTTAACTGTCAGTTTTTGATGGAATGAAATTATATTAATAAAAACAAAAAAACTTTTTTTTACAATATTTCAATACATAAAATTGTATAAATAGAACAAAAAAATATGGTTTGCGTTAATAATAAGATCAAATGTTTTGACATTGGTTAAAATTTTTGATAGTTAACTATATGTGAACTTCTCTTATGCAGGACGACACAACCCCGCTGTGGGAGAAACGATACACCCACCCCCACTTGAGTTTGTTTCATTCCAGAGGTGGGGTGTTATTAAAGAGAGAATTGGGAATACTGGTGTGCCGGCAATGTTGTTATATTCCAACGTATCAACAGGCTGTCTAGCATTACGATGGATTTTATAATTATTTGAGTTACGCCGGGAATGATAACATCAAAAATTTGATTGAATGTGTACGTAGACATGAAAAGATAAAAAATAAAGTAATATTTAGTTCTACAAGAGTTGTTGAATACACATAGTTGACTGCTATTGTGACTTCAAGCGATATTGCTTAGTATTTCTTTACATTATATATTATATTTTTTATCATAAGTAAATATTAATCCAATTGAATTATATGTTAGACTAAAAGTCGTAACCTATCCTTTTAGAGATCAAAATGATAGAAATATAAGATCAGAAAGACTTAAATGTCACTGAACATAGTTTTTTGTAGCCATATCCACTCCCAATATGGAATATACGGACACTTACTGGAGCTTTATACTATTTATAAGTCTATTTTATTATTCGAACCTGTGATTACAAAATAGGATTGTTACGTAGGCCATAATGCGACACTACTCGATCATAGCGATTGTCAAACCTTACTTCATTCTTTCTTATTTTACAATAGTTTTTATATAAGTGAATAATTTTATAAAACATTTCTTTAGACATTCCACAAAAGCTTTAGGACGTATGCCTGCCTACAAATGATAAAAGAAAAATAAATACTTTCGTAGCTGTCCATTTTTTATTTTTTCCCACATAAACCAGTCTATTGGTTAACCGGATGAAGAGGTATTTTCGATTCGAAAAATAAGGAAGTACAAAAAATCATCCCTTGCTGCTGTTAGGTGTTAGAGGGCTTACCAAAGTTATTACGAAAATGGTATATAAAAGAATAATAAATCATTTTTTTCTGCACTGCACCAAAAATATAATAGTAATGTAGTGGAAGCATATTTTTCATAAAAACAGTAAATGTCATAATTTTTTCACCCATAATCTTTTTTTAACAATGCCTTGAGTATACGTAACTTTCTTAGGTTTATAGCCGAGATAATCTTTGTATAACCGAACACTGATGTGATCTATTTGATGAATGAATTATGAATTTAAATAATGTGTACTTTTCGTTTCAAAAATGTTAGCTGCTGCCAAATGGTCGACATCATCCTCATCTGCTGCGCTTTTCACGGGCTTGAATCCCAGTGCGAACACCATCATAAATTTCAATCGGTTTGTGTTCAAAGGCATTCGTGTAATTTATTCATGTTTTCTTAGATGATCGTAAAAACTGGGCATAGCAAACAGAATTAACTTACCACTGTTGCTGTCATAGTTTGTCTCATACTGTTTTAATTATAGGCTTCCAAAAAGACGATAAGTGACTGACTGAATCACAAAAAATTAAATTGTAGCTAATACCATTAACACCAAAATTGTCTTCTTTAATTTAATTTCCACGTTAAACTATTTGTCTCAACATAACCGTCACTTTCATGGGGAAAGAAATATTCTAAACAATGATAATTGTGTATATTATAATTAAATAATTTGCCACTTCAACATTAGTTACGTAGGTTCTTCAATTTTTTATTGAATTTTTAAATGCTTCCTCTTTACAATTATACCATTGAACAAAACAATGTAAAAACATTTGAAAAAAGGTTTTAAATTATAGTGCATGTTTCATTGTTCTATTTTTTTGTATGTGACGGCAGTATTGCATTCATAATATGATAGGACAGAGTGAACTCGAACATTTATTTCCGACATCTCGTTCATGATTTGTTTTGCGTCAAAAGAATTACGGAAATTCCAAGTCAACGGAATTCGAAATTTGTCAAAAGTGAGCGAAATTCCGACAGAAATCATACGTGGTCAATAATGTTAAAACAATTTGGAAATATTTATTTATATTCAATCTTTTTTTATAGTAGAAAATTTTTGAGTCTACATTCATATAAAAATAATGTCCTTTTCTTTTTGCGTCATACCTTTTTGTTGTTGTCTGGAACGTCCAAGGAAAAATCTTGAAGGTTTATTTGCATACACTTTATGTGAAGAAAATTAAATGGGATATAGAAGAGATTTTATGACAAGATCCTCTCGATTTTTATAAGACGCCATGAACTTTTTAAATGCCTTGTATTTTTCCCTAGACGCAACCACTTTCCAAATCTGAACATTCCTCTGTCCATATCTGAACAAGTATGTGATGAAAATTCTGTATCATACTACCGAATTTACATTTTGAATCTATCTATCAATCAGCCATGCTGAGAGAGTTTGACAAAAATTTGATCATGGCCAGCTGTGAATTGACTGCTTCAGAAATCAGAAGTTAAAACTTTTGGTTATCTTAATTTATTCCACAGATTCGCCCAATCCGCATTGCAGCATTACCATACTGCGTGCTGCAATTGCATAGGTCTCAGAAATGTAACGTTTGGCAGAAAAGTAAAAGAGGCAGTAAAGAAACCCTCCCTATCTAGAACTCGATACCCTTATACAGCTTCACTGTTGCGTCTCAAGCTTGAATGATATTAAAAATTATGATAATGCTTCAATGACATTACTAAAAGATAACGAAAATGCCTTTTTGTGATTCAATTCGTATGATGAAAAAGCTAGAAGCGTGTGATCTACAAAAAGATTGAATAATGATATTCGCTATAGAAATTTTAAGAAAATAAATGAAACATTGTCCAATCTGAATAAAAAATGAAAAAGGTTTTTTCTCTGGCAGAAGGTTCGGTTTTTATTTTTTTAAGACGATTGGCTCCCATTTATTACCTAGAATATTTTTGCCATTGAGAATAATGGAAAGATACCGTTCGTTTCTTTTTCGGCCGGCTGATACAGATTACTATTGTATTTTCCAGCTCTTGAGGAACCATTGCGCGAAGAAAGGTAAAAAAAACAAAATGTACAATATTCCCGGATTGATTGATTCTGATGAAAAAACGGAATGATAAACATGAAGATATCCATTGCAGAATAAAATTTTAATAGATTATCTAGGTTAATTTTGATTCATCTTAGTAGGCTACGTGGCGCAATTAGTAACGTCGTTGGTTACGGTTACGGATGTCCCGGGTTCATGTCCCGGCGCGGACAGTTTCATAAATTGATCTTTCAATCGATTTATGGATTTCTGTTGGTAGTAATGAATGATTGTGACGTCCAAAATTTCTTTCCAGCCATCCGATCTTCGAAAACGGACCGTAGTGAGAGCAATTAGCTAACCACCAGTCCTGTCCTAGCCCTATCCTTCTATTCCTACTCTCTTTGAAAAAAGAGAGATTGAGCAACTGAGTAAACTTCTGTTGAGATACTTCCATTAGGAGCCCCTCCCCTTCTTAAGGTTTCACTCATTTCTAACAGGTTGTATAACGTAAAAAACATCGTTAGTGTTAACTATCTGTTGATGGTATGCACACATGTGTTGAATTGAAATATGATGCGAAATATATAACTCTTTTCAAGAAACTATTCGAGAAAACTTCATTTTTCTATCATTAGATATAGACGGGGTTTTTGCACGTGACGTACGCTCCGGGGACCACCGAGCAAAAAAATATAATAAATTATTCCATCATTATTTTTAGTTTAAACAACTAAATTACTATTCATAAAAATAAATGTCTCTAAATTTATCTGTTTTTATTTTTGGAAAGTTGTATTTTCCTAAATTAAATGTTAGTGTTTATTTTCATCTGTAATTAGATTATTAAAAAAAAACTGTATTCAATGGTCAGCATTCTGTCAATATCCAACTATGGTATATTTTACATATATTTATAAACCTGTTAAAGCAAAATAATCGGTTGAAAAAACAGTTCTCCGTTTTCCTTATTCGGTGCTATTTTGAAACCGTGTATTTGAAAGGGGAAACTGACTTTAATGCAAATAAGAAGTTGTGACATTTTCCTAACTTTGTTCATTGAAAAATAAGTTTATCTCTGGCGACAAGAACTCACTAACTATTGCAGCGAAAGAGCTTTCTGTCTGATGTTTTGTTTGAATAATAACTGTGAATGTGCTTTTAAAGCAATATCATTAGATATAAAAGCCACGTTTTCTCAATGTCAAGAATCCGTAAAAGATTATATCATAAACTTCTGTGAAAAAATGATTTTATCATAAAGTGTAAAGTAATATGGTGAATTATCAATGCACAATGACAGATTGTATAAGATGTATTAAATACTAGTGAGTACCCGGCATGCGTTGCAATGCCACTCAAAGAAAAAAAGGGTTTGTGTTTTAATTCTGTTTATTGAAGTGCTTTTGGATTAGAGGTCTGCACGGGCCGAAATTTTATAACATTACCCGGTCCGAGCCCGGCCTGGCTCTAGCCCGAGTCTCAATATCACACTTGTTATCCAAACCCAACCGGAAGCCTATGTTTATTTTTCTCATCCCGAAAAAAGGCCGATTTATTTTTTAATATAGTAATTTGTTTAAACTTTTCAAACAATACAAAATGTTATTGTTTCCATATTTCCAACGATATTCATAGCACATGTGAAATAAATTATTGAAGTTATGAAAAAGTTTGCCTAATGTCTGATTCCTGACCCGAACATAGTATGAAATGTTTTTCTTGAATTTGAATTCCTTACCCGGAATCTGAATTTTCTTTACCCGCCCTAGCCCTGCCCACGAGCCGGGCCGGGTAAAGGTCCGCTAGCCAAGCCCAGGCTCGTGCAGACCTCTATTTTGGAAATACAAAATTCTTTTGTTTTCCGTCTGGTTCACGCTAGTTGTACGTATCTGATCCCCTTTTTTATTTTAGATTTTAAATTTTTTTCTTCAGAAACCTTCACGGGTGTGCGCACAACAGCTAACCAAAGTTTGATCAAAATCGGATTAATGGAAAAGAACTGCATAGAGGACAAACAAACAAACAAATCTTCATTTTTATATATAAAGATAAAATAGCTACGAATACAAAAAAAAAAGAATATAATATTACAACTTAGTTTAACAAACGCGTTTACACGAAATGAAATTTGAAAAAATTATTTTTTTATACTTCTGAAACTGATTTGTGAGGTATTTTTTGACAAAAAATGAGGATCGTTTATTTATACAGAAAGTAGAAAAAGGTTTTAATTTATAATCTCATGGATTTTTAACCATATCCAATCGAAGTGTGCAACATATAGACCATTAACTGAGTTTAACTCAACACATATTTTACTACGACGAGCTGTTCTTTTTCGAAGAGATTAGGTATAGAACAATAATAGTGTTTGGCAAATTGCTCTAACTAGGCCCCGTTTTAAAGATCACATGAGTTGGAGGCAATTTACGACATTACAGAAATCAATGTCTTAGAACTGAAATTCAAAATCTAGTAGCTACGGAAAATTTCTAGATAATGGCACATTAATTTGAAAAATAAAAACAAAAATAATTTTTATACATTATAAATTGGTCTTGATTTACCTGTCTGTATGGTACAGTAAAACCTCGTGAGATTGGGAATCTGTTTGTGTTTTCTCTATTTTAAATATGAAATTGTTTGTGTGCTTTTTAATTATAGAATGAAATATATTTGGCTTTACAGCTAATAATTGCCAATGCGATAAAATGTGTTAAGATTTTTAAACCACGTGAAATTGATAATTCACTCGATATCAATTCAAGGACAAAAGACTTAAGACACTAAGACAACATATCGAAATTTGATATTTAACCTGTCGGGACTTGAACCCAAACCGATTTCATCGCTAGGGTAAAGCTCATACCAATCTAAGTCAACAAGGTTGACCACTCGCTCACGGAACTGGTCTGAAAATGTGAATTGGTGCCATACTTATTAGAAACCTCTAATGAATACAACAATTTAAGATATAAATTCAATATTTGCAGCAAAATAGTTTTACATAAATTTAAAAAAAGCTATTTTTCTTTATCAAGTTATATCAAAAATTCACATTTGATTTTGAATTAGTGTTTGTGAAATAAATATTACACATTTTAATAATGAGAATATAATAATTATGTCCAAACAACGCATTCTGCATGGTATATCAAAAACTTGGAGTTGACAGTAAGTTAAATATTTCTCATTTGTCAAAACGACGACAATATTTTGAATACGCTGGATGCGCATCAAATATTTTTCCAGCATATTATGGGGTACCACAGGGATCGAATCTCGGTCCAATTTTATTTCTTATTTTTATTAATGATACTGTGGAAAGTATGAGTGGAATAAAGTATCTGCTCTTTGCTGATGATCTAAAACGGTTTTTAACTATCAAGAAAGAGTCTTATTGTACTATTCTGTATCATAATATAGACTCGATTTTAAATTGGTCTATAAAAAACAAACTTGACTTCAATATTTTGAAATGCTTTTGCATTTATTTCTCTCACTCAAGACTTCCTTTTAAATATAGCTATGTGATATCGAATAATACTTTACAGCGTTTATCTAAAATTGTTGATCTCGGTATAACGTTTGACTATTCTTTCACATACTAATTCCATTGCCATGCGTGCTCGCAAACTTCTTGGGTTTTTAGTTAGGCAAAGTAAACCATTCGAAAACCCAACTGTATTTCACACTCTATACGTTTCCTTGGTTCTCAGTACTCTTGAATATGGATCTTTTATCTATAGTCCATATGAAAATTCTTACAAGTTGGAATTGGAGCGAGTTCATAAGAAATTTCTACGATATTTCTATTTCAAAAAATTTAAATATTTTCCTTTTAATAGTTCCCTAAAAGAGTACTACCCAACCAAATTTCTTTTAGGAATGCTATCTTTTCACTCTCTTGAAGCACGAAGATCGTTTTCGATTCTAAAGCATTGTTCTCTTCTTCTTCGGGGGCGAGTTTATAATCCTGAAATTCTCATGACTATTAATTTACATGGTCTCAATTGTTATCTACGTGGCCGAAACCATATCCAGAAAATTTTTATTCTTAAAATTTGTTCTTTGCGTCAGTCATTTGAGTCACCAGTTGCAAGAGCCGTTCGGATGATTAATGCACTGCCTATAGAGCTGGATATTTTGAGCATCAAACTCTGGGTATTTTCCACTAAATATTTGTTCCTTGTAAATTTATAATACCTTGTTTTTTTGTATTTAATAATTAAAAAAAAAAATGTTTTTATTTTCATTAGTAGTATTGTTTTCAATAATTAATATTATTGTTATTATGTTTGTGAAATGCATGGCGCATTGGCGTCAGCTGTAATGGCATGCATTTAAATTTTTTTAATTTACAATAAATACATAAACAGTCAGTAATGTAAGAATTACTACGAAACCCATATCAAGACATTTCTTATATTATATGTATTAAACTTTCTTCCCATGCTATATAATATATTGTTCAAAATAAATAATTGCCAAGTTTAAGATTCAGCACGTAGCCTGACGTTGAAATAAGTAATTAATTTTCGTGTTATTTTTGCCATCTAGTGAAATTTTCATTTTTAATTACTTCTTGAACAAAGTTTTTTTCAAATTAACAGCACAATGAGAATCACAAAAATAATATTGGACATTAAAAAGAAAAAATAACGCACCCTGCTACATTGTATAGTATTTTACCTGTATATTTTTTACTCTTGCAATCATGTTTCCAATACCTCTTACAAATTACCGAAACGAGAATAAAGCAACAGGATTTCGTATAATACATCTAATCTTCGTCTCTTATAACGGTGGTATGTTGTAAGATAAACCCCTTGTGAATCTATTGTCAGCAGTGCTCTAAAGTTTAGTTCGTTCATTAGGATAGGATTTCATGATTTTCAAACCCACTTCGATAAAAGCTCTTGCTGTTTTTTGTGTACTACGAACGAGAAAACTTTACACGCTTAATTTTAAAACAAAAACATTTTATGTTTAACTCAGGTGGTTTTATACATTTTAGTCTTTTTTTTAAACTATACGATTAGTTTTCAACCCTTAGGTAGTGGTAGAATTCACCCATATTGGATCACGAAAATCTGCAGTAGCGCGATGACCGGCAAGCTGTTCGCACGTGCGCGCTTGTGCGTTAAGAGTATATTAGACTTTTCCAAATTGTTTACTTTTGTTTACGTAAATATTTTCTTATAAAGATAGTGAGGTTGTTTGCGTTTCGTGTTAATTGCAATCCGCTTTAATAACATTTAGTGGTGATTATCAAAATCCGTGCAAATACTTATTTCTTTTAATGTAATGAGTATTTTCTTTTAATGTATTTTCATTTTCTGCTACACGAGTTGTTATTAATAATAAACAATCAAATTTATTAATTAACAATTTTTCGTAACCCACAAATATAAGAGGAAAATTAAGGAACTTTAGTGTACGGCGACTGATTATGTATCTTAAAAAATGAAAATGCTTTATTTGTATTATATATCATAAATCCGTATTAAAAACATAATTACTAATTTAAAAAAAAGGTATTTTAATTGTATGCAATAAAAGTATGTGTTTAGTTAAGTGAAATATTAAAAACCAGATATTGATTTACAATTATAACTAATGAACCTAAAACACATATATAATTAGGTTTATCTTTATTGGAATATTTTATTGATTAACTAATATGAAAGAATGTGACGTTCAAGGAAACCGTTAGTTTTAATTAAATAAACTTATTTTAAATCAATATGTTAAAAATAATTAAAACATTTAACTATGTATCTCATTCTAATTATAACCATTTTTTCAAAATAAAATATTTTTATAATTAGAAAACACAACAAATATTAATAGTAGTTATTTTATGACTGTTATATTTGAAGCAAATATATAAATTATTGTTTTTTAACATCACTTTGAAATTGCTTAAATATTGATCAAGAAAGAAATAGTTTATTAATCAATCTATTAATTTTTGGTTTGTTTTACAATCACATATATTATTTTGTCGTTGTAAATTTTTTAAATTAACATTAGAAGCTCGGTGATTGATTTAAACTAAATTCGAAAATATTTATTAATATTGTTAATTTATCGACCACGCCCAGTGTTTTAAATGTGTACTCATGCACCTGTTATTTGATGCAAGACTGTGAAATAAAATAAAATTATCAGTTAATCATTTCAACAGACATTTTTCAATTTTCACAGGAAAACTTATGCATGCAGC
Organism: Himalopsyche phryganea; assembly: GCA_022494535.1. Taxonomy (NCBI): domain Eukaryota; kingdom Metazoa; phylum Arthropoda; class Insecta; order Trichoptera; family Rhyacophilidae; genus Himalopsyche; species Himalopsyche phryganea. The sequence goes on from JAGVSL010000024.1 coordinate 1,049,570, forward strand.
TTCGTTTAATTTCTCATGGGAACTTTATCTATTGCATCTTTCGAAATGCCTTACATTACGACATACATTAAAATGAATTCAAGCAGTGGTTTAAAACAAGTTGTGAATACAAGGAAAATTATATTTTTAATTTTTAATGTCATATTTTTTTTGATTCTCGTTATATTTGAAAAAAAAACTGTTTTAAACATAATTAAGACTAAATGCTTTTAAGTCGATTTTAAGGGAAAAATTCCGACTATATTTTAGTGGCGTAGAAACGTTAATTGAACGTTTTAAATTTTATTAAAATAAAGGGTGATTATAATGACAAATTAAAATGATTGCTTGATTCCGTTACTGCTTTAATACCGTTAGGCCGGACAATGTTAGAATTTTTATCTTACTATTAAAATAACCAAATTATAATTATTTTTTTCAATCGTATTTAATGATTTAATTGATTTTTAATGATTAAGTGTTTCCTAATTTGTGAAATAGAATAATAATAAGTTTAAAATCATTAAGGATTAAAATAAATGATAGTTCAAAATTACTCGTATGTTACACTTGATGTTGGATATGAACTTCGCAGTATAACGTCATCAGAACAAATATTGTCAATCCCTAAAAAACGGAGCATGGCGATAGCGATTAACTACTTAGTAACTTAATAATTATGTTATATATATAGTCAAAAGATAATTCTCCATCACGTCATAGCTAGAGCTATATTAGTATAGTAAGCATATTAGTTCTGACAACAGCGAGATACCGACATAGCTATCAACCAGTTTATTAAATGATTATTGTGAAACTAAAATACTTTGCTATTAATGTAAAAATAAAACACAATTTGTTTTGTACTACAGTAAAACTGGCCCTGATCATTGTAAAAATGTGATCATTATAAAAACACAAAAAGTTGACAACTAACACCTTAAAAATGACTGCTTTTATTACCTTACAATTTCAAGTTGAATGCGGATGATGGGGTTAAATTGTTGCATCAAAACATGGGGGATCATAAATTATTTTATCAAGAAATTTTGGAAATCAATAGAGTCCAGTTAAATTCCCTGCCAATTCTGAACGAACAGCTGATTCTTCCAAACTCTTCGTTGCTGTATACTATACGTTGAATCACCTAACAAATGCCACTAAATGTGGAATGATTGTGTATATATATCTTTTCGTCGAATTGCATCTCGTTGAAACCCACAATGCGATTATAATTGTAAAATCACTGATATTTCTAATATAAGTTGGAAAGCGGCAATTCGCCACTCTGTTAATGCGTTGTTTACAAAATAGGGATTAAGGCGATTCTCTAAATTTTAACTCAGGTTTCATCGTGGATCTTAGGCTTATAATATTTTATCTCGTAAATAATATTTGTCGTATTTGTATCTTCTATATAAACGTTAGACACTGTTTACTGTCTGTCAGTTCGAGTCCATTCGTGTGCTCGAATGCCTGAAGATGCCGAAAGGCGAAACCCGGGTCGTTAGTGACAAAATATATCGAAGTGTACAAAATCTCAATAATTTAAATTTGAGACAATAAATGGTTTATATCGTTTAATTACATGAAAATGTACAACATTTCAACGATTTAAATTTGATATTGTAATTCCTTCAAGCACCCTCATTCGATATCTTAAATTTACAGTTTAAAATAAGTCATAATTATTGTCAAATATGAAATTGAATTGTCAGTACTTTATGTATTATCGTTAACAACACTTCCTTTCCCAACTGACTTCGTATGCGTTATTGGGAGGAAGCTCGATATCATGATAAAGTCGTATCTATAAATATTTTTTGTCTAATTGAAAACAAAATAAACCAACGCCTCCGTGTTTCATTGCCTTTAAGATGTTGTTCCAAGCTAAAGTACACAATCGGGAAAAATCTTTAAAAGCATACAACTCAAATTTACTCATTCTCATTTCCCCTTGAAGACGTCCCACAAAATAACGTATCTCTTTCTCGCCCTTTGTGAGAAAGTTTGCCTTCGAGATTGGTGAAATTCCACTTGTATCCACGAGCCTTTAGATGTATTATAGAATATAACAGAATAGAATTGATAAAATCATACCGACTATGTCGTAACAGAGTTTTATTGCAGATAGATATACAGCCTGATATATATATATCAAAAGCTGTTTTTTTCTATGTTTTCCGTATTTCTTGATCGATTGTTTTACAATACAATTTTAGCTTATTGTAACTAAAAGGTAAAGACAAATAACGGCTAAACGCGTTTGAAATGTGCTAATGGAGAAGGATACTCTGAATATCATGGACAGCCAAATGCACAAACGTATCTTTCCTGAACGACTTACAAATCCAGAATAGACTCTCAGCCGTATGTCAAGACGCCTACTCGACTGTTTTGGCTACATCGCGCACAAGCCTACCAACATTCTTGAGAGGCTCGTCGTCACAGGAAATATCGAAGGCATTAGACGTGGAAAAATCACGACTCGCTGGAGCGACCAAGTGAAGGACGCCACGGGCTTCTCCTTACCGATGGTCCTCAGAGCAGCGGAGTGCAAGGACAAGTGGTGAAGGATCGTCAGGAAAGTTGTTGCGATAGGCGGGGGTAACAAAGTAACTATAAAACCGTTAAAGATCCAGACTTAACCATTATATTATAATCAGCGGTAATTAATATACTTTTGAAATGCGTTATTTATTAATATTAACTAAAAAATCCCTCTTGATATGATAATATGAAATGTAATTTCAAATTTATTAATCAAGGTTATATAGTTAAATTCAGCAGAAAAAGTATTGTAAAGATTTTCGATCATGGAAAAAGAAGGTAGCAATACATATTTAAAAATTATTCCATATAATTAAGATAGTCACATAAAGTATTCATCTACTGTAGCTGTTATGTAGAATATTTTTTTTAAGAAAAAGCTGATAGATTGATTTAAAATATGAATAGAAGAATATAAATGCATTCTATTTATGTAAAAATATTCTTTGGTCAAAAATTTCGAGATACTTACACTCTTTCTTTTTCTATTTTACCGAGACCGGTTTCGTTTAGCGAGCTTAATTTATCAAACAAGGAATAAGTAGGTTTTTGAAGATTCAAGTTCACCAAATTAATTTCCGGAAATCATAAAATTGCAATTGTCACAAATAGGATCAAAACGGTATAATTATTTAATACAAATAATCATTTATTTTCATTATATGAAAGCTCTAAATACTCTTTTCATGTGAAAGTTTCAGCAAAATAAACAATAATAAAGACAAACTTGTTCTTTATGAACAAAAGTGGTTTTTTTCAAAAGTATAATATCTTATATCCAAGAATTTAAATCATGAAAAGCTATGTGTGGAACTGGACAAATTCAATTTTATCGATTCCATGTTATTGAAAGTTTTAATACAATTTGAAATTAAAGTTATTGTATTGTTTGCATTGTTTGCTTTAAGACAAACCACTTTATTTATAATTCCAAGAATTTGAATTATGAAAACTATGTGTGGAACTGGACAAATTTAATTTTATGGATTTTTGTTATTGAAAGTTTTAATACAATTTGAAATCGCCTTTCGGTCAGTTCGAGTCCATTCATGTGCTCGAATGCCTGAAGAACCAAATTCACTTTATTTATGTTTATTTCCTGAAATCTGCTATAATCATTTTTGACTTTGCACTATGTATTCATAGGCAAATCGTAATATATACAATGGTTGCTAGATTGTTACTCCAATGTGATATTGAGTTTTTGTGATAAATAATTGTGGCACGTTGTTCTTCCCATTAAGAATCATCTTAAGATTTCTGTTACAAAATCACTAGAATAAAAAAGATTTCAATTTAAATTTAATATGAAGATAAGTTTCCACAAGATTTCCGCCAAAATGATCGAAAATACTTCTTGAATATGGATTAATAATTATTTATCAAAATTGTGACAATTTCACTCAATATATTGCCGTGAGAAATAGTTAAATAATAATATTGAAAGCCTAATTATTGAAAAACTTTATCACGTACGGTTGTGCGCTTAAAAGTATCTAAATATGCACAATTAAGTTAAGTCGAATTATCACTTTTAATGTGTTAAATTCTTATCTTATTTCACGAACCAACTGTTTTGTATACCTAGAAATTATTAACATTGAATTTTATATAAATATCTCTGTTTTGATTGTATTTTTATCAGTTGATAAAGCTTGTGATGAGCGAACCTGATCATTATGAACATGTGGAAGTAGTACAAACAAATTGTGTTTTGTTTTTAAAATAAGTCGATATATTTATATTATTACGTGTACAGTTTCTTTATTATTTATTCAGCCCTGCGTGCCAGAGATATAATAGCTATAAAAAATAATTAAAGGATTACAACTAAAATGGAAAATAGTTCAGTACAAAATTATTGGTTTGAAACGATCACATTTACCTTTTCTCTATCGTGTTACTGAATTAAGACAAGGTAGCTTGGACAGAACTGTTCATAAGATGTATTATGACTTTTATGGCAAATACTACATAGTAATATTTTATTACAGCATTTTATTATCACGAAACTAGCATTGTATGTTTATATTGTAAACCCGTCAGGTGTGTTATACATGATCATGTGTGTATTTAATATATATGTTGCAAAAAGTACATCAATTCATTTATAAAATATATAAGGGGATCATACTTTATTGTATAAAAGTATTTACAATATTTGTTTATTATATCATTGATACTAAAGAATCCAATCCCGGACACCTTTTACGATCCCTGGATTTCGGGATTCAGAATTTGTCAATCCTGGGATTGGTTATTAAGTGTAATTTCACGTGTTAAATTGTACATTTTAAATTTGATTTGTGTCCATTATTGCTTCAATTGGAATATTGTTTTTACATTTACAAAAAATAGGTAAAACTTACCATAATAGTTATGATAAGTTTTGACAAATGGTGTGCAAAAAGAGGACCTGTCCTTCAATTTGACTTTAAAATATTGTCCTCAATTCATTTAAGAAGCGGTCCTAATTTGTCCTCCATTTCGAATTGGTTAAGAACGGCTGTTACGAAATATGAGAAGGAGGAAGACTACAATATATTTATATTAATTTTAGATATTATAAAAAAAACTATGGACCTGAGGTACACGTTGTATTTAACCATAAATTTTTAATGTATGTATGTGCTGTATCGATAGATATATCAATTTTTCCAGTTGCAAGTCTAAAATTTCTTCCTAATTCGTCTCCTGTTCGAAATTCGAAATTTTTCCAAACATAAAAATGTCGTTTTTACACGATCTCGATCTTCGTTTCACACGGTCGACTCACTTCGAAAAAACGACAGTGTAAAAAAAATATTTGACTCTTCCTTATATACCGGAAGACACAGAGTAACTTAAATTATACTTAAAACTATCATACTATCCATAACAGTTTTTCGTGATTTACTCAAAACCTTCGAGAGCGTGCTCAGCGTCTCAGCGATTCATATATATAAACAGTTACATAAACATAATATGAATATAAGGACGAAACTATTGAAAAATCATTACAATATGCAGTGTTTTTTTTTTGTTTCGCTCTTTAATGTTTAAATTGTTCATAAAAAGTTGCCCCACTAAACTATCAGTTCAGTTATAATTTTTAATCAGTTGAAAATACACAATTACTGAGTGAAACCAATGATTTTATTTTATTGTGGAATAATTCGGGATATTTTGTAATATTTGCACTTTACCATGTTTTGAGATACGAGCGTTTGAAGTTTTAACTGATCATATTTTGTATTTCGAAGTAAAAAATGTATTTTTAATTAGTGAGTTGGCATATATTTATACATATTAATATTTTACTTGTTTTTCATATAATTAACTTCAACTGAAGCCCTTATATTAGAAAATAATGAGTATCTAAAGCTTTAATTAGAACCGACAACAATTTGTTTAAAAGGGTTTTATCGGATATTTTAATTTTATCAAACAACGTGTTCTGATTTTTGAGATATTTATTAATATTATATATTATCATGACTTACTGAACCCTATAAGCCAACAAAAATATTTTAATGCAACAGAATAATAACACATATATACTTTGAATGCTTGAACGAATTCAGTTAATTTTCGTCAATGACCACATCGATAGAACAATAGATGTAAAGGGTAAAAAACACACCAACCATCGAGCGAAAAGTCTTCAACATGACGTTAAAACCTTTTCAAAAAGACTATGATGTTTATCTTTTCTCTGTGAGATTACAATAATTAGTTATATCGATTCATAGAACCGTATAAAACAAATTTATGAAAACAAATCTGCGGATAAAACTCCGAAAATACTGCTAACTCTCTCATTGAACAATATATGACTCTGAAATCAACGCATATGGTAGAATGTGGCTAATACAACATTTTCCAATCAAAAGGTCATTTTAGGCCAAAATGTCAGTTAGAACTTTTTCAAAGTACAATTACTCAAAACTTGTATTTTTCAGTTAGTGTCTTCTTCCAGAACAACGACGATATTATTTAAATCTATCTAGCTATCCATTTAACTCTTGCGTGGCCAATTGATAATGTATGAGTGAGTACATATATTTACTTTGGCTATCGAGCGATTTATCTTATGGTCTATGTGGTCACAAGACAGCCTGCTTATTTGTTTCTAACACGCCATCTGAGTCTCTGCTCTACTGGAGTAGCTGATATTCTGAAGATATAAATCACTCTGAAAAGTACACGTTAGTTTAATCAATATGTCGTGGTCAAGCAATTGCTGACTTACATAATATCCATAGTCTTTTTAAGTTTAATAAAATTATTACTTTGAATCGAAACTAATCGATAGAGATTCGGGAATTAGCGAATCTCTATCTTCGTATGTTATTCAAGGTTTTTACCGCCACCATTCACTAAGGATTAAATAAATATACTTGAGATGCGCATATCCCGCTAAAAGCTTCCATTCGATTGCTAGTAGTTTGTTTCTGTTTATTAAATTGTGTTGGAAAAAGGTTAAGGTGGAAAATAAAACAATGATGATGGCACTTTCAAAATTTCCATATCATTCTGGCTTAAAAAAACCATGCTTTGTTTTTCGTCATGTTAATGTCTTTACTAAGTCTTTAGTAATGTATTATTAGTGATTTTAATTTTTCAAACGACCAAGCCAGTGACAAACGTTGAAAAACTAACGATTTATTTAACCCCTTTCTGAATTTAGCATAACAGTTATTGGGCTGGTCTCGTAGCCGATTGTTACATCACGCAGTCAACGGTTTGTATCCCCGAATGGAAACTTATGCACTAATTATTTTTTTATTTATCCAAATACATTCAACGAAAATGTGTCATGAAAAACAGTGAACAGATAAGAATTATTTAACAACTTTTTCTTACACTACCTCACCCTTTCTAAACTTACTCGTTTTAAATATAAATTTTTATAGGCTGATTTAACATCATTTATAGGAACGTATGTTGATTTATTTCATTATGAATCCACAACCCCAGACTCGGAGTGATTACTGTAAAAAAGCGTGGTATTTAAGTTTTCGTTTTAATAGATAACTAGCTGCCCGATTCTGATTCCTACGAGATCACGTGGAATCGCCTCGTACAGTTGTTATTTTTTTGCTAATTACAGTTAAACTTGGAATTATAACTTTTGGAACTAGACTTGTCAGATGAATGAAGGCTGATTCATATGAGGGAAACTACAAAAGACATAATTTGTATTCCCCATAGCCGTATTCCGTAAAAACAACTCAAACTGTGTTTAAGTCGCTTATCAAATAAATAAATGTCACCGATGATATAATATAATGCAAAGTTTGCCAAGTATGTTACCATTTATGCATAAAATTTATATGTTTCTCAAATCAAAAGATTGAGCGGGAAATTATTCATCATTTTAAATTAAAAAAAACTTGAAGGGGTCAATACCTCACAGATTCAGTTCAAAATCCTGCATGACGATACATATATCAAGAAATACCCCTTACTTTTTGAATATGTATGATAAGAATTCACAATTAAACTTAAATCAAGCTATGCCAGGTACATAAGGCACAATCTTTCAAATTGCGGAAAACTTAATTGTTTCTCAAGTAAACGTTTAATTTCATATAAGTTTGAAAGCTTGTTTGTGTCATATGTTTTAATAGAATACACTTGCACGCTTTACACATTATTTAGAAGTTACAAACATTGTTGTAACTTATGGTGTTCTTGACATCTGATAGATAGGTTTAATATTTCATCAACTTCTTATACCTGAATCTCATTATAAATAATCATCAACATAAATTCAAATTCGTCAACGAAGGATTTACATTTTTACAACAAACGACTTTGATTTAATGCACCGAAGTTGTTATAAATATACATACATTATGAGTTCGCCGGGATCACTTAATGATTATTAGATCACCTCTTCTTTAGTTTTGACAGAGGCTCATTTAATGTTTAACAAATCTGTCGATAGGCATTAGACAAAAATATACTTTTATTGAAAACCGACTTGAGCTAGAGTTACCATTGACTACAAATTAAATTTTAAATTATGAAAAATATTCTACAGTACATTACTTGATACTTCGCCTCTCTTCTATCATATATTATAGACTAATGATAATTTGTCCACCAATCCAATACTAAAAATAAGCTGACCACTAGTTAAGTCCTAGCACTATATTTATTTTATTTTTTTACTATGTTCGTTTCTAATGTGAAGCATATGGCCTTCTAAAGGAGGTATTTCAAAAGAAGTTTTCTACGAAATTTGCTTGTTACTCAGTTGCTCAAACTCTCTTTTGGAAGAGAGTATGAATACATTTATATCATTACTCTGTCTGAAAAAAAGAGGTTAAGCGATTGACTTACAAACTGTTCTAGTTGAATAACTTCTTTCAAGATAAGCTACAGTTTTAAAAAATGTAGACCAAGTAAACGCTTGTTAAATCAATAAATATTTGTATTTCAAATTGACTATTATTACACCAGACCGTAAAACTTTCAATTAATATAAATATACTAATATTTTTTATGGATTCAGCGGTAACTTTGTGGAAGTTCATTTTTAATATTAAATAAGATTAAAAATTGATAACTTAGTTGTTCCACTTGGTTTATCACTAACGTGACGCGTTTCGCCTCTTTAAGAAGCATCTTCAGACTAATCGTATCGCAAGGTTATTTATTTCTAAGGTAAACGATGGTTTTAATTATTAAAAGAGTGGGGGTAGGTTTTATTACATTCTACTGGACGTGTGGAGGGGTGTAAGGTATAAACACTGTTACACTATATACAAATCAATTACTGGCACCTGGATATGAAAAACCCAAGGAGAATAAATTTAATAATGGCGAGCCGCCTGTTCTGCTTAAAATATACTATACTATACTATATATATACTATATTATCATATTCATATTTAATTGATAAAAGTGTTTTGAAATTCGTTTTATTTTTAACTCATACAGTCATTTTATGATATATATCTGTAGTATTATTTACTGTGGTTGAGATGGTATATTCCTATTTCACCGCTACTCTATAGAGTCGAGTCAATGTTAGCTTTTGAGATCAAATGTTCATTATGATTGAATAAATATCACACGTCTACGCAATCGAGCCCTTGATTGATGAAACTAAGTGGAAATATTTGCCAGTAGGAAATATCAGTACTTACATCTATTATCTATGTATACATATTGTCATTAACCAGATATTATATCATGAATGAGTCTAGATTACAAATATTATAACATTCACGTTGCCAGAAAGAAATCTTACATGTAACTTGTATTCAAGATTTTTTATTTCTTCATGTCACTGCTGTAGGATTGATTCCTCAAATATCTGTAGAAAAAAATATTTTAATACAGTTTGTTTATTTTTCCCATATTTTATTTCTACACCCAACGCGAAAGCAATGAATGTCGTGATCTCACAATAAACTTAATAATGTTTTTAAGAAATCCCGTAGAGTTGTAGTTTGTAGAGATACGTGTTTCATATTCTTAGTTTAAAATAAATAAGAATCAGATTTCTAATCATGAAATTTTGGAAACGCTGCGGATATTGTTTACTAGTAAAAACTGTTTGTTTATATTTATTTTAAAATACCTGAATTGTAATCCTAAAAAACTTTAAATCAGAAATTAATAAAATAACAATTAAATATTTAAATACTGACGTTTAAGTGAAACAATATCCTAAAATGTCTTGAAAGATGTACTTTTTGTTACAAATTAAGTATATTGTATATTGATGAGGAACTTCTGGTAGCTTTTATTTTTTCTAGATCAATAGACGTTGATTTCTTTTTGCTCCACTTCTGCTCCCAATGTGGAGCACAAAGCCCCCTGGCAGAGCATTACAATAAAAAGTGTCCAATGAAAACTGGTTGTCAGTCAGTCACTTAACATTTTTCACATATGCTAAAGATATGGTGATGGAGTTAAAAAGAGATTTTTAGTGGGTGAATTGCTCTAGCAATATTTTGTTTTTAATATCAGATGAATATGATGGATGAAAAGGGAAGTTTCCATTCATTACATGGGTTGTAAATCCATAAATCGACGAAAAAATCAATGTATGAAATCATCCATTTGAATATTTTCACTCTTGAATACGAAACTGATTAGAACGAACGCCTTAGAGCAACGTTTGTAAAAATGGCATTTTTTCGAAAATGACTCAAGAAAAAAGATTTTTTTTTCGTTTTCTATTCAAATTTGATTAAAATGTTTTTCGCAACTGTTGATTGGGATGATTACCCATACTTTTATTTCAAAGATTGTTAATAAACTGTCTCATACTCGTGAGAATATTGCTTAATAACATTGCCCACTAACGCACTGTTGCAAACAGGATGTCAAATTGTTCAAATTCAGTAATTTTATTCATTTAATTGTAATTATAATAAACTCGGCACTTCAGCCTCATAAATGTTATTGTCTGACTGAGATTTATTGTTTCAGTTAAAGGATCGTTAAGTTTCTCAACTAAAAGAAGTAGCTCATATTTCAAATGGGTCTGGCTTAAATGATATTATATTTACTAAGCAGAATATATTTATAAAAGCTTTGTATTATCGCAATCAACCGTAGCTTAACATTGATTAATACTTCATTGCTAGTTCTGTGTCGTATTTCAATCAATCTTTTGATATAAATCTTTAAGTTATAATTTCGTGGTGTACTTTTTCATTCACTCCTCGGTGCTCTTTGCTGACCAAGATAAACGATGTTTTCCACGCGATGTGCACTAAAAGGAAATTGCTCTACTTATTTTTTGCAGCGGAAAAATCACTAAGAGGATTCCCCGAATGCGTTTACGAAGTAAATCAAACTTTGTTCATGTTCTATCGACATGTTAGAATCAAAAAGTGATGACTTGATAAATTTACTTTGAAAACTTTACGTTACTTTAAAGTACACGAGTAAAGATTGGAATATATAGATATCAAATTCAAATGTTTTTTGAATACTTTGTATATCAATCTAGAAATCTCTAAACTTCTTCTCTATCTTCTTCAGCCATAGACGTTCTCAATTCGGATCATTTGGACTCCGCACGGTGCCTTCAAAATTATATATCTACGCTCTTTTCTTTTCAACATTCCAGTGTACTGAAATTCCACCGAATTCTATCGCTGGTCATCTGTACCCTTCCAAAGCGATAGAACCTATATGGAATTCAACATTTTTAACCCTTGAGATGATGAAAACTCAACAGGGCTCACCACTTAGTTAAGAGACTGGCTAAAAATAAGCACCACAAAAGTAATCGTGTAAATAAAAATTTTGATGCTATTCAGTGTTAATAAAATCATAAAATATTCAAGATATTTTTGAACAACGATTCATCATTCTGCAACGATAAGTTTAAAAATAATTAATCACAGTAGTTTAAAGTTTTGATTCTTCATAAAACAAAAAAGCAGGATTCAGGATTTTAAAAATCATACCCCGTATTATAACACCCTTTAAGTACGTAATTAGATTTTCAAACAGTTGTTTTGGCTCTAAATTAAAATTGACAGTTTTATCTTTTTCTGCGAAAGGGGACTTCTAATGAAACTCAATTACATAGGCATTTTAATTGACATTCATGTCATCAGGCAGGAGTTAATAACCAACTGTCATAATAAAGGTCTGACAAAAGGGATTGTTTTCCACGTTTGAAAACTTTTTAATATTACTATTAATGCATTATTAATTTTGACTTTTACTGGAGTTCGTTTGATGTTAAATATTCCTTAAAGCATTTGTTTTATTATTTCGTCTATTTAATTTTTACTATAATTGTTTTCAGCACTGAAACCTGAAACCCAATGTGGGCTCAGGCAGATTCTAGTAAAAATGTCTCATTTTCTCGTTCTTATTCCAAGAGATAACTTGCTTTTCGATACAGTCCCACCAACTCAGAATAAGTATTCCTAAGTATATCCAGAATATATATAATTACCTTAATTATGTGGCCGATACTACAATTAGTTCTTTTCCCAGGCCCTTTTTAATCAAAATAATGCATGTGATAATACATAATTAATACAGTGAGATATATATTTTTCTCATTATTGCTAATGTAAATCAGTTAAGCCAATTGGAGTAAACACAAGAAGAATGATAACAAAGTAACTCAAGATCAATGCTAGGAAGCAAGACCGCATAAATACCCATATTCAAAATTTCACAAGTTAAATTGAGGAATTCACAATGTGATATTGACCTTTTTGAGACATGGGTTGATTTTTTTGATCACCAAGTGTAGCTCTTGCCCTGGTATCTGGGATCGATCTGTTTTTAAATAATCTTATTATTTCAATCATTAACTTGATTAATTGAATAAATGGAATAGTTTTCAGTATTAATGTGAACACACATCCAGGTATTAAATTGTATCCGAAATATACAACACTATTTCGTTATATTTGCTATAATATAATATATTGAGCTTTTTATGTTTCTTTAAATATACCAGAATACATTTCAAGGATAGAATTCCTGTAGAAACCATGTCAAAATATATTACAACGCTTTTTATTATTTACCGTTCATCTACGGTCGAAATATTTTACGGTGGATCATAATTTTATATTGAGCTTTTCTACCATAAAGAAGGACAAATTAATAGGACATTTTATGTTGGCTGGTGGGCAACAGAACTTACTGAGGGTAGCCATGTATATTATTTTTTATAAATTTATTAAATAAGACATAAAGAGACTGTTTTGTTTTATGTTATCATCTTAATCACAAGAACAGTTATGCACATTTTAGTCATGATAATTCATGTGCGAGCTTTGCCTCCGAAAAGACGTAATAAAATCGATAGCAATAAATATATCTTTTATGATGATAACTTTATTTATCTAAAATTTTGAATCTTTTCATAATATGTAAATAATTATTACACATTCACCCACAATTCAATTTTTTGAAGAAGTGGAATATCAGTTTCATATTAAAACCATTGATTTATAGAAAACTAAATGTTAAAGGTACTATACTGGTGACCGAACATGTAGTAGGAAGTACTCGAATTGGTTACTTGTTACGGGGCCGTAGGGCTTTTCCATTTGCATAAGGTATTAATTATTAGTTTATGTTCGGTGTGTTTTCACAACCAATTGAATTGTTTTCTATTTGTTCGTTATCAAAAAATAATATACACTGAATGAATAGGTACTTAAAAATAACAACATAATTTAGCAGAAAATCCGACATTGATTCACAATACGTTATTAATAATTTAATAGAAAATTCTTCAAGACAAATATTTTTTACAACTTTTAGTATAAATATAGAAAAAGAATTCCCATTTTCAAAAACCATTCAATTAATAGATTCAGATCATGTAATGTCTTGAAAGAGCTCTCACATACAAAAAATTACTTTATGACATTTAAAAAACATCACACGAAAAGGTATCTTCATTCAAAAACCTCCGGTCATCTTTAAAGGGTTTTACCGAGGGAACGCGGTAGAGACTTACCTCTTTTCGACATGGAAAGCTTTTATTTTTATATATTCCCCTATACATCTTGTGCGAGTAAAATTAAGGAGGGACTTTTTACGTTTCCCTTGGGATCAGAGTTGACTTTACAAAAGTTACGACTGTACTTTTTTAATAGAAAAACAACCGCAAGACAACTGTAAAATCATTTTGCATAGAAACTTTGGTATTTTTTCTCTTTGAAACGACGAATAAACAATAGTCTTTGAATAACATCACGCAAATAAATGGATACCAAAAATGGCATTAAAAAATTTATAAATTCTTTTTTACATTCATAATAAGATGACATAAATTAAAAATGGCAATTGTTTTTTCTCCCGCTTGATTTAAACTTGTACGTCAACTGTCGTTTAGTACACGATGTTGAATTGGTAAAACAATCAGAAAACCGACTTACGAATACCGATTGTGAGTGTTAATTAAAAAAAAAGGTTCAATTTTTAGCAGGAACTATTCGTCGTGCGATTTAAAGCTTCGAAGTTGTTCTTTAAATTGAAAAAACTCTTATATATAGTGAACACTCTGATTTCATATACCTCCGAGAACCATCGGTCTTCATAATCCCTTTTTATTCGTACCCTCAAAAGAAAGGGTTCAATGATAATTACAACATCAATACAGATCGAAAATCGATAACTCAAATACCCTTAATGAATATTTATTATCGTTTATTGAAATACGAAGTAAATAGAAACGTATTTGTTACGTGACTTGCTTGCCTGTGTTGTATCTTACGATGACAGTTTATGTTTTGTAATACTGAAAATTTTATTTCAAAGTTTCTGATCATCGAGTAAAATTATTCAATGTATTTTTTTTTGCAAAGCTTACTGTGTCAAAATTACGTGAAAATAGCCAATGATTTTGATGATTAAAAACTGAATTAATGATAATGACAAGATCATCGAAATTGGATGTCAGCTTTCCTTATACATTAGTGTGTGCTCATCAATAGCAATTTCGTAATAAGCTTGGCTACTAAGTCCTTTACTAAGTCTCAAAGGTGTTAACACATCGCTTACGTCTCTCTAACAGACACTTTTAGCCACTGACACGTGCCGTTTTAACCCTTCTATATCTTCTATAGAAGTAAATAAGAACATTTGAAATAGAAAACAAAAAAAACACACTCTTATAGAGATTTACAAAACATGTATAGGTCACGCAGAACATATTAATATATCTTTTCATAAATTTTAATATTAGTTGGTTGCCTTACCTCCATCCGCTATGTGCATGCAGCCATAGCGCAATAACGATCAAGAAAAGAAACAAATTTACTCCTCATATTCTTGGCTCGATACAGAGCTGCACGAGAGCGATTTTTTAACCACGTACTCTTGTGCTTAAGAAATGAAAAGATAGAAAGAAGAAAAAAGAAAATGTGACTTGCTTACCCACTTAGCTTAAGCGATATTAATTATCCTGTGTATCCGTATACTGAGAATGCGTTGTAGAACAAGTGTTTAATCTACTCCACGTTGAATCTAAAGGAGAATCGAGAATATCCCGCTCCCCACATGATGTTGAAAATTTATCGAATGCCTCAAAGTTGGCCTTGGTTGAGATTAAGTCAGCGTGGCCTATTGGGCCCGTATGAGGACGGACCAAAGCAAACAGCTCTGCTCGTTCGGCATTCATCTCGGGGATCACATAATCACATAACGTGATTAACGTCCAGTATAAGACACAAACAAATTCTCCTCTATAGGAGTTAATACGGTATATAAAAATGTCGTCGGCGTCCGTGGCGCAGTTGGTTTCGTCGCTGGCTACGGTTACGGATGTCTCGGGTTCAATTCCCGATGCGGACGGTTTTCATAGATTGATCTTTCAATCGATTTATGGATTTCTGTTCGTAGTCCGAGTCCTCCCTCCCACCAATCCCATCATCACGGGGCGTAACGAGAGCGATTAGCTAACCACTAGTCCTGTCATAGCCCTATCCTTCTATCCCTACTCTCTTCGAAAAAGAAAAGAGAGGTTGAGCAACTGAGTGAAAAGCAGTTCTCGTAGAAAAAATTCTGTCAAGGTACCTCCATTAGGAGACCATATGCTTCACATTGGGAGCGGATATGAAAAAAAAAAAAAAAAATGTACTTACATATAAATTGTTCATACTCAGTCAAAATTCTCAATTTTATTTATTTCCTACTGCATTAAAGACAGCAATATCATTACGTTTTCAGTTAAATTTTTTTATTAATAAACTTAATAACCATTGACTACCGCTAAAACCCATCTCATTTCATGATTCTTAAAAACTTATTATGGAAATACATTGAATATTTCTTCAATTTTTAGGGAAATTAACAACCCTAATATTTTTCTTACCACAGTGATCTGCTAATAATTATTATCCCCTCCACCAATGTACGGGGGTTTACAACTTATATGTATACTCTTTAACCCAACAGTGTTAAGCGATTCTTCTTAATCGTTATATAAAGTTGCAGAATTGGAACAAAATAAATGTGTTTTATTTTTATAAATATGTTGCCTTTCACACCAAGTTTGATAGTTTTTTTTTTCCTAAAAAGTGATGAGTGAATTTATTTAATTCTCAAGTAGTTTTTAACGTAACAAAATATTTTTCATCTAGGTTGTTACTGCAATATTTATATAAGTAAAATCTGTTTTTCAAAAAGTATTATCCGACCAAAATTCATAAATATTATATACACGAAAACCTGTGTTCTTAAAAATATTCACATCGTCTTTGTTCAAGAAGATTTTACTCGTAAAATAGTCAGAGAAATTTGGTATACGGTCCATCGTAATAATAATTGATATCCTCTTTCAAGAACTTAATATCCCCTTACATCCCTAAGCCTCTGTTTATAGCATTAATAATCTTAGTATTTTACTCATGTACAAGGAATAAAGGGAATAAAATATCATTTTCCCAGTCGCAATAATCGCTTTCCTGAAAATTGTTTGTTCAATATTCATAGTGTGTTTAGCCCCCAAGTGATGTGTTTATTTTCTCCTTAGTATATCGCATATTTATGGCGCAGAGATGGCCGTTTGTTCTTGAAATATTTCACAATTTATGGATACCGCAGTTTATCGACTTCAAACAATTCGTCATCATTATTTTTATTGATGTTTATGTTCGCGTTAATTTAATGTTTTTTTGCACTACAAAAGCTTTTATCTCTTTTCGTAAAAGCATGCTTCGTTGATCCGCCAATAACAGAAAATTAGAGTGGTCAATAACTTTACATTAATCCTTACATCAAATAAGTCCAAATTAATTCTTTAATAAAAATATTTATATATTTCGGTTTTATAACGCATGAAGATAAAAAGTTGTGTATTTTAATTGATGAAAATATAAATCATGCTATTTTATCACTTTTGTGGTCTTATTTTTCAGTTAGTGGTAGAAGGACATTAAAACATATATATATAAAAATATAAATCACAATATTAAGTCTTTATTGATAGATTATAATGTGTATAAAAATCGGTTTCCCGTGGTAGGGGGGAATTAACTGTATAAAGATCCTTACCCAATGAATTTTATCATATTCGCATTTCATCAAGTAAAGTGTCATTTTTGCTCATGAAAGTAAACATTTTAAACATTTTTGTGGAATAGCTACAACACATTTTATTTTATTTTGGTTAACCCTTCCGTATTCATGGTGTAACAATGGGTCACATTGGCCTTTTAATCTTTAAAGTATCTGTGAAATAAGTCATACAAAAGATTGAGAATTTTGCTATTTGTTAATAAAATAGTTCTACATATAATTAAAAATTAAAAATACAGCATGGTTTACGTTTTCTTTGTGAATCATGATTTGAAAACCTCGTCAATTTTACCATCCAAAAATACAAAATTATAGTATAATAACGATACGAGAAACATGACGTACCATATGTAACCGTTTTGTTTCGAGCTTGTTTTGCTGTGAAGAATTTCGATTCTTCCGTCTTTCGATAATTTCGCATAGTTTAATATATATTTCAGGTTTTACTCATGAAATATGACTTAAAATAATGATTTAATACTACATAAAACCATATTTTACTTTTTGAAATTGTCATTTCGCTTTATAAATGCGTTTATATGACAAAACCCACACGGTAACGAAATGTGACTGCAAGGTTTATAAAATGTCTTTCCGCTAATAATGAATAATTGATACCATGAAAGCGGTATTTTATAACATAAATCTTGTTAATTTTACGCAGATATTTTATAATAATTTGAACATTATAAGGTCACGGAAAAAATATATCCATGATTTAAAAAGTAAGGCAAAGCAATTGTGCAGTTTTTATAGATAGTATTCCAGCTGTAATAACCCCATTTCCGGCCATATTTCGTAAATTCTGTAACACCGAATTTCAACGAACACAGCCAGAGATGAAAAATGTTGAAGTAGTTTAAAAGCCATAATTCAATGCAGCCATTTTTTTATGATACTGCAACCAACATATTTACAAAGTGAATGTATGCAATTTTCAACAAGCATTTTCCATTTGTTTAATTACTTTGCTGGTTGGCATGTGTATTTAAATAGACATATTAAACGTTCATGTGTGTAATATATATATATTAAAATGGTTTCCAATTTGACGTTTTCAATCGACATGAGTGATCCTTTGTGCATTGACACAATTAACGGATGAATGTAATTTGTCATAATGGAAAAGATTTCAAAAATAAAGCGTTTAATCCTTTATAATCAATACTATTGTTTCGTTAAAATTTAACCGTTTATTAATTTTTATGAACCTAACTAACATTAACATTAAAATTATTAATTGGGAAATATTTTTTAATGTATTTAATAATTTTACAACGCATATTAATGAGCTGTAAAGTTGATATGACACCAATTAATTTAAAGAAATGTTTATGATAAAATTTCAATTTATTAGACATGATATATGATGGTTAAACTTACGTTGAATGTTTTATCAAGTGCACTTGAATTGAAATGATTTATAAAACTGCATACACAGAAAGAAGTGAACTGCAATAAACCTTCACATCCAAACGTGGTAGCATAAAATGGAACGCAGCAAACTGTCGACAAAATGGCGTCACCAAAGACACGACCTTGATCTCGTTTTTGCCGCCGATTTCCGCGTCGTTTCCGGCGGATGTCGCTAGCGTTGCCACTACGCAACGGAAGCGTAGTGACATTGATTGGAACTAAAATGCAAAGGGGTTTTATTATTTGATAATAGTGCTGTGATGTTTTGAGTACCACAAAATCTAGTTGAATACTGATTTCATTGGAGGAATATCAAAATGAATACCGTACAGAGTACCGGAGGAGGACATGGAGGTTCTATGAAGAAGGATAGAGACGAGGTTTGATAAAAAGTTAAAAAATATATTACTATTTTGTGATACAAAATCTACTAATTGTATACTTCCTGGATATTTTTCAAATAAAACATGAAATAAAATGAAGATTATTTGATTTTGTAAATACCACAAACAACACGTGTTTTTCTTCTGATGCATTGCCAAGCTAATTTGGTTGTGTGGTATTTGCAAAGGTTAATATTTTTTGATTGGTTAAATAAATTAACCACAGATTTACAATTAGGCCTTAAACGAAATAATGATTTCTTCATCAGTATGTTTTGAATGATTCTATTCTTTTCTGCAAAAAGTTTACTTTAACTAATTTTATTTAAAACATATTTTCAGTGGTTTTCAAACATTTTTATTGCTTAGAATTATGTTATCTGTTATTCAAAAAATGTTTATTTCAGCGGATATAAATTATTTTTATTGTTTAATAAAGTTGTTTAATACTAGGTATGTTCATTTCATATTCGTTAACAAATTGTACCAAATATCTTCCAATTATTCATAAATTATTTGTATAGATTATCAGTCGATAATATTCACTCTATTAGCAAAACCGTACAAATGAATATTTAAATTCAGTGGAATGAGTGTTTTAAACTGTATTTATTTTCCATATAAATGTATATAAGTAATCTCTTTTTACCGATAACTTATTGGCATTTCATTGCATTTAAATTATAGGTAATTTTTCATTTATTAAACGTTTACTTCTATTGTATTTATGTATAATGAATAAAACACATTTATTTTGACTATCTGTATAAATGTAGGGTGGGCTAAAACATTTAACAGCTTCGGCAATATTTAAAAAATACTCCTCTAATGCAATTTTGCCATGATCTTTGCATAATATATGATGAATTAGACCCTGATAATCTCTTAGACACATATCTTAAACCAATTTGTTTTAAATTTGGATCGCTCAAATTTTGTACACTTCCGTACGTGTCATCACTATCGACCCGGAATTCGCCTTTCGAGTCCTTCAGGTATTCAAGTGCACGATCAAATTTGATATTGAAGTTCCATCAAGCAACCTCAGCCGATACCTTAGATTTTTTCTAGCTCAGGGAACGGTTTTTTTGCTCATTCTTTCAATGACGAGCTAGAAATATCTTATCTGACATTGAATTAAAATAAAAAAAAAAATAACTAAATCAATCTCCCCTTTGACGCAAAATTAATTCTTCATATCTTGAATCATATAAAAAAATACGTTTCTTACTGTTCATTGTTAATAAGCATTAAAGAGCGTTTTATTTTATTTGCAGGTAAGTCACCTCAAGTATTTAATCATAGAAACAGAAGTCAACCTTACTAACAGGTAAGCAAAAAAATTGATGTGTAATATTTTGAATTTTAAGTAATTATTTAGGTGGATTCGTATGTCATATTATTTAATAATGAACTTAGGCGAATAAAAAACTCGTCTCGTCATTAAATTACAATAACTGACGAATATATCAATATACAAAAACATAAATAAATTTTTAATACGAATGAATATTTACGGCCGCAATATGGACTTCGCGTAATTAAAAATTAAAAAACAAAAATTTGCAACATGGAGCACCATTGCCAACGGTTTATGCATTACAAGAAGAAAGATCAGTAATGATATTTTAAAATTTGGATATTTATTTATAAAAATATGGTAATTGTACGTTTAATTTTTAAAGTGAATAATTAATAACTCGTACCCCAAGTGTCTGGTAATTCGCGTTTTTTGAATTAATTTATTATGTTTTTTTTTTTAAGTATAACAATATTGTAACCAGAAAGGAATTTCAACGCAATTCTTTCAGGCAAACCTTATTCCAACCACTTGTTTTACACTAGGGACATAATAAAATTTTGTACACACACTTCTCTATTTTATTTATTGAAAACAGAGGATCGACGGACCTATCTGCAATAAAATCGTTTGATAGCTACAATATAAGATAAAAGCGTGCTCTGATGTGTTAAAATTTACCCGTACCTGTTTTGGTTGCAGTTGTTTTATTTCTACAAATGAAAGTTACGCCGTTAAAAATGGCCAGAAACGAATAATATTTCATTTTGATATTTTGTATGTAATTCAACTTACAACCAAAGTTCAAGAATGTATCTCGGTTGTAAGTCGAGGATAGCCTGTATATACATATCATAAGTGCATTATGTTTATTGAACCTTCTACCGTTTTCTGAGAAGTGTCAAATGCAATGCATCTGAATAAATATTTCACTGCATTTTAAATCGAGATGAACTCTTTCCTGTGTATACGCTTCCTATATTGACAAACTTTAATTTAAATTTGTTTTTCATACAAACAAAGAAATTGGCTTCTCTTCGGCAGCTATACAGTTATTGCTCAAAATATTTATTATTAATAAATTTTAAATTTTGCGATGACAATACTTGAGCAAACTTGTCGGCGTCAGTGGCGTAATTGGTAGCGTCGCTGGCTACGGTTACGGCTCGGGTTCAATTCCCGGTGACGACGGTTTTCATAGACTGATCTCTCAATCGATTTATGGATTTCTGTTCCTAGTCTGTGTCCTCCCTACCACCCATCCCACCCTCACGGGGCGTAGCGAGAGTGATTAGCTAACCACTAGTTCTGTCATAGCCCTATCCTTCTATCCTTACTCTATTCGAAAAAGAGAGGTTGAGCAACTGAGTAACAATCAGTTCTCCTAGAAAAATTCTGTGAAGATGCCTCCATTAGGAGACCATATACTCCACATTAGGAGCGTACATGGAAAAAAATACTTGAGCAAATGAGAAGTGAAGTTTGTCAACTGATATTTTCGAAAAAAATGAGTTAAGTGCGTTTTGGTGTTCTACGTAAGATATCATAACAGGCTGCGAAAGTATTTTATTCTGCAAGAAGTGAAATTATAAAAAGTTTAAATTAATGTAAGAAGTTGGCCCACTTTATTCCCGAGGCCTCATTTGTAATAATTGGTGTTGGTAACGTTTCAAACTATTGCAGGATTTATTTCCAACACTTGATTATTTAAAAAATGTAAAATAAAATTCAATGTCACTGAGAAAATTCAAATATTGAGTACGATTTTAAATATACGATACGGCTTTGCTATTTATTAAATTCAAACCATCCGTACCAACAAATTTTCCATTTTATTTATTGTTTGGCTTTATGCACGTTGCAGCAGTCAGTTTTACTCGTCTTTCCATCTTGTTTCGTGTATAGAAATGCACTTAGAGATATAAAATACCCAAATTAAAACATAACTCAAGTAGCGAACATTTCTTGCTAACAAATGTATCTGGCCCATTTCCAACTAGATACCGTGACGGAAGTACTAAATAAGCAACCCTATTGTTAATAAGTACACTGAGCTTAAAATACTATATTAAAATGTTCACTATTATATTTGTTAATATTATTTGATACTTACCAAAATCTTATTATTTAAATAGCCAATTTTAAGCTTAATTTCTGAGTCTTGTATTAAGTTAGACAATTTATTAACAAATTAACAACACAAAGTCATTTATTGTTTAAACAATGAAACTATTAACTTAACGATACTTTGAAAGTTTGTAAGGTTTCATTGTTTAAGTGAGTCAGTTTATCTTAAATTAATCTTCTGTCTAAATTGCTTTGTGTGTTACATTTACAAAGTTATAATAGTTATGAAGTGAATGCGTGAAACGTTTAACATGAGGTTTTATTCATATAGTGTCAATATAACATACCAATTTGTTTTAAAGAGCCATACATGCGTATTTGGTTTGTCAAAGATCTTATTTTAGCATTTATCATTGCATAATAACTGTCGTAAATAATACTATTAAATAATAGCTGAACGAGTTTATACAATGAAAGAACACGATGAAAAATAACCACAGTTGTGAGTTGTGATTTATTTTAAGCTAAAGTGTGAATAAACAAAAGAAAAATTCAACTAATTATTATAGGTTAGAATTTGACATCATTGATGGTATTGTGTTTTGTATTAGCTACAGTTGCGTGTTTACTACAGAATAAGCAATGAAAATCTATTTCTATGTAGATGTTTCATCGTTTCACTTGCTTCGTAATTCGATATTAATATTTTTTAACTACTACTGCCATTTCGTTGACCGTGTGGTAAACTTCATACCGCTCGGTTCCGAATCCTTGTACGGAAACCTTAATAAATAGATTTCTCCATCGATTAATGGATAAGCGTACGATGGTATGAAATAAAAAATACTAAATAAAACACAATTAATTAATTAAAATAATTCATTGCAAAAATTTTTTTTGGCTCCCCAAAGAATTGTAAACCATTTTGCTACTCACATTTGGCTCTTTCGTTCCAAAAGGTTTCCGACGCCTGGCCTAGTTGCATGCCAAATAAAAACGAATCGTGTTTTTACAGTGTTGCATAAATAATCAATCAAATTTTAAACAAACATATTCCAAATTTGGATTATTGAGATTTTGTACACTTTCATGTATTTTGTCACTAACGACCCGGGTTTCGCCTTTCGGCATCTTCAGGCATTCGGGCACACGAATGGACTCGAACTGACAGACAGTAAACAGTGTCTAACGTTTATATAGAAGATACAAATACGACAAATATTATTTACGAGGTAAAATATTATATGTCTGAGAGCCACACTGATGCCTGAGTTAACATTTCGAGAATCGCCTTAATCCTTATTTTGTAAATAACACATTAACGGAGTGGCGAATTGCCGCTTTCCAACTACTTTTAGAATTACCAGTGATTTTACAAATATAATAGCATTGTGGGTTTCAATAATCCAATCCATTGTGGGTTTCAATAATCAATCTCAATAATCCAAATTTGATATTGAAATTTCATCAAGCACCCTCAGTCGATGTCTTAAATTATCTTAAATTATAAAAAAACATATTCCATTAATTTAATGTCAATAGATTGTAAATAGTTAAATGCATCTCTTATACATATAACTTTAATCATTCGAAAATAGTTACGAGTCATATAAGCCCGATTGGACTAGTCGGTATCATGTTTGTTACATCCCCAAAGCGTTACCTTATTTTACCAAAGGTATTTCTTCCTACCCCTACTTTCCTACTGAAACTATTATGTGGAGTTCGCGAGCGGGGCTCCTAGTTTCCTGGCTAAAGTCAGTGCTAGGGTGGGTACAGACTAAGTCTTTATATCCCTTTCCCGCATGTAAGCTAGCTACGTACTGCTGTCTAAAAGATTCTGTCAGCTGAAGACTTTGTGTGGGGAAAACATTTGAGAAAAAACCCCATACGAGAATGATTGTCTTTGAATCATTAACAAAAGTTCAATTCTTAACCAGAATTGCTCGTAATGTTGGCGTAAGTTACCAAAGGTATTGGAGTGAGATAATACGTCGTTTCGTGAAAGTTTTTAGTAGCAATATCATGGCATACGCCACACCAAAGCTTTGTGCAGCTAGTGACTGTCAAAATAAATAAATAAATAAATGAACTATTTATTTATTTTAATCTTAAGTACTGTATTAGGTACTAAAAATATTATTGATTTTAAGAAAAACCAACGTAATTTCATAATTATTAAGTATTGATAAATGTTAAGCTTGTAGAATTTAGCAAGTTACGAATGCTTACTGATTTCCTGATTCATGCATCACCAAAGAGATGGTGGTTTTAAGATTTTTATTTGATAAAGTTTTCAAAATATAATTTGGCATTTTAACTGAGAAGAAATTATTTAATTGCAGAATAAAAAA
This sequence comes from Himalopsyche phryganea, assembly GCA_022494535.1. Lineage (NCBI taxonomy): Eukaryota > Metazoa > Arthropoda > Insecta > Trichoptera > Rhyacophilidae > Himalopsyche > Himalopsyche phryganea. Next base: position 1,074,634 of record JAGVSL010000024.1, read on the forward strand.
GTATACGTTAAGTTTATGGACGCTACTGGTAATCGATGTGACGTATACAGCAGGTAGTTAGTGGAAAAGTATTAAAAAGAATATTATAGTGAAAAGTTTTCAATATTCAGGGAAGCCATATTTTATCAATTAAACCAATGGTCGTCAATCATTTATGGTCATTAACGATCGTTTTTTTTGTGATTCATTAAAGTATATTATTGATCCAATACATTTAAACAGCCTTTACATATTAAGACTTAAAAAACAACTTTTGAAATATGCTTATGCAAGCACTTGTACAAATCAAATTTGAATTTGGATTATTGAGATTTTGTACACTTCCATGTATTATGTCACTAACGACCCGGGTTTCGCCTTTCGGCATCTTCAGGTATTCGAGCACACGAATGGACTCGAACAGTTTTACCGACCAAGTACACGAATGAACTCGAATTAACAGACAGTAAATAGTTTATATCGTTTAAGCTCAGTTCGAGTTCATTCTTGGACATATTTAAAATTGTAATATAAATAATAATGAAGGCTAATATTGTCTTTCTCATTAACACTTTATTTTATAATAAAACTCTTGTACTAGAAAGTGCTGTATCGATGGATATGCAAAAATTTGTTTTATTTAAAATATCCTTGCATAAAGAAAAACATGAACTACAAATGAATATAATGTTTTTTATAGCCCACCTCTTATTAAAATAACTTCTCGTTTGCACAATAATGCTTCCCTGCTGCAACAGTAGGTGATTAGGAAATTTTACCAACAACAAAAATACATTATTATTTCAGCGGTTAGTATTAAAAGGTCGACGACTTCATTTAAACGAATATTCGTAAAAACATATTTAAAGATTCTTGTCATTTGATGTATGCCACAGAACACTTCAACATTTTTCTTCCTCTTAATATAATAAAGTCTAAACGTGATATGATAGTATTGTGTTGTTATTTAAAATATTCGTAAAATTATGTAAATAATTCCTATTTTGATGTATGCCCACAACCCACAAAGTCAATTATGTTTCTAGAAATTTAACAAAATGTAATGTATCGATGCACGTTGTCACCAAACCGCACAACGTCGCAGTAATTAACTTGACTAACATTTGAAATGTTTGATATGGCAACATGCCTGCTTTACCGACCGGGCATTAATGCAAGAACAAACAGTCCAGTCGCCATTTCATAAATTTAACAGTGGCGTGACAAACGCCATGTAAATGTTGTTAAATATTGACCATTACGTGCATTATAATTAATTTACTATAAAAAATTGAAAGTACTGACATGCCTGGACGCACCTCAATAATTAATATTTAACTACCTATATGAATCAATTATATATTATGATGATGCTACGTTTTTACTTAACTATTAATTTACTATGAAAAACCTTTCAACATAAATTATTTATTTAAAGATAATTTTGATGCTAAACGATCTGTTTAGTAGTTTTCTTTGAGAGTCTGCTTTAATTGATTTGTTCTTGGTACGGTTTTGCTTATAATATAATAACGAGTACCCGGCATGCGTTGCAATGCCACTCAAAGAAATATAATGTTTATGTTTTAATTCTGTCTATTGAAGTGCTTTTGAATACACAATATTTTCTGTTTTTCCGTTTGTGTCGTGTACGCAACACGAATAAATCAGAAGGTTTTCCGAGATGTCGTTGTTTATATCTATTTGATTTTTTTTTATTAGATTTTTGATTTTTTTTAGAAACCTTTGCGGGTGTGCGCACAACAACTCACAAAAGTTTCATCGCAATCGGATGAATGATATAGGAACGTATAGACGACAAACAAACAAATAAACGTTCATTTTTTTAGATATCGGCTGGTTATCAACGTCCTGGAAGGTCTGGGTTCTCAAGCAAACACCATTTCAAATCCGGTTCAACTCTTATTTATTTTAATCGAAGATGCAGTGGTAAAATACACAAAAATATTACTAACACATAAAATTGTTTAAAATAATTTAAGTTTATTTAAGATAAACTAATGCTTGATAGAAGTATAATGTTTATTTTTTTATAATACATAGTGTCCTATTCCGATTTAAGCCTGATTACGTAGAGCAAAAAACCAGGCAGCTTGAAATGGTATTGTTTTATTACATTATTTGAGGTTAAAAACCTCCGATAGTTTGTGGTACGTAGTGCTACAACAATTACGTGGTTACTTTGCAAAACAGTATAATTTTATTGAGTGACATTATTCGAAATATTCATTGTGTTTGTTTGTGTATCTCAATTTATTTGAGGCATGCGGCAATTCACTGTAATTTTAATTACTCACTTTATTTAAAAATACTAATAAATAAATCATAACAGCATCATAGCATCACGGCACATTTTTCTACTTTTCAACTGTTACGACCATATTTTTTCCAATTTTCACGAGGACTCGGCAACCTTGAAGAATCAATCATTTGGTAGTCGATTGATAAATGAGTCGTTTTGTGATTTATGGCAATTTCTTCTATCAATCTGTTATGCGTGAAATATCCAGAAAAAAAGTCACATTTATGTACCTTTTCTGTCGATTTTTTACGTATATCCGACATGCGACCGTTCTTCGAGACGTCATATCCGGATGTTAAGTGAACCGGATGGGGAAACATTTTTAAAAATGAGCGCTTCAACTACAGATCGTTTGATATGCCTTTTTTTGAGGTTCCGTAGCCGCCAACGAGGGAAGAAAGCTTTGCAAGTTTTGTTTAATACTTTTAAAGACTACTTGAGTAAGATCAAGTATTTGCAACAATGTTGATAATGATATTTCTCTTTTCATATTATGCGGGAAGATACTGATAGTTTATACAAATGCATAAAACATTTATTTCATTCAAGTTTTCCCAGTAAATCTCAGCAGATTTTGACTCGATAATAATAAAAATTCTTTTGAAATATTTTCCAGATATTATATTCATATTTTAAAACGAATCATGTTCGAGAAAGCAAAATATCCCATCGTATCTTTGAAAAGCTTTACTATAACCATGCAATTTTCTGATTTCGAGCATACGTTCTCACCATGGTGTAATTCAACAAAAGATATTAAAAAACATATAAAATTAAAATTAATAGCTTCGTTATTCTACTGGTTTTATCACTAACGTGACGCGTTTCGCCTCATTAAGAAACATCTTCAGAATAACCATATCGCAAGGTTATTTATTTCAAAGGTAAACAATGATTCTAATCCATAGATTAAAAATAAAGAGTAGGGTAGGTTTTATTCTTATATTCAATATATTATTACTCTCTCCGAGAAAAAGATATACTTAGTGACCGAGCGACACTCAGTTTTCGTAGAATGTTATCTGTTGAGATAAATTAAGAGAGCATGGTTACAAAAAAAGGTAGTTGATATAGTATTCACAAACAGAGAAAATATTTTAATCTCAGGCTTAAACGTTGAGATACGATGAAAATGTATTCTAAAAATCTTATTGAAAATTGAAAGTCTATTTTTTGTTAACATTTCGTTTCGCTTAAGCGTTTAACGTTTTATTTATTCAATTAACAATTACATTCCTCGCAACGTTGCGGCCCTAATCCAAAAAGCCAACATATAAGTCAATCAGATAAAAGGATTATGCTAATACTAAAGCTTTTAACAAATTTGCGTTTTGTACTTATGCATTGTTTTACAACACTTGTAAGCGAAAGCTTGCGCTGGATCAAATCCGCGCGAAATATTATTCAATTTCAATGGATTTTGAATGAAGCTTTATGAAAGCTTACGTACACAATTCATAAGAAACGCAATACGTATAAATACAGTATTATTATTGTAAGAGATTTTCTTTGTCTATTAAATGATCAAGAATATAAATATAAATTTTCACATTATCGTATTACCCCCAAAATGAATATTTCTGTAGGTTTAAGACATCGACTGAGGGTGCTTGATGGAATTTCAATTTCAAATTTGGATTATTGAGATTTTGTACACTTCCAAGTCACACTTGTACACACTTGTCAGTTCGAGTCCATTCGTGAGTTCGAATGCCTGAAGATGCCGAAAGGCGAAACCCGGGTCGTTAGTGACAAAATACATGGAAGTGTACAAAATCTCAATAATTCAAATTTCTGTAAGTAATTAATTATGAAATAAGTCACGGGTGTCCGGGTTTTTGGTTATCTTCGGCCATATTAATTGAAGAGTAATTATTCTTGGCCACATATAAAATACTTATTAAATATTAGTCTTTTTTTTTTGCTTTTTTTACGATAAAATTAAAAAAAGAAAAGTGACATAAAATTAATTGGATATTTGACAGTGTTTTGAAGATACCAACGCATCAATGTCTAGTTAAATAGAAGTGGTTGCAATAATTAATGATTTTGCTATTAATTTTACTTTTGTATTCTTCACTTTTAAAAATAATTGCTCTCTAATATACGTCCTGCTAAAAAGCGATAACAGATATATAACATTCTATTTGTCAAATACGAGGTAACCTAGTTATATCGACTGAAAAGGGAGTCAAAACTGTAACAAAGTATTGATGATTTTAATGAAAATCTTGAGAACTATTCTCAAATTCCTCAGTTAAACTGATAATCAGGTCTAAATATATTTTTCTGTTTACTGGATTATGTTTACTCAACTTGCTTGAGCATTGTGCGATCGAGCTACGATAAAAAAACGCAAAAAAATGTTAAAATTTATCATTATTTGTTTTAGATGTACTAGGTGTCTTTGGCCTAGTCTAAATAAAAAAATCATAACATCACAATAATACATCAATTAAGTAGACTTCTTTCTGTCACTTTTCCGTAACACAAACATACACCCCCAACGAATACAGCAGTTCTATCTGGTATTTTTTAGGAGAATGAGATAAAAAATTTCAACAATAATTAGAGATTAATAAAGGCATTTAAAATCAATCATTTGTAATGAAAATTTTATTTCGTGGTTCTGTAAAATGACCAAAAGTAAGTTACCGCTTTTTTCTTTGAGTACGTTGAAATGTAATTTGCGATTTTCTTTTTTTTTTTGGGACTAAACAGAAAGTTTATAATAGGAACAAAGTATTTCCAAGCCAATCTGATGTGGTGAAAAGACGACGAACCAGTTATTATGTTATGACGATAAATTGAAATACAAAATATCTAATCTTTATTATGAATTACGATAGAATAAAATTAGCATTTTTCAATCGATTTTTGTATTTCTGTTCGAAGGCATGGATGTTTGTACTTTCTGAAAAATTCCTTGAATGATATTGTTGCGAAAAACTATCATTAAGACAAGAAAACTATTGGGTTATAAAAACTGTAATAAATATTTCTACCGTTGATTTCTTGGGTTTAAGTATTCTCAAAATAGTTGGTAATAAATTTTGAAAATCACACACGCAAGAATAGGTTTCACGTTATCTAACAATAGCGCTAAATTTATGGGTGATACAAAAATAAAAACAATTGCATGTGTAGCAATTAAATGTTAAGGAATGATTTTATTCAACGATGTGGCTCGTAAGGCATAGACTAGAAGGCTGATCAGACATATTACCTGATAAGACGCCGGATCGAAGAGAGGCGAGCGGCTGGTTATCCAAAGTCCTGGAAGGGCTGTGATCTCAGACAAACACCATTTCAAATCCGGTTCAAAACTTATTTATTTTCCATCCAAGATGCAGTGGTTCACATTACACAAATATATAAATCCTAACACATAAAATTGATTCTACATTTACATTTACTTAGCAACTGAATTTACTTTAAGTTATAATACAAATGACACAACGATTTTAAATTAAGTCCAATGCAAATCAAAAAAAAAACAAACAATTCACATCGACACGTCACCTCCGCCACGAGAGCGCAGCTCGTCCCGCTCGGCATATCGTAATCGACTGTGTACAAATACAATTAAAAAAACTCCCTGCACCGTCGGAGCTACCCCTTTCCGTAAAAGTGGAATCGTCCAGCGGACGTACCCGGCGGCTATTGAACGGCATGGTAACAAGCTTTGGGCCGATTCTGCGAATTATTGCTGTTGCCGCAGGGTGATTTCAGTTCTGGACACTAATGACATTTATACTTAACAAAAACCAGGGTGTGTCATACCTTTCCTTCAATTGTCTTTACACTTACACTTTGTCTCGCTCTCAGCGTCCAGGTATGAAGCCTGGTATTTGCATACATTAATGTAATCTTTATAGTATTTTATAAGTTTGGTATGAAAATATGGTATCTAAAAGTGCTCTTTTCAGTACTGAGCCACAGAAATGTACATTTATTTGTAATAATTATATGCTTTACGTCCCATTATGCCTGAAGTGTAAAGTGTTCAACCAATGTGTGCTACCAGTGTCAACGTATACCTGCGAAAGATGGACTCTCAGTACACGAGAGTTCCAAAAACTAGAGTGGCGCAACGTGGCAACTTGCATGTTGAGCATGATGCGTAAGGACCGCAAAAGAAACCAATGGATAAGAAAGCAAACAAGAGTGAGAGATGTGATAAAGGTCACCAAATCGATGAAATGGTAGTGGGCTGGACATGTTGCACGGCGAACGGATAAATGCAGTTCAGTTGTAACAGTGGGGCACTAAGCGACCTTAGGGGCGTCCCAAAACCCGCTGGATTGACGAATTTGTCAGGTTCGTTGGAAGTACGTGGCAGCGTAAAGCTAGGAACTGAGAAGAGTATAGGGAGCTGGGGGAGGCCTCCATACAACAGTGAATCGATCCCGGCTGAAAATGATATGTTATTCGTCCCACATACTAAAGTGTTACTATTATTTCTCGTTTAATGAATTAGATTTCAGATATATTTTTTTCATAAGTAACGCTCCGTTTATTAGCAACCAAAGCATCGCATAAATTCTGGCATGTCAAATGATAGCGAAGTAAATTATTATTGATACATTATATCACGCTGAAGTTTGAATGAAATATTAATTTAAATTATATTTTGGTCTTTTGGTTCTGAAGTGAGAATAGTAATATTAGAATTTATTTTATTCTTTTTTTGAAAATTTATTTCCTCTAGAAACTAAATGTTCACTGATCGAATTACTTCAAACAATAAATTACTGTGAATATTTACAATTTATAAATTCAAATACAAAATTATGCAATCACACTCCTAAAATAATGTAACGTTTTGTCGTATAAATATAATAAAATAGTATTTTTCAAGCATGTGGATTCCCGTATTCATATGAAATACTCGCCGTCCTACTACAAAATGTATTCAAATTTTATAAACTATTACGTGATATTTAAACTATGTGACATCTACAAATCACGACATGGTGTACAAAAAAATAGCTTAGGTTGGGATAGAAAACTTTTACCGTAGCTTAGAGTGCTTAGACTGAACTCGGTAATTCTGTAACCTATACGAACTATTGTTAGCAATACTTTGTTTATCGTTCAATCTTTATGTAACACTAACGCACGACACCTGTACCATTTCTTTTTGTACTGGCCCTAACTTGTTTAATTGAATAAGTATGAATTGCCTTCTAAAATTCTTGTTCCAATACATGTATTTTTATACTAATATAATATTAAAAAAACCACAAAAGATTTTATTGCCAATACACCAAATATTTATTTTAAATAAGTTGAAATAATCATATGAAAAATTTCAACAAAATAACTCGTGGAAAAATACAATATCTCAAACGTTGAATTATTGTAATAATAAACATTTAGTATTAATCTTATCTTGATGGTTACGTGGATTTCTTAACAGGATTAACAAATATTTGTTTGTCCAATTTTGTGTCTAAGTTCTTTTAACAAACATATGTGGATTTTCCAAGTGGAGATTGTTTAATTTGCTGTATAGATGTTGTTTTCATCTAAAAATTATTATTGATTTATGTTTCGGTGAGAATTTAAACAAAGTCTGAAAAATTAATATTGTATAAATTTGGATTATTGAGATTTTGTACACTTCCATGTATTTTGTCACTAACGACCCGGGTTTCGCCTTTCGGCATCTTCAGGCATTCGAGCACACGAATGGATTCAGTCTCAGTTCGAGTCCATTCGTGTGCTCGAATGCCTGAAGATGCCGAAAGGCGAAACCCGGGTCGTTAGTGACAAAATACATGGAAGTGTACAAAATCTCAATAATCCAAATTTAATATTGAAATTCCATCAAGCACCCTCAGTCGATGTCTTAAATTACTTAAATTATATAATATTGTATAATGTAAAATTATTAGAAAAAGAAAAAAAAAGATTATGTTTTATGATTAACGTATCAGAAAGACAGTATTTAGTAATAAGAAAACTGACGTTTTTTAAGCTTTGCGTGTCCGAAGTCTAAGCGTTACTGAAACAAGTAATAAAAGAGACTTCAAATAAATATTTTATTGTGCAAGAAACGCGACCGTTTTTAAACATCTAATTCTATTTCAAAAGCAAATAACTCCACCCGCATTATTAAAGCTCCGTTTCTAGTTAAGCTTCTTTGAAATTAGTCTATATGTATGCAAATAAATCCGATAAATTTAATTTAACTGTGTATACATATTTATAAACCTCGTAATCTTCGTTGAGAAATTGTTTCGTGATTTCGGACAGTAAAATAAAAGTGTTTGGTAACATTCCATCCGTTGTATACGATTATTCACTGTCAAGGAGTTAAATTCACCAAAGTTTTTTTCATTATTCGTAACACGCTCATTTAAATTCAAGAATCTCATTTTTACTAAGGTGGCAATTTATTGTTTTATGCACGTGTAAAATAAAATTATGACGAAACTGTATTTAAGTGAGAGCTATTTATAAATATGTCTTCAACTTTTAATGCAATTATAATTTAAGACATCGACTGAGGGTGCTTGATGGAATTTCAATATCAAATTTGGATTATTGAGATTTTGTACACTTCCATGTATTTTGTCAGTTCGAGTCCATTCGTGTGCTCGAATGCCTGAAGATGCCGAAAGGCGAAACCCGGGTCGTTGGTGACAAAATACATGGAAGTGTACAAAATCTCAATAATCCAAATTTAATGCAATTGTTTTGTATAGATTTATAAGTGTCGAGTACTATATCATATTCTATCTATGTGCTTTCATATAAGCAGTTCAGGAGTCGAACTGATTTTTAGTTACTATTTCAAGGCTTACTCGCAAAAAAAAAAATCAAGGAAGCCTCAATCTATCGTTTTCCAATTTTTTATACGGTGTCCGCTCCCAATTTGGAGCATAATATGCTATATTATGGCGTCCTAATGAAAGTATCTCAACATAAGCTTCCCACTAGAACTGCTTCTTACTCAGATGCTCAACCTCTTTTCAACGAAAAGAGTAGGAATAGAAGGATAGAAGTACGACAGACATAGTGGTTAGCTAATTGCTCTCGCTAAACTAGCACAATGAAAACACATTTTTATTACTGTAGGAAATTAAAAAAAACAACTATTGATACTTATTCTATAAACCGGTGTTTGGTTTTCCTCAATGAATTGTTATCCATCTGTTGACAATTCTCAAGTGATTATAATATAATATGGTAAAATAATTGCTAAATATTGAGTCTCAGCTAGTTAAAATTGAATTTAGATTTAGAAACCAGAGACAGCTACCATATTTACGCGACTATTTTATTTCTAACCGAGCTATGATCTACCGAAGTTAAGGTAAAATATCACATTGAATTGAGAAATAAAAAAGTGGTACCTTAATGTTGAAAATTTAGCGGCTGGAATATTCTAGATTGAATTCCTTCTACGTTAGTTTGTAGTGTATGTATTAAGACAGTTTCCATAGTGTAAGCAAATATCAGTCTGTGCATTCATTCACAACAGTGTTTGCCTTTGTGAGAACACTTACGACAGTCAATAAACTCAGGTAGCGTATTGGAGTGATAGGAATGCCTGATACGCGAGCCAATATGTATTATGTAACGTATTAATCAACCCGACAATGATCTTCGTAGAGAGTCACGACCCATGTAAAACAATACAAACTGTAGAACATCCGTGAGCTATGGAGGCGTGGGGCTGCATAGTTGTTAAGGTTTTGACGTCGTGACATTAGGGCGCTAACTAACCCTGCTAACGGGCACCATGTCAGGGGTTAGTCGAGCATAATTGCCAAGATAATCCTCACTGTTTGAGAATTTCGGAAATTTTCTTAAATGTGATCAGACGATAAAACTAAATATACACTAAGATTTATTTCCACATTGACTAGCATTGGAGCATCTCATGTTGTTTAATGTGGAATAGTTTTAAGTAAGTTGTTAAATTTTTGTTTCAGAGCGAATAGCGTATTAATAAGCTAATCGTTCTCTCTCTACGCCTCCTTTTCATGATCAGGTGTCTAGAAAGAACAGCAACCAACCAGTACATTTGTATATTATTTATTTATTCAAAAGCAAGCGATGGGCGTTGGCTCTCCAAGCGTAGTTACGGATTCGAATTCCTGGATGACAAATTTCATAAATCTATGTTTTAATCGATTTTTATCTCAAGGCATGGATTATAGTAATGTCATCTTTTCCCATTTACCTCAGCATACGAGTATAGAGGGAGCTACTACTGCTTTCCTTAACCCAAAGAATTATGGAGATGGTTCCACAGTTTTTCTATGGTGTTCTTCACTCGACAATATTCGGGTTATTCGGAAAAATTTCTTTTCTTACGTGCGACAGAATAAAATTACTGAAAAAAATACGAATGAATATTTTTCAAAGTAATGTTACCTTTAAACATCGCATTGTTACACGTGCTGTAATTTAACAGGTAGAGAAGAGCTGACAATAGAAGTTATTTGAGCATCTCATTGAGAGAACAAGAGAGAATACAATAGTTTACGATGTACCGTCACAAACACTCTCAATTCTCTATGGAATGATATTTGAAAACAAACTTGACTTTGATAAAACATAATATGCGAATGAGTATTTCTATAAATTAATACCCAATTTCAAAAACCTTGTTTAACGTTACAAAATTGCAATGGAGACAAAAAGACCAGATAAAAAAGTCAATTCATTATTGGAGTTTATTGCCTATAGAAATTGTGATTTTCACGATGGCAGAGTACTTAAATAACCATCAACAATATTGAATCATCCTAGTAAAACTCAATACTCTGTTTTTCAAATATTATCAAAATGTATTTTATTTTAACTCAACCGTATTCATGGTGTAACAATGAGCTACTTCAGCCTTAAACCTTTAAATTATCTGTGAAATAGGTCATAAAACAAATTTTAAAATTTTGCTTTTTTGTAAATAAAATAGTTTTACATATAATTAAAAATTAAAAATACATTATAGTTTACGTCTTCTTTGTATAATTAATCATAATTTGAAAACCTCGTCAATTTATCACCAAAAAATACAAAAGTATAGTATAATATAGTAACAATTAGTATAGTATAGTAACAATCTGAGATGGATGATCGTATTGTCCTCAAACGGCACCGGTACACGTCTCGAACTTGTTCTGCTATGAGGAGTTTCGGTTCTTGCGTCTTTCGATAATTTCGCAGAGTTTGATATTTATTTTAGGCTTTACACAGAAAACATTATGTAAAATAATTACTGAATACTACATAAAACTATATTTCACTTTTTGAATAGTCATTTCACTTTATAAATACGTTTATATGATAAAACCCACACGGTGACTGCCTGTGATCCGAAGGGATTTTTTAGCATGAAAACGGGAAGGTTAGTAGCATTTTTTTATTATGTTATTATAGATTCGTTTAAAATACGATGTCAAACCAGATAATATGAATTGTTGGAAATATTTTGAACGATTATTCAAACCGATAAAGGTATACCATTAAACGGGAAGGACGTAAACAATAACGAAACACCATGATGAAAGATCATATGCTTTTATTTATGATCGGAAGTAAAATTTAATAAATCAATCTATGGTAGTATACATGTAAAATAATAAATAAGTATATAAGTAACGGGAAAAAATAAAGGATTATATTTCTTTTGTTTTATTGATAGTTAATTTTGAGCTTATTCACAAAAATTAATAGTGTTGTTAGAAGTCTACAAAAAACAAATACCTAAGATAAAAATATTTTTTTTAAAGCAATGTCCGCTTCTATTTTAGCCTCCGAATGGAGTTTCGCCTCGTTTCTACATTTCGTACGAATACATTTATTTGATGTTTTTATTTAGCATTTTTTTATTCTAATTAGTATTTATTGTCTTGTATGTTGCACTTCAGCATAAGTTTTCATGACGCAAATGTTGGAATTAAACAGGCTTTCTGTGAAAAAATTCAAAACTTTGCTACCGTGTTACTGTATGCTTTTTTTGAATTATAAACTTTATTGAGAGAAATAATAATTATTTTGCAAAAATTATTATCCATTTTTGTCGTTTCAATTAAATATCTGGCATTCAAGAAAATAGATGCGTCCGAATTGTTGATTTGTATTAGTTTTACATATGCAAAACACACGCTATATTATTTATACAATATGCATGCGGCAGAAATATATTTCACTCCGCGATTAGCTTTCAGTTTAATTTATTGTTATACAAAAATATCATATTATTCATTTTTCAGTTAACCTGTCAGAGCTTTTATAATTGAAACTTATCATTTTTTAGACTAATAAATGTACAGGCACAATTATCTAATCTAAAAGAATTCATTAGAAAAAGACTCTTTTATAAGTCTCCAGCTAAACATATTTATGGAGTAAATGAAGAAAACATCAGGAAATGTTTAAAATCCTTTTTAACCTTTTGTACCATGCCCGCTCCCAGTGTGAAGCATATGGTCTCCTAATAGAGGTATCTCAACAGAAGTTTTGTCACTCAACTAGGGATAGAAGGATAGGGTTAGGACAATACTAGTAGTTAGCTTATCACTCTAGCTAATCCCCGATTTTTGGATCGGATGGGCGGAAGGAAATTTTAGACATCACAAACATTCATGCCTACGAACAGAAATCCATAAATCGATTGAAAATCAATTTATGAAACTGTCCGCACTGGGATTTGAATCCGAGACATCCGTAACCATAGCCAACGACATTAACCACGGGGTCAACGGAGCTTAATTGCTTTTTAATGACTTCCACAAGAATGGTCCTTTTAAATAATTCATGTGCAATAGTTTGTATATTTAAATGGGTGCTTTCAATATTTCTTTTTATTGAATTTTTTCACTGGTTGACATATTAATATCCTACAACACAAGCTGGTAGCACACCTCCACCCGTTATATGTATGCAGCCGCTGTTTCACGGTCGCCTTACATAACACAATACCGATCAAGAAAAGAAACGAATTTACTCCTTATGCCTCATTGGCCCGATACAGAGCTGCACGGCACCGGTCTTTTAACCACGCACTGTTGTGCTTAAGGAAAGAAATGATAGAGAGGGAACAACAAAAGAAAATATGACTTCTCAACCACTTATTTTAAGCGATATTAAGTATCCTGTGTATCCGTATACCGAGAATATGCCGTAGCGCTAGAGTTTAATCTACTCTGTGATGAATCTAAAGAGGAATCGACAATATCCCGACCCCCATATGATGTTTCAAAGTTATCGAATGCTCAAGGTATTCAGGAAATATACTCATTTGAAAGATAAATAGATTTGATATAATATTTAGAAAATGCACAATACTAGCTGTTTAATTAAATATAGAAAATATACAATCAAAAAACACGACCTAATGAAATCAGAATGCAGAATTGATTATGTATTACACAATATTGATAAAAACGATAACTTAACTATTAAATCGGTTCATCGAAAATAAAAATACCTTTTATTGAAAATTAACACCACTCTGCCAAATAAATATGGTTAGAAGTTGTTTAATAACATTTAAAAATTAGCAAATAAATTTCAAGTGATAGAATCGCATCGTTGAATAAACTTAAAAATTGCGTCAACTTGACAATGATTGTTATCCAGTTTATTTCGAAGTCATAAATTATTCAGTGAGAAGCTCATCTTTATTAATATTCTAAATGACTTTTTTTATTTTTGTCTTCGACAAGTAATAATCCAGCTAGAAAGTCCCTAATACAAAACATTTTGTAATATTCCTTGTGTATATAGAAAAAGTAAATATAATACTTCGTTTTTATTTTTCATAAGTCCACGACTTGTTTGAAAATTTTAATTCACATTCCTGTACACATAATACAGGACAATGTAATTATTTCCTTAGGGAATTTTTCTTTTAATTTCAAGACTCTTCAACATAATTACTAAATTCTTTACAAAAAAAAAGAATGTAGCTGTTGACAGTTTATCTCGTTGTAAATTTATGTACTAGTTAGTATTTCACCATTTAATTCTGGCAGTTAGGTAAATGATAAAAACAAATAAACATTAATTTTTCTCAAATACTTACAACCTCTGGCATTTTATATCGCTTATACAATTATTTTTACCCTGACACTCATGTGTGTCCAAAATAACTAGTTTATGTATTGTTATTCTGTACAATGAGATATTTCGTCGTTGTACAAAATAAACCTCCAATGTATCAATTTCCCGAAAACGGTTTTTTGTGTAAAAATAATCTACGATTTTTTCTGCATCATTGACAAAAACTTCCATTGGGCTATCACTTTTTGTTTTCCAGTTAAAGCCTTTCCAAATCATTGTATAATAAATAATGAAATTGTGATATTTTTTATCTTACTTTTTTACTGTTTCCTGCATATATCTGCGCTATTATTAGTTATAAATAAACTAATGTTTGCTTGTCAATATTTTTAAACTATAACTGAAAAAAGCCACACTGTTTTTTAATTTACATTTATTTATAATTTAGACAAACAGTAGTTATAAATAATAATAGCATACATATTTGCAGGAGACAGTAAAAAAGTAAAATAAAAAAAAAATATTACAATTTCATTATTTCATAGTAAATATCTCCAATGTGCCAAAACTGTGCAGCGCAAACCTCCGATGTGACAGTGTAAACATGTTATTTATTTTACAGTAAAACTGTTAAACATTATCGATCATTTTAATAACTGAAATAGTGTAATTAATATCACTCCAATAAACTGCATTACTATTTTATTAAAAATCATTCACCTGATTTTTTAAAACTGTTTTTTGTATGTATCTCAAAACAAGATTTTTGCACATTTGAGGTTTATTAATTTTATTTACATTCTGAAACCGATTGTTTATTTTACTATGTATTTAACGATGTGAATAATATGACTCTAAATGGATAATCTAAACGAGTAGTTAATTTGTGATAAAAAGTAATTTGTTCAATATCTCTCTTTGAATAGCGTAAAAAAAGAAAGATGGAGTTACTAAAGGACTCGTCGCAAGCTTATAAGTACCTTGCTTTCATTTGGGGACTCTTTCCTTTGACTACATAGAAACAGGATTGGCTCTATGATAAAAACTGTACTACCTAATGGGTAATTAAAATAAAGATTATCATAGCTTATTAATGGCATTTAACCAAAAAATAAAATAATTGTTATAAGTTTAAATAACTTCTAAATAGACGCTGTTATTTTGATAACGAACCTAACTTTTTCCATGCGCCTTTAGTACAAAGAGGCTTAAAATATATTAAAAATTCCACGCGTTTATATTAGCGGGATGTGACTATCAGCAAACAATACATGTAACACAAATTATGCACTGTGGGGTCTTAAGCTTTTGTGTAAGAATAAACAACAAAGACACTGTTTTATCAATTAATAAATTAACTTTTCAATAACGTTTAATAACTTAATTATCCTCAAGGAATTTATTTAAGATTAAAAAAACCTAAATGCATCGCATCGTAAAAATTCTATAAATAGTGTGCGGTTTTTATTGAAATCGATTTAAATATTTCTTACAAATAAAACGAATATTCGTAAGGATCAATATTTTATAATATAGTAAAATTTATACTCCTTTTTATACTTCTATCAATAAGTTTGTCATTTAACATGGATCTTTCGAATAATGTATACAAAAATCAATACAACATAAAATTAAAATTGATTAAAATTGAACTATTTTACCGTGTCAAACTTGTTTCATATTGTGGATAAATGTAATACGTGCTTCGTTTCTTTATGAAGTATTCTCAGATATTATTTATTGGCAAATTAATTGTGAGATGATTTCCTGATGATCTAGCGTGAGGAAAGAAACTCGTCAAAAAACGTATTCATAAAGGAAAGGGAAAAATACCCACGAAAATAAATTTAAGTGACGGAAAACCGGTGGCTTCCGTCTATTGAAAAAATAGTTATGTTACAAATACATTTTGTAAGATTTGATATCAACCAAAAACTCTCCTTTTACCGAGTTTGTCAGGTTATAGCTAAAATATGTACTGCTATAATATGCAAATTATATTATAAGAATATACACGTTTCCTTTCGATGCCTGCAAAACACTTCACAAGACAATACTCTTTGACAGTAAAAGGCAAACAACATTCCCCGAGAACACTACTAGTCCTTTGAAAAAGTTTCAAGATTTGAAATCACGTCCGGACATACCGTAATATAACTCTGCGGCCGCATTGCGGTAAGCATTCCCTTTTTTCTTCTTTTTTAAGCAGTTGTGGACTTAGGATCAAGAGCACTCTAGATTCGCCCATAGGTATTAAACCTACTATACCATAAACAAAACATATCTTAGGAGGCCCATTATTTGCAACTTGTTGAAACTCATTTCATATTCCTTTGTAGTTCATTTTTTACAATACATTTATGACTCCAACAAAAAATGGAGTTAATAATTCCTGCAGCGTTTGACATATTAATGAGTCGTGTTCTTAATTTTTCTAACAGTATGAAACTACAAAATTTATTTTCATATTTATTTGACAAAGTTCTCATCACAACATTTTTAATTATTTCAAATTTCATATCAATATATGTATCGAAGATAGATTCTCTAATAAAAATACAGGAAATAAAATCCATTTTTTATATTAGCTTGTTGCTAAAACGAAAGTTTGTCGTCGAGGATGACACTTAAGTACCTGACCTGCTTTAATACACGTGCAAAGGTTATGCTCATGCAGATATTGGGTAACCGTTTCAAAATGTCACGTTTAGTTCCTCATTTGAGGAATGTTTCAATCTTCAAACTACTAGATAGTAAAATATCACTATAATACAGTTTTTTGAAGTGATGAACGAGTCGATGGACCACAGCTCTTAGACTGTACACTCCCCTGATTGAATAAAAAAATTAAGTATACTACAAAAAACAATGAATTATATTAGCAGTTATAACTTCAAGATAAACAGCGTAGCGTTGAGTTTGACATCAGCGAATTTGCATATCGACAAATTTTTAGTCATGAATATATTACTTAGAAAAATTTGTGGCAAAATCGTTAAACTTTTCATATATTTTAAAATTTACTACCATTTTTGATGATATAATAAAATAAAACTGAATATATTATTATAACCCCTAAATTTGGAGCATCATCGACGTGAGTCTCAATGCTTGATGAATATTTTAGATTATGGCTACATAAAAATATTTTTCATGAGCATACTTCAACCGAGAATTTTAATGCTTAAGCTTATATGTTAATTAAAAATACTTTTGGCAATTAGGTAGTAAGTATAAGAAAGAATATCTGAATGGAGATAGTCGATGTCAAAACTTACAGGCGTATCAATGCTTCAGCAAATTTCGTAAGGTAAAGTCAAGGATAAAGTGTGCATTACATTCTAGACAAAGATTTACGCAATCGTTCTTGAGGCACTCTCTAATAATATTTAATTGAATACAGCCAGTATTCGTTAAGGTTTTTTTTAAATTATTTAACTTCAATAAGACTTCGAGTAATATCATCTTAAGTAAGACAGTGTTTACCTAGAATACATGACGTAAGCGGATTTACAGACCCAGTCTGTACCCACGGCAGTAATAAGAAAGTAATTCGGAGAAAAAGTAAGATCTTCAAATTAAAATAAGTCACTAAGTTAAATTTATTTAAAAAAATACAGGACATTATAGTTTTATGAGTAGGTCAACGTTGATTGAATTTATCAGGAAGACAACTTTAAACAATGAGATAAAATCAATACCCATGATAGAAACAAACGGTGTTTATACATTGTTTTGTGGAAAGTGTAATCCAATATAAGTTGGTAAGACAGGAATGAATATTTAAAAACAATAAACTAATAACCTATTATTTCTTTTTGTGAATCAATATATATAAATGAATGTTTTATGTATAAACGAATGTTCCTTTACCATTCATCCGATTTCAATGAAACTTTGGTTAGTTGAGTTATTCTGTTAACACCCCTGAAGGTTTCGAGCCGGGCCCGGGTAAGGAATTCAAATTTAAGAAAAATATTTCATACTAAATATGTTCAGGACATGAGTCAGCCATAATGCAATAGTATTCATAACTTAAATCATTTATTTTATAAGTGCTATGAATATCGTTGGAAATATGGAAACAATAACATATATATATAATTTAAGACATCGACTGAGGGCGCTTGATGGAATTTCAATATCAAATTCGGATTATTGAGATTTTGTACACTTACATGTATTTTGTCACTAACGACCCGGGTTTCGCCTTTCGGCATCTTCGGGCATTCGAGTGCACGAATGAACTCGAACTGACAGACAGTAAACAGTGTCTAACGTTTATATAGAGGATACAAATATGACAAATATTATTTACGAGATAAAATATTATACGTCTAGGATCCACACTGATACCTGAGTTAAAATTTCGAGAATCGCCTTAATCCTTATTTTTTAAACAACGCATTAACAGAGTGGCGAATTGCCGCTTTCCAACGACTATTAGAATTACTAGTAATTTTACAATTTTAATAGCATTGTGGGTTTCGACGAAAGACGATAAATATATACAATCATTCCACGTTTAGTGACATCTGTTAGGTGTTTCAACGTATAGGATACAGCATTTTCTGAACGAACAGCTAAACCTTCCAAACTCCCCGTTATACGTTGAAACACCTAACAGATATCACTGGCTCGGCCTGGTCTGGGCCTCAAGATGATGGGCTGGAACCGGGTAATTTTATAAAATTTCTGCTCGTGCAGATCTCTAATCCAAAAACACTTCAATAAACAAAATTAAAACACAAACCCCTACTTTCGTTGGGTGGCATTGCAACGCTTGCCCGGTACTCACTATTTATCATTTAAAAGATTACCATAAAGTGAATTTAAATTAAACGTCCAAGAGTTAACATCATCATAATTCTAATTAAAGTGTGAATCCAAATGAATTAAACTATCAGTAATATTCGATAGATTTGATAAAACTAAAATCGTTACTATATTAGACCTGGTTTTTTAAAATTATTTTTTGGTACATTTATTTGAACCCTTATATGAAATTCATTCGGAATCAGTTATTATTAGACATTTTGTATTAAAGCACCTATTGCTTGAAGGCCTTTGAAGTACTCGATTCAACAATGTATTTTGAAGGGCGATCTTTTGTATTCTAACCATTCCTTTAACAGCTACAGCTTGGACTTGTTACCAGGCACAAATGTTTGGTATACGTGATCTGCGAGATAAAAGACTTTATCTGGACAAGTGTTGTGTGTTTTGTAGTCTTCAATCAAAAATCGGTTAGACATTTTTAATTACAAAGGGATTTGTGGGTTAGGTCTTTATTCCACAATTAAGTAGACTTGTGTTGAAGGAAACATCTTTCGGATATTCTAGATTGTAAACAGATTGGAACCCAGTAGCTCAACTTATTTTTACTTTTGTCAGTGAAATTATATTCAGCGTACACAACTTTAAACGGCCATATAAATAAAATGCTATATCTAGGAGTTGATACTATGAGCTTTATTGAATTTTAGGCTTTGCAAATATATGAGATAATACTTATAATGTAATAAATACAATCAGGACGCTAATCACGTTCTGTGGGACTGCCTGCCCCGAGATGAATGCCGAGCGAACAGAGCTGTTTGCTGTGGTCCGTCCTCATACGGGCCCAATAGGCCACGCTGACTTGATCTCAACCAACTTTGAGGCATTCGGTAAATTTGCAACATCATATAGGGAGCGGGATATTCTCCATCCCTTCAACGCGGAGTAGATTAAACTCTAGCGCTACGGATACACAGGATACTTAGTATCGCTTAACCTAAGTGACTGAGCAAGTCACATTTTCTTTTTTTTCTTCTTTCTATAATTTCATTTCTTAAGCACAATAGTGTTTGGTTAAAAGATCGGTCCCGTGCAGCTCTGCATCGGGCCAAGAATATGAGGAGTAAATTTGTTTCTTTTCTTGATCGGTATTTTCGGAAGGCGGCCGTGAAACAGCGGCTGCATACACATAATGGGTGGAGGTGGGGCAGCCAAATTGTAATGTAATAAATCCATCTATTTTATCATAAGATAAACAATTAAAACGGTTAATTACTCGAGAAATTCAAACTCTTAAGCCTCATTAGAAAAAAGCATATACTTATTTCTTTTTGCAGGTTCTATCTTTCAGTAGCTTAAGGTCTCCTTGCAAAAGCTGATATTAACTGTTTTTTGTGGAATTGGCAATTGTGTAGTCCATCACTTTTAAGGTGTTAACTGTCAATTCTTGGTGGAAAGATATTATATTTAAAAAAAATAAAACACAATTCATTTGTACTACTTCCACATATTTAAAATGATCAGGACCGGTTTCGCTCATCACGGGCATTATCAACTGATAAAAATACAAACATAACAGGCTTATTTATATAAAATTGAAAGTAAAAATGAAGGTATATAAAACTGATGGTTCATGAACTGAGACAAGAAAATACTGATTAACAAACAAATTATACATAAATCAAATGAAAGAGTCTACAATTAAAATGCTATGGACCTCTTTCAAATCATTAAATACTTATCTGAAATCCCAAATATAGCCCAAATAAATGGACTTTTAATGTAGCTATATTTGGGATTTGAACATGAAAATGATATCACAAATGTTTTGTCACACTTAGTTATACATGTGGTGTTACTTTACATAATTATACTACCCGGTTATTAACACAGTTATTATTATAAATATTATCAGGCTGAAGTGCCGCTTGTCGACATTCGCTTAGTGTACACAGAGAGAGTGTGTTTATGGTTGCCTGAATATGGCTGCCTGTGTGTCTGTACGTGCTGCGTTATGTCCATGTATATTTACGAGGACAAAGGTATTGTAATATATGAATAGCTGAAACTCAATAAATTGTATTTTTTCTTTGTATTTATATAAATATTTCTGTAATGAAAATCGTAACTGCTCCATTTCGACGCTAGTATTAATAAATATTTATTCAAATTCGAACAATTTTAAATATTTTACCTTAAAGTCTCTATTCAAATAGAAATTTTCATTTCCATTTGCGTTTCTCTAAGTCGCTTTTGCGTAATTATTATATTTTATACCCTCTTTCAAATTCAGGTAAAAAATTCTCATTTTTATACACCGTATTTGATTTTCTCCTGAATAAAACATCGTTTCAAAAACGTATGACATTCGCCCTGCCATAGAGAATAAGAGGAGTAGAGGTAGAAAGAGTGTAAAGATTTCCATCTATTTATTTAATTTGCATTTTAGTCATATTCTTTTTGTACATACAGAATGATTTATAAAGCTTTCTTTAATATCGACTCTAATAATAAATTACTTATGTAATTGATATAATTACATTTATTTTCCAAAACTTGTCAGATATTGTTAGAACCTTCTTCGGTATCACGCCATCGTCATAACAATGATCGATAAATTGTTAAACTTATATACGAGTGTAATCATTGAATTCCCGAAATGACCGCGTAGTGGAGCATATTTTATGATTGTATTAAAATCACGTGAAAAATCGTATTTGATGATGTTTTAACTAATAAATGCAAACATTTCCATCTGATAGAGTTATTAGATTATAGATAGAGCTATTAGGTGACAGATATCTGAGTGTGCACTTTGGCGTTTAGGGCTTGGTATATATATTTATATCCAATCAATAGATTAAGAACGCTCAGAAAATATTATACTTATAATAATAAAAGAAAACAACATGAAAAAATTTACCCCTAAATTAAATTCTGAATATAAATTCATTCATGTTTTTTGTAGGAATAGTTTTATATTTTAATAAATATATAAGTAACTATTTCAGAATAAATCGATGTCGATGAGGTTAAGGATAGTATAGAGCAATAGGTCTTTCTACTTGGGAAAAATGGACACAATGCAATATCGTCGATACATCTGAAATTATGCAGTTCTACGATTCAATACATTATACGAATTTCGCCTGGACTGCATTTCATACGGATACTTATTTTTCAATTACTGTATAGACAGAACCCTCACAACTTCCTTGCCAACAAAATGTGCTACAGTATTATTATTTAAAATGGCCTTTTTATCAGTACGCGGTTTCTAATGTACAATATTTTCAAGGAAAAATGATGTATCATATTACACGTTAGAGATGATATTCTTGAGTAATATCGTGTGTTATGCATTAAAGCAGAAATATTTTATGATTCTAAAATATTAAATTTGTTATTCTGTGTATGTACTAATATAACATCTCTATACAAAACAAAGGCTTTAAAGTATGCCATATACATCAAAGCGTTAGATTTTTACATAATTCTACTTAGTTTTTTCTGAATTTTTAAGATACTTTAATAAAAGATAACATTTTTTACGCGATCAAAAACATTGCTGATACTTCATATTGTTCGTAGGTGTTACTTTAATTTACTTTATTTTTGGATTGCTGCTTTTTGTTATAAATTTTTGTTACTGTATTAATTGTTGTTTAAAATACATTTAGCACACTCAAAATACTCATTATAAGCTAATAGCAAAGTCAAATTTGGATTATTGAGATTTTGTACACTTCCATGTATTTTGTCACTAACGACCCGGGTTTCGCCTTTCGGCATCTTCAGGCATTCGAGCACACGAATGGACTCGAACTGACAGACAGTAAACAGTGTCTAACGTTTATATAGAAGATACAAATACGACAAATATTATTTACGAGGTAAGATATTATACGTCTGAGAGCAACACTGATACCTGAGTTAAATTTTCGAGAATCGCCCTAATCCTTATTTTGTAAACACCATATTAACAGAGTGGCGAATTGGTGTTTCAACGTATACGTTGAAACACCTAACAGATGTCACTAAATGTGGAATGATTGTATATATTTACCCTTTCGTCGAATTGCATCCCGTCAAAACCCACAATACTATTATAATTGTACAATCACTGGTATTTCTAAAAGTAGTTGAAAAGCGGCAATTCGCCACTCTGTTAATATGGTGTTTACAAAATAAGGATTAGGGCGATTCTCGAAAATTTAACTCAGGTATCAGTGTGGCTCTCAGACGTATAATATCTTACCTCGTAAATAATATTTGTCCTATTTGTATCTTCTATATAAACGTTAGACACTGTTTACTGTCTGTCAGTTCGAGTCCATTCGTGTGCTCGAATGCCTGAAGATGCCGAAAGGCGAAACCCGGGTCGTTAGTGACAAAATACATGGAAGTGTACAAAATCTCAATAATCCAAATTTGATATTGAAATTCAATCAAGCACCCTCAGTCGATGTCTTAAATTATATAATAGCAAAGTATTCGGTTTCGCGAGTATTATCAGTTCCACCTTATCGTAACGGAGTTCAACTACGTAAATTCATAACTCCAATCCAATCAACAAAATACTTGTTCATGACGCAAAATCACCATTGATGTTGTTGTTGGTATGTTTAAACTATTTAAATTGATATCTTTTACAACACAAAATAAAACTCCCTGTATGTGTTAAAATAGGAGGTGAATATTAAGCATGGTACCCCAGCGTCAGGGAGGTGAATATTTTCCCCGGTGGGTTGGGTAATGCAATCTCTTCAAGGAAAATCTATATTATCATTCCACATTTGCGTATCTATGACAGTGTCATTATTTCATTTGTCGTAGAGGTTGTATAATTTTAGGAAATTGAAAAGTTATTACAATCTCAATAAAATGTAATAAGTCAGCGATCAATACTTGCTTAGTACCAGTGATCAATTGACTTCAACATATTATTTTAGTAAAAACTGACTAAAATATTTCATTAAGATTTTTTAAAAGTCTTTTATACTCGTAAATAAGGAACATTTCACACTACTTTACCAATTTCATTTTAAACATCTGACATCCTACAAGTAGACACCAATACAAAAGTTCAATTGGGAAATAACTTAATATTGTAAGATTCTCGTGCAGAAAGGTTTCCTCTTCATTACTCAATTATGAAATTCTAGTAGGAACGCCCGTCATAGATGACGGTATTGAAACTGAAATTGAAATACGGAATGTCTAAATCAGTAGTTATTTAGTTTTCATACTGACGGACTGATTTTTGTTTGTTTGCCTTGGAATTTGCGTCACGTCAGAACTGTGTGTACTGTTTATATACATTGCGGACGCTTAGGTAACGAGAAAATTTCATACCTACATGTGTATGTGATAATAATACAATGTCTATATCTACGCCTTCAGACCGGTCTGGGCTATTATGTATAATTTTAAAAAATAACACACATCTAAAACTTCCAAATGCTTATTATGATCAGGACCGGTTTTTCCCATCACGAGCATTATCAACTGATATGATATCAACTATTATATATAAGATAACTAATTTTCCTTATGTATTGCATTAAAGCAATTGACATAATTCCGTATGGTAATATTTTGGAAATAGCATTTTTTTATTAAGAAATAAATCAATTCAAATGTTTTCTATTGACTTTAACAATAAGAGATTGTTAATAAAATACTTCAATTTGAAATACGTCCCTTGTTTCAACATTGAATTTGTTAAATAACCATCATAAAAATATACTATACAGAAATTTGAGATGATTCTTCTTAGAACTCGTATATTGACACTTATTACATAAGCAATAGAGAAAATTGTTAAGAGTGTAATTCTTTTATCAAACTGGAAAAAATATCGTCGTTCAGACTAATTTTAATTAAATTCAAAATTTATTCTGCACTGAGTTAGTTTGTAATGGTAATTGTTATTCAAAATAAAAATCAGGAAACTGTTCTCCGATTACCGATTCAGTTAATATATGCAACTAGTTTATATTCCAATCTAAGCTCGGAAAACTGATAAATTTTAATGACTACTTTACGTACAAAAGCTTTATGTTCTCGACGTAAAATACGCCATATCTAAAAATTAATATTCAACCATACATTTCCACCGCGACGTCAATATACAAAAAGCTTTACTCGTTTCTTCAATATATTTTATTGTAATATTTACAGTTTTTGTAGATTTTTCTTTTGGTTGTGGTGCTCACTGGCTCGAATCTCAGTACGAAAACTTTTATAAATTGCTGTAATGTTTCAGTTTGAAGTAAGGAATATGTATTTCTGTCCGCTCCCATCGTGAAGAGTATTAACTATAAATAGAATTTTTCCACGAGAACTGCTTGTTACTTTCCTCAACCATTCTTTTATTCAAATAGATTAGGAATTTACGAATAATACCCCACTCTAGCTCACTCGGATTGGTGGGAAAGAATTTTAGACATCACAGACATTCATGTCTTCAGACAGAAATCCATAAATAGATTGACAATTTAATTCATTAAACAAACCATGCTGGTACTCGAACTCGTGAGTACGGCAACCGAAACCAATGACGTTGACCACTTGACCACGGTCTGGGTGATTTTTATAAATACCGAATGGCAGTGTTGTCACTTGGTAACATTCTCCTATGCGCATGATGCAAGTATATATGTGTGTGTATCTCTGTCTGTATTTGTGTATGTTTTTGCATTACAGTCAAGAAAAATGTAAATTGTAATATCACTTGTCGTTCTTACATCAAGCTATAAAGTTCAGCCTCAGACTTACTATTTCGATTAAGAGAAAACCATAAAATTATTTTTTAATTTAACTTGAATATAATTTAAAACATCGACTGAGGGTGATTGATGGAATTTCAATATCAAATTTGTTTTATTGAGATTTTTTACACGTCCATTTATTTTGTCACTAACGACCCGGGTTTCGCCTTTCGGCATCTTCAGGCATTCGAGCACACGAATGGTCGTTCGACACGTCAGTTCAAGTCCATTCGTGTGCTCGAATGCCCGAAGATGCCGGAAGGTGAAACCCGGGTCGTTAGTGACAAAATACATGGAAGTGTACAAAATCCCTACAATCCAAATTTAACTTGCATATGTTATATCTTACATTTAATAATCACGGTAGCAAAAAACGCCTTAATCATACTTTTGCACATTAGCTACAACTTGTTGATTATTTCAATTATTTAACATTTATAATGACTGGCAATTTTCCTTTTTATCAGTTATTATAAATGTATTTTTCTAACATTTCATTATCAAAAAACAATCTTCTTTATACTAATTAAAAAAAATTCAAGAAAAAAGTGTGCTTAGTTCCTCCCAGAGATTTTTTTCACTCGAGGTTTTTGACATATTATACCATCGATATTCAAAATGTGAAAATCAATAGCGTGATTCCTAAAAAGGACGTCATGAAAATGTTTTCCACCTTATGATTCCTGATGTGGTTGGCAGAGTGGAAATGCACATCTGCTATGGTCTGCTTTTATAACGTATTCTATTATATTCACATATGTAATATTTTCGATTTTTTTTTTGGAAATTTTATTTACTAAAAAAATCAACTACTCATTCTATATGAGGCCGTCAGATTAATTTCATACATTATTCTGTCTAATCTTTATCAACAAGATATTGATCAATAGGCATATTTACAACTAATTGCCATAAATTTATTAAGAAATAATTATTATCAATATAATTTAAGACATCGACTGAGGGTGCTTGATGTAATTTCAAATTAAATTTGAATTATTGAGATTTTGTACGTTTCCATGTATTTTGTCACTAACGACCCGTGTTTCGCCTTTCGGCATCTTTAGGTATTCGAGCACACGAGTGGAACGTAGAATCATACGTTCAATGCGGATGATGGGGTTAAAATGTTGTATCAAAACATGGGGGATCATAAATTGTTCTATCAAGAAATTTTTGAAATCAATAGAGCCCAGATAAATTCCTTGCCAATTTTGAACGAACAACTGAATCTTCCAAACTCTCCTCTATTGTACCCTGTATGTGAGATGAGTCCGTAAAAAAATAAAATATGAATTAACAATCAAAACTAAACATAAATTAACAATCAAAATAATGAATTTCCAATATTAATACATTGGTCCATGGTCACCCTAACTTGAAATTGAGATTTCTTGGAATTGCATTTTAAAAAAAACCCTCACCCCTCTGTTCAGTCGTGAGGCAGTCACTAGTCCAGATGTTAATTTCTTAGACACAGCGATAAGATTTGTCCTATTTTATTTTGTTTATAATCGTTAAAAACTGTCTGTTTGATTTAGTTTGAGTCCACTCGTGTGCTCAAATACTTGAAGATGCCGAAACCCGGGTCGTTAGTGACAAAATATATGTAAATGTACAAAATCTCAATAATTCAAATTATTATCAATATGCTCAATTTTTTAGCAAATATTTTTTTTTTGTTTATATTCTGAATATAAAATAAAACTACTACCGTTTATTTCTGTTTGAAAAAAATCTTACATTAATTATTTGTTTACTTCCGCATTTGAAACGCAATACTTTTTCTCTTGGAATGCACAACTATCGTATAAATTGGATAATTCAATCTATATGAACCTATTTAAGGTCAGTATTCCTTCTTTTATTTTGGGTTCGCGTGTTGCTTATAACCCATGGCAGTGTTTCTTGAACCGTTATTCAGAATATTCCCTTTTCTCGTTAGTAAAAAAATCACAAATTCCGAGCTATTTTTACCCACTTAAAATTATTGTATCATTATTGAGATCAGGAAAATAAGTGATAAATATGCACATTTCACCAGATCTACGAAAAATTAACTGGAATACTCGTAACAACAATGATTTATTTATTTCAACGAATTTTAGGTTTTATCAATTCGAATTCTGAATCGAAAACCGTAACGTTTCATGGTAAAATGTTGGTTGGTTGAAAACAAATGGTCATAAAAAGGTATGCAGATACATTGACGAAAAAAATAATGGGCAACTAATTGTTTGGTCAGTACCTAATTCAATAAATGGTTAGTAAGAAATAATAAATGGTCAGTTAATAATTATGTTTTGTCAGCAAATAATTGCCAAAAAATAAAGGTTACGTTATGTTAGGTTTAATTAAAAAATTGACCATTTTATATATATCTTACTGACCATTATTAACTGACCTCGTGAATACTGACTAGTTGGATTAATTACTGCCAACTACTATTTTTTATTGACCAAAAATTGAAATAGTTAGTTACCCAATAAATGCGCTTGTCTCACAAGAGCTTACAAAGATTACTAAAACCATCATCTCAATATGTAATGATGCAATCGCTCACTTGGATATCAGTAGCGCCCCACAAAAGGTTAAACATAAGAAAAAGCCTTCCTTAACTCTTTGGATCCTGGCCTAGTTAAAATCGTATTAAATGGGGCCAATAGAACGGTCCGTAGGACTTTCAAGGGTTAAAAAACACTTTCCTAATTCTACACTCGTAAATTGCAATGTCTACAAAAGTGACTATTTTCAATCACCACTACCCCGTGGAACTTTTCATGGGATATATGTATTAACTCATTTATTGCTAACATCGTGTGACGCGCGTTGAGGGTAATTAGAAACATCATGGCAATTGACACGGCATTAATATTTAAGTAATTAGCTCAGCATGAATGAGTTAAGTATCGGATTTTGAAGTACTTCATTAGTTAATTGTTACAAGTAGCGAAATCTGAAATATATTATTATACAAAGAAAAATCAGTCAATTGGTAGTGACGGGCGGAAAAGTTTTGTTATATTTGGTCATCTTTTTACATAATTACATCAGACCTTTTGGGGATTTAGTAGATAAAAGGATTGCGTGTGATTTTATTAATATTTGGGTAAGGCTCTGACCCAAATTAAGAGTTCAAATATCAGATTTTGAAATACATAATACCCACTTGTACCATGA
This sequence comes from Himalopsyche phryganea, assembly GCA_022494535.1. Lineage (NCBI taxonomy): Eukaryota > Metazoa > Arthropoda > Insecta > Trichoptera > Rhyacophilidae > Himalopsyche > Himalopsyche phryganea. Next base: position 1,103,695 of record JAGVSL010000024.1, read on the forward strand.
ATATTCATTGTGCTGACTAAAAACTTTTGTATTACTTCGTTGGTATTATTCTTAATTAACATCATAGGACTGTGAGTTTGTATAATATGTGAAAAGTTTAAATGAATCCAAGTTATATTTTTAATTCTACCGGTATTTCCGAAAAATTCATCATGCAAAGTAAATTTCGTCTGTCTAACTGGTAAAATGTAGAATATAGTAGATTAAAAGTAATAGATGAAATTTACTGTTCCAAATTAATATTATACGATTTTACTAGGTGACGATTTAAACAAAAAATCAATGAAACATTGTACAATGCAAAAGATTAACGCTCGAGTCACTCTTGAAAGTTTTCTGACTAAATTTAAGTCTATCTACTTATGAGGTAAGGTTTTCATTTTTATTATTATTTATTATGAAGATTTTTCACACTCGGCAAATTTTACATTGACATAAACAAACATGACATCGTGTAATAAGATAATATCAAACAAAGAAGGATCTACAAGTTTTTTTTTTCCATGTCCGCTTCCAATGTGGAGCATATGGTCTCCTAATGGAGGTATCTTGACAGAATTTTTTCTACGAGAACTGCTTGCCACTTAGTTGCTCAACCTCTCTTTTCTTTTTCGAAGAGAGTAGGGATAGAAGGATAGGGCTATGACAGGACTAGTGGTTAGCTAATCGCTCTCGTTACGCCCCGTGAGGATGGGATTGGTGGGAGGAAGGACTCAGACTACGAACAGAAATCCATAAATCGATTAAAATATCAGTCTATGAAAACCGTCCGCACCGGGAATTGAACCCGAGACATCCGTTACCATAGCCAGCGACGAAACCAACTGCGCCACGGACGCCGACACAAGTTTCACAAGTTTTAATTCACATTATAAAATAAAACCGGTTTTTCATATTTCCTAATTTTTCTCAATCAGTATTCGCAAGGGGTTTTTCAAATCATTTTTTTCATTAAAAACATCTTTTACAACCCTATCAACAATTTACCAAGCGTTTTGTCAGTTACGCATTGTTTTAACATGTTATATTCAAATAAACCAGGTAGAGAGGAATTTTAAACATAAAGTAATATATTGATTACTTTCATTTGAATTTAAAACATGTGTCTCAAATGGAAATGCGTAGTTTCTAAGTTAATCTAACGATATGGTTACGTTGATAGCCATGCTAGTGGTTATGGGTTCGATTATCTGAATTTGATAGTGGCAAGTTTGGTATTATTATTGTATTGTTCCTTTTTAAATTAAATTTGTTCACTTTCCAGCGTGTGTTTCTAATTTTTCCATATACACCTTTTTATTTTTCCATTTTAACCATACCGGTTTACAAAAACTAAAAATTTCAGCTAGGTTACTTTCAAGAAAACCGCATACTGAGCATATAAAAGAGATATAAGCTGATAAAGTTTAACTACGTGAGTGAGACGTAGAGTAAACGGTCGTGCAGTCTTTTCTAACTACAACGGTTAAAAGACAGCGTCGGACTTGACTTGGTCATATGCTCTGATGAATGGAATATAAAACTTGTTTGTATCTTATTCAAACCAATCTAATTCCATACAATTCCAAGAATGTGGTGTATTCGCTGAAGCTTGAAAATGCTGGCAGATTGAAATAACACTCGTGAGCGATAGAGGTTTCCAGGAAATTTTATACGCAATCGAATGTTGCTCAGAGCGAAATCTTTAAAGACAGATATTGCACCAAACCTACATTTAGGCATACCATAAAGCGTACGCTAAATTTTAATACAAAAAGTATTTATAAAAAATACTCATTCTAAATCTTCAAAGTTAGCCCACAGTGCGACGCAAAGTGGCAGAAGGCGATAAGTCGAAAAACAGGTGTTTTTAGTAATGTATGCAGTGCAATAGGTTCGAGAACGGTCTATCTTTGAAAAAAGAAGCTAAGGCATATGTCATGTATATGGTTACTTAATTTGTAGAAATCTACATGAATTAAGTCAATTTCGTTCACGGTTATTAGTGGCAAAAAACTATTTGCATTTTTTTTCCATGCCCGCTCCAAATTTGGACCGTATGGTATCCTAATGGAAATATCTTAACAGAATTTTTCTGAGATAACTGCTTGTTACTTAGGCTCAACCTTCCTTTTTTCGAAATAGCGATAGAAGGATAGGGCTAGGACAGGACTAGTAGTTAGCTAATCGCTCTCGCTACTCCCCATTAGGAGCGGATGGGTAAGAGGGAGGAGTTTTAGACATCACAAACACTAAGACTACGAACAGAAATCAATAAATCAATTGAGAGATTGATTTATGAAACTGTCCGCACCGAGAATTGAACCCGAGACATCCGTAACAGCCAACAACGCTACCAACTGCGCCACGGACGCCAACCTGTATTACCAAATTAACATTACTATAAGTTAAATAGAATTCGTAAATGATTAACGAATCTCCTGAAGTGGTTAGTTTACTAAATAATGGTTAAGGTATATAAATATAGAGGCTTAAATTTCATGATTTTCTTAAATTTCGATTGTCTCAAAGCAGGGTTTTCGACATTAAACCTTTTGCCACTATAACGATAATATAAGATATAAAATGATTCAATTTTTGAAATTACCAATTTAATCATAAATATAATAAAAAACTGTTCTATTCTGTAAAATTTTAATTTACGGAAACGAGTAAAAATCAATTTTTTTGAAATAAAATAAAGTTTTATTATAAAAGACGTAAATATCATAAGACACTTTAGAAATAGTTGACATTATTAAATTTAAATAATTCCAATAGGATCAGAGTCTCTTTTCTATCTTTTACCTTGAATATTTTATTTTTTTACTTTCAGCATAAATCCAAGGTAGCTGTTTAAAGGCGTAGCTACGCTAGACAGCATGACTTTATTAAGTTTTTCTCAGTAAGCTTGGGACGCAGGTTCAAATCCCCAATGGATAGAACGTCTTTCTTTACAAGGCTACATTATTATATCAGTTTTGAAACATCAGATGAAAAAATGCATTAATGTTGACACTTCTGCGGAACAACCTTAATAGATTTTTTCTCAGTTCAGTAGAGGAAATGACAACTTTTTCAATCAGAACCAGCTGCAATATAATAGTAAACATATTAATTATATTCCATAATGGAAAAAAGTTTACAATAATTGTTTACTCAATATACTCTATCAATTTTGTGCAGAAAGATTTTTTGAAAAATAATTTTAATTAAAACTGAACTTACTAGAGAAAAAATAACTTACCAAAGTCAGTATCAGTTACTGGTGAGAAAGCATTGTTAATTGAAAATGCTTATTTACTAGTTGAGAGAACTAAACTTGATTATCAAATTTAATGTGTTTAAATGTGAAAAAATCTGTAATTTTTTTGGATCATAAAACATTCAATCAATTCTAAAAATATTTCGTTAAAGATGCTTTCTTCTATCATGTCTTCCTAATGAAACATTTTTAAAAAACATATCCGCTCCTTATTCGGAGCATATGGCCATCACGCGGTTCCTCCAAGCTTCTCTGTCCCCCGCCAGTCTCCTCGCTTCCTCCCAGGTCATCCCAGCTTCCCGTATCTCCGCCGAATACATCCTATGAATGGTCATCAGCAGCCTTCCAGGGCGACGGAATCCATCTGGTTGGTAGAAGAGACAGGCAGAATTCAGGATCCCCTGGGGTATCGTCGCTTTTTTATATTGAACGTAATAAGAGACTGGTCCGTCCGCTCTCTTACCTCCGAGTTCCTGACAAAATCAATCCACCGTACCCCTAGTATTCGCCGCAAGTATCTGTTTTCAAAATACAGTATACGGTTACCCTTTGCTTTGGTGAGGTGCCATGATTCGCAATCGTAAAGCAGCACCGTAAAAAAAAAAAAAAAAAAAAAAAATGCATGCGTTGAACAAGTGGCACTTTGGTTCTGACCGAGTACAACCGTGAGTCCCAGACTTAATGGAACATTTCAACAGAATATACCTCACTTTTTGAAAAGCATAGAAAAATGAAAAATTGGATTACTGCGTATAGTCTTGGATTGAAAATTATATTTTTATTTTATTTTTTTAATGTTTTATTTCGTTTATTTTGGAAAGATTTCAAAATTGAAAATTATAGCACACAATAATAAGAATTCAATCGATTATTATTTGTTTAATTTTATGCTTTTTTTACTAATATTGGAACAAAGATTAACTTCCAATTTCGTTCAATGTTAAAATAAATCTTGCAAATTACATATTAAATTTGTCGAACTTTATGAATGTTCCTTTATAGCAAGCTCATTTGTCTATTATTCACTGTCATACTATGGCTCTTGGTAATTAATTCTGGGCAGAAACAGGATGCGATCCCTCGAGAAAAATAACTAACAGTAACGAACCACATTTACAATTAGCCACTGTTGACAATATGTTTAATCGTTACCCTTTTTCAACCGTACGCCATTTTTTTAATGCTAGTGTTTTCTACCTTATCTGCAAACAACAATAAATGTTTGCTTCATCATAAATTATAAACCTGATTTTACAGGGACGGGAAAAATAATAAAAAAAATATGTAAGTTTATTTACTCATTTTATTTTAAAATGTTATATTTTGTAGATCTACAACACTTTGCAGTAAGCGAAAACCCATTTCTTAATTATAATATTATTAATTATTATAAATAAGTAAATAATGGTAGACTAACCTTTTTACATTACATAAATGAATTTTATTTCTCCCTGTTACACATAGTAAAAACCACAAAAATTATTTAAAAGCTTCAAAAATGGCATGCGTCTGCAACTAACTAATAAATATTTAAAACTAAGTGTTACATCGCGCTGAGACATTTAGGTCTAGAAATTGAAAGCTCAATGGCTTCACACATTTTTGTAGTGCTACGATTTCGTCGCAACATTACAATCGTCACCTATCGGCGATACGCACCTCGCTGCGTCGTTGGTAGGAGACGAAGGGGAAGCCTCGCCAAGAATTGCGTTAAAACTGGCTTACGCGCCAGGGTGTGGAACGAGTAGGACGTGCCGGTAACGCGCTGGAGATTGGCCTCGGACATCCAAGTTCGCCGCCGAGATGGTTTATCATCCGAGGTCGTAATTTTATATTTATATAATATAATAATTTTCCTGTTTAAGTGTAACCATCTGTTCATAAATATTGTTTCGTTGTGTAATTTCTGTTTTATTCGTACATAATGTAAATTCTGTGCATCTATGGTTTCCGCATCTCTATTAAATGTGTTTTTAACGGCACCTGGCACCCAAAATTTAATTACCCTATGTATTTCTACTTACAGAACAAAGTAAAGTGTACCGAGATTGGCAAACCTTACCCACTTCCCTGCGATAACTATATCCTATATTCTCCGCTTTTTACTTGCAATTGCATTATTCGAAATTAATTATTTCTATTTTTTATAAACACAACAGTAGTTCTACAGTGCTAAGCAATAGAATTTATTTATTGAACGTGAACCGAGTTATAAACGCGTAAATGGTATGTTGTATATCTACAACAATATGCATTTAAGGGTTTAAGTAATGAAATCTATCTTTCTTTTTTATATTGTTACATGGTGGTATATATATTATCTCCCCATGCAAAAAAAAAGTATCAGGTGTATATAACAGCCAGAAGTTTCTGCTAAAGTTATGTTTTAATGTAAGCGTAGAAACGAAAGCTTCACAACGAAGACACTGTTTATATATTTTGAAAGCTTTAAGGAAACGGATGAAACAGTCTTAGGTATAATATAGAAGTACCTTTTTTTGAAACCATGTATTGTTTTTATGCTGAGTTTATATCTATGGTGTTAAAGATTTACGAGTATACGCCAACAGAGACGAACAACGAATTTAAAGCATACAAGAACACGTTATACTTAAATAAAACCAATGTGATAATTATGTAGTTTATTTTCTGCTGTTAAATTTTATAAAGTATGAATATTATTTACACTTATACTGATAAGCTTATCATAATGTTTTCAGTCTTGTGTCAGTTTAAAGCAGGGAATCTCTAAACTACGGTCCGCGAGCACCATCAATCCGGTCCACCATAGTTTTTTCACACAGATAAGTAGTGCCGAACGCTCAAAAAAGTCACGAGGAAATTTATACAATTGATTAACCAAATTTTTGTCAAATGAACTTAATATGAGTGTATAAATCAGACAGACGTTAGTTTTCTACTTGTCGGCTATCGGCTATATCCGCCGCAATGAAATGTCCTTGACACTTGCCCGTAAGTACCAACCGCGTAATTAAAAACTGCAGTATTCCGGTATGATGAGCTAGCTAGGTCTCGGCACTTGAGACTTTGTGGAGGTGTCAGTATGGCCCTTTTGATACAAAGTTTGGAGATCCCTGGTTTAAAAAATACATTATTTGATTAGAATTCTTGGAACCTGTTGACAACTCTTATGGTTACAAAATCGAATCTTATTTATATTATGAATGTTTTTAAGACTTTATCGAAAATGAGGAATAATAGACCTCACAAGTTCTATGATCAACAAAGATATATCTTAAAAGATCATATCAGCTAATAGTGTTGAAAGAACCGCCAATTGTATAAAGATTACGTTGCACTGTTTCTCTTTCCGGAAATTGTGACGAAAGGAGGATATGGCTATAAAACGATCTGTATTAAGCTCTCTTTCTCTAATCATTTTCTTTAGTCTTTATTCAAAATAGGATAAGGTGGGGAAAAATCAAAGATATCCAAGTGTATTAGCGTCCATTCTAGGGTGAAAATTCTTGACCCTGAAACCGGGGAGGTCGAAAACCCAATCAATAATTTCGACTGATATGATTTTACCTCTTTTCTATATAATAGGGTAGCATTTGACGGCGATACTCCAAGAACAATGTAATAATGTTTAATTCTATTAAAATTTTTCTTGTGTATTCTATTAAACGTTCTAACAACATTCCATCATTTTTTTAATGATTACAGTGATTATGTAATATATTTTAAAATACACATATTTTTTGTTATTGTAAAGCCATTTAAAACTATATGCTTCCGTGAAATTGCATATCTTTTGTCATCCGTCCTTAATCTTGTGACACTTTCCTATTTGTGTAGTTTTATTTAATTATAAGTGATTGACGCTATCGGCTTCATTGCGACGGTAAAAACTACGTGCCTGATATATTGCCGGAAATCATAATTTTAAATAAACAAAATAAGCTTTATTACGAGGAAAAATGAAAACATAGCACGTCACTTCCGCTGTTCTTTATTCAAATGAAAACATACAACTAAACGTCACAGTATTTGTAATTCGCTTGTTTTCATTTGTAGGAAACCATGCAAGTTTTAACATATTCATAACGATATCTGATATCTGATTTCGGATTTTTTTATTTTATTAATGAAAACAGCAAATATACAAAATTATTTAATAAGATGTCCGTATTACTGCTAATTTTCCAGAAAAGAAACTCTATTCTTAATTCATAAACTAGGTCAATTATAATTTTATTGGCAAAAGTCATCAAATAAATGTAATATCTCTTTTGGAAGAGATAAGAACGATATGCAGCTGTCATTTTGACAGTTCCAAAAATAAAAAAATATATATATAATTAAGGTAAACGTACGTAATTCAACAAAAATAACGATTAACGTTTAGCATTAGACCGAATTATGACAAATCAAGTGTATTCATAATGAATCAAATGTTTTAATTAATATTATAAGAAAAAAATAAGGAAAGGGTCTGTTACAAAAAAATTATGTTCAATTTTTAACAACCATGTTAATATGTCAGTAGTTGACCATCTAAAATATTGAAAGTTTCAGTAGTTGACCATGTCTAACCAGAAAATATTTTTTAGAAGAAAATGAGGAATGGACAAATTTAAATAATTTTTTTCTCTATATAACATACAAATATTACATCAGAACTTTAAGACGTCACCTCACTTCTACCACATCTTTAAATACATACATCATGTACAAAAATCAGTGACACCAGCGAATTCAAATAGAATTTTAATTTTAGTATCTGTTCTTAATTACCTTATCATCAACTTAATATCGCAATTTACAAAAAAAACAGTATGATAGAAACTATTTTATAGAAAACAATCAAATAAAACAAATTAATGAAATAATAATGTACTGTTCTCTTGAATGAAGAACTGAAGTTACCCAACTGTGTTACAAAATGAATACATATTAATTGACCTAAGTATTTTGATTAAAAGAATTTATCAATAATAAATGCGTGGTAGTAAAAAACCGGTATGGATGAGTTGAGTCTTGGCTATTTTCAACCATTTTTAAATTAATTACATGTACTTACCATACTTTCTTCTCGGAATTCTGAATATCTCTCAAAGAAAACTGGCTACAAAGGTGCAGATGATGTTTTAATTATGCTTCATTGAAGTTAACCTTAAATTTTACTTTAGCTATTGAAGTTTCCCATCTAAAGAGAAAAATCTACAGCGAAAATTCCTCGTTAAATATTCCAAGCTTTCATTTTTACTCGTAAAAGTTTTTGGTTTGTAATTGGACGATATTAATATACAAAAACTTTACTCAAGTTTAAAGAAAAATATCCACAATAATAAATTGGATGAGACGCCGACTGATAATTTCGTATACGAGAATCAATAATCTTATGTCATGTCTTGTAGAATATCCGTAAGGTGAATCATGAAGATATCTGATAAAGCTCGTTCCACTGGCCTCAGTGTCATTAATTTACCTATGGTTAATTTTGAAACAGCGGTTACATATAGTTACATAAAATTTACTGGAGAAATAATCATTTTCTATGCGTTTATTATCAATTGCTTATATTTGTCGAAAATTTTGTGTTTTGTTTGTTAAACGTTTCAGTTTTCAAATGGAGCATAATATAGACTTATAATGAAGCATCTTAATTTAATTTGTTTTTAAGAGAATTTGTTGTCAATGAGTTGATTGATCGGAAGGGGTAAGGAAAAAATAGCGCAGTAAAGAAACATTATCTAACCGCTCTTTCTTTTTTTCGTTTTCATAATGAGGTATGATTTGGGGAGGCATGGAAAAATCACCGACTCCCAAAATCTATTTTAATAAATTTGAAACCATGACCTTATAGCCGAGTAGTAAATAACCCAATATTGCTGACTAATCGGTGACAATATGTTATATATTATGGTCTACAAATTAATTAAAATTAAACGTGTTTATGTAAAAGCATTTATCTTTTTTCAATTCAATTTCATTTTTAAGCTTACAATTTATATTCAAATACCAGGAAAAATGGTTACAAGATAAGATAAGCTCAAAACAAAAAAGGAAATTTGAATCCATATTTATCAGAACCGCAATCCTTATTACATTTAAGACGTAATGTGTTCTTTAGATTTATCTGAAATGAGAAAAAAGATATGATAAAGACATATATTATAATATCTATGACAATCTTAAATTGCCGCAATTTATCAAGGAAACGCGTGAATAATGTATTTTTTGCTCTGTGAGAAAAATATATTCACGATATAAAACAAGACTCGGGTAAGTACTAGCGAAAGGCACATTTTTCGGCTGGCTAAGCTATATTTATTATTTTAACAATGTTTACATCCATTTACACTAGAGCTTATTTAAAAAAACTTTGTTTACTAATTGGGATTACTGGTTTCGTAATTTACGCTATACGTGGTTGACTAATTGTGTTAGAAATATACAAAATTTTAACAATTCAAATTTTATATTGAAATTCCATCAAGCACCTTCAGTCGATGTCTTAAATTATATCAAATATTACACGATTATATGTGGTGACATTTAATAAACCAAACATCTTATTTTTTGTCCATGTCCGCCCTCAATGTAGACATAGCTTAGCATGTAGATTCCTAATGGAGCTTCACTCAACAGAAGTTTTTCTACGAGAGTTGATTCTTTTATATTTTAAGAAACAGTTTAAGTGTGTGTGAGAGAGATTGTATCTACACGGGTTGGCGGCACTTTTTTATGTTCTGGGGTTGTTTTGTTAGAAATAATGATTCAAAACACTTGTTGTGATTTATTTTTCCCAGTTAAGTTTTTAATAAATGGTTTTTATAGATGACTGTTCGGCACGGAAGCAAGAAAAAGACTGACTGGTGAACCGCGTCACTTAAGAATATAGTTCGACGCTCGACTCGCCTACCACAATTTAAAAAAATAATAATCTTACTGTTTTCGACAAGAAGCAAATAAGCAAGGTGCTCAAGGGGTGACAGGTATATTCAGAAATTGTGGGGCGTTTCAATATGTAATCATAATTTCCTCATTGTTGTGAGATACTTCGTGTTGGCTGTCCCATTTTATTGGATTCTATCAAATATTCCACCTACGACGATAATTTGCTTTGTTTCATGTAAAAGAAATTTCAAAATCTAAGCGAATTGAAATCTTGTCTCGTGAAAATTATATTTTACTATGCCGTCATCATTTTATTCATATAAATGACTCCCAAAAGTTACTAGTTTATGGAAAAACAGAAGACTTAAAATTCTACGAATCGGCTGTAAAAATGACATATTATAATTAAATTTCCGTAGTTCACGAAATATTATATAATAAATTATGCTAACGTTCGCTGCTTATTGAAAAGTTTCCAGTGGAACATTTTCCTCGCGAAAACGGAATAAATATTTTTTGCCTTATATCCGTGGAAAAACTTTCTTAGACTTTCCTGAATCTGAAATGAATAGAATTTATTTTCCAACACCTGCAAATCATTCTCCCCCAATATCGACACGCTAGGAATTCTAATAGATCTTGCCATGCAATATTTACAATTTTTTTCTTTGACGTTGGATAAATTTTTGATATTTTATTTGAGGTCACATGTAGAGATATCATCAATTCCGGATAGAGATGATTCTAAATCGTAGTTAACCTAGTTAAAGGTACAGGAGCAGGTCATGCTTTCACGTTAAAGATACATGGATGCTATCAATGTTACGCGTACTCTCTTTCTGAAAGAGTAAATGTCTCTTAAGAAAATCTTATTAAATAGTTCTATTGTTTGTATTGAAGATTAGATATTTCAATTTTATTATTCATGGTTAAACAAATATTTATTTCAAATTTATTGTCACCATCATAACGAATTTTATTGATTGAATTGGCATTTACTTCGTAGATCTCCATTAAAATAGGGAAAAAATCAAAGTATTTAGTTATACAAACTTTTATTAGGTAGTTGATATCTATTTCAGATTAATATATATAATCAAGGCGATAATCTCCTTAATAACCAAACAAACATTAAATCATCACCCGTACTTAAACCACTATAAAAAGCTCATGTAATTACTCATAATCAATAAAATTTCAATGCCTTTATTTTAACGTTTAATTAATAACGCCACGTAATCTCTTTTTCCAAAAACACAATTAGTACAGACATTAAATAATTTCATTTTAAATAGATGCTATGATGTTTAAATATTGCCCATCTCTTCTAAACAGTATATCAATGACCTAATATTATAATCCCGTGAGTGGCTTTTTACAAATTTTGCAGGAGTCTAAAAGAAACTGAATATTTACGTTAATATGTATATTAGACTTTTTTTCTTCTGAGTGTTAAATGGATAGTGTGTTAGGGTACAAACATGTAAATCATAAAGTTTAAATACTTTGTAACATTTTAAATAAACGAGTTACGGTTTACAAGGTCAATTTCATCAAAATATCAGATACGGGCTTAAAATATTAGACCATCGATATATACCTAAGCTAAAATAAGTTTAAGCATAGTTCTGACGATAGCGTTAAGCTGAAATAGCTATCAACTACCTTTTGAAATTAAAACTAAATTTTGTGAAACTCAGTACTTTGATTTTTTTTTTGAATTGTTGAGATTTTGTACATTTCCATGTATTTTGTCACTAACGACCCGGGTTTCGCCTTTCAGCATCTTCAGGCATTCGATCACACGAATGAACTCGAACTGAGTTTAAACGATATAAAAAATTTGGATTATTGAGATTTTGTACACTTCCATGTATTTTGTCACTAACGACCCGGGTTTCGCCTTTCAGCATCTTTAGGCATTCGAGCACACGAGTAAATACATGGAAATGTACAAAATCTGAACAATTCAAATTTGATATTGAAATTCTATCAAGCACCCTCAGTCGATGTCTTAAATTATAAAGAATGTTATTTACATTTACGTTTTCCATACTTTTATTCTATCAATTTCTTCTTCCTTGGTCGTATTCCTCACTGGCGAAGGTCGCGACCTCCGCCTATCACAACAGCTCCGTTTTCTTTGACAATCCTTCGCCATTCGCTATTGCACTCCTCTACTCTGAGGGCCATCGGTTAGAAGAGACTTCTGGCGTCCTTCGCTCTACCAAGTTGGAGCTCTTCCGCGTCCCCTTCTGCCTTCAACTTTTCCTGTGACGACGAGCCTCTCAAGATTGTCGGCAGGCTTTCGGGCAATGTGGTCAAAAAAGCTGAGTAGGCATCTTGTTTAAACAGCCGAGAGTCTATTCTGGATTTTTAGCTCGTTCAGGATAGATGCGATTTTATCAATTGTTCAATCGTTTTACAGTATCAATTCAATAAAATATGTACATCCTCAAATGAGAACATCCTAAATCAGACTACTTTTTCTTGTTTCCAATTGAATATAATGCTTTGGGTTTCAAATTAAATATTACGTACACAATTTCGTAGGCGATTTTGGATAATTATTATAAAAGTATTTCATTGGATACTATAAAAAATATACATGATCTGAGCTAGAAATAAAAAAAAATTTCAAACAATGATAATACGATACTTTACAAAACCTTTTGTTGCGGGTGTTTACAAAACAAAGCTAATTAAAAATGCTAAAATTAATTTATATTAATAAATTAAAACCTTTTCATAATTATAACAAGGCTGAGCCAAAAATATGAAACCTTTATATCATAAACGTCTCACATGCAAATTAAAAATAATTATTTCAACATCTTTTTAGATGGAACCGGTTGTAATCCTATTTTTTCTATCATATGACGACTTTTTATAATACAGATAGGCTTTATGCGTTCCATTTAAGTATTGGGTGGTGATAGTAAAAAGGGATAGAAATATAATGCAATATTTTGATATCGATTGTTGAATCAATGTAAGCACACCTGTTAAAAAAATTAGTTCATTGGGTTATTAGAACTGTCGATCGAGTTATAGCTTTTTAACCGGATGACTGCCGGAGACGAGATATCTCGTCAAATTGTTCGTGATCAACACGCCAGAGACTCTTATCTCGTCAATACCTTTAAGCGTACATTCCTTCAAAAATACTCCTTCTATTAAAAATATTTTTTACATTTTTGAAACCTATTACATATATATGAAACCTATTAAAAATATTATTTAATAGGTTTCAGAAAATTTACTTTTTCTCTTTTAATTATAGCCGGTGTGCTACGTACAGACGTACTTTTTTCTACGGCAGCTAAAAGGTTAACAAAGCGATTACTATGTTAAATAAATGAAAACAACTAAAATAGTAAATAAACCTTCATCACGTTAATTATTAATTTTTAAAAACCATTGTTTAACCCTGAATAATGGGTCCAAAAGTCTCTCCTTATTCAGAATGAGTTTAAGCATTATCTTTGTTGGACTTTTAGTACGCAATAAAGATGAATTTATATTTCAAAGTGAAAATAATTATATAATTTCTTGGTTTGATAGATATATATTTTTTTTTATTAGTATAAAATTAAAGTTGTAAAATATTTTTTTAAAAGATTATTATATTACAAACGAACGACGAGGAAATGTAATTACGTTGTTTTAATTATTTTTCTGAATAACTTATAATGTTTTGAAGTAAAAAAAAAGTTTACACACTTTTCCGTGAGTTCGTTTTGCCGTAAAGTAATTCCGTGTTTCGAGAAAGTTTGACTTATTACTTCGAGAATATTTTTCGGTAGCGTTTTATATGCAATTTCGAGCCAAGATTACGGCATTATACAAAAAAAAATACTCTATATTATTTTATCATATTAGCTTAAACTAAAGCTTGTAATTTGTAACAGATAAAAAATAAGATTATTTTTCATCTAATGCCCTCAAATTTTACCTGGTACTGCTATCTTTGGCATCATGGATATGACCACGCAGAGCTGCTCATATATGAGCATAGAAGCTCAGATGCATACGCAAAAGTGCCAACTGAACTGCTATTGCTTATCACTATAAATCTTGCATCTTTTTACTTTGAAACTGTACATAAATTAGTCCATTTTCGATCTGCTTAAAATAAACTAATCCTATTTATCAATCACTACAAATGGCTGCACCACACAGACTATCTCTCTAAACTGTTTGTTTTACTGATCTGTTGATATAAAATTTGGATTATTGAGATTGTGTACACTTCCATGTATTTTGTCACTAACGACCCGGGTTTCGCCTTTCGGCATCTTCAGGCATTCGAGCACACGAATGGACTCGAACTGACAGACAGTAAACAGTGTCTAACGTTTATATAGAAGATACAATCTTCTATATAAACACAACAATCTTCTATATAAACGTTAGACACTGTTTACTGTCTGTCAGTTCGAGTCCATTCGTGTGCTCGAATGCCTGAAGATGCCGAAAGGCGAAACCCGGGTCGTTAGTGACAAAATACATGGAAGTGTACAAAATCTCAATAATCCAAATTTGATATTGAAATTCCATCAAGCACCCTCAGTCGATGTCTTAAATTAGATCTGTTGATAGTTCATTTCAGCTGAATTTATCATAGCTATTCTAACCAAAGTCCAAGCATCTTGAAATGTAAATATCATGTATGAAAAATCATATTTAATAAACATAATCACCCATCCCATCTTAAAAATGGGGCGTTGTGAGAGTGATTAAATGAGGGTTATAAATAATTGCACTTTGTGTTAGATAGTATTCACTTGGTACACGTGAACTTTTATTTCGATAGTTTGCGCTTTGGATTTGATAGTATTAACTTAGTACACTCAAACTTTGATTTAAATAGTGACCACTTAGTCACGGATTCTTTTAACAAAGTGAGTTAAGCTGTAGTAGGTTATGTTAGGGTTGGTCTGATTTGGTCTGTGTAATGTATTCTAATGCGTGGAGCAAAGACAATGTAGGCGACCTAATATAGGATAGAAGAATAAGTGACATTTCATTACAGCTTCGTGCAACTATAGATTTCAAAGTGTGAGTATTTTTATTGAGTTAAAACTATTTCATCTATGTGAAAATATTTTTTCGTAAGTGTAATATATTTCTTCAATGTTAAAATAGATGTGTTATGTGGGATCACTTTATTTTTGGTGAAAAAAATTGTTTTTTGTGGAATGTATTTGTTATAAGTGAAAACGATTTTTATGAAAGTGAATATGGCCTTAACAAAAGTGCATTTAATTGTAAGCCATTAAATAACCACTAGTTCTATCCTAGCCCTGTCGCTCTATCTCTACTCTTTTCGAAATAGAGTGTTTAAGTAACTGAGTAATAAACAGTTCTGTAGAGATAACTCCATTAGGAGTCCATACACTCCACATTGGGAGCGTGCATGGTAAAAAAAAGTATTATTTGCTACTGCTCAAAAAATGAAAATATTCCCTCTCTAATTTTTAGATTTAAAAAGTGGGAAAAAAATATTTTAACCTCACGGAGATAATAGTGAAAAGTATGGTTTAATATTTATGAACGTATAATAAGAAATCTCCCACACAATTTTCGTATCTGTATATTTTATTGTGTCCTCAATGGAATGACATTAAAAACTATATTATAACATTATCCATTTTTTGATAGACTTTTTTATTTATACCAAATTGACAATTCAATTGACATTTCAAATAAATATCGTGATTTGTTTAATTTATTAGATACAAATTAAGCTTCAACCTCTCATTTGTAAAAAAGTTTGATTCGATTATTTCATTATCAAACAATTTTCAATATAATTTCATTTCTAAAACAGTTTTTGGGCAAAACCTACGACACAAAGCTTTCGTTTGATAATGTCGATTTAATTTCCGTTAATGGATAATAGAAATTACGCGATTATTATAAAATTCTGTTTACCTATATTGAAATTACTCTATAGTGTGCTATCATTATGCTGTTAATAATTATTATAATAGCGTATAAAATTATAAACACTTAAAATCATAAACCAAAGAAAATATCAAACCTGACGTGCATACAGCCTTTTCGAGAAATGTTAATTTTTATGATTATTTTTATGCTCTGTGGTAAATTATCCTGAAACTTTGCGGAAGGAAACTATTTGCATATTTTCTTTGTGCAGTCCAATTAAGTTCTTTTTTTTCGCCTTAAATATTATGTACTTTCGTTTCACATGAATATTTACATTGTTGTTCATTAGGAAAACAAGTTTTGGTATTTTCAAACGTTTTTCGATAAAATATAATATAATTTCTAATAATAAGTTTACTACAGTAATGTTCACATGTAGCCTCGAGCTCCTTTGATACAACTTTGTGTCATGTATTGAAGCAGAGCATAAAGGAATAATTTTATTTAATTACTCTTATAACAAACGAGTATTTTTTTCACAAAAAGAAAACACGATTTACTTAATCAACAATTTTATAAGATGATCAAAAGTAGTTTTTCTCAGCAAATTAATTTTACGCTCTTTAACCATTATATTTATAATATGTAGTTGCGCTAACAATATATATCGAAGGTGTTTTGGCCAGTTGATGTAGCCCTCAAAATTGAAATTGTTCAGAAGAGAGAAAAAACCGTTTTTATCGAAAACATTATATGGTGAGTTGCGTTATGAATTTTTAAAATGCACGTTTGTAAATTCGCAAGTTTGCAGATACGGGATTATACGTAGGGAGTGTCGATATAATAGTGGCTTACATCAAGTGGCCGGGTCAGAATTTTTAAACCTCAAACCGAAGTAAAATGATGTTTCCTTTACAAAAAACGGTCGATTTATTTTTCTAATTTATATCATTTGATCGAAAACTGTTCTGTCGTCTTTAATTTGAGATCTAATCACTAACTCATTTTCGTATTTTTGAGGAATACATCGATGTACTAATAATGGATTTCAAAAGTATAAATATTTGATCAGAGACTCAATCACTTTCTAAGAGAAGATCGAAATAGAATTAAAAAAAGTATTATGAAACGATTGTAATTACTGATAACTCTCTCCGTGCCTTGTTTTCAATGAAAATCTTGCTGATATCCATGCTCTTGTATAAAAAATCTATTAGCTGGTTAAGAAATCAATGTACAAAAGTGTCCATTCTGAAATTTGATCTGTTGAATATAATAATATAATTCATTGAAATGAAAGTCTATGAACGTGTACCCTTGGTTACTAGGGACAGAACACCTGAACGATATTCTGTACAATATAACTACAACTTTCAACTGTTTGCTATACTAGATTTTATGTGGTTTTACAAAATTAATAAGCAAATTGATGATTCAGGTACCACCCTACGAGAAAGTAAATGATGCATATTGCACTCCTAGTAGAAGGTCCATGCAGTCGCCTTCAAGCTACTCCCAAGAGTCAGTTAAGGACCAGGGAAAGATAAAACTATTTTAAAAAATAAAACACAATTAATTTGTACTACTTCCACATGTGTATAATGATCAGGACAGGTTTCCAGTTTACCAGTTAATAATGCCTTTCCACCAAAAATTCACAGTTAACACATTAAAGAAGATAAAGTTAACTTCAAGTTTAATATCACATTACGAACAATCCCCGATAGGAATTCAAATTGTTTTTTACTCTACACCAGCAATCAGTATTTGTTAGGTTGTTTATTCATTTCTCTCATTTAACGTTTTCAGCTGAGAATCGTTATTGATACCTGTACCCACCCTAAAAATAAAAGTTTGCAGGATACTGAGAGATCGCATCGCAGGCTCCATATATTTTAAGTAAGTAAATTCAACGTAGATCGGGAAAAAAATTTTTTAATTTTTTTTAAGTGAATCAACAGTGTCAAGTGAATCTCATACAATATGGTTAATTCTATTTTACAATTTATTTTAGATAATAAATGACATGTTGATAACACGAAAAAGATTATTATTATGCTGTCATTTACCAACAGTCTTATTCTTACGAGTAACGAGGTCGTCTCCGCACGAAAAATTTCAATTATTCCGCTACTTAGATAAAGATTTAAATCTTAATTATATCCCTCCTTTAATTTATGAAACGCGTATTTCATGTGCGACTTTAATATATAAGTTTCACGCCTTTTTGCGTATTTGTTAAATTAATTTCATCCACTTTATTAATGTTACAAAAGAGCTGTCACCAACATAAAGCCCGCGAGCCAAATCCAGCCTTTTTCTATTGATATTTAACACATATATGTACAAATATACATTTGATTTTTATTGAATGAAAGATGATATTTTTAACATCGGTAAGAGCTCAGACATAAAGGACGTTTACATAATACATATGTTCTCGTTACATAATACATATGTGTCTAATACATATGTCGGCATCCGTGGCGCAGTTGGTAGCGTCGTTGGCTACATTTACGGATGGCTCGCGTTCAATTCCCGGTGCGGACGGTTTTCATAAATAGATTTTTCAGTCGATGTATGGATTTCTGTTCGTAGTCTGAGTGCCTGTGATATCTAACTACCTCCCTCCCACCCATCCGATCCTCACGGAGCGTAGCGAGAGCGATAAGCTAACCACTAGTCCTGTCCTAGCCCTATCCTTCTATCCCTACTCTCTTTGAAAAAAAAACAGAGTTTGAGCAACTGAGTAATTCTGTCGAAATATCTCCATTAGGAGACCATATTCTCTAAGTTGGGAGCGGACATGGAAAAAATGTGTTTTAGCATGATTCTAATTATAATTTATTTTTCATCCGGACCCCGTAATACATTTAAAAATATTAACCAAAAAAAATTGGGACTCTAAAAGAAATAAACTGTTTTACTATCATAAAATTAAACAAGAAAAAAACCACATGAAGATGGGTGTTGGTTTTATACAACTGACACGTCGTGCAGTTGTCAATGTCATGGGCTTTGGTTCAAATCCCGCTACGGAAAGTTTCACAACCTGATTTTTCAATCAATTTATATATTTCTGTTTGTGGGAATGAATGTTTGTCTTGTCATTTACAGACCGGCGAAAGGCGAAACGCGGGTTGTTAGTGACAAAATACATGGAAATGTACAAAATCTCAACAATTCAAATTTGATATATAAATAAAATTAAATAGTCTACAATTAAAATGTAAAGAATCTCTTACAAATCTTGACACTGAGAAAATTTTAATGCGTAAATATTCATTAACAAAAATAGTACTGATTGGGAGATTTTAACAAGAAATTAGTGAACCATTTAAAAATAAAATGGGGAACGAATATCAACAAGGAGCATCCAAAAAATATCTCAAAAAAATTCAAAGAGATCAGAATCAATTCTTAAAGTTAAATTTTAAATTTCTTTGCTTGGAATTGATTGAAGTTTGAACACGAAAACATCTGATTGCTCGACCAACAAAGCCGATTTTGACGTTTATTTCTAATATTTATTTTAAGGTGCAACTTCGGGGTCGAAATATTGCATGATTTTGTCTTTAGCCTCCACAATTCATATTTCCACTCCATTTTATTAATTTTGTCTATTCGTCTAAAACATTATTTCATTGTTTTGCTGTAACTGATAATTCAAGTTTTCTTAGATAATAGACTGTTTAATGATATTTGCGTATTTCATGATGTTCTTGGCGTCACATCAATTAGAATTGGAATAATATTTGTTTTGCATATCTGTAAGGTAACTTCCTTCGTTTGACTATTGTATAAATCACTGTCAAAATAGTGTTCTTATCTGCCACCAGGGTGTGCTGAATAATGTTAATTTATTCTCAAACTTTACGATTCTATAGTCGCTTTATCTTAGAATAAATTAATTTTAATTTATATTACATTAATAAGGTATAAATTTTGTATGCAATAGTTGCTGTAAGCGTGTGATGAAATTAGTAATCACTAAATTTATTTTAACGTAAAGAACTGATAAAGAAATGTTTACATTCACATTTTACACTTTTATAATATCAATATAACAAGGTTTTTAGGAGACAGTTTTTTGTATCTGGTGACATTTTATTATTTTAACACAAAACTTAACAATAGAAATGTCAGATAAGTCACAGAAAAATGCTAGAAATGTGTTGTGTTTCTGATCACATAAGTCTGACTTATGTAGTTATTCCCAACTGTATTTTAAAAAATTATTACTTTTTCTTATGAAAAATGTGTTTACATAAAAAAATACAAATTTTGAGAGTATTTGACTATTGTGATAGGGCACACATTTGAAGAGTTTGGTAAATACTACAAAACTAAAAAAAAAAAAAATCGAAAAACATCGAAATATTTTCGCTTTTTCGGAAAATAAGTAAATTAAAAACAGCTTCTGATAATAAATGTTTAAAATTTATGAGTCAGTCACTTCCAAATATATAAAAATGAATGTCTGTTTGTTGGTTTGTTGGTTTGTTGGTTTGTCCGGAACTTATAGGCTCCTAAACTACTCAACCGATCGCGACGAAACATTCAGGAAGGACTTATTGTGATCATGCCGGGAAATATTATATAAAATAAATGTTTGTTTGTCCTTTACGCGTTCCTTTACCATTCATACGATTTCGATGAAACTTCGGTGAGTTGTTGTGCAAACACCCGTGAAGGGTTCTGAAGAAAAAATTGAAAATCTAAAATTGAAAAAAAGAATCAAATACGTACATACAGCGACATCTAGGAAAAACCTTCTGATTTATTCGTGTACGCACCAGCCGAAAAACAAAAATATTGCGTTATAACAAGTGTGATATTGAAAGTTGGGTTCGGGTCGGGCCAGACCTGAAGATGATGGGCTCGAACCGGGTAAGTCTATGAAATTTCGGCCTGTGCAGACCTCTTATCCAAAAGCAGTTCAATAAGCAGAATTAAAACACAAACCCTTTCTTTCTTTGAGTGGCATTGCAACGCATGCCGGATACTCACTAGTATTATATATAATAGCCCAGACTGCTCTGCAGACTCTTTTCTTATTATCACATATCACATGAAGGTATTAAACCTTCTCATAAACTAAATGTTCGCAGTGTATATATAAAATAAAATTTTATGCAATGCACACACAGCTCCGGCGTACTAGCTACTTTAGACATTCAGTATTTCAATTTCAATACCGTCATCTATGATGGGTACGGCTACTGGTGTAAATATAATAAAAAATACTTCGGTAGCAAAACATTTTTCACTGATACATAGTAACACAAATTTGGTATTCAAAAAGTAATCAAATTTGATCTTGAAAATTTAAGACCACAAAATAGCCGTTGAATCAATCAAACCTTACTTTAAGCAGATTAAACGCGAAACTGTAGCTTTAGAATACAAAGAACGTGTTGTAAATTCGTTCAGTCCCAAAATATGCTAATGCAATTTAAAAGTTAGTGCAACACTCTAGGTAAACTTTTTTGTATAAAGTATAAAAGTAAGATATCAGTTTGACTTTTCGTGGTCGGCTAGTGTAATTATCATTGTGTATTTTTTTATTATTTTAATTAAATGTCTTGTAACATCCATTACACCTCAAAATCCTGATTGTCACTTTCATTTTTAGTGTGGCATTTTTCGTAGATAAAAGTACGAACTAAATAACCCCTCATAGCTTCAAAAATTAAAAAGCGTTAGTGAGCTTGACGTGTATATGTGCTTCGGCTGCTCTGTTTGGAACCCAAATCACCTTCTTCAATGCGAATGAATTCAATTATCGCAGAAAGCTGCTAATGATCCTGACATGACTTTGGGAGGAGCAAAGAACATTGGAAGCCCCATGATTTAAATAGGGAGTGGACATGACGAATAATGAAATACATTTTTCATTCCAAAAAATACTACTCTCACTTCAAATGTTCCGATAAACCAAACGCGTTAGAAAAATATATTATATAAAGCAGGAATAGGTACCTGTATATATTATTGTTTTTACCGATTCCGAAACATAATATATGCAAAAACGGTTTCGAAGGTGTTTCAATCAGCGTGTTAACTTTTTAGCTGCAAGCTCTCTGAGAATATAATTCCATTTGATTTTTTTAATAAAAATTGTGACCGTTTTTAACCCCTACATAAACACACTGCCAAGCGTCAATAACTTAAACTAGATTTTTTGTCAAATTGAATTTTGTCTATCAGAGCTGCACTGAGGGAACTTCCAAACTCTTCGTATATATTAAGACTATTTCAACGAAAAAATCGTCTGATGAAAAGACAAATACACGAAGCCCAATTCATACTAATCCATTGAAACATTAAATTTATAACGGCTGCTTATTTATATTATCCAATTTACCATTCTTCGTTAAAGTGAAGAATGAATGAAGGTTTCTCATGATTTGTAAAATATTCAAAATAAATGAATGCATAAAAAACGGTAGTTCTAATTAAAAACGTTATATAAATCTTATGTTTTCAATAATGTTGAATCCTTTAAAATATCAATCAATTTCGCGTTCTGGATTACAGAAAAAAAATCTTCATTTTTTGAGCCGAGACACAAACAAGTTTAATGCAGTTACGGTTGAGAAAATGCCATATGAAACATATTATGAAATATATCCAATTTTTATCCAAAAACCACAACAGATAAAATGAGGTTTTATGACTTGAAATTCGATTATTTTCTAGCAATAATAAAATTAATGTTTAATTACTACACATTATCTTAATTCAGCCCTGAACTGTCGATTACATACGTTTCCGATAAGAAACCGATTTTCCCGGGATTTCGGCGCGTAAATTGGCTAACATTAGTTACAAAATGCGGCTCCCATGTGACACATGGGACTGATCCCAAGTAAATCGTGTTAGATCGACCATTTCACTAATATCATCCAATGAAAAACAAGTGGCGTTGTTTATTGCGTACTTAAGAAAAGTTCGAATCAATGCGTTCGTCTTGATATTGAATGGGTCGTACATCTGAAAACTGTACGACATTTTTGTCATTCCTTCAACCAGACCTAATAAGGCACAGATGAATCGGCGATTCTATTTTCTTCATATCGAATGGGGAAATAAAAAATTCACACCTCTACAATTTATTATCGGGTACAGTAAGTCAAAAAGTACAGAATGGCAAATATGATGCTATAGTATGCTACAATATGCTGATCACGTCATCCTCTGGGAATGTCCTGAAGTGGAAATTATAATGAACATACACTTGTCAATCTATTCTGTGGTCAGGGCTTTTTTATCACGCCAAGTTGATGATTGCGAAGGCGTACTATATTCTGTTTTGTAACACTTCAGCATTAAACAAAATACGCCCAGGGTAATGAGTTTTGAAACCGTTTCGGATGGTGCTGCGTAAAAGACCGAAAATAATACCCTCAAACGAAGAGCTTCGTTAGACAAGTTGTCTAAATAAACATGAATGTCTTATTGAAGTGCCAAACACAAATTGAAACTAGAAAGGTCTACTTTTACAAAAAAAAACCTTCGTAAGCTGATTAATATATCAAATTTTATTTTTTTTCTCACTAGCATTACATTAAATCAAAATATCTACAAGATTATGTAATCACAAAGAAATTATAAGTAGAAATATAGTAACAATTACGGTCTGCAATAACATTCAGTATATAAAACTCATAGTTACTTTCAGTAAACCGTCAATTGAGAAACACTATGAAACTTAAGTTATTGCAAATTCGTAATTATGCTGTCAGTACATTAACATATAGGGTGCTTGTTCCTAAAGTCAGCCGTCGCCAGTAGTAGGCCTTTCCAGCTTAAAACTCAAATAATAGTGGATATTTTTTAAAAAATAGATTTTTTTAAATTCATTTAGGTAGTCTTGCCACTTGCCAATGTATATCTGCACTATACTGACCTTTATGATGCAATACGCAATTAAAAAAAGCACATTTTTACAAGTTTCGACAAATTCATCTTGTATGGGGATCGCTAACAAAATATACTTTATATTATCATGCTTTGCATCCTTATGTTTTTTATTGTTCTGTCTACTATCAGTAAATTATTTCGCGATATTCATGAAGTTTCATAGTGATGGCCGAACACTGTACAACGAAAGGCCGACAATTGGGATTTTTTTGTATACTTCTATTATTTTATGCTTGGTACAGTATTAACTATTTTATTTTTAATTGATTACATTCCTTAATCTCTTAATGGAATAACAGCGAAAAAAAATATGTATTTATTATTCATTGACTCCTCAATCCCTTTTGAAGGTACACCTGTCTCTTAACTGGCCGAGCACTGGCGAAACGACCCTACATCATGTATTATCAATACTAAGCTGCATATGAGTGTTGTTCTCAGAATTTTTTCATTAGTATTATTAAAATTATTAAATTATATTATTTAAATGTTTCAGAGATTTATTCAATCCTAATATTTTACCAATTACTAATATTAAATTTACAAATAACATTCTTAATCTAAAGATCACTCGGTTTTTAAAACATTTAGTTCCATGCATGACTTTGCAGTTCATTTAAGCTCAAATATATTTTTCTGGTTAGATAATGCACATTGTCATTTTGGATAGATTAAATTGATTAAATTAATGCTGTATATATATAAGAGTCATATGAATAAGATTTTTATATTTACTAAAAGTGTATAGCTATAAAATAATACATTAGCTAGGGGTTGCAGCAAATAAGCAAATCAAAAATCTAACAAAAATAAGAGACAATATAATATATATAAATAATGTTCTAACATGTTAAGACGTACGCAGTGACGTGGTTATCATATTTATATGAAAAATAAATCTTTTGTAGTTCGCAGTAAATCGTTTCATTAAAAGTATACAAAGTATTGCATGAAGGAATATTGCAATACCATACACATTGATGTAATGCTGATTATAAATACAGAGAGATGGAAAAAATAGAGCTCCTGTTTTACTGAAAGCTCCGCAGGTTTACGACGTCATTCATCGCCCGTGAATTAACGCTTGGCGCGAAGCCTTAAAAGCTTCTTTCTTCCGTTGAAATCGTCGAAAGGTTTTCCATTACTGGTATACAGGGGTGCGGCTGTCATATAATGTCGCAGTTGTCACCCTGTAACTCTAATTTAGTATTCATAAATCAAAAACTATGATAAATCACTTGTCAACTTTCGGTGAAAAGACAGTCTTTTTGTGTGTCACGCTAGGCGCGGCTAGGTGAAAAGAGAAATATTTTTTAACGTGCATAAATTAAATGCAAAATTTTAAAACAGACGTTCAAGCCATCAAAGAGTAATAAATTTTTTTTAAATCAATTTATGTTTTATAGATTTATTGGACGCGCCTCTACTTTTAATTAAGCATGTTCAAAGAAGTGTGTATTAGCAATTTATGTTCCATACATACAAAAAGCTGTAATAATTCGTCGTACATTCGTAACAGAATTAATTTTAACCAGTTCTTGTACAACGAGCAGAGCGGTCTGGTTGATAAATTTTCATCCATATGCGCGAATGTCTGAATTATCTTCATCCAATATATAATATCGGCTGAAAGTGAGGATGGAATTTTAATGTCAATTAGAGTTTAAAATTAATCCCAATTCAAGTTAATCCGTGCACTAGAATGCCTGAAGAAGCCAAAGGGTGAAACCCGGGTTGTTAGTGGCAAAACAGTATACAAAGTTTGAACGATTCAAATCGTTACTCTTTACGGTCACTAAAAAGTAAGAGTAAGTTTTAGTATTCGTTAAAAATACTCAAATTTTTCATTTCTCATCTTTATTTTCCAAAGCGAAGAGTGAATATAATTATAACAGAAATAATTGCAAAAAATAGAAGCACTCAAAAAAACAACGCTTTTAATATATAAATATATATCAACAGTGAAAAAAAAACACGTACCCCACACTAAAAAATATTTTGTATAACTTACACAAAATATGCTAATACACTATATTTATATATATTATTATATAATACATCGACTGTAGAAAGGCAAAAGGACTTCTCCCGTCTTTTCAAAATATTTTTTTTCGATAATCACAAGATATATAATTTAATGCACGTTTTGTTTGGGCTATACACACTATTTTTTGTGCTTGGGTTACGTGCAGTTTCCTTTCCACAGTCGATATGTATATATATATATATTACCATGTCCGATCCCAATGTGTAAGATATGGACTCCTTATGGAGGTATCTAAACAGATGTTCGAAAACTGCTTGTTACTCAGTTGCTCAGCCTCTCTTTTTAGAAAAAATTAGGTGTTAAATGAATAGGGCTAGGACAGAAATAGTGGTCAGCTAACCGCTCTTGCTACGCCTCGTTTTTATGATTGAATGGGTGGGATGGAATTCTATGTATATATGTATATAATTACAATAAAATATAATACACCTCACACCGATGCCGAATGAATGATTTTTAGCTCTGTCCTAATATCAAATATTTAGTGAGAACGCCCATCATAGATGACGGTATTGATATTGATATACTGAATGTCTAAAGAAGCTGTTGTTTAGTTTTCATACTGACGGAATGATTGTAGTTTGTTTGCTTGGGAATTTGCGTCACACGTTATGTACACCGCGGATGCTTAGGCCATGAGAAAATTTCATACCTACATGTGTATGTGATAATTATAAATTGTCTACATCTACGCCAACAGACTGGTCTGGGCTATTATTATATATAAGATCAAATCATTACTCTGTGATGGCTGAAGTATCAAAATGTCTTCGGCTTGCTCAACAATGTACTTTGATAATATAACAAACGCTTTATTCAAGGCATAATGGCTAAACTCCTTAATTGGGTTTCCAGTTTCAGTAAGCCTGTGCAGATTATCCTGGCAAAGACCCAAGAGTTTATTATAACTAGCAACATTGTCACTATAGGGAAACTTTCCAACTTAGCTTGAAATTTGACACTTTTTTAAATCGTCTATGGTGATTTTAGATAAATTATGAAGGCGCATCGTGAAAGTCACATTTTGAAATGAATTAATTGTAAATGCCTTTAAAAGCTAAAAGTGTTTTATTAGCAATAAATTAAAATTTACACGATGCAGCTTATTAAAATTATGATTTATATTATTATCATTCTATATATTCTCTTCGCCAGATGATTTTTGCGGACATAATTCGTGTGAGGTGTTTATTGCGTATTGTTTAGTTCATTGAAATTCTTAAGGTGACGATATTTAATATAATAGGTGCGGGAGGGGGGTATAAAATCAGTATGTACTCACTAATCAGGCTTAATAATATAATGTATACATTATATGGAAACAATTAAAGGATTAAAAAAGTAACATTTTATTTCTCGTAGAATGACCAACAAGTATGTCATATCCTCCGCTGGCGAGTTAAGAACATTAAATTTCATTTAAAAAAAAAACAATTATATGTTATAGCGATGATTTAATCTAATTCTGTTTTAAGTAAAGTTTTGTTTCGTTTAACATTAGTAATAGTGTATTTTTTCTAAACTAACTAATTAATTTTATGTTATACATTTCAGAACTAAAAATCTGAAGCTGCATATTAATACTTGTTTCAGGAAAATAAACTTTTTAAGCATCAACGGCTTGTCAGTGCATGTTATTCGACATTTAGACATTTGGCGCGAAAAACAGCCTACTACGCTTTTAAATTTCGCGCCAAATCGAGCGTTCGTGAGCGTCGGGCAAATTGAGCGATTTGACAGTGGAAATTGGCGCCAAATCGAGCAAATTCTGTGAAATTACCGAATCGCTTTTCCATTACGCGAAACTTTTTCTCGCAATCACACAGATAACTCTGACTATTAGATAGAAACTTTACTGAAATGTCTCTCCTTGTCACTCATTCGATTCGGGATATTTTTTTATCCACTAGCAACACCTTAAATAAACTTCCTTTTTTAAATTCTTGACAACAGCCATTATTTACATTTAGGAATATATTTCTTTACTGTAGAAACACCTTAAAAACACAAAGTTCCTTTTTTAAATTCTTAAATGTATTCAATTTCAGTTCAGTGAAATTTTATTTTTACGTTTGCTTAAATCGCAATGTTCTTTTTTTAAATTACTAATGCTACTTATCACTAATCTCGTTTTTCTTTTATATTGTTGAAATTCAATGTCTCCTATACGCGACAGATACAGTCATTGGTTTTTAACTGAGCTGTTTTATCTTGAATTATATTTCCAAGTTGATGGTTTTTCAGTTTATTTTACCTTATTATGTTACATAATGATAGCAGTTAATAATAAGTAACGTGCGCACGCGACCATACTGCGATCTCTAGCTCTATTCCCTACTGGGGAATTTGCATGTACACATTATGTATATATTGATTTTTTAGTTAACGAATGAATGCATATTCAAGGACACTGATATCTGTCCAAATCACTCATTCAAAATAAGGTCAACATCAATTCTATAACACTAAGTTTATCAACTAAATTAAGTAAAAAAAAGCGACTTTGAAGCTGGCTTAGACATGTGCTGTGTGTATACCCTCAGGGGAGAGTGAATCCTGTATGTCTCTTCTAGCAACCGGACGGATTCCGTCGCCCTGGAAAGACTCTGATGACCATCCACAGGATGTACTCAACGGAGCTACGGGACGCTGGGATGACCTGAGAGGAAGCAAGAAGATTAGCGAGGGACAGAGAATCTCGAAGCAACCGTATGGTGGTCGTATACTCCGAATAGGAAGCGAATATGGTTAAAAAAGTTTATCAAACAATATCATTATTTTATCTTAATGTTTATATAAATATAAATTGAGTAATTGTATAACTACCAGCGATCGTACAAATATTTGATATGGAATTAATATTATATCTGTGGCGCAGTTGGTTTCGTCGCTGGCTACGGTTACGGATGTCTCGGGTTCAATTCCCGGTGCGGACGGTTTTCATAGATTGATCTTTCAATCGATTAATGGATTTCTGTTCGTAGTCTGAGTCCTCCCTCCCACCAATCCCATCCCCACGGGGCGTAACGAGAGCGATTAGCTAACCACTAGTCCTGTCATAGCCCTATCCTTCTATCCCTACTCTCTTCGAACAAGAAAAGAGAGGTTGAGCAACTGAGTGACAAGCAGTTCTCGTAGAAATTTTTTTTCAAGATACCTCCATTAGGAGACCATATGCTCCACATTGGGAGCGGACATGGAAAAAAAAAAGTATTTTAACCCTTCCGTACTCATCGTTTAAAAATGCGTTACTTCGGCCTTAAGCCTTTAAATTATCTGTGAAATAGGTCATGCGAAAAATTGAAAATTATACTATTTATAAATAAAATAGTTCTTTAACCTCATCAATTTATCTATCGAAAAAGACAACATAATAAATATTATAGTATTAAATATAGTTTAGTAACAATTAGTATAGCATAGTTACGATCCGAGACACATGACCGTACCATATGCAACCGTTTTGTTTAAAAAGGCACTGAAACACGTCTCGAGCCTGTTCTGGTATGACGAATTTCGATTCTTGCGTCTTTCGATAATTTCGCATAGTTTGATATGTATTTGAGGTTTTACAAACAAAATAAGATATAAAACAATTACTTAATACTACATAAACCATATTTCACTTTTTGAAATTGTCGTTTCGCTTTATAAATGCGTTTACACGACAAAAGCCACACGGTAGCGCAATGTGACTGCGTGAGATTACAAGGGATTTTTTCGGCATAAATTCAAAGTACAAAAAAAATCTTAAGTTAAAATTCGTTTTATGCGAATGCATTGTAAATAATTTTATCTTGAAACTCAAATTAGAACTAATAGAATTTTAAGTGGATCTTGACCTCAAAGCACGGCTCTTTCTATCTACTTGAAAGTACTATTCAATGTGGTAGTCACACCATTTGGGCTCACAGCATTCAGCAACAAATAGCAAGCCTTTAAGACATAGCTCTTCTACGTCTTACAAGATTGTGGTACATCTATTTCCTTCTTGGTGTTCACTGCCATCTGTAAACAAAACCTTGCTGAAGTAGTATTGTGTTGATTGATCAGAGAAAATTGTCGCACAACATATAGAGGTCATCGTTAAATAGTGTCTACTACATTTTGTCATTTGATACTTTGTTTGAGTCAAATACACAAACCTTCATAAGAAAAATTCAATAATCTTTAATAATTTGTACGAAATTTCCAAATGGCAAAACTTTATCAATTTTAGAGTAGCAATAAAATTTTTACGAACACCGGATTTCTACTGCAGTATTTGTTTTGCTAAACGAACAAGACAAATTTAAAGCAAACTGTATCCAATTGAAACAGGGATATCCCCAAACAATTAAGGCTCTTCACGGGCATGACTGGACCTCTACGAACCTTTTCTGGCGATGAAGCCTCACAATCCTTCGTTAGTGAGAGGGGAGTTAGGGTGGCCTATTTTCGACGCGATGAGGATTTCTACAATTCGATTAGATTATCTGCCTTGTTTAATTTAATGTAATCTTCCAGTATTTTATATACATATAGTCAAAAATGTTGTTACGACTGTTTTATATAAATAATATATATATTAATTACTTTCTTAAATATTTTATCTTATCTTATTTTTATTATGAAAATGATTTTTCGTTGTTATAAAAAACAATGCTCTTACAATTAAACAGTGAAATTAAAAATACTGTAACTATTTATAAAAAAAATGATACACCCATTAATTAACCAATAATTAATTTCCCAATCAAAGAAATAGCCCTTGAAAATAATTATCAAAATCTGTGAAAACTAGCCTTACTTAATATATTTAGGATTAAACGATTTATTAAAACGTTCTACATGTACTTTTAAAAAATGAATAATAATGAATACGACTGTGTTTTGGCCAATTGATGTAACCCTCAAAAATGATGTAAATGAGTTAATGATTGGATCTCATTTTAAAGACGGCAGAGCAGGTCTCGCCAAATTATGTAAATTATAAAGATAAATTGACCACTTTTTGGAAGAGAAACTATTTTACGTTGGTTTTAGGTATACAAATTTGAACCCTCTCACTTGACGTAAGCCACTATTATATCAACACTTCTTATGTATAATCCAGTATCTGCAAACATGACAATTTACAGTAGTGCATTTCAAAGATTCATAACGGAACTCACCATATAATGTTTTCGATAAAAAAAAAATTTACTCTCTCCTGAACAATTTCAATTTTGAAGGTTACGTCAAAATTTGGCCAACGTCGATATAATACTTGAAAGGAAAACAATATATACATTAACAAAAATGTTGTTAAAGCATTCAGTTCTATTTATAAAAAATCACTTATGGGATATTAGCATTATGCCATTTATATTCTTTTTGCGTAATAGCTTCACGTAGTTGGTTAATATATTTATGTAAATATTCTGAACTCAAAGCCTTTATTGTCATAATGGGCGCAAATCAAATTTTGAAAACCACCTAGGGTGCGTGTCAAATATTTTTGTAGGAATATACGAAGTTGATTATCGGTGAAATTTGATATTTCTAATGTTTGTCCAGCGCATACGCTGACTCATCATTTCACACAACAGTTATGAAAAGTGATATAACTGAGTGCAAAGATAAGTAAATACTAAAAAAAAACCATTGTAAAATGAGACCGTCTGCGATCCGAGCGTGAGATCTCGTCTGCGAGTGAGCGTAAGATTCATCGAATGCCATATCTGGAAAACTCAAAGCCAACGAGAGAAGGTTATAGAAAAGGATTGCCAGTCTGAAGACAACCTCCGATCTGGAAGCACTTATTCATCCGTCATCAACATAGGAAGCAACATTAATTGCTAAAGTCTCCAGCCAACCTCCGACCGGGAACCACCTATTCATCCGTCGTCAACATCGGAAGCAGCACACAAACATTGGAAGCAAAATTAATTCCTAATTTTTTAAGAAGAATAAAGAATTGAAGCGTTGATTTAATCTCCATCTATGTAATCATTGTGTTAATGATCTCTATTCAAAATAGTAACCATTGTGCTTAAACCCTTCTGATCATAATTGTGTTAATGATTATTGCATGTTTAACTACTGTTTTCGTTTTGCTATAATTGGCCTTTATTACTCGCAGTAAGTTTCCCTGACCCTCCTAAACGTAACTCGATATGGGACAGCTAATCCCAGCTCATGAAAACAATATCTCGATCTAATGCCGACACTTTTATTAGCCATAGGGTAACCATGAAACATTAAACTAAATTACGATTATTAACATTTTATTTATATTTATTTCTAGTCCTTCACCATCCACTTGATCTGATTTTGTAACAAAGTAAAAGGGAAAAATTGTCAAACATAAAAAAAAACGTCACCTCAGATTACCGAACGAAGATTACATAGCGGATATTTTGGTATCAAAAAAACTGAGGTTCATTTAATACGTAACCATGGTTTATTTGATTGACTTTTATATCCTAAAATAGTTTAAACTTTAAAAAAAACAAACACAAACCCATCACCTAGGATTACTATATATATGCTATGATCACTTCCCCAATTACTTTTTTAATTACAAAAAACTAATGATTTTGTAATTATTTATGTGAATACTTTTCCAAATTCAGATTATTTGTCATACATATTATTAATTCAGTATTTAAATAAATTCAGATCAAAATCAGTATAATTCTTAGACTAGTGGTAATAAAATTACCTAATCTTATATACTAGTATAACAATACCCGTCATAAATAACGGTATTGAAATTGAAATACTGAATGTTTAAAGTAGCTAGTAAATCGGATCTGTGTGTGCATTGTGTAAAATTTTATTTTATATATACGCCGCGAGCGCTTATTTCATGTGATAATAATAAAACATCTACAGAGCGGTGTGGGCTATTATCTTATATATATAATACCCCACACTGCTCTGTAGACGTTTGAAACGATGCACGTACAGTTCCGACGTACTAGCTACTTTAGACATTAAGTATTTTTTAATTTCAATACCGTCATCTATGACGAGTACGGCTATATTAGTATGCTTAATACTTTTTTGTACAAATAATACAAACTCCTTACTAGCTAGCTGTCAGCTCTAGTTCATCCGTGCACTTGAATGCTTGACGATGCCAAAACGTACAACTTCGTTGCTTATGATGAAAAATGATCCTGAAATTGAATGCAACACCGAATAACATTTTTTACTAACCTTATTACTAAATCTGTTTATTTGTCTGTTTCAAAATATAGACGAATAATTTATCATAGTGAGTACCCGGCATGCGTTGCAATGCCACTCAATGAAAGAAAGTGTGTGTTTTAATTTCTGTTTATTGAAGTATTTTTAGACACATAATATTTTTTGTTTCTGTCTGGTGCGTACACGAATAAATCAGAAGGTTTTCCGAGATGTCGCTATTTGTACGAATATAATTCTTTATTTTAGATTTTTTTTTAGATTTTAGTATGTGGATTTTGATATTGATTTTTATACATAATAAGACCTACTGTAAGTAAAATATTAAAAAGTTGAGAGTCGGGCAGGGCTTGATTGTACTATGTCTATATCATTCGCGCAATAACATAGTGTAAGCAATAACTTGACAAAGTTTTATCGGAATCGGATGAACGGTATGGCAGTGTATAAGATACGAACAAACCCACATTGATTTTTATATATTAGATTCGAATAACCGAATATCAAAAAGAACTGAATGTATTCGAATATTCCTTTGGAGCCCCTATTGCAAATGCCTGTGCATTGAATTGAAGCTATAGCGTCACTATAGCATTAAGTTATAATTAAGAGACATAAAGCTTTTGTTTCAGATGTCTATTGCACACGATATTGTTGAAGTTTTCATGGTTGCTTATTGGGGTGATAATAATTTGAAACATCTTATTGGAATATTTAGTTATTAAATAAATACATAAATTACTTTCATTGGTAATGGGTCGTCTTACGTAAACGAAGTCTTTGCGAGCGTGAGGTGGCGTGACGTAGCTCGAAAATATCAATCATTCTCCGCCAATGGGAGTGTCGACGAAAACTGCCGAAAGCCGCCTCGCCACCTCACGCTCGCAAGACTTCGTCCACCTAAGTAAAAAATTTAGTGGTTATAAAACAATCCGTAACGGGCTGTCTTAGGTGAATGAAGACTTTGCGAGCGTGAGGCGTCGCGGCGTAGCTCGAAAATATAAAACGGGAGAGTCCTACGTGAGAGGTGATGAAAGCGTGCGGCGCGCCTCCTCGCCGCCTCACGCTCCTGACCCGAATAAATACTGACCCTTTATAATACTTACTGACCATTAAACATCACAACATTTTTTAATGTATTCTCACATTAAATCAAAGTAACCGTCCGATGCATACAATTTGGCAATAAAACAAAAGAATCGCAAAAGCTATATAAAATGTTATTTTGAGTAAGATGAAGATAGTTTCAAGTTATATTTCCAGCTGTTGAGTACAGTTCAAACATATCGCAACTTCAAATCGGATAACTTTCCCGTTTATCTCATTTCGCGAGCACGCATTTCACATAGACGTTATCAAATTCACCGAGGAGCTTTAACTCTGGCAAGGATGCACTCGTCTGAATCATTACTATGCAATAGCGCTAATTAAATTGTTCCGCCTGAAGAGATTTATTTTCCTCAAACCATGAGATGTAATTCAAGTCAGCCTATGTCAATATGAGGGCCGCTGCAGTAGCATAAAATATTGATCACAAATCATTTGGTTTTACTCCTATACATGCTCTATACTTGTAAAGTTCGTATTGGGAGGGGATGCCGGGTCCGTGGTGCAGTGTTCAACGTCGTTGGCTTCGATTACCGATCTCACGGGTTCCCAGTTCGGACTGTCTCGTAAATTGAATTTTCAATAGATTTATAGTTTTTTGTGCGGTGACATGGATGTTTTTGATGTCTTAAATTACCTCCCACCCATCCGATCCTAAAAACGGGGCAAAAGCGAGAGTAATTAATTAGCTAACCACTTGTTATTTCCCATCCGTATTCTTCCATCACTACTCTCTTCGAAAGAATGAGGTTAAGCAACTGAGAAACAATCAGTTATGGTAAAACAACTCGTAAGAAAAACAAAACGGGCTTTGAAAAACATTTAGAATCTTTGAATCCATAACAATATATACATACCATTTTGTAAGCTTTTTTTTCAACTATGTCCGCCCCCAATGACTTCCTAATGGAGTTATCTCAACAGAAGTTTGTCTACAATAACTGTTCGCTACTCAGTTGCTGAACCTCTCCTTTTTGGAGAGAGTAAGGGTATAAGGATTGGGCTTGGACAGGAATAGTGGTTAGCTAATCGCTCTCGGAAAGCTTTTTTTGGATGGGTGGAAGGAAGTTTTAGACATCACAAACATCCATTCTTTCAAACAGAATTTTTTCCAGAAACTTTTGGTAATGGGATTCGAGATCGTGAGATCCACCAACAACCAAGAATTCCTTTATTTGAAAAAAATAGTTTTATTAAAATAAAGAAGTTGTGGAAAATTGCAAGGGCTGCTGTCCCTGATAGGATAAATTTGATTCCCTCTCTGCACAGTGACTAATAAAAATGAAGAAAGAATGAAATAAGCTCCTTAGTGATTCCGTAGTCCACAAATGAGTCTAGAGTCTAGACTCATTTGAACATGAAATGTTATTATCATTGGGCGAAATTTCAAAAATTAGAAGTGCCGTTTTGTTCTGTTACATATTTGTTTAATTGATATAATATTATTATATACACTTCATTTTAAATAAAGTATTTAGTTTTATAAGGATTATAATTAAGTGTAGATATTTCGTCGTCAAGCGATGTTTAAAATTGTATCAAATAATTCTGGTTATACTAAATAAATTTCCTTACCTTATTATAATTGAGTAATTCCAACTAAATTCTAATTAAATCAAACACTTTTTGGGCTGCTTTGAGACCGAAAACAACTCCAGTTGCATTTTTTTCAGGTTAATTACGATAATTTATAAAATACTAGAGAAAAATAAGATTTTGTCATGGTATTAATATTTGACTCTTAAACTTCTGTCTACGAAAGAAGATGTGTATTGACAAAGTTATATAGTGATAAATTTGTAAAAAATATTTATGGCCCAAGATAATTTTATAGAAAAACTTCAAAAATTGAAAAATATTATTCTTCCTCCCCTTCGACAATACCCGTTCTTTATATAAAGCCAGATGGCTTCCAAGGTTCACCTTCAAAATTTCTTACCACTTGGCAATCGATATGAATCGATATCTTTTAACTCCACTGGATACACCTTATATATGTAATGATACATGACGCTGCAGTTTTACGAAACGTAATACTCGAAAAAAAGTTTTGTTTTGTGTCAGAGTATTATGTCGCTTCAGTAATATAGACGAAGCAAAATTGACAAATAATAATTATTAATCAAACTTAATTATTACAATTGTAAAAGAAAAAGATTCGATAAAATTTACACTTCTATCAAATTATCAACTTGACACTGACTACAGGCTTACGAAACGTCATATTACTTAATGCAAAAATAAATAAATATTAAAAGAAAAGATTATGCAAACAATGACAACTAAGGCGGAATACGGATAGCGAATAGGACACTAGTGAAGAATAAAGAAAAGGACCATTCATCCTGTCGTCGCCCATCAAACTGGACACATCTCTGCTGAATTGCGTAATCGTCGTCATTCTATAACCTACGCCATTCTATAATCGCGTCACGAAATGGAAATATATTCCTAAATAGATATTAGATCCACTGATTGGAAAAAGAAACAAGAAGAGTTGAAGGCTGTGAGTAAGCATCCCTAGTGTGCCAGTCAGTCTGTACATGTCTTTATCTTCCATAATCTACGAATTCCTAACAAAATCGACCCACCAGCTCACTCTCAATATTCGATAATGTATTCTTGAAGTGTTTCCGAGCCTTTGACAGATGTTAGGTGAAAATGTTAAACGTTAAAAATTATACAACTTTGTTACATTTTTCAAATTCTGACACCTATCGCAACTCATCGATCAACTCCGCAATTAGTAATAAAACTATTCCTAAGTTGGTGCATGATCGAGCGAAAAATATTACAACTAAAAATTCACCATGTTCGTTATTCAATGCAAATTTTTCTTTCACTTATCTTATACACAATACACTTTTTCACATTTTTGTTACGAATTATTTCTAATGCCAGAACAAGACATGTAGATATTTGAAGGAATGTATTCAAAATTATTATATTAAAAACATCTCATTTAAAATATTCCCAGATATTTCAGAATAGTGTTACTAATTTGTATTTTTATTATTTCCGCTCCCAGTGTGGAGCATATGACCTCCTATTGGAGGTATCACAACACAAGTTTTCTACGAGAACTGCTTGTTACTCAGTTGCTCAACCTCTATTTTTCAAAGAAGAGAGTAAGGACAGAAGGATAGGGCTAGAACATGACTAGTGGCTAGCTAATCGCTCTCGCTATGCCCCGTTCTTAGGATGGGTGCGATGAAATTTTAGACACCACAAACATTCATGCCTACTATCAGAAATCCACAAACCGATTGAAAAATCAATTTCTGAAAATGGCCTCACAGGGGCTTGAACTCGAGACATCCGTAACCGTAAACAACGACGTTAAACACTGCAGATCTGACAAGTATTGCGCGTTCTGTCCGTATCTATGCTGCTGTGCTAGTATTTCCATCTCATCTGGGTGGTCTTCTGTATTGGTTCGTCCCCCACAGATACATCTGAATGAAATGTAAAAGGTCACATTTATTTTGAAATATAATGCTTATAAATTCGATAAACTTTTTAATTCACGAATAAATTATCAATTTAGTTCAAAATATTCCCGCTTCAAAATCCGTGAATCTCCATTTCGGTTTAGTTGGGCAGACACAGTTTGTGTAAAGTGTCCAATTAATCTGGAGCGATAAGCGAGGCATCTATGTATCTACGATTTCCCCTGGGGTAACTTCAAACTGCTATACATACAGTTTCATTCAAGTTTTGGACGGCTTACAGACCACACTGACGACCAATAAACAATCGTGAATGTTTTTAATTAAACGTATGTAAAACAGAGCGCTTAA
Organism: Himalopsyche phryganea; assembly: GCA_022494535.1. Classification (NCBI taxonomy): domain Eukaryota; kingdom Metazoa; phylum Arthropoda; class Insecta; order Trichoptera; family Rhyacophilidae; genus Himalopsyche; species Himalopsyche phryganea. The sequence continues at coordinate 1,141,748 of JAGVSL010000024.1, forward strand.
TCTCGATTACGTCTCTTTAAGTTCCAAATTATTTTCAATTTAACAAAGTAATTAAAGTAATGTTTTTGTGTAAGTTTAACTTATAAATACTAATTGTTGTATCAAGAATGTTTCTCTTATTTGAGTATGAAAATAGGTAGCATCACTAGCATCCATTTAATGAAGTCTTAGTGTGCATTACATGGGATAATTTGCATGACATAAATCTGATGAAAGATGTTAATATATTTTATTCCTATACCTTTTTCAGTACATCAAAATTAAAACATAATATATGTGTATTACACAATAAACTATTAATACTACGTAATTGTCCAAAATTGCTTTAAAATAAAAGCAATTAACAACAAAATTTCTACATATTGTATCACTTAAGAGGAACATATCGAGGGTATACTGACAGAATGTATCATAAATATCACAAAAACAAGTTGTTAGATTTCTATTCCAAGTATATGCTTGTTTTTTAAAAAAATTCTTTGTACATTATAAAGAATAATCTTTTTGGCATACGAATCATAAGATTTAGTATCGATGAGTTATTGTTATATCATGTGACACACCCTGGTTTTTTTTATTTGGGTCCATAACTGAAAACACACAGCGTTAATGACAATGATTCGGAGAAATTGACCCGACTCTGTCGTGAAGGGCGATCGGCATGCCAGCGGACACGTTCGCTGGACGAATCCATTTTCGACGAAAAACGGTGGCTCCGACGATGCGGGAGTCCTTTTGATTTTATGTGTGGTAGTCGATTACGATCTTTCGAGCGGAGGTGAGCTGCCAGCCAGCGTGGTCGGCACCGTTTACATTATGGATTGTTTGTGTTTGTTTTGAATTGGACTTGATTTAAAATCGTTTGTCGTGTCACTTGCATTATAACTTAAAGTAAATTCATGTGTTAAGTAAATTTAGACTCAATTTGATGTGTTTGAATTATTTTTGTGTATTTTAAGCCACTGCATCTTTGATTAAAATAAATAAGTGTTGAACCGGATTTCAAATGGTGTTTTTTTGAGATCCTAGAATTTTCAGGACGTCGATAGCCGACCATTCGCCTTTCTTCGATTCGGGTGTTCTCACATGCTTTTTAACAGAATATAAACATAACAGTATGACTTAGTAATGATTTTGTCATTTGACATTACAAAAAAATATATAATATGACTTAATGCGTTCTATCAGTACTCTGAGCTCTGCATTTCATACATTTTGACCTTTAAAAACTTATTTAATGCGTTTTGTCAGTATAACATCGATACATTACATTATTATATTACAATACAACTTTAAAAAAAGAGTTAACTTTTGTCATCAAGCATTATATTTTAAAAATCTCAACAGAATATTTTTACGAAAACTGCTTGTTACTCAGTGATTAAATCTCCCTTTTTTTAAGAGAGTAAGAATATAAGAACAGGGCTAAGACAGACTATTGGTTAACTAATTGTTATCTCTACGCCGCGTTTTTAAGATCGAATGGGTCGGAGGGAATTTTAGACATCACAAACTCCCATGCCTACGAACAGAAATTCATAAATCGATTTGAATAATCAATTTATGAAACTGTCCGAACGGGAACTTGAATCTGAGACATCCTTAACCGTAGCCAACGCCGTTGCACCGTTGACCTGACCCGATTAATAAACAACTTTTACAATAATTTATTATGCCAAATAAGTAAAAACTTGAATTTTTCGAACTGATATACCAAATTAATAAAATATAAATGATGGTCATGTGGTCAAATGATTTAATAAAATCAAATATGCGGAAGTAGTACAAATGAATTGTGTTTTATTTTTTTTAAATTCATTTCTAAATTTCTCTATATTTTAACAATTATTTTAAAAAATAAAGCACAATTCATTTGTACTAGTTCCACATATTTATAATGACCAAGACCGGTTTCGCTCATCACGAGCATTATCAACTGATAAAAATACAAACATAAAAGGCTTATTTATATAAAATTGAGTGTAAAAATGAAGGTATATAAAACTGATGGTTCATGAACTAAGACAAGAAAATACTGATTATCAAACAAATTATACATAAATCAAATAAAAGAGTCTACAATTAAAATGTTACGGACCTCTTGCAAATCAATAAATACTAATCTGAAATCACAAATATAGCTACATTAAAAGTCCATTTAGCTGAGCAAATTTTTTTAATGACATTACTAATGTAATAAGCAATAATGAATTAGGAAAATTATAAGAAAAAATTAGCGAACCATTTAAAAACAATCAAATATTGAGTATGTAATTAATATTAACAATAAACAGCCATCTTAAGTGTTAAAGATCATTATAAATATGTGGTAATAGTACAAATGAATTGTGTTTTATTTTTTAAAATATAATGTCTTTCCACCAAGAATTAACAGTTAACATCTTAAAAGTGATCAAGAATTATTTTAGATGTTGAAGATAATAAGTGAAAGGACTACAATGCAAACACTTACAGGCACATGAGGCACATATGAATTGAAGTAAATGCGTTACATATGCATATTTTAATAGTAGAGGTAATCGGGATAGTGCGAGGAAGGAAGGAAAGACTCGCCACTCTCATTCACAACTGTTTCTATGACTTTGTTTTATTAACAGGCTAAATGCCGCAGTACCCGATCGGGAACGTTACGAACCTTATAAAAGATATCTACAAAATTTAGCGGCAGTGAACCTGTTAATAAACATTCAAAGTTTTTACCAGGGCTGCGGAGTTGGAGTTGGAGTGAGAGTCGGAGTCGTGAAGTCGCGATGTTTTTGGCCGGAGTTGTAAAAAACGAGCGAATCCGATTACTTTTTCTGTAAAGTAAATTTTTGCATTTCTGCCTGTATTAATGTACTTATTTCATTTTTATTTATGCCTAGAACATCCTCTTGTCCTGCAATATACATATATATGTATATATAATATGTATAATTTGGCTATTTGCCGGATTTGTTGGTTGGTGTCTTATTTGAATACTAATTACAGAAAAAAGATAAATAGAAAAGGTAGGAAAAACCTGAAAAAATTAGACTTTTTAGTCGTAATCTGAGTCGGACAATTCCACTTCACTGGTTGTTACATCCTTAGTTTTAATAATTATCTGTTCAAGCATCTCGTACAAACAATTTAGAATATGATCATGAAATTACTGTCGAAAACATATCGAAGGTATAGTATCGAAAAATCTGACACCTAAATTTAGCAGACACGCATCGATATCCGAAACATTTTTGCAAACTAGTTGATATTTGAACAGACGTCATTTCGCAGAGATATGAGATAACTAAGTTAATTTTCAGCCTTCGGGGTAGTATAATAGTCACCCAAATCATACAGATAAATGGTTTCCGTGATGGATGCAAATTTTCTCAGCGATGAAAAACCTTTTCTGTTTTTTTAAATTATATTTAATTCATTGGGTTTTTTTCGATTTAATTGATTATTATAAGTGACTCTTTTATTTAAGGAACTGCTCTTAGCTCGTTAGCACATGGGAACGTGAAAGCCGCGTCGCGGCTATTTTTGTGGTGTAGGTTTTTGTGAATATAGTCGACATTAATCGCTCATTACTCTTTATATGTATTTGTATCGTGTATTTTGGTCATATTTACCCCGGTGCGAATGTGTTAAAAAACGGACACTCTAAGTAGCTTGACTAAGGACACTGTTTATTAATTTTGCAGAAATAATGATTTGACAGCTTAATTTTTATCAAAATAAAGATTATTATATCAAACACACATTTAAATCAAGTTGAAGTGCACTCATAAACCTCCATGAGTCATGAGGGACCAATGCATTCATAAGTGACAGTACAGCTTGACTAGTAAAAATAAGAATAGCAACATCACCGATTACCTCGATCTATTTAATATATAGCTGTAAACTAAATTTGTATTTGCATATTTTTAATAAGCGTCAGACGGTTTCGAAGTAATAAAAAAACTTATGATTTTGACAGACAACATAAATATGCGTTGGGTTGCTTACAACTGTCCTACACCGTTGACCACACGGCTACATAATCAGGATTTTAATTGATAAAACCTGCATTATAATTATTTAAAAAAAAGATTTATTAATGCCTACTATTGTAGTTGTGCATCACTGGCTATGTAGATAGAAGATTAAAATTATGATCTTCAACCAGCCGTGTTCGCGATGCCGCTAGTGGGCAGTATGTTTTAATTTCAATATTTTCTTTTAATTAGTCATGTGGTCTCGTTTGTGCAGTATTAATATTATGTATTATAGTTTATATTTCCAGCGCTGGGTGATATCTTCTAAATCCGATTAAATAATAATATATTTAGACTACTCGACAAAATGGTAAATTTAAATGAACTAATTCAAGTAGGGAAAATAGTTTTATTTCATAAATATGTATGTGCTATGAAATATAACTAAATGTAAAGTATAACAGTAAAATTTTCTCACATAAACAATACAATTGCATGAAGAGCAACACTAAAACTTTTGCAGTAGTGACAGCTATCTATACGAATAATTAATTATGCAATTTATATCAATATTAACCGATCCGTTTTCGCACGAATTTATTTTCAGTCAATTGATCTGTTAAAACGCTCACCACAACTAAAAATACTTAAATTTCAACAGCAAAAAATGGTGAATTATGTGAAATATATATTAATTATCCCAAATACACCAAGAAGTAAACTAAGCTTATCGCATTCTCGCTAAAATAAACCAAACAAAATGATAAAGCTGAACAATATTTAATGCGGCCAGTTTTCATACACACCGCCAACACGAACACAAGCAAGCGCGTAGCCCCATACGTATGTGTAATACAAAGGGCTAAGATTAATGCTGCTTATCGGCAGTTGCTGAAATTCTGAATATCGAGAGCTCTTTTCGAAAACAAATTTCCTTGTGTTCCACTTGACATTTTCGTGATCTGTTGCCTAATTTATCTACCTAAAGGTTTGAACTATTTTTTAATGCATATATCCACAAGTGTTTCTTTCTAGTAGAAATAAAGTTTTGGACATGTAAACATGTCCAGTGCGTTCATTGGGTTGAATTATTATTGCTGGAATTCAACTCACCTGAATTTTATTGACAAGGTCTCACCCGATTGATGTAATGCTAATAAAATTATAAATACTAAAGTTTAGCCAACAACCAGTCGTATACACAAAGGACACCTTACTTTGCCTTAACGAACTCATCATATTCAATGAAAACACACATTTTTATAATCATATTTTCATTGTCTTGCACTACCCTTCTATAGAATCTTCATCGTTGTACTTTCCCTTATTATTTTAACACAACAATGATTTATAAGTTTGTTGAAAAGGGGAGATTGAAGGAGTTTTAACTTTCGTAAAATATCAACTGTTGGTATTATATTCCGTCACCAGTAAAAAAATATATGCAATGCGTGATCCAATACAAGTCAGTTTGTTCACATCAAGAAGTAATATACAGTATAATATCAATGTTCTTGTCAAGATAGTAAGGTAAGGTAGGAAGTTGACGAAAGATTAGTGTCAATAGACCCTCATACATATATGGCTCTGCCAATTATTGGCAAAGGCAGTATCTTTTATATGCCTGGATTACGACAACTCAATCAATTATTTTTGACAGTTCTGGATTGACTGATATGAAATCACAGATTCCTGTTTTACCATGACATTTATATTATAGAACTAAATTGTATAGCTAAAGAAAGACGACCTTGTTAATATGGGAAAACATAATAAATCGCACCCTCAGTAAAGAAGTTTTGCAACTCTTAACTAAATTGTCATTTACAAGTTATGGATATGGTTGGGTTCGTAATTTTTCGCTGTATTTTTATAAAGTATCTATTCTCATATTTTAAACTAAAATAATGTCAGAGAAAAGGCACATAACTGATGTGATTATATTTCAAGAAACGTTGAAATTAATTTTAAAAAATTCGCCGTATTTATTTTAAAGAAAACTGAACAACAGAGCTGTAAAGAGATCATATTTTCATAATCACTTCTTTAGTATTTACAGATTTTTTTGAAAACACCAAATGGCTCTTTTCCAAAGTTAAAAATTCAGACTTACGATTGTATTTTATTTGAGGTGAGATATGTTTGTCACTCATTCACCGATTATCTGATGTTTTCTGTGTGCATGACAATATCTAAGGGGTTAACGTTTTCTTTATTCTGAGATGCTCTATTAAAAGAGACAATTGTCTAGAAAAAGTATTTAAGATAAGAATTGTACTATAGCGTTTCAGTCACACAAAGCTTCTGCATCCCACAACACTGAACTGGAGATTGCAATTTACCTTAACTTTTACATAAAAGTGAACGGTTATTTTTATTGTCAACGTCGGTTAACCGGTCATTTACCAGTAATAAAATAAAACGGTATTCTAACTTAAAACAAAACATATGCGATAATTTACATAATGAATATACATTTTTAAAGCTTTAAAATTCAAATTTAATATAAATATTAAGTACATGCATTATGCAACAACAAAAAATATTGTTTTTTCCAAAGCGCAGAGGTACTGAACCAATTACTGGTAACAACCGAATATTGTAATAGATTTAATTTATCGGGAATATCGAGATTAAATAAAAAGGGTAGTACATAGAATAAAAATAATATATATCATTGCGTTTGATTGGAATTGGAATGTATCCCACTGTCGTTCCTTATTTTATTTAGCAAGACTTGTCTGGAGGGTTTGGGTTAAATGACGGCCCGCAGTAACATTTATGTCATAATTTAGATGTTTTCTTTTTCTTCATCTTCTCATAATTATACAAAATGGGTTCAAAGTATTGATTACGTGGAAAAGATAAAAATGAAAAACGGTAATAAACAAAACCTCCTTATACTCGAAATAATGTGATATACCAAATGATATATTTTAACAAATTAATAATGCGAAATTCTAGATGAAATGATTACAATCTCATTGATATCTTTTTTTCCGATAGCGATATTATTAATAATACCACCATGTAATCAATATTCTTTATTTTTATGGCTTGTCAATAGCCCATTCACTTAATGTATTTTTGCTATTTCCTATCAGGTATAGAAAACATATTAAATTGCTATCAAAGAGAAATAATACCATATCATATCATACGCACATATTTTTTTCCTATCGTATCGTTTCTCTATTTGTTCACGAGTGTATTTGCAATACCAATCCGTGTACATACAATATATTATGATTACTCGCAAACAATTCGTCCATTATTTAATTTATGTTTTTAAATTAATCTTCATGAGATGCGATTACCAAGTGTTCAAATCTTCCTTTCTGTGTTCTTAAATAATAAAAACATTTTTTCTGAACAAAATCTTTGTTGTGTATAGCATATAGCAGGGTTTCCCAAACTATGTTCCGCGAAACATGTGCTGTTCCACTGAACGGGATAACGGTGTTGGACGAAAACTTGAAATGGCTTTATATGCTACTGCAGCTCTACAACAAATTCAAACATGCTTGACTTCATATTCATATTATGTACCCAACAAAATAAGCAAAGTGATCCCTGCCAATAAAAGTTTGGGAAACCCTGGTGTATAGTAAAAGAGTTACCAAGCTCTTGGACCTGATATGAGTCATATACATAATTGCGTCTCCGAATGCCTGATGGTGTCAGAGTTTGAATCTCTGATTACCAGAAATTGGCAAAAGAGGTGGCTCAATGAAGTAGGGCCGTACTATTTCCTCTAGGCTCATAGCGGGTCCAATCATAAAATATCTTGAGTAATAGATATATTTACACAAATATGGCTGATTTAAACGAATTAAAGAATTAACTGAAGAAAGTGCCGTTTTTAAAACCTTGTTATAATAACTAATATATTTAATTTGGATTATTGAGATTTTGTACACTTCCATCTATTTTGTCACTAACGACCCGGGTTTCGCCTTTCGGCATCTTCAGACATTCGAGCACACGAATGGACTCGAACTAACCGTCAGTTCGAATCCATTCGAATGCCTGAAGATGCCGAAAGGCGTAACCCGGGTCGTTAGTGACAAAATACATGGAAGTGTACCAAATCTCAATAATCCAAATTTGATATTGAAATTCCATCAAGCACCCTCAGTCGATGTCTTAAATTATATAATATATTTAATATTTACATAATTTTATAGATAGAAAGTACACGTTGTAGCTTGTATTTTGGTACGGTTGATATATAATACTGTTTTATTTAGGTGCGACTCCAAGTCTGGATCGGTTATTTGGCTTCTTAATATACTCTAGTCGAGTCCATGGTGCAGTGGTTAACGTCGTTAGCTACGGTTACGGATGTCTCAGGTTCAAATCCCCGTACGGACAGATTTATGGATTTCTGTTCGTAGGCATGGATGAGTGTGATGCTTAAAACTCTATAGCTCTTCTGTAACGAGAGATTGAGCAAGTGAGTAACAATCAGTTGTCCTATAAAAACTTCTGTTAAGACATAATGAAAATACTATATATATTTTCTCTTTATATTACTCACGCTATAAAATTATTTTTGACGCGTGAAGCGGTAAATAATATGTAAGTTTTATTTTCAAATCAAGAGCCGCAAGCGAATGTAAGAAATAAGCCACGGTTTGGTGACCTCTCGTCGAATACGTCATAAACACTATGAATTTAAATGTCACTTGAAATATAAATATCAGCTAAAAGAACGAATTATAAACGTAAAAATTATAATTTATCAGGTATTCTTTTATTTCTATATGTCTATATTTTGTTCTTATAGTATAGTTTAATTCGTAGAACAATAAACAATATCTAGTATTAAAGTATCGCGAATTGTTCGCAGTCATTATCTGTTTAGAGCTTGGTGTAGAACATGGATATAGGCATAATAAACACAGGGTGTATTCAGTGCTGCAAATTGGACCGGAACTGCGCTTCGCTTTCTGGCAGCTTTATACTCGAAAGCAAATAGTTCTCAGCGTTGAAGTGATGCTCAACCGGAAAATCTGGGGAAGCTTTTCCCGCTAGATTGATGAGGCTTTGCAAATAGCAAACGTTTTTGTTTGCACGTTTAACTCGAGCAACCAGTTACATCATATTTTGATATCGATGAACATGTACGTGATTGATTCACTTTTTTGGAATTCGTTTATTCAATTGACAATTTTAAAAAAATATATACTTATTTGCGTATTTTGTTTCAGGAATTTTTAAAATAGAATATTTAAAATAAGAACAGTTATATCCTATCCAATTGCTTTATACTATACTTTGAAAAGTAGTAAAGACAATTCGGAATAAAATCTTAATCATAATCAATAAATAAAAAAAATCGTATATCATATTTGTTAGATTAATATAAATCAATTGGAAATCACTACATAACAACGCCTGAAGATATGATAATATTTCTGTGACTATGGCACAAGCCGATATGTTCATTTTTCTCATGTTGGGGTTTATTCTCACAATAAAATATTTGTCAGCATGTGGTGGCAAAATTTGGTATTCGCTAAAAGATCAATTAAATAAGTGTATTTATTATCCATTTAATTTGCAATTTTGATAACTTACTAAGGTTCATATCTATTCTCCTTTAAGCAAGTAAAACTGAAATATCGACAGTGTTTTATCTAATTTCAGTAACCATCAAAATTGAAATTGTTCAGGAGAGAGTAAAAACTGTTTTTTATCGTAAAACATTATATGGCAAGTTGCGTTATGAATCTTTGAAATACACTCCTGTAAATTCTCATATTTGCAGATACAAGATTATACGTAGGGAGTGTTGATATAATAGTGGCTTACATCAATACCTTCCAAAAAGTGATTTTTAAAAGTTTATTTTTCTAATTGACATCATTTGGCCGTGACCTGCTCTGTCGTCTTTAAAATGAGATCCAATCATTAACTCATTTTCGTATTTTTTGAGGGTTACATTAATTGGCCAAAACACAGTTGATATCAACTTTTGCCATAGCGCCACGGATTTATCGGCATAAGCTTCAAATGTAAATATAATGTACCTTTACCTTAACGATGTACAAAGATTCGTTGAATGTGCACTGGCCGAAATTTCATAAAATTATCCGGTCCGAGCCCGTCATCTTCAGGCCCGGCCCGGCCCAGGCCCAACTCTCAATATCACACTTGTTACCCAAACCCGACCTAAAGCCCAGATTTATTTTTCTCATTTATGAAAACTATTGCCTTATGGCTGACCCAAAAAAATACGAAATATTTCTCTTAAATTGGAATTACTTATCCAGGCCAAGCCCGAGCGCGACTCTGAATTGTCTTTCCACGCCCGAGCCCGACCGCGGGCAGACCTCTATCTCGCAGACCGTGCAGATCTTTATTTTATACAATATTTTTTGTTTTTCCGTCCGGTTCAGCGATATCGCTAGTTGTACGTATTTGATTATTTTTTTTAGATTTTAATTTTTTTTATTCAGAAACCTTCACGGGTGTGCACACAATAACTCACCAAGTTTCATCTAAATCTGATGAATAGTAAAGTAACGCATAGAGGACAAACAAACAAACAAACAAACATTCATTTATATATATATATAAATTACAAATAATCAAAAACGTAAACTATGCAAACATAAATAAAGTTATTAATAATTGTATCAAATCAATATGGAACGAAGCGCAAACGATGACAGTGTCTATTTTCTATAATTAGGACTTTTATAATGAATAAAAATCTCAACCTCATTGGGAAAATTAACCGAAAAGCTAGTAAAAATAATGTTACTTAACATATACATTATAGATATATCGTGGAATACCCTAGCGATTTAAATATAAATTAAAATATATGCTATTCAGTATTCAGCCACTGTCTGATAGCCATAATGTTAATTTTATTAAAATAGATGTTCACTTAATGTTTTTTAAAAATGAAAAAATGCTGCTTTGAAATATATCCTGAACAAAAGAGGATGTCAAAGTACGCAAAAACGTCTGCGACGAACATCGATGTTATTTTTATTTAGAAATAAATTTATTTTGCTAAAAAAAAATACATGTTAGATAAAGGCACTTTGAAAACAAGATAACATTCCTTTGACATATTAAAAATGAAAAAAAAGACAATGTTTTACAAATATTAGTTTTTTTAAATTGACATAACATTTTTTACATTTCGATGACCTAATATTATAAACCCGTATGTTACTTTTTACTAATTTTACAGGGGGCTAAAAGAAACTGAATACTTACGTTGATATGTATATCAGACTTTTTTTCTTCTAAGCATTAAATGAATAGTATATAGATATTAAAAAGTTTAAATACTTTGTAATATTTTAAATAAACGAGATACAGTTTACAAAGTCATTTTCGTCAAAATATCTTATACGGGTTTATAACATTAGGCCATAGATTTACTGTTTCGTATTATTTAGGCAAATTCATATTTGCAATTATATACCTGAAATGATTTTAAAGAAAAATTGATAACGATTGTAGTACGGAACTAGGGATAGACTATAAATCTGATAATCGCTATCTTAACACTTCCACCTCGTTTTAATTATCGGATAGAGTAAGTCAGAAGGAATGTTAATATTCATATAGTACATCTTTTTCTACACCATAAGAAAACGATTGTAAATCAATTAAAAAACTGAGCTTAATAGGTTATCGATCGCGAATTTCCGAATGAAAACCAGATCAAGATACAGCAGGTAATTCTTCGGTATTGTTTTGAAAATATGATAGCGAGTCGAAAACCAAGATACTCGTCTTAAGTTTGCTTCGTTTTAATGAACTGAAACCCTTCTTGTAAACAATAGAATGTGAAGAAGGCTACTGAAGATCGTTCGCGTCAATGAAAACAATGGAACACAGAATCGACTTCTGGGTATAACCAAATAATATTTGTACATACTATTGCGTTGAAATAACACTATCATGCTGTCAAATTATAGAGGAATGGTTAAAACACCGTTTATTTTAATGAAAATTGAAGCATCAATGTGTTATTATTGATTTCATCCAGAGTTTTTAACGGAGGTATTGACGCCTTCTTGTGGGCTTTAAAAAATTTGCGAGAATGTTTATATATTTCTATCATATGCTGATAAAATCAGACTGGGCAATTACATACCCACTGTGACATTGCAATATTAATAAGACGCTCGTGTTTGTTTCTTTTCATCAGTGTTTCCGAGTTTTTCTGTATTTACATCAGTTTAACATTAATTTCAACTGATGCCAAGTTGTCAGGAACGCAGAAGTGTTATCAACAATATTTTATTAAATATTCAAAGTTATGTTTTCCAATTATTCTACAAATCAAAAATTGCTGATATTTTTACTCAGACCGTTATCGATGTACAGAATGAAATTATAAATTTCTTATTATTATAATAAAAACTACTTTAAGTTGTAGAGAAAAAAATATTCACATTCACAGACTGGAAAAAAATTATATACCTCCATAAATATAATATATAGATAAGATATTCCTATATATTATGTAGGAATATCTTATCTATGCTTTTACATACTAAGAAAAGGCGGTTAACTATGGCGGATTCCAATAATTCCAAAATATAATTGCCATTATTTTAGGTAATATCTTACCCAATGTTAATATTTGCAATTCATATTTCGTCAAATTGACTTCATGTAAATTCAAAGTGGAATAATTTTAAATAAATTAGGATTGACGTGAAGTTGCCGAGTCTAAATATATTATATACATACAGTGTTCATTAAATTATCCAATGAAAAATAAATCAATCGAAATTATGTCAATTATTTATAACATCTTCATTGTCTTTTACTTACATATTATAGTTTTATATATACGAGAGCCCTAAAGCGGCTACAAAATATGAAAAATATAATACACAATAAAAAAACATTAGATAAAGTATTGAAGTACTTACAATAAATTAACAAATATTATCATTTTAAATTCTAAATGAAATAATTTTGTTATTTTTGTTGCAACAAGTCTTTCCGCCAAAGTCAGAGACGGTATATAAAAGTAAAGTTAAACATGCCTAAAACAAACTACACACTTTCAATGTCAATAATGTCGAATTTAAAAGTATATACAATATGTATTATTATACACCATTCAATTATGTAAAACGGCTGAAGCATTTTATGGTATTCATAAATTTGAAACTCAAACGCCTTTTAAGTAATTATTGTCTTTTAACGCAAGCAATATAAAACACTAAGAAGTTTCTCGAAGAGAACAAAGAACTCAGTAAAACAAAACAAAGATCTTTGTTCCATCCCGCTGAATACCTATAGGTTTCCTGGCTTTATAAAGTTTTGTATTAAATTGAAATCCTGCTCGTAAAAATTCATGAAGTGCCCAAACTTTACAACACTCAACCTTAAAATTAATAAATACAAATACCCATCATTTTCAAAAAATATTTTGCAAATGAAGAAATTGTATACTTATCATCAAATCCTATACTTTTTTATTTTAATACACTGACAAGTGGCCATTTTGGATCTATTTTTATTAAATTCATTAATAACTCTTGTTTGACTTAGTGATACTCGAGACAAAATTTGCCTACAATTTGGCGTGTTTCAGTACGAGTCAGAAGTGTTCGGTAATAGCGTGCAAAAGAGTGTTAAAAATATTATAATTGACGCGTTTTCCTCAGTCAAGGGTCCATTTTATAAATTGTCGGAAACGGATGCGGCCGGGAAATGGCGGCCGGAACCCGGAAACGATTGCCGGCCATTTTGCAATATAATAATAAACATTTATAAATATAATAGCTCAGACCAGTCTGTAGGGGTTTTATTTTTATCACATATCACATGTAGGTATACATTTTTATTATTATCAAAAAATAAAATTAGCTGCTTTAGATATTAATACCGTCATCTATGACGTGCGTCCCACTAGTTAATAAGAAAGTTAGTATGATTTTCATCTGAAGGTATTTATTTTTTTAAATATATTATTCAGATTTTGTGGTCGCTTCAAATTTTATAAAGTTGTTTTAAAACCCCACTATCAAACCACGTCGGCGTCCGTGGCGCAGTTGGTAGCGTCGCTGGCTACGGTAACGGATGTCTCGGGTTCGATTCCCGGTGCGGACGGTTTTCATAGAATGATATTTCAATCGATTTATGGATTTCTATTCGTAGTCTGAGTCCTCCCTCCCTTCCACCTATCCCATCCTCACGGGGCGTAGCGAGAGCGATTAGCTAACCACTAGTTCTCTCGTAGCCCTATCCTTCTATCCCTACTCTCTTTGGAAAAAAGAGAGGTTGAGCAACTGAGTAACAAGCAGTTCTCGTAGAAAAAGTCTGTTAAGATACCTCCATTAGGAGACCATATGCTCCACATTGGGAGCGGACATGGAAAAAAAATCAAAAAATTAACATCAAAAAGGAATTTATTTTTGAAACTGCTTCAACTACAGACAATTTTTAATATTTGTCATATAATCATCATATAAAATGATTTTATTTTTTATCAGTTGTTTATATCATAGTTTATTTATTACATTCGTTATCCATAATTTGTTAAATAATCAATTTATAACAGCTAATATTATCATTGAAAAAATATATGCTTTCAACCAGCTTCCTTTTATAAAACCTTCCTTTCGGAAAACATTGAATAGGCAACGTAAATTTTAAATGTTCATACGATTTTGTTTTCTTAAAAAATGTGTAAACAACTACTTCTTGATTGTTTGGATTCTTTCTGAAATGAGTTTTGTTAATTACTCTCTTCTAGGGAAGAGCTAAATTATTGCTTCTGAACGTAAGTAAGCAAGTGTGTGATTTCATAATCTTTTCTCAGCGTTTCTTATAATATGAGCTTTGAAGTAAAAATACAGAGTACTTTCGTATCGACAATCCTAACATTCTTTCTCGATTAAATAACGTATCAGAGCGTTTGCTTTATTGCGCTCTCACATACTATAAAAATGTATTTATATGACTTTGTTCTCATTATCTGAAACAGTAGATGACAATATGCTGTCATTATTTTTCTTGTAAAATCTTTGTACGGAAATAAAGCTCGTTCTCTTGTCGTTACCAAATAGTAGATGTTCTGAATATTCTGGTGATTAATCTCTCATTTGTGTCTGGTACAATAATTGGTCAAATCCATGTTTATTTTTTTTCAACTGAGTATACAGTGTGAAACTATGGTAAAACATATATATAACTAATTTAACAACATAAAAAAATCCAACATTATTCAATTAAAAACGCAAGTTAAATATTTCATTTTTTGTAAAAAAACTAGTCAAATCCGAATCGACCAACCACATTCGTTAACAGTGTCACTGTCACATGACCTAAACTTAGTTCATAGCAATCAACAGTAATGGCTAACGACTTGTAGTAGACGAGTAAAAAAGTTGTATTAGTGGTAAAAAATCCTCACAATTTTGTTTCAAAAATGTTCAAATTCAAAATTAAATTATTTATTATACAAAACGTACTTAATATTAATTCATTTTACGTGTAAATAATATTTGCTTTACTTAGAATGTTGAATAAAACATCAATAAAACTTCTCTTAAAACTTGTATTAATTTATAAAACATTTTTTATATTGATCTCATTTTCTATAAAAAGGCATTTGACCATATTTGATTAGTAAGAATACGCATACTATATTATTTTTTATTAGACTGAAATAAATATGCACCAATACATTTGAAATATATAAATAAAAGTAGCGAGAAAGATTAGCTAACCACAAGTCCTGTCTAAGACATATACTTGCTCTTTTCCAAAAAAAGAGACGCTGACTGAACTGTTCTCGAGCTTTTAAGTTTAAAAGTTAAACAACTTTTGTTGAGATAACCTCAATTAGATATAGTTACAAGAAAAGTCATATGTCAAAAGTCATATATGAAATCAATATAAGAATATTTAATTTAAGACATCGACTGAGGGTGCTTGATGGAACTTCAATATCAAACTTGGATTATTGAGATTTTGTACACTTCCATGTATTTTGTCACTTATGACCTGGGTTTCGCCATTCGGCATCTTCAGACATTCGTGTGCTCGAATGCCTGAAGATTTCGAAAGGCGAAACCCGGGTCGTTAGTGACAAAATACATGGAGGTGTACAAAATCTCAATAATCCAAGTTTGATAAGAATATTTGTTTGAATCTCATATATAAATTTATAGAATATTAAGCGATACACTTCCCTTAAAAATATATAATTATATTTTTATATAGGAAACCTAGAATTTAGAAGCAATTTTGTTCCATCCATGTATTGCTTGATTTCTGCCACCTGTTTACTGTAAATTTAAAATCGGTTGTCATAACAATGAATACTTGTGTAGCGACATCTTTTTATTGTTGCAGTAAAGAAGAAATATCCACAGACCCAAACCATACATTACTGTATTGTAAAATAAACAGATGTCCCAGTAAAGAAACTCAGTGCAGTATCCAACCAATTTTCTGATATAAACTTTCCCGATTCAACGGTATTTGCGCTTGTAAATTTTCAGCATAGATGTCCCCATGTTTGCAAATTCAATATTTTACTAATGTTATCATTCTATTTATGCTTGCCAATAAAATATAGATTAAAAAATCTTAATCGTTTTAATGCAACTTTCTGAAAGATCCCTGTACTGTAGAAACTCGATCAATTCTTCTCCCATTTATCGTCTTCCCGCATATATTGTTAATTTTTTATAGTCTCAGCCAAACATCCATAATAACAGTGCTAAATAATCCCGCACTCACCGTTTCTCGATCAATCGTTTGAATATTATGGTCGCGACACAAATATTACGACGTATGTGAACATTTGTCAACCCGCTCATAAGCACGTGCAACCCTAATCAATCACAATAGTAAAAAAATACCGAGACTACAAGTCTGCAAGCGTTGTCTTATTGTTATGGTGGCCGAAGTTAAGACTCTAGCTGAGATTTTGTAAATAAATGAAGTTACCTGAATTCATCGTTTCCCTGCATTTATCGTTTTTTATATTGTGGGTCCCTTAAAAAAATAAGAATCGAGGCTGCATTGTATTTGCCAATTCATCACTTTTACTACCAATTATAATTGATGAAAGACATTATATTTTAAAAATAAAACACGCTTTGTTCTGTACTGACATTTTTGAACCTCATCATTTGGCTCATCGCGAGCATTATCATCAGTTTAGCGAAATTGTTTTTTTATGTGGAAGTAGTACAAAACAAATTGTGTTTTATTTTTAAAACATATCAGTTTATATTAACTATCGACACATGTTTTATTCTGTCCACAAAAAAAAATCGTGTAGCGCTTCAAATATAAGTAATTTTCCGAAAACTAGTTGAAGGTAATTCGCCCCTCCCCAAGAAATGATGTAGGTAAATATTCTCTTTAATACATATTCATAATTCTTATGGAAATGTATACTTCGCTCCTCTCTGCCTCGTTCTAATGGAGTTGTACCAAGTATAATATATTTTATACCGTTTCAATAAATAATTTAAAAATCAGCGTGCAAATGCATTACTGGTGATTCTAACTCCCTATTATAAACAAATGAGCAGAGAGGCACCAAGTAGCGAAAGCGGTCTATAAATGCATTTATAATTATACATCTGATCGAAACAAATCTTTTTTAAAGGCCTATTACCTATATGCTCTAGCTCTGGAACATCCTATTTGCAATTAGGCCCAAATCTGAACTGACGATGCGTTGATTGAGCCACAAATCATTTTGATGGTAGGACGTAGTGATTTCGATCTCCAATCTGATAAAATGTTCTGTCAGAAAATGGAATCAAAGTTTTCTTACAATTAGACTTAATTACAGTAATGTAACATTTTCAGGCTATATCTTAATACAATAATTAACTTGCACACAAAAGTTTTAACACTAAACATTCTTATATTTTTAAGTATCAGCTATCAACACACTGAATTCTGCCGTCTCAACAGTTGAGAAGTTAGCAGTCAGCGGGTTAAAACAAACAGTTTAAAACGTAATTTAAGACATCGACTGAGGGTGCTTGATGGAATTTCAATATCAAATTTGGATTATTGAGATTGTGTACACTTCCATGTATTTTGTCACTAACGACCCGGGTTTCGCCTTTCGGCATCTTCAGGCATTCGAGCGCATGAATGGACTCGAACTGACAGACAGTCACTATTTATGAGTGATTATTTTGTCTCGTAGATAATATTTGTCGTATTTGTATCTTCTATATAAACGTTAGACACTGTTTACTGTCTGTCAGTTCGAGTCCATTCATGCGCTCGAATGCCTGAAGATGCCGAAAGGCGAGACCCGGGTCGTTAGTGACAAAATACATGGAAGTGTACAAAATCTCAATAATCCAAATTTAAAACGTAATTACAAAATTATCACCTGAAATAAAAAAAAAACGTTGAAATAATTTTATACAGCTTTATCCGTCTAGCATTGTTGGTAATCAGATAATCACCATTATATTTTAACATTCCTTTCTCATAAATATAAATAATGCATATGTAAAAGTTGTGTTTAATTATGTTCCGGTCTAGAAAATAAATACATGTATTGGCGTATTTGACACATTAAGATACTTTTTATATGATATATTATGTATACTTTCTTTACAGACTAGATATACGTACAGTGTTTATAAACTTGTGTTTTATTTTACTCTCAGTTATCAAAATCTCGTTCATAATGTGATATACCGTAACATGGCATTTATTTTAAATGTCGTCTCAGATATTATATAACATTACGAATGAATATCATCCTTTCTCAGAAAATATATATAATTTTTGATTGCGACCTACACACATTTCGTATTTACATACCCGTATGAAATAGGGCTGGCTAGAGCTTTCTTGCCATCGATAATAAAAAATATTTTCGTTTCTGCAGGTAATTGGTCAACGCTTTGGTTCGAGTTTTCCTGGACAATTTTACAAATTAATTTAATTATGTAGTTGTGATCAAAGCCATGGATGTCTTTATGTCGTGGATTGCATTGCCTTCCATATATCTGATCCTCAAAAAGGGGTGTAGCGAAGGTGATATGCTAACTACTTATAGGTACCTAGCTCAATTCTTATATCATTACTCTCTTCGAACAGATAGGTTTAATGTCTGAATAACCAGCTCTTGTAAAATAATTTCCGTTGTAATACTTGATTGGGAGGCATTATGTTCCACATTGAGAGCTGAAATGGTCACTACTGAATACTTTCCGATTTTCCATGGACATGATAAATGATTTTTTCTCAAACCCTAATTAGTCCACTGAATGATCAAGTATTAGAAATGGTATTAGAAATTTCCGAATATGTAGTCCAAATAATTGCGATTCTATTACTGATAATTTAATTGGCATTTTTTTTAGTTTTGTCATATTATATTCCGTGAAGGGGGTGAATTATTATTTCATAACAAATTCTATATTTTTAAGTATCTTACTTTCGGTCACCCTCTTCGTCTTTTCAAATTCACCTAAATTCTCCAAAAAAATTGTTAAAGCCATCTTTGCTCACAATGTCGACATTTTTATTCAGTTGCTTAACCTCTCTTTTTCGAAGACAGTAGGAATTGAAGGATAAGGCTATGACAGGACTAGTGGTTAGTGATCAAATGGCTGGGAGGTAATTTTAGATATAACAAAGATCTCCGCCTTCGAACAGAAATCCATAAATCGATCGAAAATTAGTTTACGGAACATCCGTAGTCACGGGATTTGACTCCGCGACCACTGCAAACGAAGCCAACGACGTTGACCAATTGACCATGAACCCAGCATCCTCACAAGGCACACTCTTGTTTTTTTTTTCAATTTTTGTAATTGGCCTCCGTCATGTTTTTTTCCGTTGCAGTTATGTTTGCTGTTATGGTGAAAACCCAGAAAGGCGAATATTAAATGTTTTATTATTTTTGTTTTGAACAAGAACCTTATAGTTGTCGCAACTTCAAAAAAGCCAAGTTATACTCACCTTTCATTTTTTGGCAGCTTTTTCAAATCCCTGGCGTGTATCCCTGGCGCACCCAGTTTCATTATATTATGAAATGTTTTGAAATATTCGCGCAATTCTCTGGGATTTGAAAACTTTTCACTAGCTTTAAATACGTGGGTAGGGTAAAATCTCAAATTATTTCAATTCTTTGGGGATCGTTTGTTTTGTGATAAACGTTGGAATAGAAAACTATTTTTAACAAATTCATTTCAGTATATATTATTTTTAACATAAATTGCCACGTTTTATTCTTGAATTATATGCTGTTGAAAATATATAGTATGTTTTTTGATAAATATTATGATTTATTTATTTATTTCATCTTGAATTTACACCATATAGATCAGTCATTATGTCGTTGGAAGTAAGGAAGAAGAAATCAATTTTTAGTAGTAACTATTTTCAAATGAGAAAAGCGTTCATTAAGAAACGGAATTAAAATAGCTGGACTCAATATTTTTAGAAGTTGAATAATTATTATCATATATGTATTATCGCATTGATAATTTTTCGTGTAGCTTAAAACATTAATTTCCATTGACCAAAAAAATAACAATTACTACAATTTTTGGATCAATTTTCCATTTTTCATACAAACTAAAGCCAAGGTCAGTGCTTGCCAATCTGTGTGCCACGCAAGAAATAGTCTCAAACTTACACTTAGACAATAGTCTTAAATTACGTACTTGAACGATTTATCTCTTAACGAGGAGAAATAATTTCTCACTTAAATCATGAAAATTTAATATTTGAATTTCTTCACGAATACTATCGGTGGCTGGAAGCAACTTTTCTCAATGATATTTTCGAGTCTTTAACGGATAAGATTTTTATTCAACAATTTTACAATCAATTTTTGGATTTATGCCCGAAGACATGGACGTATGTTATGTTTACATTACGTATGTCATTTCGACGCCCTTTTATACAATCATCAAGAACAAGGCATTGAGAAAACAATACGGGAACAACTAGTCTTTTTCTAGTAGGTAACATCCTGTTCTTGTCCCCTCAGTGAAGAGAGTTTAAATCAGACAAAATCAGAGGTATTTTGTTATTGGTTTGGTAAATAACAAAAAATCTGTTGATACGCTATTAGTAAATGCCATATATTGTTAGTTACTAATGCAACTTTTCCATATTGAATTATATTGAAAAGTCAAAGCATTTCTCTTAAAGAGATGAAGTTAATAGATCATATTATGTAACAATCATGATATGTGTCTTACGGTAAAAGGATTGATAAAGCCAGTCTGTTTATAAACATATCGAAGGAAAAGCGTAATTTTATTTATTAAGCAAGTAATTCGTACACTGCTATATTGACCTCTAACGTCGTAATGCCATTTCCGTCAGTAATATCGTATAAAGTGAAACATTTATGAAATTCTCAGGCCGAGCACGCTCCAAATTAGCACTAGGTGGTAATTGAGATTATCCCATCAACCGTTGGTTTGATTGCCGTCGATTTTCCCGGTTAATGCGACCGCACGCGGTCCCAAACCTCAGTTAAAACTAATTATGTAATAATTACCGAATGGGAAAATATATTAAGTAGTGGTCTAAGTACCCAATTTACCCTCGCATAATGTAAAGATGTAATGTTTTATATGAAAATTTTACTAATTATTTTGTACCGAATTTAACTCATGAGTATTATATATATATTTCTTATCGGAAATGATTTTATTTGAACAATAACAATCAAAATATATATGATATCTTAATTGATTTATTCTTGTATTAAAAAATGATGGATCCTTTTGTATATGTGGGGAGTAATCAATATAGACCATGCAAATTCCGTATAATATTAACAAAGCTCAACGCCTCCCCAAATCAGTCAGAAAATTTAAGTAATAACTGATGCAGAATCTGTGGAAACTAATCGATATAGACGACGCGAATTCTGCATACGTAATTATAAAGGTGAACGCCCGGTAAAAGCAGTGAACAATTCAAGTGATGAGTAATACAAAAATAGTAAAGCCCGACGACAGTATAAATGGACAACGAAAGAAAAGTCCTAAATTCTGTGGTCGCGCTCCGAACTGAAAGCATCTCTCAGGATACACATAATCGTCACTTTAAACTACCATCTTATACCTAATGTTAGATCTCTTTAATTCTACAAAATTTGAATTTCATTTCCTATTCTTCAGAAAATTTATAGAGAAAATATTAATCATTACGGTTAAATATTAACGCGTCACACATTTCATTTTTTTATTCAAGTAAGATAAATTCATGACGAAAAAACATCACAAACATGAAAGTTCAAAAACTCACAATTATAAAAGAAAATGTAATATTTTACTTGCCAGTACTTGCACCAAGAACATTCATAAGGCTAATTGAATCTCACACCGATATCATACTAAACTAAATATTATGCATTGTAAATAGATTGGTCAGTGTTAACTTTCTTATCAAATCATCGAAACACATGTAGCATAAACGTAAATATTTGTAAAATGGCCAATTTAAAACTATGCATTGTCACAAAATAAGCAGAGGTCTAAGAAAAACTATTTTTATTTAAAACCACTAATTTTCATCAAAGTAAGAACAAAAATTAATGTGTTTTGATAGAACTGCAATTTAATCCGTAGACCTTCATTATAAAAGTTTATTTATTTCCACAATAACTATAAAATAACCTCTAAAGCGATTTCAGCGTCATACCGTTGTGACGGCGTGATACCTAAATAACGATCAACTATATTTTGTAAATATTGTGGAGTTACTTGCTATTTTTTGTCGAAATTAAATGATGAATACGTAAAGTAGTCAGTAGATGATTATTTTTGTAAATTTAAATAAAATTGTTATTTAAATTTACGGTCAACAACTATTACATTCGATGACTATTAATTGGCTTTCGCATTTATAAAGTGTGCGGTTTTTAACATAGTCTTTATCTTAATGCTAGTATAACCGTACCCGACATAGATGATGGTATTGAAATTGAAATACTGAATATCTAATATAGCTAGTACGTCGAAATTGTATGCATTGTTTACACCGCGAACGCTTACGTCATAAGAAAATTTTATACACAAATACATGTGATATGTGATAATAATAAAACGTCTACAGAGCCGTCTGGGATTTTATATATAAGATTTGAAGCAACTCGACAACGTAATGAAGTGGACACTAATAATAATAACTAATAATCAATTGCAATTTTTAATCATATAGCCATCGTTCTCCGCTACAACGTCAATTGGTATGTGTCAAGCAATATTGATTTCATAATAAGTATTGTTTTAATCGGTTTCACAAAGTATACCTTTATATTTAACGAAGTGAAAAGAGGAACAAAAAGCAACCAAACCACCGTGTAAATATGAGTTCAAATTGAAATTGATCTACAACTTCCAATCATATATATATATTAAATAAGGAGGTGGGATGTGTAACGTTACGCATGTTTTTTCTTGTGTTTCCTGTGAGGTTTTACCCATTTTAACTGCAAAAATGCTTACGATTTTATTATTTTTGACATTTATGTAATTTGTTATTGTTTATTTGCCATGATAACATCAGACAACAGTACGATTTCTAAATAATTTCCGTTGCTATGATAGCATCGCAGATGTCAAAAATGTAACTTAAGAACATGAGTACTGGTCACAAACCTCTCGTAATCCTCCTTATATATGAATCAACCTCCAGTAATATAAAAGTGATCTCCAAATCAGTACCACTGTACTGTAGGGAGCAGCGACTTTAACATAATTTGAGTTGTTATGATGACGTCATAGATGTCAGATTTGGTAAACTCAACGCATGTGCACTGGAATACGGCTAAGGCTAATAATACAAACGATACTCCTGATGGTTTCCCTTATATGAATCTGCCTTCAGTAATCTCCAAGTTCAGTTCCAAATGTTACGGTTTTCAGTATGATTGTAATTAACAAAAAAAAAATATTGCATTCGATGATATCTCGTGATCCAGTAGGAAGTAGTACCGAGTAGCTATTTTAAATATAATATTAGTTCATAAATTCTAGTTGTCTTCTAAACATATTAATTTATCTCTTACCTTTCTGAAAAAGAAATGTTTAAGTGCCTAATTAGAAATCAATATTATATATGATCCACGTTGGGGGTGGTAAACGTTTAAATAACTCAACATAACTACATAAAAACCTCCCTCACAATAAAAAATCAAATTACTTTATTAATAACTTTTACGCTCTCGAAAATTAAAATTAAATCTTTCTCGCGATAAATTGTCCGCGTGACTAATTATTTGCGTAATAAGTTATCAGTTATCAGCGTTTAAATTTACGTGAACCTTACTCGACACATTGCAGAAGCCTTACTTATTTCACAACAAGCGTGAAGAAATAAACGACGTAATTTTCTCGCTTGGATAAGTATATATAAGAAAGGTGGGGTTGTCCTGAATAGTATAGTTGGCAGAACGTGGCTACTTAAACTGAAGTGAATCGACCATGAATCGATTTCTCTGCTTCGTTTCCTGCTCTAACCGATATTTTTCTTCTGGCCGCACAGAAACAACTGTTTTCGAAAAAAAACTCACGAGTTTCATCTGCAGGATCATGTTTACCAGCGGCGCCAACGTTTTTTGCACAATCCACTTTAGAAATGAAAACTTTACTGCGATTTATCAATACTTAAAGAATTTAGGTGACAATAATATCGAAAACAGAAATTTGCTTATCAACATATATTTTGCTTATAAAATGCATTGATATTTAAGTTCCTTTACCTAGTGTATCGAAAAAAATTACTAAAGTTTACAAAAAACCATGAATTCGAAGAAAAATAGAATTAAGTATGAACAATGAAATCGTAATTACTTTAAGAAAACTCTTAATCGCTATAATATAAACCCTTAAACAGGACACAGGAACTTACAAGAGCAATAATTATAATTTCAATGAAATATAACCCTTACTTATAAGTGAATTATATTTACTTCAGAAAATATTAAAAAAACACCTGAAAAGCTATGTGGGAACAATTTTCCCATTGCCTGGTAAAAGACAGATGTAAGATAAAGAAAGTTAAATTTATATCACTATAGCCTGACTTTTTCAAAATGATGCGACCATTTTTTTATTCGATTTCTTAAATTAACCAAAATAAACAGATAAATTGAAATATATTAATATTTATATCATATTAACTCCAGTCTTTATGGAAAAGCGGCAATTCGCCACTCTGTTAATATGGTGTTTACAAAATAAGGATTAGGGAGATTCCCGAAATTTTAACTCAGGTATCAGTGTGGCTCTCAGACGTATAATATCTTACCTCGTAAATAATATTTGTCGCATTTGTATCTTCTATATAAACGTTAGACACTGTTTACTGTCTCTCAGTTCGAGTCCATTCGTGTGCTCGAATGCCTGAAGATGCCGAAAGGCGAAACCCGGGTCGTTAGTGACAAAATACATGGAAGTGTACAAAATCTCAATAATCCAAATTATTGAATCATTAAAACTATTTAAACGTACTCGCAATTGGGTTGACAACAAATCGGTTTTGTATAAACTATCATTAATACATTAAATTTGTTTTCAAACTTATAGGCGTGCAAAAAAAATATGAAAATATTGCCCATATTAAATACGATTAGTGTCAGATGTTCCCGAAAATTCAAGCTCATTCACCTTAGGGCTGTTGAATTATTCAGTGAATATTTAAGTTTTAACGCAACAGATTGCAGTTTTAGTTTCAAGTTTTAGATAATATAAATGTAAATGTGCCTCACGAAAAGTTTACCGACGCATATTTATTACGATAATTATTTACTAGTAGAAATGAAACTCTAAAGCCGAATTTATTAGGTATATTCTAGATAAACACTGTTTTAATCATTTAAATATTAATTTGTGATTTAAAACTGTTATTTTTAAAATCGTTCAGATACCACACACATTGACAAATATTATCAAAAGCATAAAATATCAAAGTATTTAGCTCTACAAAGTTTTTATCAGGTAGTTGAAAGCTATTTCGGCTTTACGCCATCGTCCAAATAGTTCTAACGATGTTATTTTATCCTATTATAATGGAGTTCTACCAAGTAAATGCCAATTCAATCAATTATCAATAGCTTTAATTAAACTGAATGTTACTCACATGTCTGTAAATGAAAATGAATTTGGATTATTGAGATTTTGTACACTTCCATGTATTTTGTCACTAACGACCCGGGTTTCGCCTTTCGGCATCTTCATGCATTCGAGCGCACGAATGGACTCGAACTGACCATTCGTGCGCTCGAATGCCTGAAGATGCCGAAAGGCGAAACCCGGGTCGTTAGTGACAAAATACATGGAAGTGTACAAAATCTCAATAATCCAAATTTGATATTGAAATTCCATCAAGCACCCTCAGTCGATGTCTTAAATTATATGAAAATGAATTGATTGAATTACTTCATATTTTGTGTATTAAATTTTCCCTGCAAAAACTCATTATTAATCTGAGATTTCTATTTCTTGAAAGACAGTAATTTTCCATGAACCAAATAGTGGCCATTTGAAAGTCGCGATTAAAAATAACGTAAAAATGTGTAGATTTTTTTTAAATTAATCTTTACAAAATAAAATGGTTATTCTATTTTAAAATGGGAATCAGTGTATGTAAGTGAGCGCAAATCGTATATTGATAAAAATTGCTAATCTACGTAAATGCTGTGTTGGTCAGTTCATCGCAGTCATACACACACCATTTATCTTGGGAGTGGAATCGCCTTACACTCGTGTTAGTATTATGCATATAAGATTTCAACGAATTATTTCGTACCATATGTCTAATTTTTTTCTACATTGCCCACTACCAATATGGAGCATATCGGCCCTCCAGGGTCAAAGAAACGTGTATAATTCTTCTTTACTTAACAAGACAGCCCAAAGAGACTTACCAAGGAATCAAAATAAATTAACCAAGAAGTGTTTTCAACAGAAATAATATTGAATTATCCTTGTATCTGCTGATCTTTTAAATTAGTCTCACTTTCACTAACAGTGTTATATCATTTTAAGTCCAATAATAAAAGTAACTCTCAGTCGCCTAAAATTGAGATACGTTTCTTTGGACCTAAGGGGTCGATATGGTATCATAATGAAGCTTATCTCAACTGCTTGTCGTTCAGAAATTCAACCTCTCATTGTCGGGATAATAATGGTAGAAGGATGGAGCTTAGGCAGGACTTGTAATTTGTTAATCGCTCTCACTACGGCCCATTTTCTTTAGGATTGGGCGGCTGGTGAGAAGGATTTTTAACCATCAAATAAATCGATGTCTTTTATTAATTGATATTTAAATCGATCACGCGTGTTTTTGTTGTTTATGTCAATTAAATCTGCGTTTAAAAATCAACGTTTTTTACAAACATTGGAAATTATTTTCGAATTTATAATGAGCTCACAAATTTTTGGATTTTTAAGAGTATATGAAGTGATTTTCTGTGTTTATTATGTCTTTTTCATAAAATGAAAGAGTTCTTATTTATACACTTGTTAATTGAAGTTGATCCATTCATCTATTAGTCGCAAGTATCAACGTTATTTCATAGAATATTTCTCATTAAAAAGATATTATAAAATCCGAGCTGAGACTCTTTTCATCTTAATCAGGGTTGCGAATAAATAGAAGTACACCATCGCCCACAGTCCTCTTTAATACTCACCCCATTGCCATCCTGGTTGTATCAAAATACCAAATAAATGTTATAATTTGTGAAGAATTTTAAAGTATTCAAATTTTAATGAGGGATGGTATTTATTTAGCTTGATAACAATAATTTTAATAGAATATAAAAAGAATTAATAAATTTAAATGAAATCGAATACGATAAACTAATATTAAATATTTACGAACTCTTAAAAACAAATAAATGCCGTATCTGTAAAACACTTGCCAATTTATTGTTTTTATACCTTTTCATTACCCGTCCATAATATTGTATAAATGTAAAACTTTATTTTGGGATGAGCGAAACCGGTCCAGATAATTGTCAACTAATGTAAAATTATGCCATCAGAACGGTGTCTGCCAAACTGTGTGCCGCGGTACACTAATATGCCGCAATACGTCTCTGGTGTGCCGCGACAAATGAAGACAAATTAAAACTGTAGACAAGACAAGTTAAAAACTAACAGCTTAAGGTTTTCGAAAATGAAATCAAAAAGAGAGAACTGCTCAATATGGTAGATGAAAAGTTTTGACGTAATTTTTTCTGAAAATCAATTGCTTTATTCTCAGTGAAATTTACCACCACTGTATACCTGCATTATACGTGTTTATAAAACAATATTTTGTATTGTTAACTACACTAAGATTTTCTTTATTATTATATCTTAATAAAGTCATTTTTATTTGTTGTGCCGCGGAATAAATCCTCCTTCCCCAGTGTGGCGTGAGGTAAACAAAAGTTTGACAGACACTAAATTAGGACAAAAATCATTTAATTTTAATGAATATACTGCAATATCTCATAATTTGACTAATCACTATTAATAAAATACCGAAAAAACATTGATCTGTATAGAATACCTAAATAAAACGGCTTGAAATTAGATTCGAGACTAACTTTAATTAGCTTGTCTTATAATATAACTATGGCAAAAACAAATATAAAGGATTGTGCCAATATTATACACAAATATTTAATATTCATGTTGAATTATATTCCCAACCTAAATTAATTGATTGACATTATCTTTTCAAAGTATTACATCATCAGATGTGTTATCTTCAATTTCAAGGTTTGCTATTTATATCTAACCATTTTCGACCATTTTGTTTCATCGTATTCTTTTGATTTTGTAAAGTCAACAAATTCACGAAATTATAGGGTAGTTAACTGTTATCTTATCGGAATGTTTTAGTAAGATAATGTTTGCTTTAAGTATAAATCGCCGCCTTCAATCCGTAACGACAATATTTTATATTTAATACAAAATTCTGTTTTATTTTATAAAAACAATATATAGATAGCTTTAATATTACAGATGAAATTAAAAGGTTCAAAATTCATAACATTTTATTACATTTTAGAACACACTCGTCTGTTAATTAATTGTTTTAAAACAAAGGCACGATAGATTAGATTATGTAAACCATTTTTATTATATCATTTGACCACATGACCATCATTCATATGTTATTAAATTGGTATATCAGTTCGAAAAATTCAAGTTTTTACTTATTTGGCATAATAAATTATTGTAAAAGTTGTTTATTAATCGGGTCAGGTCCACGGTGCAACGGCGTTGGCTACGGTTAAGGATGTCTCAGATTCAAATACCGGTACGGACAGTTTCATAAATTGATTATTCAAATCGATTTATGGATTTCTGTTCGTAGGCATGGATGTTTGTGATGTCTAAAATTCCCTCCCACCCATTCACTCTTAAAAACGCGGCGTAAAGATAACAATTAGTTAACCAATAGTCTGTCTTAGCCCTGTTCTTATATCCTTATTCTCTTCAAAAAAGGGAGATTTAATCACTGAGTAACAAACAGTTTTTGTAAAAAATTCTGTTGAGATTTTAAAAAAAATCATCAGTTGATAATGCTCGTGATGAGCTAAAGTGGTCCTGATCATTATCAAAATGTGGAAGTAGTACAAATTAATTGCGTTTTATTTTTTAAATTATAATGCCTTTCCACCAAGAATTGACAGTTAACACCTTTAAAGTGGCTCTGTTGAGATATCTCCATTCACAGTCCATATGCGCCACCTTGGAAACTGACATGGTAAGTTTACTAATTAAACATAAAAACTCATGAAAATGAATAAGATGTCAATTTTATTTTTTGAAATCTTGATAATGATGATAAAATAAAAAAAAATGATGAAAAGTTCTCTTCTTCATTGTTTTAAGCCATATCCACTCACAACTTGTAGCATATGGACTGCTAATGGAGTTGTTTATTTCAACAAAAGTTCCGCTGTATATTTGGCCGCTCAACTTGTGTTTAGCTTCTCGCTATTGCGACGTCTCCCATTGTTAGAATCGAATTGATGAGACAGATTTAGAGCACAAATCCATAAATCAATTGAAAAGTCAATTTATGAAACTGTCCATATTGGGATTGGTCCTGTAAACTCCGCAACAGAAGCCTACAACCACGATAACAACTCTACAGGCTGCGAAGCTACTTATACATTACTGACAAGAAAATCGAAAAAAAATGACTTGTAACAGGGAAGGTAATTTGATTATGTGCAAACACTTTTATTCGACCAGTGAAAAAATATGTTTCAGTCGGCAGAAAATAAAATATGCTAATCATTTTTATTTCTCTTCTTTCAGGTAAGCAGTTTTCCATAAGTCTTTTATCAGATATCGGAATGAGATAATCCAGGGATTTTTCGCGGTAAGAAGACTAATATTTTTCTGTAATAAATTAAGTCTAGAAAGTTGACTCTTGAGCGGTTTCTGGCGACTTACTGCTTTTCTGAAATATATCAAAAAGCTTATTTTAGTATATTGAAAAATCTTCGCTTAATATTTCTTTATTTTTATACCAGGGCTGTGGAATTGAAGTTGGTGTTTTAGGAAGAGTCTAAGTACTTTTTTTATATCCCATAATTTTTAATTACTTAGAATAAATAGAAATAGGAGGTGCGTTTTTTTAAACAACTTCACAGCTCCAGATTACACTCATACCATTTTATATGTGTAATCTCATATTATATATATACATATATAATTTTAATGAGCCGCATGAACGCCTTAGCCGAGTAGTAATGCTCTAAGTGTTTGAATATTTGTATCATATATTATTTTGTTCCTTAAAGTTTATTGACAAGGCGATATTTTTTTGCTGTTGTAGTTTAGTCATATACTCACTGATAAATCCACTTTGATAAATTCATTGGTTACTTTCTTTGTACGACAATGAAAGTGACAAGTGTAATACGAAATATATTAATTTTAATTTAATTAAAAGTACATTATTTTAAACATACACGTTACAAAAACGAAAATGACATTGATAACAAAAGTTAACCTTATTTACCAAACAAAATAAGGAAAAGAACGAACATTATTTTTGAAAATTCTTAAATACATCTTATTTCAAATTATAATTTGTTTACAGTGTCTTTTGTAATATTGTACGTTGTGATGCTTATAATATTTTTACTCTGAAACAAACGAGGCATATAACATATTAAATTAAATTTCCACAAAGCGTAATATTATTCCTAAAGATATTGTGGAAAACTAATTTTGTTTCTTAGTTACTAAGATACAATCTTTTCAAAAAATCAGGCATTGTTCTATATATTTCAAATTCAATAAAGATGAAGAAATATTACATATTTCAGACAAATGTATACTGTTTAAGAGTATATATAAAGTTGTAAAGTTTGATTCTCAAAAAAATACGTTTTTCTGTGTAAGAACCGTCGTAAATATTCAAGAAAATTTACCTAAAATCCTATTCATATTTCATCGACTTATTTGATTTTCTAGCAACGTTTTCAATCTCTCACTGTCGACTGTTCGAGCCTAGTAAAGTCTGAAATCGTCCTATTCTCCCGGGGGTGTTTCGATTGTGTATGCGTAGACCGTAGACACGTATAAAGGGCAGACGACGCCGCTAGGAAAAGCCAGTATGACGCCGAGCGTCGGACGCTGAGCTTGCGAGCGCCATTTTTCAATCGCTTTTCACACGTTACTGTTATTATCATTCGACGTCGCAGGAAATAGCAATACAGTCTTTCCACAATTCCAACACATATATTCCCGGATATAATTTCGCTCGCGACTAATTTGAGGGCTTATTTTTATTCCAATAAGCTTACATACATACGTACGCGAAAATGTGTTTTTTCGTATAATTTATCATAGTGGATTTGTTTATCTTTTTAAGCCGTTGTAAAACTCATATTATAATGGAGTGTCTCTAAATATGTGTAAAATATTATGAATTGATATTTTATTTTTAATTCTGTGAAATATAAAATAAACGTGTTACTGTTTTTTGGGTAATATATATTAAAAAGTTATATTATAAAAACATAAACAATTGAACCAAAGTGATACTAAGGGTAACTTTCAAATATTTGTTTTTATTTACTACTGTTTATCAAGTGTATTTTGTTATTTTTTTTTATATTTAAATATTATTATTGACATGAAAGCTAAATTTGATACGGAATGTTATTTTTAGACATAACAAATGTTTTCATTATAATTATTTACGATGCGTTAACACACCTATATGTTGGTATGCTACGTTTCATAAAAAACTCTTGGATTTATTGTTAATTTAATTTTGTTACTTTATTAGATATACTTATCAGC
Source organism: Himalopsyche phryganea (assembly GCA_022494535.1). Taxonomy (NCBI): domain Eukaryota; kingdom Metazoa; phylum Arthropoda; class Insecta; order Trichoptera; family Rhyacophilidae; genus Himalopsyche; species Himalopsyche phryganea. The sequence goes on from JAGVSL010000024.1 coordinate 1,174,005, forward strand.
AACTAAAGTTATCATTTGAATACATTGTATAAAATAGGGCTTCAAGTGAATGCTCTTCAAGATAAAAAAATCATTCCAATGTTTTTAATTAAATATAATAATATAGATTATCATAAATATTAATATTCGAACTGAGCCACCTATTTTTAATTAATACAATTAACTTATGTTTACTGCCGAAGATACATTTATGTAAAAAGTACTCAACCTAGTACCTCCACCACACACTACACATTTGTTGCTAAGGATATTTGACGAACAACGACACAAAGACTTGTTGCCTCTCAGTATGGTAAGACGGGCCCGTCTGGAATCATCTAAATCGTTATTTGAGTCCTAATTTACTAGTTCTCTGTACGAACATTTATACATTACTATCATTTTAACATGTCTGAACTACATTGGTGTTAGGAATGATATGAAAACTTATTCGTTTTCATGCAACAAAAAACAATACTCTCAAAAGATATGAAATGCATATCGGAGATATTTACTACCCACCTAAGCCTTAGACGATAGATTCTAAAGCCTGAAGGTCTTAGAAACGATACAACATGCTCTCTTATAACATAGCTCGTTGTGTTATTATGAACGAGTCAATTGCAATATTTATGTTCATTAAATAAAGATATGAAATATATTGCCATGTAACAGCTAATCATTCTCAAAATGAGTCATTTTTTCAGAACTGTTTAATGCAATACTTACATACGAATAAATCACGAAGACATCCATTTCTTTAGATAAATCTTAGAATATCAACTTTATAAAATGCCTTTTCGAAAATTCGAATATATGTATATCGATGTTAAGATATGAAAACCTCGTATCTGAAATTGTTGAAGTTTTCAGTATGCTGTATGCAAAAACTGTTTAACTCAAAATTTTCTTTAACAGCATGGCCAAAGTTTTTTTATAAGATGCTATATTAACTAACGGGAATCTTTTGCACATTTTGGATTTATAAATCATTTATAAATTTGACAGGATGTGGCTTAGAAATGAGTTACGAGTTTTTGTTATTTTAAAGTAAGATTTTTATTGAGTTACGAAGTTTCAATGCTTATAATAAATTATTAAAATGATCGTATTTTATTTATCTTTTGAAAGAAAATACATATTGGGCATTATATTTATTTGGTAATATCTTTAAAAAACTAGATGGAAAAACATAATGAAACAAGAAAATAAAATTTCAAATTTTAAACACGTATTAACAAAAAAAATATTATTCATGCAATAGTGAATCATAAAATCTATGGTGATCCTTTTCGACAATTGGTTTCAATGATTGAAGGTTGTCATATTTTTTTATTTATGGGAATCGGACAATTATGCAGTTCAAGTAGCTAGCTGGTGATGATCGTCTTGGTAGATCACTCCATTCATCATCGAAATGTAGTTTGTACTGAATTCCGATATTTTCTGGTGAATATTTTAAGGCTCTAATCTTTGTGTTTGTGACACATAGATTACCAACTTTCTTTTCGTATGTTACGGAATTGTAGAATTCAACATTCGAATAATTATTTTTAAAAATAGTGCCAATGAACGTATTCTACGTTATATAGATGGCATTAGCCGTGCTAGATCCCTTAATTAATTTTACATAATTAGATAGTCAGAGTAGCTCTCGATTTTTGTTTGCGCCGTTCAATTTCAGCGTTCACACTATCTTATTCCATTTGTGATTGACCATTAACCGGATATTTTTAATACATTTTTTTCTCATTAACAAAATTATTTAAAGCATTCGACAGTGTAACATTCCTATTTTGCGCAAAGCAGCCATCACTATAAAATACTTGATCAAAGATTTTCTCTTCATTTGGGACGTAGTGTTCCAAAAATTCAAAGTCGAATGCAAGTGGTGAAAGCGTCAGCATCCGTACAACACTCACCGTCGTGCCAAACATAGCAAGCTAGTCATAATCCCGCTGCCTAAATTACCATAATCAGCGGTTTTTTTTTTCATATTTACTTTCTTGTGATCAATGGCAGCAATTTTTGAAATTGATGAGTTGGTAAAATGCCACTGCAACGGCTTCATTTTATCCAATTCAAAACAGACCATTCCCCGAGACCGCAAAAACGGAAAAGATGTTTACAAACCCTGTAGCAGGGTCCAAGAACGAATGGTTTTCTTTAGCATCATCTGTCTCATTTTCATAATATGGTTGATGACATTCTATAGGTTGTGTATTGTTTACAGAAAGAATACCTGTCACAAGTTCCAAGAATAATCATTTTCATTTACAACATCTCTAATATTCGGAGGCCCCGAGCACGCGCCTCATGCGCTTATGGGGTACAAACACGAGATACGAGTATTACATCTTAAAAAAATATAGATTTTGAAATACGAGTTTTTGTTTTTTATCAATATCTCAATAACTAAAAGTAAATCTCAGATACGTGTTGGACGTATTGATCATATTTTGACGCTTATCAAAATTGGTATAAAATAAGTACAAAAACTCAATATTGTAAAATCTTGACTTACGAGGTTTCCATTCCTTAATGAAGATATGTTACAAAAAGAATTAAGGTTTTTAACAACATTCTAAATACAAAATCTTTTAAATCACATTATGTCAGGTTTTTTAAGTAATTAAATATAGCCAAATAGAATTTCAATGTTTCAACTTTCATCAAGCACCCTCAGTTAATATTTCAAATAATCAAATAAATAAGTCAAAGTAGAGAGCAAACAGTAAAGATCTTAAGGACTTATTTATTTCAAAGCATTGTGTTTATTGGTTATTTCGATTTAAAAATTAAATAATAAAACAAAGTTTATTTTATCGACACTGTTTTTATATTAACAGTCATAAAAAAGAAGTCTTGAACCATTATTGCGCTCGCTGATCGTTTTCTTAGAAAAACATTGTTTATGCCAATATAATTCACATTCAGCGGTCCTTGCTCAAACAAGTAGATTACCAAAAAGTTTATTATACATTCGTCATTGTTATTAACGTAGTCAAATCGAGAATAATTCCCGGTAAATTTTGCTCTGTCAATCATTTCATTTCGTTAGACATAGAATTATTCACATCATTAATTATGTATTTGCTCTGAATATATTATAATATAATACGTTCGTTAATTTGAATGCATGTTTGATGAAACCATTCAAACACACAAGGCTCTGTGTTCAATTAATATTTGTTTGTGTACGCAGACATAGTTGTAATTAAATAGAAACGTACGGTTCGGGTTTCGAGAACGGGATCACGTACTCTTATGCTGTGTTTACCACCGATCAATGTATGCAAATGTCTCCATAGACATGTGAGGACTTCCTCAGTTCCAATAAATTCGTATTCGGGATTACGAACCCAACAGATTATATCGTACATTTATTTTGTGTAATACGATTCGCTAATATCAATAATAGTATATGTAACAAAATGTGATTTTGAGAAAATTTACTCGAATTTTCAGATATAGTACTGAATGAAAACTTTCATGCGTTAATTTTCAATCGGTTTACGGATTTAAAACATGGATATCTGTGAAGACGTCTTTCTACTCTATCTGATACTGAAAACTTAGGGCCTGATTACCATATTAAAAGTCTTTTCGTAACCCCATCCGTATATATTAACCTCCTTTAAAACAGACCGACTGAGAGAGTAATTGATAACCATTTCCCGTTAATTACATTCTTTTGAAATGTTCCACGAGGATTACATATGTGTTAAAGAATGAATGTATTTATTTTTGTCAAAACAACTATTCGTAAAACCTTTTTACTTTCGCTTTTCAAGTCATAGTTGAAATCTCCGTCTTATTTTTTTTATTTGAATATACATTTCTTCCTCTTTAAGAAAACAATTGTTAAGCGACCGATAATTGTTCAAATCATTTAATACTGAGGTTAGTATATCAGTTATTGTTTAAAAAATTGAAACAAAATAGTAAAAAAATCGTATAGTGACTAGATATTGAAGATGAACAGAAAGAAATTAATAAGTGCCGCAATGCAAATTACACAGTTCCCGTACGTGAGCGAAGAAAATTCAATTTCCTCAAAGAGCATGCAATTACATTTGCGAAGACAATATTGTTCCAGGAAAATACTTTATTCCGAAAAATAAATGAGCTTTCCAAAAAAAAACCACGCTTTTCTTTTATCAATCTGAAGATGTTCGAGTAGATAATAAACACTCCACAAAATTACTCTACCCTCTTCAAAATTTTCTTTTGTATTTAACAACGATTTTATTTTAATTTAAGTGCTTTGAAGTAATTTTAACGTTTCGCGCTTGTCGCTTTTTTTAAATCCCATATTACCTTCAATAGGTTTCTTCAATTCACAGCTGGATGAATTACTTGCCATGCTCTTTCTATACTCTCTACATCAGTTCGTAAACATTACCGGTTATTGAAATATTACCATTTAAATGTTGTATTTTATTTATTCATTAGTTCATCAGAACAAGACGTTGACTATTGTTGAATTAAATACTCGATTGTGTTTCACTATGCTACACTTAATTTACCGCTGTAAATTATAAAGCTACTTACTATATTCATATTGACTTTAAGGAGCAAATCACTAACACTAATTTTAGCATTTACGTATTATATTGTTCCGTTAGTACACAATATAAATTTTCTGATGTAAATTATCATTCCGCAACAAAAATAGGTAAAAATTAGAAATATATTAATAGTTTATTACATCAGTGTGAAAATAGGAACTTTTGTCTGATCACAATGAAACTATACCTAGCAGAACTTTGCCCAAAATGATAGAATATCTATGTATTTAGAGTTTAGATTGTTTCTTTATAATTCGTTGTATGTGGTTAGTGAATTATTTCACATAAAAATATATTACATACTATTTTGGTATTTATTATTATCATGGTATTTAAGTAGGGCTGCCAGGCTTCCCGGTTTTGAGCCTCTTGTCTCAGCGTCCCGAAGGGAGCTTTCGGGACAGCCAAACATCTTGGTTTTAGATAAACTCGCATTGGTCACAAATACCAAGTCTTCGCAGTTACGAAGTTGCGAAAAATGCAAAAATAAAACAAATCTTGTGTAATCGCTTAATTATCAATGGTCACTTTAAAACTATAATACGGAATAAACGACGGGAATAGTAATTTATATAAGGATGGACTTTTAATTCGTATAAGTGTACTTTTTATCATTGTCATAATATTGTAATTCTTGTTTATATCCCTTAATTTATTATTATTTATTGGTTGAATCCAGCACGCAAATCATCAAATACAATTTCGGATGGGGGGGGGGAAATCCATTTAAATTAAATCTCCCGGTTTTGATATCAAAAAATCTGGCAGCCCTACATTTGTGGCATGTTTTTTCATGATATTTCACTGAATCATAATACGCAACTCCACCAAAATCCCTCTTATAAATGACCCTGACTTAAGGAGGAAGAATATTTATAAAAATCTTAAAATATTTTTGTTCTTTCTAATTAAGTCGGCTTTATGTGAAGACGAACTCTCTAAAATACAAATTGTTGACATGTCACTGTCCATAATACTCGACATCTTATTAAAAAGCGTACAAATAAAGTGTAATATTATTTATTCTGTGATTTTAGATAATTTTAGCTCTTTAATATTTTTAAAGTTAAGCCAGTTTTTATCCAACTGCTTCGGTAAAGTTAAGCGGCATATTACATGGTCATATTTGAACGACAAGCTTCTTTGAAAATGATTAATACGATGTGATTACTTCGACATTTTTTTCTCAGGTCGTAAAAATATTATCATATTAAGTGACATCATTCTTAAAATGGCTACATTTTTTGACAGATTATTTAAAATGGCCGATGTTTTTCGTCTGTTATAGTTAAAATCTTAATATTGAAGAATGAAGGAAGGAAAACATTTTTTAATATAAGGTAACAAATTTAAAAAAACATCAACGTTTTTTGATTCATATGACTCGTTCTTTACTATTGTTTTGAAATATTATCTAAAAATCTATACTCTAAAAAATTTCATAATGAAATCATTCATTTCAAGATTTCACTTACAATAAATTTACTATTTCAACCGTAGTTTTGTTGCGTTTTATTTTTTTCAAACAACTCTCAACAACAGTGTAGTATTTCTGATATTATGTTGTTGTTAGATCTTCGATTAACTATATATGACCATTTAACACATTGAGTCCCGGAGCCGAGTTTTCACGTGATACAACAACCATCGCTTGAGTCCCGGAACCATGTTTTCACGTGATAGACCTAAGTCATCAAGCGATACGTATTACACCGGAATCCTGGTTTTAATTATAGTCGAGACTTAAAACTTTCCAAAACAGTCATCTAATTTGTGTTATTGCTAAAATAGATTTTGATTTTATCGACTTAAAATCTCAATCGAATTTTAGTTCTTTAATATTCCCCCTTCTAGAGACGATATTACGGTAACACCGGGTCCACTCTGAGCTAGAGTTTTGCAAGATCTACAAGTAAGATTGTTGGGGATATGTCTAAGCAGATATTTATATCGATACCGTTAACAGTAAAAAAATTAGCCCTGTAGAACATGTAAGGTGTGTGCAAAGCAGAAGAAATGGAGTGAGACTAGGTACGTGTGTAAACATTGTCGTGTGGCTCTTCACAAAGGGAAATCTTGGCAATTTTACCACACAATAATTAAATATCAAAATGTTTTATACAATTCCACAAAGTTTCATTTGATTTAATCCTCTATTTCCATAGTTATAACATTTTTAGTAAACGCTAAATAAAAAGAAATTTCTTCAAAAATGGACCGGGCACTGGGGTTGTTTTACCTGATTTTGGCCGGAATAGATAGTGTTAATACCCAATTATTCCTCATATATCTAATGTCATATAAATTAGTCAAAGTAAATATGACATAAATTAGCTAACAATGACAATTTGATTTTGTCAATTTAATTCGATGTCGTTTCATTTATCAGACTATTATCTTCTATCAAATAAATCTATAGTTTGACTGACATTCCTTTCCAATGTGGTCGACCAACATTTTACATTCGGTGACTCGGTTATTCAAATGCTATAACTTCCTGCAAAACGATGTGTTATGACAAGAAAAAAATATTGTACATTTTATCCTTTACATTCGTATTCTTCTTAATATTCATATGACCAGCATAATTGGACTTTTATTATGAAATATTCTCTGACATGCTTTGTCATAATTTATTTTTTGTCTATACTTTTATTTTCCCAATCATTCCGATGTATGTGTCTGTTAATTCAAAAATATATCATACCTTTAGATTTTACTCTGAGTTCTTTCATGTTTAAATAACTGTCTATAGTTACATACTCACGGTATAGCCAACATAATCTGCTACACATATAATAACAACTTTGCCGTAACATATCAAATTTGAATCGTTCAAATATTGTACACTTTCAGAAGTTTTGACTGTGAAAATATAAATAATTGCACTTTGTGTTAGATAGTATTCACTTGGTACACTTGAAGTTTATTTCGATAGTTTGCACTTTGGATTAGATAGTATTAATTCAGTACACTCAAACTTTGATTTTAATACTTTCCACTTAGTCACGGATTCTTGTAAAAAAGTGAGTTAAGTTGTAGTAGGTTATGTTAGGGTTGGTCTGGTTTGGTTTGTGTATGTATTCTAATGCTTGGAGAAAACACAATATAGGCGGCCTAATATAGGGTAGAAGAATAATTGACATTTCGCTACAGCTTCGTGCAACTATCGATTTCAAAATATTGAGTGAAAACTCTTTTATCTATGTGAAAATATATTTTATTATGTGGGATCACTTTATTTTTGGTGTATTTACTACTATGTATTTGTTATAAGTGAAAATTATTTTTATGAAAGTGAATATGATCGAAACAAAAGTGCATTTAATTGTAAACCTTAGTTTAATATGTTGCCGTGTGATCTTCATCATTTATTTTACATATGTTTATTGTCATATTATAATACCCAGTGCCTTTGCCATAAAACTATCAGAGGGTATAACAGTAACACATTCTTTGTGCGATATCGTATGCTCTATATTTAAACTCATTTTTATAGCCTGTAGCATATTTCCATATTGTACTTTCAACAATGACACTCGAATGCTGGCTACCTGTGCCGAAATACAAAATGGAGTACAACGATTTATTACGTATTTTATATAATGGTATAATATTTTTATTTAGGTAGAAAATCTTCGCTATTTTAATGATTAGTACAGAAGGTGTGTGGTGTAAACGTCCGTATTTTCTCTACTACAGTACTATGTAATACTTACGTAAGACGTGAGTATATAAATTTCAACGCCACTTTTATCAGTATAAAATTGGCTGCTTTATTTTCAAAATCTTCTACTCAGATTGTTGCGCCGGTCTCTTTTCTCTGATAACCCATAAATTTTCAGCATGGCCTCAGAAAGTGAAGCCTATTTGGAGGCAATTATCCCGTGAAGTTGCTCGGCGGTGTAATATTGCTGGGCATCGATCACGCCACTTGCGGGAAACCTTTTTACTTCAGTCCCAGACGGGGCTTCCCCGCCAAGGCGATACGTCGCAATTTTTTGTTGCCGCTGAGGTGAAAAGTTATTCCCGATTAAAGTGGATTTATGTTTTTGGCAATGAATACTTTGAAGGGGGACTTAAAATAATAGAACTCTTTTATTCATTACTCAGCTGTGCAGTCACCCAAGTCTCAATGGAGCTTTTTTGCACGAGTATGTTATAATACATTGTGGTTGAAAGTTTTGAGTACTTTTTTTATTTTATCATTTTATTTATTGGAGTTAAGACATTACAGTGTATAGCGCTATAATAGCCCACACCAAAACATATTTATAATCGCAAAATGATAAATACTAAACAAAGGATAATAAATAAGCAAGTAAAATTATAAATCACTTTTAAGGTGTCAACTGTCAATTCTTTGTGGAAAGGCATTATATTTTCTATTTATAAATGGCAATATTTTTTGCATAAAAACAATCAAACAAATCGAAGTTAACATTGAATTTGTTAAACTAAACAGGAACACAATAAATACACTAATCAATTGGACAGCTTTTACAACCTGCGTTACTTATTATACTTTAGCAAATTTGGTTTTTAAATTGAATATCAAATTTGAGTCATTCAAAGTTTGTATACTTCTATATGTTTTGCCACTAACATAACTCAGATGTTCACACTTTGAACGATTCAAATGATAGGCTTTTTTAATTTATCAAATTTAGACCACACAACAGTTCTTTGAATATCAAAAGAGTAAAAAAACTAAAGGTGTTAAGTCATCTGTCGCTCAAAAAATTTTCGTGAGTCCACTATCATACTGTTGTTAGTAAGTTTACTTCTTCAAACTTATTAAAAAATACTCACTGATCAAATTAATACCATCGTGAGACATGGAAATGGTTTAAAATATTTAATTTATTATTTGCATATGAAAGATTTCACTGCCCTGCTTAAAGCGATTGCTATTTTCAAGACATGAAAACCAATTTCCATGAAACAAAATGAACTTCGATAAAGCAGCTACAAATACATTCAACCAATATGCAGCTCAGATACTTCTCTCAACTAGTGTCGTTTTTTTATTCGTCCAAATCACTTAAAAAAATTTCAAATCGCTAAGCTTTTGTAACCAAATTATACTTTGTTTACATTTGGAGAAAACATATTTTTTTACCATTTCCTGTCACAATGTGGACTTTATAGACTCCTAAAAGATTTTATTTATAGTCTGAGTAACAAGAACTGGTTAAATATCAGACAGTGCTCAACGAAGACAGTAAGAAAAGATAGATGCGTTTAGGTAAAAAAGTAATTGACTAATTGCTATCTTTTTCTCTACGTCCTTTCTCAGGATTTTATATGGATAACAATTCGTTAATCAATAGCAAAATATGTATGCGAATTTTTTATTCGTACCCTTCTTTGCATTACCGAATAAGATGAAAACACAAGGCTACAATATGCTTTGAATAAAAGCAATATCACATGATATATTGACGCGGAGTGGGGTTCATAAAATTTTCATTTTAAAGTCTATCGGCTGCAGCATGGTTAGGTTTATTTCATCATAATTATTATGGATAACGTTTTCCAAAATAACGTAAAAAGTCCATAAGAATAGATGGCTTCGCATAAGTCTCTTAATGGCAGTATTCATCAAACAAATTGTGGAGTTTTCTATTCATAGCAATTATGTAATGGATTTTGTTTCATAATTCATCCACTCCTGATATTACTTGAAATAAAGACGATTGAACAAATACATAAAATGAAAGGCAAATACTTCGAGAACTACATATTTTTAAAACTTGCTTTCTTCGGTCATTATAAATAGTTAATAATGGCTTACAATTAAATGCACTTTTGTTTGAATCATATTCACCTTCATAAAAATAGTTTTCACCTGTAACAAATACATTCCGCAAAAAACAAATTCTTTCACTTAAAATAAGGTGACCCCACACATAGATAAAATAGTTTTCACTCATATAAATACTCACACTTTGAAATCTATAGTTGCACGAAGCTGTAATGAAATGTCATTTATTCTTCTACGCTATATTAGGCCGCCTGTATTGTTTTTGTTACACGCAGTAGAATACATTACACAAACCAAACCAAACTAGACCAACCCTAACATAACCTACTACAACATGACTCACTTTGCTAAAAGAATCTGTAACTAAGTGGAAACTATTAAAATCAAGGTTTGAGTACACTAAGTTAATACTATCTATTCCAAAGTGCAAACTATTGAAGTAAAAGTTCAAGTGTACCAAGTGAATACTATCTAACACAAAGTGCAATTATTTATAACCCACTAATAACATGTAAATACAAATTATTTTGGTTAACGCGTTTTCCATTATTATTCATTAATAGTTCATCTTGTAGCTAAGTAGTCAACGTTCTTGAGCGTTGGTGCTATTCGGATTCAGTGATTTCGGATTCGAATCTCGACCCCAAACATTCGAAATATAATTGTTCAATCTATAAATGAATTATTTTTATATATATGTATGTAATTCTTACAATCCCTTCGGCTCTGTGAGCTTTAAAATAGGGTATAGTTAAAGCGATTATTAAATTTCCAGTCTTTTCCTAGCCCATTTTTCAATCCATATAAATCCCCGAAAAAGAGATCTTTAACAACTAAATAACACAGTGTTTTTGTTAACAATGTATTTTAATATGCTCTGTGATGACATCAAATGCTTCACATTAAGAGATATAAGTTAAAAATAAGTGAAATAATGATTATAAAGTTTACAGAGTTGGATTATGGTTTTAATTTATTTATTCGTCAAAGATACGTCAACAATTCTTTTGTAAAATTGTTGTTTGTCGCATTCGACAATCCAAACTGAAAGTGAAGATTAGTTAAAAAAGTAATCACGAAATGTTTTTTCTGACAACCAATGATAGGCTAAGTTCCAAAACTGCCTAGTAACAAATCTGTTCGAGTTTTGTCAAGTCATAGTGTTGGATCATCACCCATTAAGTAGATACGTAACCCAAAAGTTAAAGATAATTATAACTAATTTGTTCCGCTCTTAATTACTCTCCTAAGTGCTCACCTATGCCCTAGTTCAAACTTTATTTTCCTTCTGGTTCAATTTAATTTCGATAAAAACTGCCTGGAAAACTAATTCAACTCGGAATTAATCTCAGTTCAGCACTTCTGGTTTAATTATTTTCCACTATCAACTATTCTACAGTTGAATGGTTGGCTGTTTACTTTACTGTGAAATAAATTGTTGGCTTAAAAGGCTAACAAACTTTCGTATCGTGAAAGTTTTGTTAAATTACGAAACCAAATAAACAAATAAAGCTATTTGTGCTTCTGTGCTATGTACAACAAAACTCTTATGATTTTTTATCAGATATTTTATTAGATAATCCAATTTTATATCATTTTTGTTTGAACTTCGTAATAAATTTGTGGAGTATTGCATAATATTTATTAAGGTTAACGCCCTTGCAAAACTGTCAGCAAATTCACGTGATGACCGATGATCTGCGGCCACTAATATTGATAGACAACGCCAATTCTGCATACGTAATTAAAAGTTCATCCGGTAAACGCATTAATCAATTGAAGTGACGACTAATGCAGAAAACAATACAGTCCGGCGACAGTATAAAAGGAACTTCATTATGTGTCTCGCCGAACTCAAAACATCTCACAGGACCTATATAATCTTCACTTTAAAATATCATTCTATACCTAAAGTTATATCTCTTTTATTATACAACACTTGGAAGTGAATTCTTAAAAATTCTGTAACTTTGCATTACAATCTTCAGTGTTTCAATCAATCACTGAAAATCAAACAATATTGTTTAGTTGTTTGTAACATAATTTTTAAATTCTTGAACATGAATGCGACTATTTCTTCATCTGTATAGGATAGTTATTTCTTTATTCTGGCCTAGCTTACTTTTGTTTTAAATCTTACATATTTTTAATGATTTTGACTGTACAATATGAAAATTAATTTTCAAGTCAAAACTTCGATTTATCATGCGTTGTGTAATTGCGTGAAATATATGTTTCGTTACTGTGAGAAGCATCATCAGACTTTATTCTTTCATCCCTGAACGTATTAATAAGAAAAGAGAACAATCAGCTCACGACCAATTCAGAATAAATATTTTCAATTTAAAATTTTATATTATATACGAATCTAATTTAATACAAAAATATCTGTATTTTTTATTTCATTTTATAAATTAACATCATTCAAATTTATACATAAGAAGTAACATTTTAACATAGTGATTATTCAATACCTCTCTATGAATTGTTTATATTCTCTTAATTCGTTTGATTTTAATATTTTAAAATTCTTCATATTTTTAAAAGAGATCTAACGTCTAAGGAATGCAAATCGCAATACAGATAGGCTCACTATAATATTATTGGAAAAAAACATATTCAAACTTGATAAGAAACAGTTTTTAAAAAGAATCGCATGGATACGAAATGCATTTATAAATCAATTGTTGACAAGCACTGTGTCGAGTAACAAATAATTATAATTCCTGCTTTTCGGGTTTAAATTAAACAAATAAATAAAGCTATATATCTTGTTGAGACACAGTCCATTCAAATGATAAATTTTATTTTATTTTCAATTATGGTAGATTGTTTTTTATAGGTAGAAGCGGTGGCGACAATGCTTTTCGACTAAGATTGCAAGACATAATTTAGATTTAAATTTATCGAGTTTTCGGCCACGCCTTTTCTGCTACAAAACACAATACGAAATTGCCTAAAATATAACCATTATAAACAACATTTGAAAATCTTAATAGAAAAGTTTTAATTATAAAAGCGTGTAAATTATATCACAATGGTAGTTATTTTATTAAAAACGTGGTTGTAAATGTATGTTGAAGTATAATTAAAATAGTAAAATGCGATATCGTTTTAAATCTTACATTAAATTAGCCAAGTAAACAGCAATATAAATTCAATCAACATCGTATGTTTATATATTTAATATAATATTATTAAATAAGAAATAATAATTATTTAATTTAGCGTATCAGTGACGTATAAATATACAGTTTATTATTTTAATTTTTATACTCCAATATATTTCCTATTAGAATCTATTTTTCAATTATTAAAAAATCATAAATTTACCATTATTTTTTCTAAACAATCTTTTCTCTCTTTACTCTCTTATAACCAGTGTTTATAAATTAAACTTCTGTTGCGATGGTCCACATACTACACATTTAAAGCGGATGTGATTTTTTAAATTTTTGAATTCTTTTGATGTTGGATTTTTTTACTTTACATAAGAATAATTAATATGCATTGACTGATTCACAGTACTTTCTTAATACATTCTGTTGATATGCCTAACTAAAAGTCTACTAAAAAAGACGTTATTAATTAAATATAAGCTAATTTACATTCTTGAAAAAATTAAGTTTTATATTACATCTCAATGGTACTGATAAATTCACTGGTAACGTTTATACTTTTTTTATATTCTTGAGTACTTTAAAACATTCAAGAGCCGCTCTTATAACTTGGGTAGTAGCTTTACATGCGGATAATTTAATGAAGGGAAATTCAAAACGTACTTTAAAAAACCTTATTTTTAAAGAATATTTTACAAGCAAATGAGGAGCTCAAGAAGCAATAAATTATGCAGCGTAATATAGTCACAAGATAATGCCGAAAAGAAAATTATAGAGATGCAATTTTTTAAATTTAAAAAAAAAGCGTTAAGGTGAATTTTAATTCCAAGAGATAATTTATTGTAGATAAAATTTTTGTATGCTCAAATGATAATCTGTAGCCAAAAAAGCCGTTTTTATTGTGAACGACTTATTTTCTATCAAAAAAAAATGCTTAAAATGAAGAAATCTTGTCTCAAATTACCCGCAATTTTGTCATTCTTGAGATAAATTAGGTGCTAAAATTAATGAATTTCATTATTATAGTAATGTTACTCCGGGTCCTGATTTATAAATGTTTCATCGTTGTTCTGGAAGAAAACACTAAATCGAAAAAATGACATTTTGAGTTAGATATACCAAAATGTTCCTTATTTCAAACTCTATCGCAGTGCTCCGCAACCGGTGCGCCGTGGGATAATTCCAGGTGTGCCGCGGCGCAATGCGTCCAAAGTGAGAAAAAATCAAGTATTTTTATATGTATCAGAAAAAAATCAAAACGCTTGGTTGCTAAAATCTCCGTTTAAATTATTCTCGTTTTCATGTACAATATATTCATATCTATTTATGTACTGCACATAAATAATTTCGTGTTTCTATATTAATATTAAATATAAAATTTGCCAGGATTATAAAAATGTAGTACATATTTTTCAAGAAATTATATTTATACATAAAAATCTTTTACGTCGAATTGGCTAAAAGCTTTCATGGAGGAATAGTGGGGGTAGCGGCACTCTGAAGGACCGCCCCGTGCGACAAAACGGAAAGATTATTTAAGATTTGGTCAAACAAATATATTTTAAAAAATATATTAGCCACTATTTCAAATTCGTCAAATAAAAATAAATTAATAAATTGTTGGTTTTGTTTATGAAATTTACATATTTTGGCTTGTAGTGTACCGCGAAATATTTATGAGTACTTTGGTGTGCCGTGGATTAGAAAAGGTTGCGGAGCACTGCTCTATCGTATGGAAGAAGAAACTTTTTTTATAAATTACACTATCAAATAAATTACAATATTACAAAATTTATTTAAAAACGGTTTTGTACAAACGAACAAACATTTGACAAACTTCAAAGTCCAGTTACTCAACACTAGTATTTTTCAGTCAGTCTCTTTTTTCAGAACAACGACAATTTATTTATTCGGTGAGAATTTTGATTATAAACTCGCAATGACCATATTTTGGGAGTATTTTTTAATTACTTAAATTATAATAAAAAAGTATCACCGAGAAAAATCATCTTTGAGAAATTGTAAGCCATATGCATACATTCTTCCACGCAGGCTTAAAACGATAAAGTGTATTCACTGAGATAATGTTACTACAGTAAATAAGTAAAAAAAGTAAATTTTTCTCCAGTTATCTTACCGTCTCAAGTAATAGAGTTTTACCGGTAACAATGAATATAATATATTGTTATATTTGAGAGAGAAAAAAGTAAAATAACACTGAATATGTCATAAAACATGTATATGCTTCTTTTCTGTGTTGAGCCATTTTTATAAAAAAAAAGAAAAGGGATGTACCCTGTTAGTATTAAAATAGAATAACGAAATTTTTATAGCCTCCATTATTACTTGTATCTCACTACAACGCGTTTTCTTACCTCAACACCTTCCACGCCACTTGGTTTTGATCGATACGAAGGAAATATTTTTAACTCTTAGCAGCATAGTATTATTTTCCAATGTCGTCTCTTAGTGGGTGGTTATTTGGTTCAAATTCAAAATTAAATAATAGCATAACATCTATAGTAATAACAGACATAATCAAATTTGGATTATTGAGATTTTGTACACTTCCATGTATTTTGTCACTAACGACCTGGGTTTCGCCTTTCGGCATCTTCAGGCATTCGAGCTGTAATGTTGTACATTACAAATTATGTATATATATTTATGGAATAGGTTGGATTAAGTATACCAACTAAAATTTAATAATTGAAAGTCCACGCAATGGCAATTTTGTGTTAATTGCGGCGGCGCGATCAATCAAGTCGTGCCGTGGTGGACAAGAAAGAACCAATAAGGTCGTTTCAAATTGAAGAATAATTAAGCCAGAATAGGATCGAAGAAAAAGATACTTCAGGTCTGGCGTTCAACCGCGGAGGTGGTCCTCCACGGGCTACCCATGAAGCGCACTGATGGAAGTCATCCGATCCTGATGGAGTTAATTATCTTTAATTTGAAACGACCTTATTGGTTCTTTCTTGTCCACCACGGCACGACTTGATTGGTTAAGCCGCGCCGCCGCAATTAACACAAAATTGCCATTGCGTGGACTTTCAATTATTAAATTTTAGTTGGTATACTTAATCCAACCTATTCCATAAATATATATACATAATTTGTAATGTACAACATTACAGCTCGAATGTCCGAAGATGCCGAAAGGCGAAACCCAGGTCGCTAGTGACAAAATACATCGAAGTGTACAAAATCTCAATAATCCAAATTTGATATTGAAATTCCATCAAGCACCCTCAGTCGATGTCTTAAATTATATAAAAAACAGACATAATATTTAATAACATGAGTTCATAGCAATGTGTGTTTAGTATTTACGGCGATTGATATTGCTATCGTCTCGGCAATATATATTGGAAATACTTACAGTAAATCGGTATTAAATAATAATTTATCAACATAGAAACTTTCTTAAATAATATATTATAATTGACAGCCCCTATGGTCTAGTGATTAGTGCTTTGTCCTAGCAATCAGGTGGCTCCTGCTCCAAGTCCCAACAAGGTCAATATCAAATTTAGATTTTTTCAATTTTAATTTGTGATCTTGGACATGAGTGACTTGTAAAATTCTCATCGATTTAATCTCATATGATTTTCTAATTTTCAAAATATTTGACGCATCAGCTGTAATGCCAGATATTTTTTTAAAGAATATTTTTTAATAACTGTTGAACAATGAAAATATGTGCATACTTATATATTTCATAATTTTTTTATGTGACAGTCCTCGGCTAATTTCACGTTAGTTTTTTGTACCTTAGTACTACGGCTGATAATAAGCCATCTTCATTTGTAAAATTTCATCAGTTCTCCAACTAAAATGATAATTTTTTCTTTTGGTCTTGAAGCTCCCATACAATGTGGCTTTTTTACAGATTATTTTATTGATATTACGAAAAAATCGGATAGCTTTTTAAATTATGGGAAAAGCTAGTTTAAAATTTTCACTCAAAAAGTTAATAGCATTATTTTTAAAAATATATTCATATTTTACACTTGAATGACTCCAGGCTCCATCTGAATGAAAAAGACTCTTAATAAAGGAAATATAATAAAGAAAAAAATGTTAATTTAGAACATGCCAAAATTTCATTTATTCATTCCCTTTAATTGAAATGCTCAAAATGTGAAACTTATGGTACTGGAGGTGTTTTTATACTTACATTTTTTTTATATTATTGTATTTGAAAAGAAAAGTCTTTTTGTACGTACATTTTCGTTTACAAATCCCCCGAAAGCACAACGTTTCATAGGGATTTGTATGCAAAAGCACTCTACTCGTTCTTATTATTCTATTTATTTGAGTTTTATCGTAGAAAATTTATACCGTAAAGCTTGTATTTATTTTATTGTTTTCTAATCCAGTAATAAATAGTATTATTATAAAAAATGTTATCAATACTTAAGGCCATGACGTAAGAGCATATAATATACATACACGGTATTGAAATTGATTTGACGAAATTTGTGTGTGCATTGCATAACGTTTTATTTTATTATCACCGCGAAGGTGTTGAGAAAATTTCATACCTACATCTGATATGTGATAATAATAAAACGTCTACAGAGCGGTATAATTTAAGATATCTGCTGAGGATGCTTGATGGAATTTCAATATCAACGTTAGTGGCAAAATACATGGAAATGTACAAAATCTCAACAATTCAAATTAAATATCGTATGTAAGATAAACTTAACAGTTACTGTAGTCTTAATTATGATTGACTAGCTGATTAGTTTTTTTTTTTTAATTACTTTATACAATACTAATTCTATATTGTTTACTGTTAAACTCTGATAAAAAT
Source organism: Himalopsyche phryganea (assembly GCA_022494535.1). NCBI lineage: Eukaryota > Metazoa > Arthropoda > Insecta > Trichoptera > Rhyacophilidae > Himalopsyche > Himalopsyche phryganea. Next base: position 1,192,263 of record JAGVSL010000024.1, read on the forward strand.
ATATTATGAACATAATGAAAAACGTTGCATAATAAATATACCATTTTAGTTTTTTCAAAAACAGAAACGTTTTCGATCATATTGTGAGTATTTTCAACCGAAAAACGTTCAGTTAAGAAATTTGTCCTGTATTTCAAAAACTTTATATTTTAGAAATATTGTTAAATATTATATTTAAGACCTAATTTAAAAAGTAGATCTTATAGTGCTTTTCTATGAAGGATAAGAAGTTCAAAATATTCATTTTGAAATTTAAATTATAGAAGACATACTATTATATGAATATAACTAATTTCCCTTCCAGTTCTTAAAAAATCATTATTAAAATTACAAATGAAATGCGTTACATTTTTAATATAAATATAAATGTAATGTATAAAAGTCTCTGTGGGGAATTTTCTCCTTAATAATTATATTTGTTGAAACTTGAAAACATGTGGTACAGAGATACCAGAACTCTTACCCTCATGCTTTCAGCTTTACTTTCTCTTTGATAACAAAAGTTAAGAGATTAATTTGCTATCAGTCTTAACAAAATACCTAATCCACTCAAAGAACGGTGATTAACAAAAATGGAGAAGTGTTGCTGTTAAGTAGGAACTTGAATTGAAAAATCTGAAAACTTCTACATCTGTATAAAATAAATATGTTTTGATGAATATTTTTAATTTTACAATTTCATATGATGAAACAGCCCAAAAAACATTTAGAAAATAAATTTAACTAGGTATTATGAATAAATGCGACACAATCGAAGAGGGTTTTATTATTATTTAATTTAAACTGAAATGTGTGTTTTACATATGTGTCACTTAGAATAGTAATGGTGTAACTCCAAAATTACGAAAAATGAGTTTATACTTCAAACACGTTCAAAAGATGTTATTTTAATGGTTCAAAAATGATGCACCTCCATGTATACTCCTAATTTCTTTAAAAAACTTGTTTTTTGTTTTTATATTCCCATATTAACGATGTTTTTCAGAATAATAGTGAAGTACCTGCAATATCAGAATAAGGAAGTGTCCGGACAGACTTTACTACTACACTATCGTTTAGGTTCTACAGTTGATTGACAAACAGTTATTAAAAGATGTTATTTGTTCCTAAGAGCATTTTACAAAACCTTGATTTTCTAAAAACTTCAAAACTGGAGTTACACCATTACTATTCTAAGTCCACATATCGCTTCTACTTACTTCTACAACGTATTCATTCCGATAGAGACAGAATAAAATAACATTTTTTGTTTGTTGGATTCCATAACCACGACCACCCACTTGGTTTTGTAATGAAGTGATCTGTCAATAAGAATCGTTCTTTTGCAATCGAGAAAAAACAAAATGCCATTTTTCTCCACCATCGGTGCATCGCAGAGATGTGGAAACTTTTCATGGTGAAATATTGCATTCATAAGACTTCAAATAAGAGTATTTTAAAATGCACAAACACTATTTCGTAGATAAATAAAGAACAGTGTGGTGGCGCGACAAGGCACTCTGCACTAAGAACCTAGAAGACTGCAGGTTCAACGCCCTTATTATATTGTATTCTTTAATCGAGTATATCACAGTAATAAGTTAGATCTTTGCTAACACAAACAGATTTTACGTTTCACCAGCAGTAATAAATTTGCTACACTAGAGAACAAACGTATGTACTCCGGAAGTTTTCCCTCGAATCAAACCTCAAAAGCTGGAATTTAATTGTATGGAAAACAAACTCCACTGGAAACACGCACAGCATCATGACAATAATTTCTCGGATTCCGGCAATCCGGTATCCACCTGCCCTATCTGTCCCATTCACCCCGTCAAACCGGTATGAATATCAAAACTTTCCCGGCGCCTCCGCTAATTAGTTTCCATGCAAGTGGAAGTTTTCTGTTTGAATCCTTTCGCCGAAGCGTTCCGGTAAATAACGAGGCGTTTCGGTTTGCCGGCATAGCGATCCGGATGCGCTGCGAGCTTTTATTAATATCACGCTCAATAGGAAGGCCATGTTTTCAAAAAAAAACTTCAAACAGAAAACCGCTGTTTTTCTTTATTGCTTTACCCGCCATTTCAAAATTATTTCACGCTTTATTTTGGTCGATCAAGTGTTTTTAAAAATTATTTATCGAGGTACAAGAATAATTACACGTTTATCTTTCATCCCACAATATTTGTGAGGAATTTCCATCAAAAACCCTGGCAAAAAAATTAAACGAGATTAAAGTTGTTTTGTAATATTTTTGTTGTATGTTTTCTTAAGATGATTTTTAATTTAAAATTTTCTTATAAATTTAACCGCGTTGGTTTTTGTTTTTGACGCGCTCATACCTTGCCAAATACTTTTCTGAAGAAAAACACCGACTGCAGTACTATATTTAAAATACTCTTTTTCAATTGTTAAAATCCTCCACTTTATGTTTGGACAAAATATAACCGGATACTCTTGATAATATCGTGTAATATTAAATCAAACTTAATAATAATAACAAATACAATACAAATTCAAGAAAAAAACATATGGTATTTTATTATGACAACTCGAAAATCAATCTACAAAATTCTGATTACTAAGTGAAAATCTTAATGTAGGCTACAAAAGCTGATATGTAACCCATTTCTATATAACTATTTAAATCATTAAAAAAATGAAATTACCTATCGAAATACAAATTGTATGAAACATTATTATGTTATCTTAAACACACGTTACTGAAACGATCACTTTTGTCAATATATAAGGAATCTCTTTCCACAACCCTTTCTAAGCCTTCTAAATAAGTGGATATATTTTACTCCTTACCCAATCTTATCGGAAAAAAGAAATGTGGTCTCCCTTATTTTAAATTGCAACGGAATGATTTAGGCTGTCGATAAGAGTGAATAAATTGCAGAACTTTGTGAATTAGTCTAAGAAATTGCTCGATTGTTACACAAGGCTCGTTCAAATGGGCTATTTGAACAATTATTTTCAATGAAAATGATAAGGTGAGGTATTTGTTATTGGAAATAGCTCCACAATTTAAATGAGCTATATAATATAACAATATATCGTAATCTTTTGAACTTATCAATACTTTGAATTAATATTTAAGTCACTGGTGAACTACGTATCTAAAAAATATTTATTTCATAACTTACTTCCTTAAAGAGATACAACTCATTGCAATTATTTGAACAGTTATTAGTTTTTATTCTAATTTGCATTTACAAAGTTAATTAAATGCAATCAATGTTTAATGTGAGAAGACAAAATGTCATTCGTTTGCATTTTATTTGGTGAAAATACCATTTTTGTCTTCCGATGATGAAAAATAAATAATCTTCTGGTTAAAGAGGCAAAATACACGTCACGCTTAGCGACACTATCAGTGGAATAACAAGGTTATAATATACATTTAATGTAATTAGTAAATATTGACAGCATTACTACAAAATTTAATCGAAAATTTTTAAGGTGTTTTTATTTAGTATTGATTTCATTTTCACATTCATATAAGTGATAAGTAAATCTCTCAGCAATCATACATTTCTGAAGTATATCCCAAGCTGAATGAAAATTTAAACGAATGCAGATAATATTTAATAATATTAAAGTTAAATTTGAGATCCAGATCATATGTCATTGTTTTATACAACTCCTTTATATTTTTCTTAAACTTAATTTTCAATTTCACTTAATAACTTTCAATAGTCAAAAGGGTATCATAATTTCAATTGATGTAAAGTAATTTCTTCCTTATCGAATACCCAATCCTAAAATCGAGGTATCGACAGAGCCAATAACTAACTAGAAGGAAACCCCGATCTATCGTTTCCGCATTCATCGTTTTCCCGCATTTATAGCTAATTTTACCCATGAGAACAATGCTAAATAATCCCTCACTCACCGTCCCCTGATTTATCAGTTAAACATTATGGCCCCGTCACAAATATTACCCCGGATTATCGTTTTTGTCAAACATTTTTAATTCCACTCAGAAGTACGCACGGCTCTATTCTGCCGTTATTACTGTCTTGTCAAAAATTTTATTCCGATCGATTGTTTTTGTTGAAAATTTGTCATCCTGATCATAAGCACGTGCGATCCATTCAACCACTATCGTAAGAAGGCCAGAACTGTGAGACCACAGTCGTTTCGCCAAGCCGGTCAATGTTAGTTTTTACCTCGAATTATTCTAACTTGAAGAAAATTAGAACTCTAGCTGAGAGACTGAATAGACTTTTCCGTATTTATCAGGTTTTTAGGGTTGAAAAATTATGAATTGAATCTTCACCGTATCATACTTTTTCTTACCCCATCCTTATATTCTTACCCTCTCCAAAAAGAGACATGGTAACAAATTAAATTTGCAAGTTTCTTCGTTGATTTCGGTATCTTCACAGTATTATAACATTTTAGTATGGCTTAGAGCTTAGAGTTTACATAACACAATTCAACATCACCTCTACTAATGATATTTTGCTACAAATTATTCAAATAATGCAACAGTAAACATTTCATAACGTGAACAATGAATGCTGTTGAAGCAATCATTCCCATATCACGGCTTCGAATAATTAAAGCTCGTGCCTCTCATTAAAACTTTATCTGATTCATTGTTTAACTTTCGCCGGTTCAACTGCAGATATCCACAGTGCAATTTTATTCAGCAAAGCCAGCAAGGTTAGGACCAAGGTATTTGTAGGGGGTCACTAAATAAATAAAATTTATAGCTTTGTTATTCTACTGTTTCCGTTACTAGGTGTGTCATTTGTTTCATCTCTTTGAAAAACATCTTCAATAAGATAACATTGCTTCAGAAGCTTACGAAATAAAGAGCCGAATTTTTCCTTCTACTGGGCGCTGAGAAGGTTTAGGCAAAAATGTATTGACTCACTATATTATACATCTCTTTGGTAGACCTCTATTATAATAACGTGAATTATAGCAATAAATTTAGCTCCATAAGACAAATTCAATACAGTTTAAAGCTATTTCGGCATCACTCCAACGTTACACATTGTAAGAAATCCTCGTAATTTTGTCTATGTTTAAATAAACTAATTTTAATCGAGCTTCACTTACATTTAAGCCAAAATTCATATTCGCAGATGGTGTTGGCAAAACAGCATTTTTATACAACATTGAATATTCCTTAATACACTGTTATTTTAATACAATGATTAGGATAAACTTTAATGAAACATTGTTTATGTTAAAAATTTTATGTTCTCCAATCAAAAAGCAATAAAACTGATTAAGAGATTTAATCAGGATCCTTTTAACTTCAGGAACGATCTCCAAAATCTTTAATACAGAACAGAAAATCTTCATTATTTCTATTAGAAATTTGGCCCCTTAATACTTGAAACGACACTGTAAATTCAACACAATACATTCCATTACCTTGGGAGTTGCAGTTTGACCAACACAAAAACAAATACTCTTTGATGATATACGTATTTTGATTCACTTATGAATTTATTTTCCCTTATTCAAACAACTAATGCAATCACTATGGTAATTGTTACATAATAATTATATACACTTGGCCTTAGAAATGCGTGATATTCAAAATCATGTAATGCTGTACTACAAGTAAAAAGGAAGATTGGTTTGAAAAAGAAATTTATTTTACTTATTTAAATTGTACAAAGTGTTTTTTAAACCCATGTCCGAACTCAAAGACTCGTATGGACACTTAAAAGAGTACCTGAACAGAAGTTGTTTAACGACAACTGTTTCTGATTAAGATGCTCAACCTTTCTGTCTGAGACAGTAGAGAAAGAAAAATGAGGTTACGGACAGACAAATAGCTAGCTAATATTTCTTTCTACTCCCTGTTTTAGGGTTGGATAGTTGGGGTAGGTGGTGCAGAATGAAACGATCAAAATCATTTATGCTTTAAGGTAATATTCTATAAATCAATACATATATTAACGTAAGATAGTTTTCATTGCGAAATCGAAACGTTGGTAGGTTAACCTAGTAAAGCTCTAGTGATGACTACTCGGCTATAGAACAGAGTAAATTACAGTTATTACTTTTAAGATGTTAACTGTCAATTCTTGGTAGAAAGGCATTAATTATATTTTAAAAAATAAAAAAACATTTTGTTTGTACATTTTTATAATGATCAGGACTGGTTTCGCTCATTGCGAGCATTATTAACTGATAAAAATACTTTGTAATGACATTTTTAATGATAAAAAGCCCTGTTATTTTTGTTTCTTTATCAATTGATAATGTTCGTGGTTAACGAAACCGCTCCTGACCATTATAAACATGTTAATGTAGTACAAACTTGAAAATTGTACTTGACGTAAATCATCTTAAAAAACAATTTTCAATATTACGTAACTATTTTATTTAGAAATAATGTAACAATAATGTTTGAAATAATTAATTTAAAATAAATTCATTCTTTGCATTTCGTTATGAACACCCACGCCATGAAGTGAATGTAAATGTTTTAAATTCTCTTATGAATTCTTTCCTGCAAAGCAAACCTAGAATGCGTATATCGTACACTGTAACACAGGACGCACACAAACTTGTTATTGATTTAATAATTTGAGATTTGTATTTACTATCTCTTTGTTGATCCAAAAGTTATTCTTGGCATTAATTCTCAGTTATTAATCAAGGATTTTAGCCGTGCCAACTACTGTATTGGCAATGTCAACATTTTTCCATTCTTCACTCCGTGATTAATTAACTAAATGGTTCTCTTGACAATTTAAGCCATTATCACTAACCAACCTCAGTCGGTTCCTTTCATTTAATCTAATCAGAATACGTTTGTTGGCAATATCTTGTCACAAAGCTTCAATAGTTTTAAATGGTAAGAACGACTGGGGTAACAAATTTCGATATTCAACAAATTATCCTCTTTTAACCTCATTTTGAAAATAAAGTAAAGAGTATCAATTTATTAAGTCAATAAAAAAATAAACGCAATTAAAAGTTTAAACATTCGTTACTTTGCCTATTTGTTGAGTGGTTTACGACTGATTTACAGCCAGTTCTAGTTAAACATTTTCTGTTGCCCTTCTCGATTGTGAGTCCATGTGATCTACACTGAAAACTTATACGATATAGTAAAAGTCATCCGTTTATTAATTATGAAATACGAATCAATACAAAAATTCTTCAGCCTCTTTGATCTAGAGGTAAGAGCTTTTCCCTAGTGATCAGGTTTGTCTGAGTTCAAATCTCTGCAAGGTCAATAAAAAATTTAATTTTTTTTATTTCAAAATTGATGTTTTGGGCATGGATGTTTGTAATATCTTATTTAGGAATTTATTTATATCTAGTTGAATGCTTGACGCGATTAAACTTATGAAACTTATTAAAGCGAAGATTATGATGGTAATGCAGTACAGAGTAGATGTTTCACGCTCGACGAGTGGCGACAAGATGATTATCGCTTTTCTTTATTCTTCACTCGTGTCCTCTTTTCGCATTCCACTTTAGTCGTCATATTATGTTTTCCAAACATCGCATTTGATAATTCTCCCGCTTGCAATTACTCTCTTACAATTACATATTTATTTATTTTTTTACTTACGAATATCACGTTTCGTAACTGCTGACACAAAACTTTTCCTCGAATATCACATTTCGTAAACCTGCAGCGTCATGTATCACTACAGTTATATATTATCTTCAAAAAATATATGTTTGGTCATTCGGAAAGTGGTTTCAAATACGTCTAACATTACTATAAGTTATAGGGTATAACAGAATTATAGTGATAGGGTTTTCGTACCATATTTGTTTTGTAGTGTATTCTTTTTATTACCCCTGTTTATAAGCTGAACCTAATTTTGAAGCTACACGGTCCTTAATGATTAAGAAAACATTTTCACCTGAAAAGTGATGGAAGGGACAAAAGACACCGGAGTATAAGATAAGGGCAACCGAATTCCCTTGATGTGGGTAAAGCCAGTTTCTGAGAAAGCTTAAATTAGTTCATATAATCAGTCACTGCACTGTGTTTGGACGTGTACTATAAAAGATTACTTAGTTTCGGGTAGCATTCAACGGATAAATATTCACTACAAATTCTTTTCTAGAAAATTATTCTTGGTATACTTGTATTCTATCCACAGTATTTTAAATATCTTGTGTTAAGATTTATCTAAAAATTCTTTTCCCTAATAAAACATCGCCCATTGAAAATCGATTATTCAAAGCATAAAATTTATGGCTTCTTCTCTACTATTAAATAATAATGTTTTTTTTATATTACTCGGTGAGCTGAAGTCTTTATTGCTCATATTTATCATGGTTGATAAAGGCTACAAAAGCTCGTAATTCAAAAACGATCTAGTAATATATTTTGCTTAAAATATTATCTCAAATTCAAATTATATTAAATTGTCAGTGGTTTTAAATTAATAAAATAATAGATTACTGGTTTTCGATCGTATATAAAATATTTCAATGAAAAAATATTTTATTTCGCTAGTAATTTTTGGAGTATACGACAACATTTTCTATACTTTAACTGCATCAAATAACTAGATGAAAACATTCAAAAGAAGACGATGATTGTTTTCTCTAAACAAGTCTTAAAAAAGATCAAAATGAATATGTCACCTGACTTAAGCTCACTAACAATTTTTTGACTTCATTTATATCAGCTTAAAGAGAAAAGACAGAACACATAGATCTCAAATGCCAAATTAAAAATATTTAAATTTGATAATAGCCTTGCTGCCACTTCAACTATGGCTATAAAATAGATATGGCAAACCTCTTGCGGGTATACCAAAGTAGCTGACTATAGTATAATATGCCACTTCCGTTTTACGACAGTTTGCATTAATGGAAAAAATCGACAAAGAAATCACTGTCTCTAAAGGTTAAAAAAGCATTTAAAAATGATATATCAATACACAAGTGAGGTGTGGTTTTTCTCAGCTACGTATTTCTTTAATTGAATTCAAATTATCATTAAATTGCATTTTATTGAAAGTTTCATCTAGCGAATTTCTTATTTAACAGTATGCAATTCTTATACAAATAATGTCGCGTATTTATTCTTAAAATTTAATATTTTATCACTTAATTCTGCCGTTAAGTGCTTTTAGATAATTCACAGTGCCTTTAAAAAACGTTATTTCTTTTTGTGTTTATTGAGCAATTTTAAAACACATCCCCATTACTGTTAAAGTGCTTTTTTCTAACGATTTTTACCAAATAATGTAACTTAAACAACTGATTTTTCGTAAATATGAAGGCGGGAAAGGTTTCCTTTTCTTGAATTTTGATGGTAAAATATTTCTTGATAAATTTAAACTATCACGTGAAATAAAAAGGCAGTAACAATAAATAGTATTGATGTAGCAATTGGCCGCATAAATTTCCGAATATTTTTAAAATACTGCTCAATGATACACTGAATAATTGAGAGTATGTTTTTATATTTCAATAGTAGTAATTCAATAAATTCGTATTAAAAGATATTGTATTTTAAATATTTGTCAATTGCAACCTGTATATCATACGCCCAAGAACGAAGATATGTATACTTGATTTATAACTTCTATCACCGAGTGCCTCGTAAGTTTTTCGATTCTCAGTCTGAAATTCCAACTCAGTATTTAGCATGACTGAAATGTAACTGTAAAAAATGACTGAAATAAATCTTTCAAAAGACTGACTGAAGTGTTACTGTAAATTTTTTTTAAATTTATTACTATTTTATAAAAAATCAACACACTCGTATATTAATTGATCTGACGATGATGTTTGTACCACTTTCGAAGAAAACTATTCGAAGTTTTTACCATTTCTGTGAGATACTCTTTAATGACTCTTATTATCTTATATATATATATATATATATATATATATATATACTCTGTAGACGGTTCATTACTATCACAAATCACATGTAGGTATGAAATTCTCTCATAACCTAACCGTTCGCGGTGTATATATAAAATAAAATGTTACGCAATACACACACATTTCCGACGTACTAGCTGCTTTCGACATTCACTATTTCAATTTCAATACCGCCATTTGTGACGGGTGCGGTTATACTAGTATAATGTAAATAAGAAAAAGATTGTAACATTTGGTCGAATGCATACTACAGTATCGATAAAAACTGCCATATAACTGATATTAGTTATTGCAACAAGTAACACATCTATAAATTCGCATGTTTAGCGCAACTTGAACGAATAAAAATGAATTTAATTTTACACATATGTTTCTTTCTAGCCCATCAAACGGCATGGCATAAACATAAAAATGTTTCGAAAACAATTCCTTCGGCGACTTAATTTGAACATTATACTCAAGAGATACCAACATGAGATACTAACATTGTACTTTTAGATTATTTCATTACGCCTTATCATAGCTATTGCGGGGATGTTAATTGGTGTCCTGAACAGAATTGACGAGTCAATAATTACGCATACGCACATACCATCGGCGTGCGGTGGACTTATCGCTATCTCTATCGCACAACCTAATTTGGGTATGAGCAAGAGGGATACAAGAGCATGCGCAGCATGCCCTTGCATCTCGCTTGCACCTTCACTTTTCATGTGACTGAGGGAGAAAGAGATAAAGCCACTGCACGCGCCTGGTACATACGTATTTTTTACTCATTTTTGTGGTGCGTATTTGAACGCAGTACAACTATCACGAACGATTATACTTACTATGTTACACTACCCAAAAAAATGATGATGATTATTATGTTTGTAACATTTTTTTCTGCGAAAGAATTGTTTTGGTTTCACTGAACCGGAAATTAAACATTTTCCTTGTGTAATCATCCGTGTAAAAATATTATTTCACATTTCAGTGTCATTTGTCAACTTTCTTACTCCGAGGAAATTGTCGAAAGCTTCTTTGTTCGGGGGTTATAATATTCAGCTTAAATAATACATACTTTTTTCCTTTAAAGAAAACTTATCGCCATGGTTTTTATGAAATATTGATTTATCCATTTAAAAATTAAAATATTTTTCTATGAAAACAAACCACGCTACAGTAACAGCTGTCGTTCATATTATGTAGTCAAGTTGCTATAAATGCTATTTAATATTTTTTTCATGTCCGCTCCCAACGTGAATTGACGAGACCATATGGGTCTCCTATTGAAGGTATCTCAACTGATTTTTTTCTATGAGAACTACTTGTTACTCAGTTGCTCACCCTCTCTTTTTTTTAAGAGAGTAGGGATAGAAGGATAGTGCTATGACAAGACTAGTGGTTAGCTAATCGCTCTCGCTACGACACTCAATATATGAACAGAAATCCATAAATCGATTGAAAAATAAATTTTTGAAACTGTCCGCACCGGGAATTAAGCCTGAGACATCCGCCAACGACGCTGCCAGCTGCGACACGGACGCCCACACACATATATATATATATATATATGTATATCTTAGAATATTAGTTTGCAATACCACCGATTTTTTTAATCTTTAAAGAAATTCGCATTAAAAGTTTTAAAACACAGTAAAATTCTATAATTAATCAGTGTAAGTAATTAAAATCTATATAATATATAAACAATCACAATACTTTTTTCACATACTCATTAATTTAATAAGCCATATCCACTCTCAGCATGGAGCATAACAAAAAAGGCTTTATAAGAAACTTCATAAAGAGTATGTTGCTAAAACTAATTTTTCATAAAGGATAAGCATAAAGGAATAATATTGTAAAAAAGGTTTACTCATTTTAAAATAAACACCAATTAATATTTTAAATTTGGAAGTTCGAAATTAATTGACATAGTAACATAACATCCCCACCATTAAACAGACTTTTAGTTTAGATTCGTTAAAGCTAAATATCTGAATAAATAAATACAGCTACCTATTTTTTAATAAATATTTCATATTTCAACTGACCTAAATCCACTAGAATTGTGACTATATTCTCGATATTTAAAGTAAGCGTCAATAAGTCTGCGCCTATGAAAAATAATATTAATTTTTAGCATCAAATGGTAGTTTCAACCAAACAGCTTTTCGGTTTTTAATGAATAATAAACGATATTTAAGTGTTTCTAAATAGCACTTTATATATTCAGATTATTATAAACCATTGTAATTTTATATATTTTCCATAAATTCTCATTCAATTTCTAATAAATTTTAGTTTAATAAACTACAACTAGACTGGCTTAAAATTAAACTGCGATATTTACTTAATTTGTTCAATATTTTGAAAGAAAATCCATATTATTGTATTATCAAAATAAAGAATTAATATATAGAATATACTGACAATAAAACATTTCAACACCAATGTTACCCAGTGAAACAACAAAAACTAGACAGTCATTCGCTGAACATCTCTTTTCAGGGAGAGAAAGTAAGGATAGACGAATGTTACGGAAAAGATGAAATAACTACTTGTCTAAAAAGGTTTATTAGCCTATTTAAAGAGTTTAGCTCACGTCCAAAAGCATTATGCTTAGACGAACTATTAGAAGTTCATATTATGTTTTAGATACCGGGCGAGCATTGTAACAAAAATGATTCAAAACAGTTTCATCATGGTGCATTATTTATTATGGCTAGGATCGTCAAGCAATAACACAGAAGAAAAATAAATAAGTGACCTCCTCACACCTCTTATTCTAGTCTAAAATTCTCGAGTAATATTTTTCTACTTCTATTTTTCTTACCGTCTTTGTCAAACGATGATTCATTGGGACTTCATTTGCTCCGCACAAAGAACGAGCATTGTTAAAATATACATAAAGCAGATACAATCACGACACATACCAATATCGAACTTAAAGTCCCAACACATTAAGTTAGCTTGAAAACAGCAAAACTGGGTCAGTGGTGGAATAGTGGCAAACGTAGTTGTTTTCACTTACGGAACTCACGGTTTCAAATCCCAGTACGGACAGTTTCATAAATTGACTTTTGAATCAATTTGTGGATTTCTGTTCGAATGCATGTATGTTTCTGTTGAGTAAAAATTCACCCACAACCATTCAATCCTAACAAACGGTGCGTATCGAGCTAGCTTACAACTATTCCTGTCCTAGCCCTATTGTTATATTCTATCTCTACTTTCTTCAACAAAGAGAGGTTGAGCAACTGAGTGACAAGCAGTTTCCGTAGTAAACTTCTTTTGAGATACCTCCGTTAGAAAGCTATATACTCCACATTGGGATCAGACATCGTTTTTTTAAATAAAACAGTGTGTAAAAAATGTATATTAGTTATACAGCATATTTTTACAATGTCGAAAATATTCCACACTTTGAATCAGTCTTCAATAGGCTATAAATTGCTTATTATTGATGAACGTCTTAGCATCTCGCATCCTGAATGCTAAATGAAATGTCTCCATACTAAATAAACAGACCAAAGGGCTTTGGATAAACTTTGACGATAGTATATATCATATAATATATTACAAGTTTCAACTTTGACTATCTGAACGAAACGTGCCCGGGTCGGATTCGAAAGTATTGAGAAACTCTGCGTCGGCTTGGCTTTACTTGATAGTTTCTATACAATGTAATATGTATGATAATAATATACCACAACTGACTAAGAACTTTTGTTCACAATGTTGCTAGAAAGTTTATTAAAGTAGGTAAAATATATCGATACCTTGTGTTCAAAAACGAATGTGTGAAGGTGTAGAAGTCAGGAATATTTTCTCAAATTTAAATCATATTTTAAAATGTATTTCGTATTTTGGTTACATTTTTTTACAGATTTTATTTTTACGAATTCTTAAGCCAATAAGTATGCCCTAAAATAGCGAAATGAAAAACACAATTGTTATTTCACATGAGGCTAACCGACATAGCTGCGTACAAAATAAAAAGAAATGCTGTCATACATTCATAATAATAATATTATGTATGCTTTTTTTACTTCTAAGCGTTTTTATAGAATATGTCGCCGTATTTAAATAGTCTTGTAGCAGAAGCTACATTTAGCCAACAACAGGTTCTAGAATTCCGTCGAAAGTCGAGGTCAATACTTCATAATATTGATTGAATTGGTATTTACTTGGGAGAGCTCCATTATAATAAAATAAAATATCAAAATATTTAGTTCTACAAAATTTTATTAGGTAGCTGACAGATATTTCGGCTTAACGCCATCGTCAGAACTATACTTTAAAATATTTTAGCTTAGCTATATATAATGTTTAGAACAGATAGACAATATTACGTCATCTCACTACATTACTTTTAATTAATGTTAATAAACTATGTTTTCATGTTGGAAAACGTGAGATGACAACATATCAACTGTGGAAAGGAAAAAGGACGAAACCAACACACAAAAATATTGTGCTTAGCCCAAACAAAACGTTTATTAAACTGTTTAAATTGTGATTATCGAAAAAAAATACTCAATAATAGACGGAGAGATAAGTCCTTTAGCTTTTCTACAATCGATATATTGTATATTTATGTGTGTATACAATACTTTTTGTTATGGGTTTCGTACTTTTTCCTTTTCACAGTAGATATTGTATATCTCTTCTAAACAGCATACATGTATAGCTAAGTTAAAATATGTTTAACCATAGTTCTGAGGACAGCGTTAAGCCGAAATAGCTATCAACTACCTAATCCTATCCTACTAAAATATTTATTTATGAAAAAGTTAAACTGTAATTTTTCTTATCATGCAATTGAGTTTTTTCTTTGAAGAAAACGCTTTATTTTTCTGAAAATACTATTTTATAATTTAGACAATAAATAGTTGAAAAAAAACGGATATAAGTGTATTATGTTATATTTTGTTGATTACTTAAAGTCGATGGTATCAATTGAATAAAAAAATATTTACTACTTACAAAATTTTACAGTCATTCAGTAACATTACATTGTTTATGATCCATAAAAGAAAACAGTATTAATGACTATTTATATTGTGTTACTTATAAAAGTGCTTAAAGTGTCCAACTTGAAGTATTGGTGGTAATAAAGATTCGAAATTTAACCACAGCAATAATCTTTATAAGTTTGCCGTTTCGTATTTAATATAAAACAAAATAATGATCGTATAATTTAAATATCAAATACCATTCAATAATAATAACTGTTAATTGTAGATTATTATGCGTCTGTAAAATATAGACTCAATCATTAATCAGTGTGAAAATCTAAGCAATATTATAAAATATAAATAAATGACAATAAATAGGTCAAGTTAAAAAGAAATCGTTTCAAGATGGCGACCTCGACTGACAACAGCAAGACATCTGCGTCTGCAGAAAGTTTAAAAATGTCTAGTAAAAATTTATCAACATGCTCGTCAAAGAATGCTTCTACGGAAAGTGTACCGTCGAAGAAAAATGCGGAATCTTCGATACTGAAGGGGAGCAAAAAAGACTTGGCGTTGGATAAGAAGGAAACCACAGTCCTTATAAAGGATGAAAATGCTGCCAGATCGCCTCCTGTGAAAAAACTGACGATATCGGCGCCAAATATGAACCCAGATGTCTGCTTTGAGGTATGTTCATATCGCTACTGTTCTGTAAGAAGACACTAACTGAAAAATACTAGTTTTGAGTAATTGGACTTTGAAGTTTGTCAAATGTTTGAAATGCTATACCTTTTCCATTTTGCGTCTTCGTACAAAACTGTTTTTAAGTGAAAGTATAACTTATAAAAATTAGTGTGTTCTTTCATATTGTAGAATTTGAAATGAGGAACATTTTGGTATAATTAACTCAATATGCTATTTTTTCGATTTAGTGTTTTCTTCTAGAACAGCGACGATATATTTTGTCACAGTTTAAGACAAATTCACCTGAAAAAAAATTTAAGACATTGACTGAGGGTGGTTGATGGAATTTCAATACCAAATTTGAATCGTTGAGGTTTTGTACATTTCCGTGTATTTTGTCACTAACGACCCGGGTTTTGCCTTTCGGCATCTTCAGACATTCGAGCACACGAGTGAACTCGAACTAACTCAAATAGACAGTTTATAACGATTATATACAAAATAAAATAGGACAAATCTTATCACTGTGTCTAAGAAATTAACATCTGAACTAGTGACCACCTATACGAGTGAACAGAGGGGGGGGGGGTTAAAATGCAATTCGAAGAACTACCCAATTTCAACTAATGGGCTCTGTTAGGTTGACCATGGACCGATGTACTAGTCCGAGTTATTTTGAGTTCACTCGTGTGCTCGAATACCTGAAGATGCCAAAAGACGAAACCCAGGTCTTTAGTGACAAAATACATGGAAATGTACAAGATCTCAACAATTCAAATTTGATAAATAATTATCTACTTTTTATACTTATTCACCTGATATATAAATTTTAATGCCTTGCAGAATTCACAACTTGCGAACAGACTTACTGATCCATAAATAGTCTTATATTGAAATTTAGCTTTTTCTAAGCTGTCGAAATTTCATGATTAACATATAGAATTCCCTTCCTACCCATCTGATCCTATAGAAAGGGCGTAGCCGATAAGTTAACCACTAGTTCTGCCCTAGCCTTATTCTTATATCCCTACTGTCTTCGAAAAAGAGAGGTTGAGCAACTAAGTAACAAGCACTTCTCATATAAAAACGAATTTTGAGTTACCTCCATTAGGATGCCGTATGATTCACATTTAGAGCGAACACGGTAACAAAATATGTATGAATATTTCTAGTTTATATGTAAGACAAGATGTTCTAGCCAATGTAATAAACCTTTGAATGTATTAAACAATTTTATCTTTTCCATAAATTTATTCCTATTCTCTTACCTAGAATTTTCTGCCGAAACTAAGTGACTGCGAAATGGGCTCCCAATTTTACATATTATATTCATCATGTTGTCCAGCTAGCCAAACTAAAGACCCATCTTTTGACAGCAGAAGGCTTTATATGTGAAAAAATAATGTTTACACAACCGTCGTGAACTGTGACTGTGAATGGTCATTGATCAGGTATATTTAGTTATCGTTCATACTTTATATGTATATCGACTATCCTTTTCAGCTTCGGCAGTTTTACT